>JARHVA010000659.1:2247500-2965000 GCA_037957365.1 Torreya grandis | reverse complement strand
CAAATATTTAAGGTATTGACACAATCAAAGAAAATTTGAAAGACAAATTCCAAGGCATCCTCACATATAACACATCTATTAAGCACATAAAGGCCTCTTTTACTTAAATTATCCATTATGAGAATTCTATTTTGAACACTTAACCACAAGAA
This sequence comes from Torreya grandis, assembly GCA_037957365.1. Classification (NCBI taxonomy): domain Eukaryota; kingdom Viridiplantae; phylum Streptophyta; class Pinopsida; order Cupressales; family Taxaceae; genus Torreya; species Torreya grandis. Next base: position 2,964,848 of record JARHVA010000659.1, on the reverse strand, counting down.
GATGTTGATCTTATGAATAAGAATTTTTTTCCAAACTTGACCCAAGTATTATCCCTATCCATAAAATTTTGAAGCTTCAAATAACCAAAACTGACATGATAGTTCCCATCTACAGAATCAATACAAACTAGTTCATACTCCCACTATAGGTTTGTGATATGATTACCCTTGAGGATGAAATTAATATTTGAAATAATGGTGTCTGAAGTAGCATTAACATTTTAAATGGTCAAATGTTTCTATCTCTTCCTAACATTAAATACATGAATGTAATCTACCACCATATCCCCTGAAACAAGTGAGATCAGATGGGCAATTTGATGCCAAGTTTTAAGAGTCTCTAAGGAGTGATTTAGAATCCAAGGATCCTTCTAGAATCTAATGTTTTGACCATTATATATCTTCCATTCGTATCCCTTTAAGATAGTGTCTCTATTCTTGGAAAATGAGTTTCAAATAGTTGGCCCTTTGATAAAGTTAAACTCAAACATGAAAGAAATAGGTGGTCTATTACCAAGATATTTGGCACATAAAATATTTGCCCATTGTATAGGTTCCTTGATAAACCTCCAAAAAAGTTTTATGACTAACACCTTATTCATAGAGGAGAGATTTATAATACCCAACCCTCCAAAGGATTTTAGAAGGTAGACCTTATCCCATAGCACCAGAGGGAATTTTTGAATATCCTCCACTCCCATCCAGAAGAACCATTTTTGGATTTTGTCAATTTTTTCTTGGATAACCTTGGGCATTTTAAAAAGGTACATAATGCATATTGAGAGGCTCTACAACACACTTTTGATAAGCAATGCTTTGCCCCCTAGGAAAGAAGGGCCCCTTTCCAATTGAAAAGCTTACTTTAAAACCTATCAATCAAGGGGTACCAAAATTTTGCCTTTATTCTCCCTCTAAAAGTGGCATGACTAAATAAGCTGATGGAAGATCCTTGATCTATCAGTTGATAATATGATAAATTTTCCTTTGATGAAGACCTAGAGTGTTCATAAAAAATGCATTACTTTTGGATTAGTTAATCAATTGTTTAGAGACAACAACATACCTATCTAGAATAAACTTTAACTCCTTGGCCTCCCTAACTGAAGAAGAAGCAATAATAATCATATTATCAAAAAAAATTTGTGAAGAGATGGTTGAACACGGGAGGTTAATTTAAAACCTTTCAATCTTCCTTTTGCAATTATGGCCAAAAGGTTCCTACTAAGGAAATCTTCCATAATAATGAATAAGGGAGACAAAGGGTCACCCTATCTGATACCATCATCACTTCCCAAAAAATTAATGGGGAACTATTAATAATGATGGAAAACATGGGTGTTAAAATTTTGTTGTGAATCAACCATCTTATATGCTTATGAAAACCAAATTTTTCTAACATCAAATCCAAGAAACCCCAGTCGACTCTATCATAAGTTTTGGCCATATCAATTTTAAAGATCATACCTGCTTGTTTACTTTCAACCATGGAGTGAGCCATCTCATGAACTACCATAATACCATCCTTAATTTGTCTCCCAAAAACATATCCCCCTTGATTAAAAGAAATGATTTTGTTCATAAATAGTTAAATTTTCAATGCCTGAACCTTCATAAAGATTTTCTAGATAGAATCACACACGATGATAGGCCTAAAATATTTGAATTTGGAGGGCCCTTTCTTCTTGGGAATGAGAACTATAAAGGTATTATTAAATTCTATGAGAATTTTGACAAACAAAAAAAATTCATCCACCACAACCCATAGATCGTACTTAAAAATATCCTAATAATTTTGGAAAAAAGCCATTGGAAAACCATCCGGGCCTAACATTTTATCCTTGTTCATCAAGAAAATCATAGCCTCATTTTCCTCTTTTATCACATATTTCAGCATGCTAGCATTATCATATTTATTAATAAGATTAAGGATATGTTATATAAAATCTTTTGTCATATCTATGTCAAGAGCTGATTTGGGAGCAAAAAGATCTTTGAAGAATTTCATAGCTTTTTATTTAATGGTAACAAGATCGGTATGAAGGGAGCCATCCTCATCAAATATTTTAGTAAATTTTTTATGATTTCTATTCTTGAGCTTAATGAAATGAAAAAAAAATAGTATTACAATCTCCTTCCTTCAACCAGGTAGCCCAATATTTTTGTCTCCAAAAGGATTCTTCTCGATCTAGAATGGAATAAAAAGTTACCTCTAACCCATGCTCCTATTCAAGGATATGTTCGCTAAGGCCATGGGAGCTGATAAAATCTTCAAGACTAAGCAACTCCAATTTGATACCCTCTTTTTGGAGGAAGATATTGGCAAAAACTTCACAATTCCAAACATAAATATTATTCTTAATATTTTTTAACTTCTGAGCAAATTTAAACATAGTTGTTCTTGTAGCATCCAAATTCTACCATTCCTTTATTCTTTCTGGTATATTTGGTTGAGAGAACCACATATGCTCAAATCTAAATGGGGTTCTTTGAGTTTTAAATCTAGTTAAAGTATTTAGAACCAATGGATTATGATCTGAGCCTATTCTAGGAATAGAGGATAAGCAAAATTCCTATAGACTAAACCAATTACGGGAGACAAGAACATGATCCAATCTCATTTGAATAAGACTTTTACCAATCCTCTTATTCGACCAAGTGAAAGGGGATCCTCTAAGTTTGATATCAAATAACTCATTGATAGTAATTAACTTATCTAGATCATCCATGCTATTCAAGAAGTATTGAACCCCCCCTTCTTCTCTCTTACACTAATGGGGGTGTTAAAATCACCCACTAGCATCTATTTGAAAATTTTACATGAATTTATGAAAGAAACCAAGTCATTTGAGAGTCTTATATGGGCAATAACTGTATTAGGATCATAACTATTTGAAAGAATCCAAGAAATATATTGTGTAAGATCAGTAAACAAAATATCTAAATGGTGACTATTTTCAACCATAATTTCACCCTTAACCCTCTTATCATCCTAAAAGGTGGCAATGCCTCTTGACACTCCCTCAAAACCTACACTAGCAATCATTGCCTCCTTCCATATCTAATTTTTAGCTTGCTTCAAAACACTACTATCCATTTTTTTCTTGGAAGGTAGGAATCATAGGTTGGTTAGTTATCCTCATGTCCCTGAAAACTCTATGTTTGTTGAGGTGGTTTACACCCTTGATATTCCAAGACATAATCTTCATTGTTCCTATTTATTCTATTGCCTAATGGATTCTCTACTTGGTTTGAGATTTATAATGGATTGGTACCTATTTTCTATCTCATTCTTTTTTTATTCTTTCTAGTTTTAGCCATGGAATATCTTCCTTTTTTGTTTCTTGAGCCTGTATCCACTTGCCTCTTATATCCATCAATATTGAAGTCTTTCCCCTCTTTTGTATTATCTAGATAAAATATTGGGGATGTACAAGTAGAAGATAACCTATAAGAGATATATTTCCTCTCCCTTTCATTTTCCAAATCCATGTGTTCTTGAGTTGTGATGGAAAAACTACCTTCTAAGGGGAATAAGCTCCTCGAGGACATAAAATCCAATTCACCCTCTTCCATATTTTCCAAACATTGGAAAATATTTTAATCCACTGGAGAAGCAAATAATTTAGGAGGATTTATAATATCTTAAAGAGATAAAATATCATGATCCAGCTCGTTGAGGACAAAGTGGTTGTGAATTTCTCCTTGCTGATTTCTAGAAAAAAATAGGTTTTTTGTCTTTTGTATATCTTTTTTCCCCTTCCTCTATCTCCTTGTTAATCTTTTTAGATTTTCTAATGTACCTTATGTGAAGCTCTACTAAAACTATATTATATCCTAATTTTGAAGAATCTAAAATATCTAGAGATGCTAAATTCTTACCTTATGTAGAGATAATGGGATTATTTAAAAGAGGATCCTTGAAGAGGGTTTGATTTTCTTGAATAGTGGTTTGAATCTTTGACAAAATTCCTTCTGTGTTGGAATTAGAATTCCTCATCCAAGTATGTTGATCCTTTTTGAAGACAAAATCATTTCATTTTTTTATGAAAGAGGGGCAATTCCTAGTCATATGTCCCAACTTCTTGCATCCTTCACATTTTAGAATAGAGTTTTCATATTCTATTTTCTGAATTCTTTCTCCACTTAAAGAATTAATAATGACAAAAGGGGGAAGTTATTGATCCACATGTGCACTAACATAAAATCTAGCATGTACCATTCAAGTCTTGGCTATTGTTGTTGGGTCAAAAGCAATAAGGTAGCCAAAAGTTTTTGCTATATTGATGAATAAGTCTTATTCCTAATATTCTAAAGGTAACCCAATAAGATGTACCTGATAGATTTTGCCAATATATTTGAATAACGGCCATGAAATGAATATTGAATTCTTGTAGAGGTAGAATGAAAGCTCTAAAAAGAAGAAAATTCTACAAAGGAAATGTTTGCATTAGCCACTTTTGGAAAAAAGAAAGTACATATAGGGTGAGATTAAGTCACCAAAAAGGTAAAACCCTAACTCATAATTAAAACCCACTTAATGGAAATGAAACCTAATGACTTAATTAACTAACCTAAGTAAGATGAAAAGATGTGTAGGTAAAACCACTAGGTGGGATAAATCCTACACTGACATCCCCCCCTAAAATGTAGCTTAGGTGGTTAGAAGAATTGGGTCTTAACAATGAGGCCTAATGAGGTACCCAAGTACAACGCAACTCCCATAAACCAGGGTAAAGGAGAAAACCTATAGGAATAAAACTCCTCCTCAAAAGAGAGAAAGGAAGAGAAGAGGGCTAAAAATCTCCACTAAGGTCTACAATTGATTGTATCCATTTTGTGTCCCCCAGAAGAATGCTCAGAAGTGACTATGAATCAAAAGTAGATGTAGTGAAAAGTGGATTATCCTAGAATAATGAGTTTGTCTGCCAAGTGCCTGATGGATCTTCAACCAAGGTGTAATTCCTATGAAAGGAATGATCCTCATACTATGAGGAAGGTGGCCCAACTACTCTATGCTAAGATGGTGCAATAGAATCAGAGGTGAAGAAGGTCTATGAAATTCTATGTAACTATGGAATAGACTACCAAATGTCTGATGTGTCCTAGATCAGTAGACCTTTACCTTGTAATGTTGAAAGTAGACCAGAGGTAGGTGGATCAAGAACTAACTCTTGAATATCAAGAAGGTGATAAGGAGATGGTGGAGGTGTGTGTCCACTTCATTATTATGGTCATCTACATAAGAAGAGTTATCAATATCAGAAAGACGCTTAGGCTTAGAAGTGTCATCAAGTACAGGTGAGTCTAATGAGGAATCTTAAGGAGAGTTAGGAGTAAAGTGTGAGAAGCTATATAGTTGAGTCTGATGATCAACCATTCCCACAGCCAAAATAGTATCACTATGCAACTCCCTAATGTACACTAAATCTAGAGTGAATTCAACTCACATGCCCAGACCAAGGTGAGTGATCTAATAGACTGACAAAAGATTAGTTGAGAGTGAGGGCACACTTATAATATTATTGAATGTTCCACCACTCACTTCGATAGACCCTCTCCTGAGAACCTTTTAAAAAGTGTTGTCACCCAGTTGTATAGAGGACATGTCACATGGTTCCAAGGAATTGAACTCAATCTTTGAAGAGGCCATGTGATGTGAAGCACCAGAGTCAATGACCAATGTAGGAGGAGCTGGAGGCATAACTGCAACTAAGGATTTGCCCTTATGTTTCCCGTTGTTATTCTATTTTGCCTTTTCTATGCCAGAGTCATTTGCCTTAGTGGATTCATGGGTTGATGAAGATGGTTTGATAGAATCTGGAACACCTATATTATTTTGAATAAGAAGGCTAGTAAGGTGGTTAATTTGTTTCTTCAAACATTTACTCTCATCATGCTTACTTGAGAAATTCCCACATTTGATCCAATCTTTCTTAGGCTTATGACTAGAAGAAGAGGTCACATTGTTTGATTTAGAGGTGGAAAGATTTTTGCCCTTCTCAACATTTTTCTTTCTTTGCTTTCTCTCTCTGTTATTAGAAGCCTTATCTTTTTTAGCAAGCAATGCATGAGATTTATATGACTTCATCATGCCCATCTATATCAACTTATCTTGCTCTCAAATCAGGTCAGCAACAAAGGTATCTAAAGAAGGCATCTTCCATGCAGTGTTAAGAGCACTCTTAGTGGCATGAAAAGTGGACACAAATACAAAATATTTAGGACCTAGTGTAGAGAGTATTAATAAAATAAGTTGTTCATCTTTCTTATCAATTCCACATGCTTTCAACTACAATCTCAAAAGCTTAAACTTAGTGAAGAAGTCCTAAAGAGTGTCAAAGTCATCTGGGCTCAATTTAATAAGCTCATTTTCTAGCTTATGTCCTCTCATCACATCCTGCACTCTAAAGATCTTGGTGAGCTGGGCCCACACTTTAGTAGGTGTTTTTGCAGATTCAATGTGAAAGAGTAGATCTGGGGAGATGGAAAGACACAATAGTCTATGGACTTTATCACAATGGTTCAATCTCAGTGCCCATTATAATTTGATGGTCACCCTTGGATTTCAAGATATTTTTCATTATAGGTTTCCAATCATGATAATTAAATGGTGTAAGTGGACTTATTGAGAATGAATCCATAGTGTAAAAGTAAGTATTATTGTAGTAAGTAAAGAAGTGATGGAAGAAAAAAAAGACTGAATGCACAGTAAACACACAAGTACCCCATTATAAGTATCAAGTAATGACCCCCCTGAATGTCTTAAATATAAGCATGCTCATATAGACATCAGATTCAACTAAAAATGTGTCTTGAGTAGTAGGTGCATAAGTACAAGGAATAAGAGGAACATCAGATACAACTGATAATACATTCAATAGTATACAAAAAATGTGAAAAAAAATTATAGATGTGGAAGGCCCAATGATAGGTTCAATGTGTAGAGAATAAAAAATAAGCACTTTTAAAGAAAATGACACTTAAAAAGGAGTTATCGATCAAAAGTTATGGCACTTACAAGTTCTTACTTCAACATATTCCTAGACCCTTTTCAAAAATGAATTTTTTTTTCCACACTTAAGTTTATTTCTTCATTACCTTTCACCTAAAATTTGATAGCTTCTAGAGTGTCACGTGCTTACTTTCTCGAGGTTTTGAACAACTTCAACTTTGAGTACTCAAACTACTTTAACTTATAAAAATTTATAAGCAGTTCACCCTAGAAAACCTGATTACTTCTTCACAATGTATTTCGGGTTTTTTGATTTGCTTTAATTTGGGTTTTTCCAACTACTTTACTTTGATTTTTCAAACTAATTCAAACTATAAGAATTTATAAGTAGTCGACCTTGGAAAACCTGAACTGGTCTTGCCCAGTGTAAGTCGGGTTCTTCAACCTGCACAACTTATTACTTATAAAAAAAGTAATGAATAATAATTAGTTAACCTTAAAAAACTTGAATAGGTCTAATGAGCAAGTAATTAGGGTTGAAAAACCTGATTACTTATAAGTTGTCACCATGGAGAAGCTTGATTACTTATAAGTAGAAGCACTTGAGAAACCCCATTTGGTCTATGAGCAAGTAGTCAAGTAGTCGAGGTTGAGAAACCTAATTACTTACAAGTTGTCACCCTAGAGAAGCCTAATTACTTCCAAGTAGAAGCACTCTAAAAACTTGATTAAGTAGAAGCACTCTGAAAACCCAATTTAGTCTATGGAGAGTAAATCAGGGTTTGCAGACTGGATTACTTTGACCAGACATATGACGACCAAATAGAAGAAATCAATTTTTTTGGAAAATTCATGAACTTTCTTAGAAAACTAAGAACAACCCATTTTATATCTCAAAAAACCCATAAAATATATGTAAATATATTTTTCATCAAAGGTATTCTAACATGAGTTTTGAGGAAATTTTTAGAAAACACCTCCAAGGTAAAAAATGGCAGTCGTACAGTATGAAAAAACAAGGTGAATGCAGGAAGATATTAACAAAGGAGACAAATGCATGAGGCTATTAGGAAAGCTCTGGTACCATGATAGATTTTTCCAAGATATCTAAATAGCAGCCATGTGATGAATGTCAAATTTTTGTAGAGGCAGAATGAGAGCTCTGAAAATAAGAAAATTCCACAAAAGAAATGTTTGCATTAGCCACTTTTGGAAAAAAAAGTACATGTAGGGTGAGATTAGGTCACCAAAAAGGTAAAACCCTAGCTCACAATTAGAATCCACTTAAAGGTAAATGACCCCTAATGACTTAATTAACTAACCTAAGTAAGCTGAAAAGACATGAAGGTAAAACCACTAGGTGGAAAAAAGCCTACACTGACAACACCCAGATGGGCATCATATGAATGTTTTCCTTTTCTAGGTCAAAGCCTGCCTTCCATTTTTTCAAGAAGAGAACTGATATTCCCATGAAACATGGGCCTACCACTGAGATTTGAGCACTAACTTTGTCATTGGTGCATTTGATTAGAAAAAAACCATTAATAAGCACTAAACTGTCTAAAGACCCCTTTAGTTTCTAGTGGATCTTGGCCCAAGCCCTGAATCAACTATATTAGGATGCAAACCAAGGAACTTGCCTACCAAATAATGAGACCACCATGAAGAGGCCATGACTTTGAAATCATCAAAAATGGAAATGTGAAAACCCCTCGAATATTTTGTGATAGATAGATCTATTAATACATAGGCCTCTTTGTATTCTCCTATCTTCCCTTTAAGCTTGTCTACCCAAGGAAATTTTATGGGGCTTACCAATGAATCCTACCTAGGAAAGCCCATGGCCATAGACTTATCCCATACCTGAGATACCTTGACAAAGAGATGAGTATTACTAACCTTTCCATTTGGCATGAGTCACTTAACCAAGATGCTCTTTGTGATTAACATGTGGTAAATACCAAACTTGCCCTATGCAATAGAGGATAAACCAAACTTTGAGCCTAATTGTATAAGGAACGGATCTGATCCACCTGGGTCATCTTCACCATCACCAACACCTCTTCCTCCCTTCATTTTTATCCCACTTTAGGATTAATGTAATGTTATAACTAATTCATTTATATAATTTAGTTAAGTTTTATGTTTAGTAGTCGGTCATTGATGTTGATGTATAGATAAGTAAGTATATCCAAGTTTTATCAATAGTGGATTGATTTTAATAATAAATTGTGGGGGAGTGTTAAAATTTTGATTCACACTTAGTATTTACATCTAAGTTTTCTCAATAGTGGATTGACTTTACTAATAAATTATGGGGGAGTGTAGTTTGAGGGGAAGCATTGAATGATTAATCCCATAATCTTAAACTTGGGTTGGTGTCATGAGTTTTTACTTAAGGTTATATCTTGGTTGTGGCATGGTGTACTATAAATTTATTTGGTTTGAGGGGGAGTGTTATAATATTTATTTTCATTTAAGTTGAAATTTATTTTTTGGATTAGATAGCTAACTAGAAAGTTTTGTTGATGTGGATATATATAATATTTGGTATGTGCACATGATTGGATTGATGTGGTTATGTAGAATTAACTCCTTTAAAAAACCACATATATATTCAGAGAGAGACTATTAAAATATAGTAATTATAATATTTAAAATAGTTATTATTATTGAAAGGATATATTAGAATATATGCTGAAAGGTTTGTAAACTTTCAACATTTAATATGTAATGGATAATAATAGCTCATCATAACATAGAACATAACTCAAAACAAAAATCATTCCATTTTTTTAATTTAAACTACAATGACCTAAGTGAGTGAAACACGCTGATATTAAAAAGAGTGTGGATGATAAATTTCTTTATGTATGTAAATGAATTATAAAAATATACAAAGAAAGCATGGATGATAAAAGTTTTGTTTTCGATAAAATAATTTTAAGGTATTGATAAAAAATTTATTTATGTCATGATTTTTTAATCTCAAATAATGTATTCATCAATTTAATATTTATGTTGTGAAAAACATTTTACTCAAATTAGGTATTTGGTTCATGTGGCCCTAAATTTGGATTATATTTTGTGTGTGAAATTAATAAGATTTTAATTTAAAAGATAGTTTTTATGTTATAATTAGATATATATATATGTATTATATGAGACTTATTTTGTATAAGTATATAATAAAATTGTTTTCGCATTTATTTTATATAATTTTAATGAAGTGTACAACTAAAACTTATCGATTTAAGCATGTGATCTATTTTATGGACACAACTCTTTATTATCGAGTCCACTTAAATTATGCACTCTTATAAATATTTTGGTAAATAAATATAATTTTCTTTATTAGTTAAAAAATACTATATAGTTATAATAACATGATATATTGTATGAAATTAAATTGATTAAAGTAATGTATTCTATTTAGAAACCTTTGTACATAGGATAATTTTTAATTATAATATGGTTAGTCTTTAAAATAGGTTTAAACTTTTTTTTGATAATGGTAAAGTGAAGGTTTTTCAAGAGTCCCTTCCCTTTTACATGGATCAAGCAAAAAGCCACCAAAACCTAAAAATAAATAAGGAAAAGTAAGGACCAAAAAAATTTGTTAAACAATAACTAAACATTGATTACACAATAGATGTCGAACGACAAAAAATAAAACAAAAAGACCAACAAATAACTAGAAACTAAACAACAAGTCCAAGAAGGAATGAATTCCATTCATATGCCAAGACAACTAAAAAAATCTCAAGATCCCCATCACCTTTGGCCTCTACCATTGCTAGCTTGCCTTCGTCCTAGCCCTTGATTCTTTTTCTCAACCTCAAGATGCCTTGATCATATTTCCAAGCTATAATGACCTCTTTTATAACATTGATAATGGAGACATAATTTTTGATATCCAACTTTCTAATTTAAATGATTTTATTAATGTTATCTTATATTTACAACTTATCCCTCTTTATATTTAAGACCTATCCTTCAAACTATAACTTATAAAAAAAAATCACCGTCCCTTAAATCATTCCACAAACTAGCTTGATGCATGATTTCACTAAATATACTCTTAATATGATTGACAAAATCTTTAATACCATCACTTTCCTTCATAATCCACTTCAATATGCTTTTGTGAAGATCTATATCATTGGCTAAAGTATTGAATTTATCTTGAAAATATCCTTCAATAGAATCCATCACTATATTTTTTCATTTAACATACACTTTACCAAGATCATCAGCCTTCACTTGTTCCTTTTTCTTTGTTGAAACCTCTGGCTGTAGAAATTCTAGAGTTTTCTCTTCCAAGTTAAGAGAATTACTAGAAAACATCTTATACTTAGGATCCTTGGAATTATACTCAGATCCCTCTTCTCCCTTTTTGGTCTTTGATTTTGAAACAACTATAATAGGATATTTCTTACTCAGAGAAGGTTTATAAGGATCCTTAGTGATTTTGATGGAAACAATTTTGAATTTTTTCCCTTTCCCTTCTCCTTTCACCACCAATTTGTCTTTATTTCCCAGTTCCACCAGTGTAATAGTGGGGGAAGGGCCCACTGCCAAGGATTTGAAATGGTTGTGTAAAATAAAGATTGAGGATTAATGTAAAAGCAAATGAGTTTTCCCAAGATGGACATCAATAACCAAAATTTCTAGGGATAACAATAAATAAAATAGAAATTTGATAGGGATATTACAACAAAAGTGAATCAATAAAACAAAGTGATAAAATGATCTAAAAATGACCCTCCAATGTTATATAATTCATTATTTAATGTGCCACATCATGGTAGGGATAAGGAAGGGAATCTTTCAAATAACCCCCTTGAAATTCAATCAGTTGCTCCTTTTTTATAATGAATTTCTCCACTTCATAATCATTATCCCTCTTAGATCTTAAATTATTTTAAATAAAAACAAAATGATTAATATCTTTATATTTTGAATTATGTGATTTTTGTGTATCTTATTTTTTAATTGTGTAAATTTATGTCTAGTTTAGTATTTCCCCTTTAAATTTAAGTGGTATGAAATTCACATATTCATATCTTTATTGATGACATGTTTGGTTTGAACTGAGCCTACCAAAGTTCCATTCTTGTGAGTATAGTGTACATGAGATGAAAAAAATATGTTTTAAACTTATTATATAGATAGAGTTTTACTAAAATAAAATAATAAGTGAACTTTAAAATAAATTAAAATATTTATAACCCATATATTTGAATCAATATACATAGGATTTTATCTAAATAAAATGGGGAACATACATTAATTGAGATTTATTGCATTAGGTGTAATATTTTCACTAGTAAACATTACTCAAGACAATTTAAGATTTAAACATGTATTTGATTATTTATTTTAAGTTTAATTTTAATAAACTTAAAATATATTCTAATAAAAAAATTTGAAGAATGATGTTAGTAAGATTTTATATTTTATTATTTTATATTAAATATATTGTAATTATATATTATTAGACATGATTGAATCAATAAACTATTATACTTTGTCCATGGCATGTTTGTCATGCTTTATCACATTTGATTTATATGTACACAAATTTATTTTTGAGGTACATTTTCCTCTTGTGTTGGGATCCATATTGTCATCTCTTGACTTATCGTTTCCTTAAAATTTAAATTTATGTTCACCTTTTATCAATTTTAATATCTCCATTAAATGTAGAATGTCTGAAAACATGTAAATTGAATTTTCATTTGTCATTGTATGACCCTAGATGCTCCCTACATGTCCAAAACATTATTTCAAGGCCTTTTCCTAGATCCTAGTTAGTCCATCATGTTATCCCCTTGACTTGTGGGTATGTTTTACCTTTATTGTCAATCCTATACATACAAAGGTATCATTAGGTATTTGAGTATTGATTCATATCATGTCAACCTATTAAAATCCAATTCTTGCATGCTCATTTATCAATCCTTATCAAGATATTTTTACATATTATCAATGAATTCACTCATTTATTTAATCGTACACTCATCTATCTTGTGCAAACACACTTGTACTAAATTAAGGTCATAGTAAAGAATATAGTTGTATTTTATTATCTAAGGAGTGGAGGCAAAGTCCTTTCTCTTGTATTTGGATTAGGAACACTCACATGTAGTAGAACTATATTTAGCCCTTATTTCAAGCATGTAATATATGTAGCTTCAACTCCTCAAGAGGTTTCTTGAATCAAATAACACTTAAACATGTATTATTCTTATGCCATTGTGGTAAATTGGGTAAAATAAAAAGGAGAATAAAATAAGATAATTATGTCAGTAATTCAAAAAAGTGAAGAAAGAATTTTGGTCACCACCTAAATATGCAACACTCCCAAAAATTCAGTCATAAGAATGAGTATTTGATTTTGATCTTGCTCGAATCTAACCTAGATTTAATCACTAGAGGGTTAATTCGAACCCTTTTTCTGAAATTTATTTGTTCATGAAATAATTTATGGATTTTTTTCATCTTGTTTGAACCTATTTTCTACTAGCTTGTATTCTTCGATGGTGCACATAGAAGTTATAAATTAGGTAGTTATCTATCAACCTTCTTTGTCCAATTTTTAGTAGTCAATTTTATATTTTAACAAATTTTAGATCTATATGGGTGACTGTATTTACATATGTTTATATTGTAAAATAATATTAACATGTTGTGCATAATGTAATTACCATTTTGAGCTAAATGGTTAAAAAAATTAGTAAACCCTTCAAATTTTTGATCCTATCAACCTTATGATTTTATGTTGTCTTTCCCTCAAAGGTTTTTTGGATGTGAATGTTTTAGATATTATTTACATAGGGTTTTGATCCTTTATTACAATATTATTAGCCTTTAGTTTATCATGGATATAATTTAAACCCTAATGTAAATGTCATGGATTGTTCTTTGGATGTCATAAATGATTTTATAAATTCCATGCCCATTTTTTGTTCATGCTCCTATATAAAATATTAATGATGATTTGAATAATGATATATCTTTTTATTATTGTAGTGAGGATGATCTAGATACTAAATTAGGTAAACTTACTTTCAATCCTATCAAATCATGTGAAATTATAAATGATATGTGTGTTTTAGGTGTTTATTATATTTATTTAACTCTTAATGAGCAAGGAATTCTAAATTTTATGCAAAAACTAGTTACTAAGGGAAAAAAAATTAAGTCTTATGTAATGAAATTTATTAGATGATTCACAAAAATAGAATAATATACGATAGATTTAAGAATAAAATAAGCAGATCCACAAAATAATTGTTGAAAGAGTAAAACACTTGAATATTATGACTAATCCACTTCGAGGGGAAACCTCCACAACAATGAAATAAGAAAAAAAATCACAACATAATACTAAAATACTAACCACTACCTCATATATATACTCTAGATAGCCATGGTTATTTTATACGCTGACCATATTAAGAACATCGAGGAATTCAATAAGATATATGGAAGTATGTAAGACACAAGTCAGCCACACATATCCCTAGACACACTATAAGTTAAGGGCATAGTATTCCCCTCATATTTGAAACAATGTTGTCTTCAAAGTTGAATCAAAACAGGATCTTATTTGAGGAATGATTCATCCTCCTATGTTTCATATTTAGAATGCAGGTTCTTCCATTTGATTAAATACTCCTTAATCACTCTAGCCCACAATTGCTTAGTGTGCATGTGAAGGATAAATTCAGGATCCAAAATGACTCAAAATTATTAATACAAATCAAGTAACTTAATTTGAGTGGAAACTCTTTGTCCAATTACCTTATTCAGGTAATATACATGGAATACTAGATGTATGTGAGTGGATGGGGCCAATAGCTTGTAGGCCACACTACTAATTTTTTATAATATCTAATAAGGGCCATAATATTTAGGGGATAGCTTGTTATCATGTTTATATTTCTTCAAATACATATAATTATAGGATTAAAATGCATAAATACCCAATTGCCTATGTTAAATTTTCCACTCACTTTGGTGTTGATCTATCTGTTGCTTCATTCTATTTTGTTCTATTGCTAAATTATCTCATAA
This sequence comes from Torreya grandis, assembly GCA_037957365.1. NCBI lineage: Eukaryota > Viridiplantae > Streptophyta > Pinopsida > Cupressales > Taxaceae > Torreya > Torreya grandis. Next base: position 2,949,814 of record JARHVA010000659.1, on the reverse strand, counting down.
ACTAATGAGTACCTCCAATTGATGGTGAATGTGTTCCTCGACAAATAAAACCTTGGGATGCACCATCAAGGCTAAAGTGATGGATGGGGGTGATACCCATACAATTCCACAAAGGGATACATTTTGGAACAAGTGTAAAAATAAGTGTTATACCACCATTCAACAAGTGGCAACCAATGAACCCATTTGTCTTATTTGTCAGAAAAAAACAACAAAGATACCATTCTAGACATTTGTTGACTAACTTTGTTTGTCCATTAGCTCGAGGATGATAGGAAGAGCTATGAGTCAACTGGGTACCCAAACATGCAAATAATTTAGTCCAAAAATTACTAGTAAATATGGGATCTCGATCACTTATAATGAGCTTTGGAGTACCATGTAATTTCTAAACTATATTGAGAAAATAAAAAGTGACTATAATGGTAAAAAATGGCTATAATAAGGGGGGGGAAATCATACTTGGTGAGTCAATCCATAACTACCATGATAACAACTTTACCCTGAGACTGCAGTAACCCAATAATGAAATCCATGGAAACATCCTCCCACTTCTGGCTAGGGATGGATAAATGCTAAAAAAGACTAGAATTTTTAATGGTTTCACCTTTTCTCTATTGGCATACCATGCATTCAACCACATATTACTGGACATCCCCCTTGATTCCTTCTCAAAACAAACCCTATTTGATTTTATGACATGTTTTCAAAAATCTTGAGTGACCTCTCAATGGAAATACATGAAGTTTTTGAAGGATTTAATGTTTAAAGAGAGAATGCTTACAAAGGTATAGTCTATTTTTATACCATAATGTGTTCCCATTCCATGTAAAAATATAAGCTCCCTTAGAAGCCTCCTGAATATTTTGAATCAAATTATGGGTAGCACTATCATTATCCCATTTTGATCTTGTTTCCTCTAGCCAATCTAGCTACCAAATAGTCATTCCACATAATAATAATAATAATAATAATAATAATGCTTAACTATTTCATCCCTCTGAGATAGTGCATCTACCACTACATTTTATTTTCCTTTCTTCTCTACTATTTTAAAATCATAACTTGACAATATAATCAACCACTTTTTTGTTCTTTAGAAGTAAAATGTTGCTCTAAAAAATATTTGAAGCTATCATGATCAATCTTTACCTGAAAGTGACGACCCATGAGATAAGTTCTCCATTGCTTGACTACATGAAAAATACCCATCATCTATTTCTCATAGAATGGATTGAGACTATTTTTCCATTAAATTAGTGACTCTAAAATGTAAGTAGTCTACCTTCTTTCATGAGTACATCCCCCATGCCATATCTTGATGCATCACATTACATAAAAAGGTTCTATCAAAATCAAGAGTAGCCAAAATTAGAGTGGTGCACATAGCCATTTTCAACTATTCAAATGTCTTAGTAGTTATATCATTCCACTGGAAGGATATTTATTAAATAAATATGTGAGTGGGGCTATGATGCTACCATAATTTTTGATAAATTTGTGATAGTAACCAGTTAGCCCCATAAATCCTTGGAGGTTCTTGAGGGTCTTGGGAACCTACCACTCTATCATCACTTGGGATCATTTTAGGATAAACTTTCACTCCTTCATGTGAAACAAAATGACCCAAGTACTCCACCTCATGGAAACCAAAAGTACATTTAGAAGGTTTAGCATAAATCTAATGTTGTTTTAGAAATGCAAGTACATGTTTCAAATGTCATTCTCAATTTTTGATGCAAATAAGGACATCATCAAAAAAAAAATCTATCAAAAATGGCCTAAAAACAATATTCATCAAACTCTAAAATGTAGATGGTACATTTGTGAGGCCAAAAGGCATGATCATAAATTCATAATGGCCTTCATGACTTATGAAATTTATTTTAGGTATGTCCTAATGTCTGATTCAAATATGATAATACCCAAAGCGAAGATATAACATGACAAAATAAACAACATCATGCAATTCATCTATAAAATCATCAATTATTGGAATAAAAAACTTATATTTGATGGTGTACTTGTTGAGTTCTTTGTAGTCTAGGCACATTCTTTGAACATCATATTTATTTCACACCATGACCATAGAGGATTAATATTAAATTTGATTATGTTAGGTGATTTTTTCCTCCAACATCTCATGTAACATATTTTCAATTTTACTCTTCTGGCATAGGGATACCTGTAGGGTTCGATGTTGGGTGGTGTACTTCATAAAATGAGCCTTATGGCATGATCATGCACATAACTTAGAGGAAGTCCTTTTGGCATGTTACCAAAAATAATAGAATGGTCATCCAACACCCTTTATAAATTATTATGTGTAGACTCCTTGGTTGGTTGAAACTATATGGAAAATAAGAGTTCCAAAAGTCTCTCAGCACATTTTTTGATAATCATTTTCATCTTATAGGAACTAACCATTTGTGGATATTTATCCTATAATCCATGTAGTTTAAAGGTCCTACCTTTTGAATGGACCTCATGAATAGTTCATAAAAATTCATTTCAATAGTTCCCAAAGTCATGAGCCAATGCACTCCCAAAACAATGTCAACTCCTCTCATGGGAATAATAAACATAATGGAATATAACAAGTAGTATCCCATAGTAATCTTAATTATATATAATTTTCTTGAACAATTGATGCTACCCCCATCTGTATTCATGACCTAAAATTTTGGATATAGGTAAATGAAATAGTTCAAACACGTAGCCAGCTTATTATTGATGAAGTTATGTATACTCCTAGAATCAATCAACATAGTCACCTTTTATTTCTTCAATAAACCCACCACCTTAATATCTTGATGAATAGTGATGCCTAAAAGTGCATGATGGGAAATGGTGGGTTGAGAATATAAATATTCATCCTTGTGTTCTTCCAAACCTACATCTAAAGCCACATCATCTTAGTCCTCCTCCTTGGCACCTTCAATGTAAAACAAAATCTTTTCATCACATAAATGTCCTTTGATCCATTTGTTATCACTGTCAAAATGCAAACCTTTTGCACTCTTTTCTTCAACTTTATAATTTTCAATATGGTAGGCTAAGGAAATGATGGTGCTAAGAAAGTGCATTCACGAACATTAATCAAAGGTATTCATATGATCATCTCTCTTTCCTCAGTTATGCATTCAATTAGTATGGCTTAAAATACATCAATATGATTAAACATGTGAATGTCCAATTGGATGTTATTTTTAAGGCCACCCAAAAATAGGCCAATTATATTTTACTCAGTGATGTTTGTCACACATAAGGAGAAATTTTGAAATTGATGAATTTAATCCTTTATAGTCCTAGTTTGGCATAGCTTAACTAGTTGGCTGAAGTAGATTTTAAAGACATTATTGTGATATTGTTTCTTCAACTCCTCATAAAATACTAATAATTAAATTGGGACACATTTATTTTTATTTTGAGCACACAACTAGTGATATTAAATGAACTGCTTAGGTTCCAGATACATAGAGGCCATGAACACATTTTGTGAATAAGGATTCTAATGTAGATCAAATAAATTTTTAATTTGAGTAATCCATGTGAGTGGATCCTTACCATCAAAATTTCACAATTAAACTTTGGAAACATTGGATTTAGGGCTACATTAGTGTTATAATTATTTGGATTGGGAGACTCAAAATGGAGTGATGGAGAGTTATTTTTAAAATGTTGAGATACAAGGCTAGAAATTTACATAGTTGTTTCAATTTATCCCCCAAGCCATCCATATCCCCTTTCATACCCATGACTTACCCTTCAACTACATGGAGATCATATTTTCACATTATGCCATGTGTAGACACCTAAAACTAGCCATCGATAACCTCTAATTAGGCTTTTAAACAATTTCCACCAAAAATGCTCAATTTGGCCTAAAAACACTAAAACACATAAAATGATGTGAAAATGATATATTTAAGTGCCAATTTTGGCTAGGGTATCCCTCAATGGGGTAATGCAATTTATGGGCCAACTAACTTTGATCAGTTCATTTCAAATCAAAATGCCAAATTTGCACCCGGGTACTCTAGATTGCTCTTCTCTATCAAATCTTTTGCACAATACATGTGCCTTTGTTATTTATTTTTATCAAAACACTAAATGGTAATACGGTTCAAATGCATCTGACATCACCTTTCAATTCCAATCCAATCAAATTTTGGACCAATAACAAGACATTTTGATCAATTTGGGTAATTTGTGCACAAAGTGCTTAATCATGCTTAAGAGATAATTAACCCAAATCAAGGCATAATTAATAATTCCATGGAAGCTTTTTGAATACTTATTTTTGGAAATGAATATTCTTGGGAAGACATCCCTAGGCCATAAATGCCACAAATATCATGATTCATGCCCTCCATGCCTCATCAATGCCTTCCAGGATGCCCTCCATGCCTCTTAATTTACCCTTCTTAAAATGACATGATGAGGATAATTAAAAACTTAATTCTAAAAATTAAATCAATCCTAAACCACACATCTCAATCTTGAGGTAGATGGTTCAGGTTGATTTTGATCAAATCCAAAAATCTATAAATAGGAGGCCTCACAACATTGTTTCTAAGCTATTTTAGTGCAAAGTTATAATGCCAAAGTGGTTCCAAAATCTTCAAGAAACTAGTGTTACCATGCCAAATTTATTCCAAGCCAAATCAAGCCACAAGCCAAAGGTGCCAAGGAGAGATGGAGGTAGCCAAGCTTCCATTGCCAAGGACTTCATGAGCACAAGCTAAGCAAGCCACTAAAACAAGCATTTTGGAGCATCCAAAGGAGGTAAAAGAAAGTTTTCTTTTGCATTTTAGTTGTGTTTTTCATTCATGATTGTTAACTAATCTCTCCCTAGTATCTAGACCTAGAGATGTTATGATATTAGTGTGTTTATTTCATTTTGTTTTCATTTTTGAACTAACACCATACTAACCATCCTCTCTTGAGTCAAATTTATAGATCACATAATGGCATGCCCAATGGGACTAGATGCATCTCACACCTAAAAGAGATCATTTTAAACTCTAAAATATTTGATTGAGCCCTTAAAACTCTTGAAAATTGATTTTCAAATTTATTTTGCCATTTTTTGTTGCCATGGTTTTACACAGTAACTGACATCGGTAGGAAATACCAACATTAGTTACCTAGCTTAACCGATGTCAGTCAGCAAAACTGACATTGATTACATCTTGGTTAACTAGAGTAACTAACGTCGGTGGTATTATCTGACGTCAGTCACTATGTTTTTTAAAAATCACAGACCTAAGAGCTACTTTTCCAAACTTTATTATTTCAAACTCAAAAGAGCTTCAAAGCTAAAGGGCATGCTAAACATTTTTCTATAGGACCAAGCTTGACATTTTTTCAAAACATGTTTAAATCACCTTTGCATGCTTAAAAATCAATTAGGAACCTTGATTTTTGGTGTTTTAACAAATAATTTAGGTGTTTTTGGTGAATGTTTTTTTTCAAAGTTTGCAACTAAGACCAAGGGGTCAAATGAACACCACCAAATCTTTCATTCTTGGTTTAAAACTGAACACACTTGTCAATTCTTGTTTGCAATAGTTTTTTAATCAAAAAAATTCTTGGAAAAAAGAGGAATGTTGCATACTCTTCCATTTTTCCCCTATAGGGAACCCTTGAAATCAAAAGTGTCATTCTTATTGCAAGTAGCCTAGTCCAAGGCTTAGAAAGAAAGTCATTTAAGCACTCCCCAAAAACTCGTCAAAGTTTGGGTGACCTTAAAAATGACCCTAAAGTATTTCTACTTTCATGTTTTATTTATTTATGCATCTTGACTTGCGATTTGAACTTCATCACCTCCTACAACTTATTTAGGGAAGCTTTGACTTGGGGTTTCATCTCTTAGCATTGACTTCATTTGGCTCCTTTGGAGTTTCACATGGGACGTAGTGGTACTTTGGACATCACACTACACTAAACAAACAACATGATGTAGTGGTTTTAAAAAGGACTAGACCTCTTTGCAACAAGCTAAGTGATACAGACCCAAAATTTGTTTTTTTCTTTTGCATTGTTTGGCAGGAAAGTCATTGTGAAATTGATTCCCCTAGATCATTCAAAAACTTGTTAGATCTTAGACAAATCCCAACTTTCCATGGAAGTATTGTTGGTGCAAGGTGTGCCTCAAGGTCCATGTCATAGTAATGTCATTTGAGAGAAGGTGGGGTGTAAAAACCCTACTATATAATGCACATTTACTTTTGGATGAACACTTAAAAATCCTCTCAAATGACGTATATTGATGGATTCCAACAATACCAAGCAACCTTATTAGCTTAGGATCTAAGGGTGATTAATTAGTTGGTCTTGTCTTAGTTTAAAGTCTTGTTTGGATTCAAAACTTGGTGTAAACAAACAATCCAAACCAAACACATAGTTCAAATTTTCCTTTGAATAAAGAGGTGTTATGCTGCCTACATGAGATCATCAATTTGCCTTGTTAAAAGTTTATCAAAATCTTGAGAGTCATATCATCTACTTTGGTGTAGTTATGTTACCCAATTGATTCTAGACCTTTACCAAAGTTGTTTAAGTCCTTCACTTATAATTTAAATTCAAAATTACACCTTTACAAGTTCATAGGGTTGATGTGTTAAGTGGGTTCACCATTTGCACTAAACTTGAGGGAACTTAGGTTTAATTTTCAATTTGAGTTGAAGGCCATTTGAGACTCATAAATCATTGTTTTCACTTAGAGTCTATACTCCATGGCATTTTGAGTCAAAAAAGGTAGTGTTATGCTATCAAAATTATGAGAAATTGTCTTTACCCTAGAGAGTTTTTGAAATAAACTTTTTGTCACACCTTTTGGGTAGTGTAGTGCTATTACACTACCCAAATCATTTAAAATTTTGTTTCATAGCCCCTTTTACATAGAATTTCAAATTTGTTCCTACATTTTCAGGCCAATCCAAGTGTACTTTTGATCCTTTGTCTAAAGCACAGTTCTAATGTTCACCTTTGTCTATCGTGTTTGTCAAAAGAACCAAGTTTTATACCATTATTTATGAGAAAATAAGTTATTGCGAAAAGTGCCTTTTGTTTCATACCTTATACCTAGTTAATCAAGTTCATGACCAAGAATCAAATGCCTAGTGTTTGTTAGAAGTGTTTCAAATCTATTAGATTAAAACTTTCATCTATTTTCAAAGTCTAGATTTTGATGCCATTTGGCCAAGAGTCCTAACACATGCCTTGTTTGAGCTTAGATTTTTATGCCATGTTTGGCTAAAAGACCTAGTAACTTTTAAATTCTTAGATTAGATTGATTTGAAACACTTTGACCTTAGAGTTTGGCATTTTGATTTTCGGTCCATTTACTTGCTTATCTTGGTGTGAACAGTGAAATGTTAGATATTTTATGCTAGGTTTTTTCCTCACAAATATTTTCATAAACCTTTTGATCCTTTTGAAAAATCTAGACCAATTTGAAGGCATCATTTGTTTTAGATTCTATCCTTTCTAGGGTTTGTAGAACTCTTTGACCTTTTATCACAAAGCATTGACTATGGATCCCAACATGCATTTATACACTTGTAGTGGACTCATGTACAATCCAAGGATTAGTAATGCAGTTGCATAGGAAGAAATGGTGTAAGACCCCTATGCAGATAATATATCTTATGAGATGGATTCTTGTCCCTCTTATAATACTCAATTATGGGCACAAAGCCAAGATCCTTTGGCTAACTATCTGGTTAACACCCCACCTTATTCAGAATGGGACCAAGAACAAACCACGCAATATCTAGCTACAATACACACATTGGATGAGCCAGTTCTTCAATAGTCATATTCTACTAATACAACTTCCATGTATGATCCATTTTTATTTGAGTGACATTTTTTAGAGAACAAGGATGAGATTTTGGTTAGAGCCATAGACGTAGGGGCCAAGTTTTTTGTATACTTCCCCCATGAAAATTTACCAAGTCTATTAAGAGTGCCCCATAATATCATTTACAATCAATAGGCTTCTTCTAGCAATCCTATGGCTCTAGTCCAAACAACGTATCAAGACTCTAATATATCTAATCGAGGTAAAAACATCATGGAAGATCACTTTAACCTAATGCAAACAAAATATCAAACCTACCTAAATTTAGTGCATGATTTTAATCAGATGAACATGGTAAGTAAGCCTCTTATTGACCTAGTTCCTTCAACAGGTATGGTGAATGAGTTAACTGGACAAGAGAATCCAAGTTCTAACCCATTCATACAAATTGATTTGATAGATAACTTGATATATATGCTTGTTATTGAATAAGTGTCTTCGGCCTCTACACTGAATAGTGAGCCAAATGTAATGGACAATGTGTAAACAACATCTAATCTCGATCAAAGTGGTACTAACGCACAAACAACTAGCCAACAACATGTGCCTATAGTTAATCCTATGAGTAGATAATCATGCCAAGGAATAGGAGTTTCTACATCCCAATGTCAACCAACTAATTCTTCAAGTGTAAAACCTACAAGATTAAGTAATCAAACAACAACCAGTGTCATGCCTCAATGACAGAATGTGATGAACCTTACTCCTCCTTAACAAGTAGCAAGTAGTATTCCACAACAGCAAATACAACCTAATGTATCAATGTAATAGACAATAAATATATTTCCACCTCAATAAAGGGCAACTAATGTACCACCTCACTAGGTAATGACAAACATACCTTTTCAATTGTAAACTAATATGCCAATTCAAAACCAAGCAATGACTAATCAACAACGTCCAAATATTGGTCAGTGATAGATGTTGAATCTGCAACCTATTTTCATTTCTCCACAGGGATACATGTAACAAGGAGGTCCCCATGTTTCTCAAGTACCTATTAGACAAATGATGGTTCAAAATATGCCACAAATTTAAGGATAGGGTCTTGGTCCACAAGTTCTCACTCAATAGCATGGTTTGACTAATTGGCAACATATGCCTTTTCAACCACAACAGACACAATATAGTTATATCCCTCTATCCCAACCACAAAATCCTCTAATTCAAAACTTTATCACCAACCCAAACCAAAATCACAACCAAATGTGCAATTTTATGTACATCCTAATCCACATATGCATATTCCGGTCCATTCCCAAACCAAGCCAATATACCTCAACAGGTATCTCCATCATACCTTGGTTAAAGTGTCCCAGTTGTGACCTCTCAGCGATTTACCCAAACCAACATTCTCCCTCAAACCAATATCCCTTCCAATTTCAACATAGAGTATTTTAACATATAGTATTTTTAGATACCATTTCTTCTAGGATAAGAAAATTAGATGATGTGTGTTCCTATCCATTCAACATAGAGTATTTGTAGATCACCATTTCTTCCAGGATATGAACCACCCAAATTCAATAAATACAAAGGGAAAGGTGACCCTAAGGCTCATTTGATCAAATTATTTTTCGCATGTCAACCAATGGCATATAATGACATATACATTTTGCTATTGTTTCTAAGGTGCTTGGCTAGACAAGCCTTAGAGTGGTTTTTAAAGTTGCCCAAGAATTTAGTAACAAACTTTGATGATCTTTCTAATAAATTTGTGTAGCACTTTTCCTATAATTTAGAGCATGATATTTCATTAGTGTACCTGACACAATCAAAGCAAAAAGTAGGTGAGAGTTTTACAAGTTATTTATAGTGATGGAGAGCCCTTACAAACTGCTTCACCCATAGTTTACTAGATAAAAAATTAGCTGCTATGTTTACTAAAAATTTGCATAGTGAGATAGCCTATCATCTAGAACTGCAATGTGCACATAAGTTCAAAGAGATCATTGATAAAGGTATTTTGATCGATCAGGCAGTCATCAATAAAGGAGTCATCAAAATTAATTCTACCAATCATGGAAATAGCCAATATAAACATCTTAATCAAGTGCAAGCAACACAACCAGCATAGGTTAATAACCAAGAAAGACCAAAGCAATTCAATTAAAATAGGAATGTTGTGGGAAATGGAGTAATCAAATCTTATTATGTGCAAGCTATGAAAACCCCATCCACACCACCTTTTTAGCTTACTCCTACCCAATAACCTCTCCAACCAATGTCACAATCACAACAACCAAAACCTATACATCAACCTTTACCATTACAAATCCCTCCTCCTAAGAGAACCGTGCATGCACATCATGTCTTTAGTGACCTAGAAGAACCTATTGAATCTATATTTCACAAGCTTGCTACTGTTAATCTGATTAGTTAGTTTATAATAAAGTATTATTTGTAAGGCATTCCTTATCTTGATTGGTACCATGAAAATGAATTCTATGACTACCATCGGGTCAATAGGCATAATCTATGAAGATGTATCCAAAACAAGCATTTAATTAAGAATATGTTAGATAATTAGGAAATAACATTAGATAATGGTACTTCCACTTCCAATCAAACTCTTGGGATTTATCAAAACCCCTTTCCCTGACATAATAATCAGCAACAGCAAAATAATTAACAATAATGACCAGTTCAGCAACAAAATCAATAGTATCAAAATCAAAGGCCGAACCAACATAATCAACAAAATAAATAACATAATCCATAATGACAAAAAATAGACAAAACCAAGGTTAGAATGGTAACAACCAACAAACCTACCATGCAGTTGCACATGACAACAATAGGGTTGTAGGTCATATTGTAGGGGGTAGCATTAATACCATCTCCATTAATCCTAGACCAAACACTAATCAGCCTAGACCATTACTAAATAAAAATATTCAACCAAATTACATGGATAATCCTTCTTTGACCTAGGAGTGCATATAGGCAAACTAACAAACTAGGACTTCCACTTTCAGATTTTATAGTGACAACTTGCTCTTGCCACATGACCACATGCAAGTGAATCAGCAACTGAGACTTATCCTATCTTGTCCCACAACATTTCTAACATCAGTTAGCAATAATGTCTAGTGTTTAATCCCAATTGTGTAATCATAACTTGGAGGTCAAAGATTACTATCCCAAGCCCATAACCATCTGCCACTTTGCCTATCATCCAATCAACTATTCAGCCTTAGAATAAACCATTCACTACTAACCAAGACAAGAAGTTTGATATTGTGAAACAATTACAGAAGACACCAGCACAAATTTATATTTTAGATTTGTTGTGAACATCAACAATCCATAAGAACATCTTGAATGATTTCTTGACCTAATCCACTATTTCTAGTGACATATCCCTTGATAAATTCCAAGCTTTGGTTGGACAACTGCTCTAGCCCAACAAGTCACATTCAACCAAAGCGATATGTCTTCCCTTGGCCCACTCCATAATAATCCATTATACATATAATTTTATATAAGATGGCATAAATTGAAGTGTGTCCTTATAAACAATGGATCTGGCCTTAACATAGTGTCCTTAAAGCTCATCAAGATTCTTGGGTACATAATGACAGATCTCTAGCCAAAAATAATAACTATCAAAGTCTATGATAATCAGGAAAGAGAATCATAAGGCATCATCAGTTTGTTAATTATCATTGGGCCTTTGACCCATGATACACTTTTCCATGTGCTTGATCTTGAGTTATCATACAACATACTTCTAGGTAGGCCTTGGTTACATGAGATTCGTGCAGTCCCATCAACACTACACCAATGTATCAAGTTTTCCCACTTAGGGATGGAGGTGAATATTTTGAGAGATTTACACCCATATGAACACTACAAGCATCTTGAGGCCAAATTTTAAATCTATAATTATTAGTATGACATGAATCCAAGTTCTAAGTAGGATAAAGGAAAGGCTATACCTATTGATCCTTCATCAGATAATTACATAGATCCTAATACTTTGGATTCCCTTTCCCACATGCCACCTCCTAAAGCTTCTAATCATTTCACCATTTCAGATAATGGAATGGGAGAGTATGTGACCCATGATACATTTCATAATACTAATCTTCTTCAGAATCCAAAAACCTTTGGGTGACCTAAAGTCACCCCACATATGCATTGGCAACAAAATAACAAAGATAAAGGACCTGTCACATTTGTACCAACATCTAGCCTAGAACCTGACCCTATTGAAAGAGATGAATCATGGTTATACAATGACAACTAGGCTGATTATTATAAAAGTGATAAGTATCCTATTTTAAATAGGATCATGAAGTGTCACAAATATGATAGAAGAGGTCTCAAACTAAATCAACGAGAAACCATTGAACCAATTTCCATGACTAAGTATGAAAGACCTTATAGACTTGGATTTAAAATACCTAGAGGTGACCCCACATATCTTATTCAAACTCCATCACCAGCAACTAGTGATGATGATGCTGACAACAAAGCAGAGTTCAATCATAGCCTCACTTTTGATAACCTAGATAAAACTAATCTATTTGATAACAATGTCATTTGTACCCTTACCCTAGCCATTCATCACAACCCATTGCCATTAAATTATCCCCAAATGATATATTGCGACCAACAAGAATCCACTCTGCCAATTGATGAGTTGTAGAATGATGAGGCATTTTATGATTTCTTAGGCCTTAGAGACAATGTTCCATTGGGAGATCACAAATCAGGATTCTAAATCACATTGGATCCTATAGCCTATTTTGGAGAGTGAGTGGACACCCTTAGCCAAAAATAAATAAGTGAAATATTGAGGTCCCAAAGTGAAAACCTCTTTGAGGCACTTTATGACCAGGGAAAAAGTAAAGATAAAGGCCAATCTAGTGGTGAAAACCTATTTTAGGTGCCATTTGATGGGGGTGTTCATTCTTATTTGATCAAAATTTTCAAGAATTTTTGACTATTTTTATCACATGGCTAGATCTCCCATTAGGGGATTCAGATTCATCATGCCTAGTAGAAGTTGAAGAGCAAGTCCTAATAGAGGACCCTGACATAATCCAATAGTTCAAGTCATTGCCTACTATTCTAGAAGACAGTTCGACCCTTCTAGTCAAAGATACAATAGAGGTAAACATAGGGACTCCATCAAACCTAAAATGGATAAAATTAGGTGCATCCCTCACTAAGGAGGAATGTGACATCTTTACAGCTCTATTGAGATAATTTTTAGATATCTTTGTATGGGCTTATTTTAACATGCCAGGTTTAGATCCTACACTAGTTCTGCACCACCTTGTGGTTAATCATGATGCCAAACTAGTAAAACAAAATCTACATAAGATTCACCCTCACATTTTTGTATTGGTAAAGAAAGAGTTGGAAAAACTCTTGGAAGCAGGATGTATTTGATCCATTGACTACTTAGAATGGATCTCTAATGTAGTACCTATTAGCAAAAAGCCTGAAGGGATCAAAATTTGTACTAATGTTTGAGGCATCAACAAAGCTTGTCCTAAAGATGATTTTCCCTTGCCTAATATTGACATGATCATCGCCTCCATGATAAGTTATGAAATGCTTTCACTCATAGATGGCTTTTTAAGGTACAACCAAATCAAAATAGCACCAAAAGATCAACATAAAATAACATTCACCACTCCATGGGGAACATTTTATTACCAAGTGATGCCATTTGGACTTTAAAATGTTGGATCTACATATCAAAGGTCCATGACTATCATATTCCATGATATGATGCACGATATTGTTGAAGACTATGTCGATGACATATTAGGAAAATCCAAAACCAGGGCCAACTATCCAACAATGCTACGTAATATATTTAAAAGATTATGAGAATAGAAAGTTAGAATCAATCCAAATAAATGTGTGTTTTGTATAACTTCAGGTAAATTACTTGGCTTCATCATGTCTCATCAAGGTATTAAAGTTGATCTAGCTAAAGTCCATGCTATAACCAAAATGTTGCCACCAATCAATTTAAAGCAACTCCGTAGCTTGTAGGGTAAGATTCAATCAATCTAACACTTCATCTCTCAATTATCAAACAAGTGCCATCCATTTACACATCTTTTGAAGAAAGGAGTTACATTTCTATGGGATGATCACTACCAAGTAGCTTTCCAACAGCTCAAAAACCATCTTGTCAATCTACCTATTTTATTACCTCCATGCCAGGAAAGCCATTCTTGTTATACCTCTCAGCTACTGATCTTAATCTAGGGGCACTCTTGGCCCAACATGATGAAAATGGAAAAGAACATTTTGTATATTATCTAAGTCGTACCTTGGTTACATAAGAGCATAACTATGCACCTATTGAAAAATATTATTTAGCCATGGTTTTTGTAGCTCAAAAATTGCATCATTACATGTTGAATAATAAAACCATGGTCATTTCAAAAGTAGATCCACTCAATTATCTACTATCTAAAATAACTTTGTAAGGTAGAATGGCTAAATGGATCATACTTCTTAGTGAGTTTGACATATATTATGTCAATTACAAGGTAATCAATGGACAAGTTCTTGTAGATCAACTTGTTGAAGCACCTCTCATGGACACACAACCACTCACATTCTAATTTTCTAATGAATCCATAATGACCATCATTAATATACCTCTTAAGGAGCAGCCCTAAAAGCTATATTTTGATGGTTCATTCACTTCACATGGATTGGGGGTAGGCCTATTTTTTATTACACCATAAGAGGATCTAATCCCTAAATCATTCAAAATCAACTTTCTTTGTACAAACAACATGGTTGAATATGAATCACTTATTGCAAGACTTCGATAAGCAGTGTAGTGTAATATATATTGTCTCTAAGTTTATGGTGATTCTTAGTTAATCATCAAGTAGGTTATGAATCATTTTCAGACCAAAGATGACAAGTTGGATCCATATAAAGACATGGTTGACACTCTTAAAAAATAAATTACCAACATTCAGTTTGAGCATATACCAAGGGCTAGTAATATAACTGTAGGTGCCATGGCTACTATTGGCTCTTTGATTTGACAAACAGATAAAGCTAGAAATTATTAGTTCTTCATCAAGAATTTGTCAGCACCAACTCATGAACCTTCAACCATTGCCATGATTTGTGATATTATTGGTCCTAATTCTATTTGGTACTTAGACCTTTACAAATACCTTCATGACCAAGTTCTCCCACCTAATCTATCTCAAAAACAAACCAAAACCTTCATTCATCATTCTGCTCATTATACTCTACTTGGATCCACCCTTTACCATCATAGTTTTGATGGAACTCTGCTTTGTTGTTTAACTTTGATAAAGTCTATATTAGCACTAAGATAAGTTCATGAAGGAGTATGTAGAGCCCATTTTAGTGGGGTAGTCCTATCCAAAAAGCTCTTATGCACTAGTTATTATTGGCCCACAATGGACACAAATGCCACTGCATATGTAAAAAAGTGTGACAAATGTCAACGACATGCTAATCCGATTCATGCCCCAATAAAAAATTTGAAATTGATGTTGACACCATGGCCATTTTCTACATGGGGACTTGACCTCATTGGGAAGATTAACCCCACTTCATCTGATAGCCATAAACATATGCTTACTACCATCAAATATTTCACTAAGTGGGTTGAAGCTATAGCCCTCACTTATGTGATTGAAAAGCAAATTTCCAAATTCATATTCAACAATCTCATCTACCACTATGGTATCCCTTCTGACATTATATCTGATAATGGAGGATCATTCAAGAACAATGATATAGATCAGTTGTGTACTCAATATAACATCACACAATATTTTTCTACAACATATTACCCTCAAATTAATGGCCAGGTTGAGGCATCCAACAAAACCATTGTCAATATTCTCAAAAATATTGTTAATGATGCCAATCATGATTGGAACCTCTAGATATTCCCCACCCTTTGGGTATACCATATCAATCATCATACCCCCATAGGATCCACTCCATACTCACTTATTTATGATACTGAATCCATCCTTCTTATTGAGGTCAAATTTCCTTCACTATGCATCTCTTTCAAGCATGTTCTAGATGATCATGACTATCGAGTAGCTCACCTACAAGAGCTAGACCTACTAGATGAAAAGCACACAACCATGCTCAACAATATTTAAGCATATCAAAACTAACTCAAAGGTCACTATAATCGGCATGTTAAGTATAGAACATTTGAACTTGGTGATCTTGTTCTTAAATAAAACCAAAAGAATACCATGGCTAATAAAAATCATAAAGGAAAATACAAACCAAACTGGATAGGGCCTTTCATCATCACTACAAATTATGGATTAGGAACATACAAGATTGCTACACCAGATGGAGAGAAACTTTTGAAGCCGATGAATATTATTCATCTCAAGTGGTACTATGATTGAGTGCTAAGGTGCATTTTCTATAAGGACCATTTTAGTTATGCCTTTTTGTCACTATTTTTCTTTATATAAATACCATCCTTATCTATCCTCTTCACCGTATCCACTTTCTACTTTCAACCTATCAGCCCAGTGTGTTCTAAAACCTAGCCCATTTGACCTTGGTTTTTGTCATCCATTACACATTTTTAGTATAAAGGTATTTGATTAGTTTCATCAGTTGGTTCAAGAACTTTAGACAAAGATCATATTTTGGGATGGTGTGACAAAAGTTTTGACTGTTACATCCTTTATTTGTTATTCTTTCTTACCACTAGTCTTGCTACTAATTATAACCACCTTTGGGTAAATTAGTACCTTTGATCTATGCCATTGTGTCCTAGTTATAACCACCTATGAGAAAACTAGGGGAAACATTAAGCCTTGATGTACCAACTTGCCACTTCTTATGTTGTCTTATGCCTTTTTACCAACTGTGCCAATTTTGTTTGAATTGACTCCTGCACTAGTCGAATTCCTTCACTATAAGGGTGGAACTACAGTGACTTGAGGTCTTATTCTGGGACTATGTAGGCACCACTTAATACTTTTTGAGGTCAGCTTAGTCACCCTTTTCCCCATGCTCTCACCACTTTGTGAGCAACCTAAGCCATGCTCTCACCATTTTGTGAGCACCCTAAGCCACACTCTCACCATTTTACGAGTAACCTAAGCCACACTCTCATCATTTTTTGAGTAACCTTAGTTTAAATGCTCTTGCTATTTTGTGATCTTGAACCATTTAGTGTCTCATCATTCTTGATTGAGTTGAGACACTCCAAAATACTTCTAAAAACATTTACAAAATTGTTAGAAAAGAACAAAAACACTGACCACTTCTTTGCCTTAAGGATTATGGGAACCCTTAATAAGTTACAAGCAAATCACTTGTCATTTAGTTTTCCCATCCTTTTTGGACTTTTTCTCTCTCACACACTTGTCATTTTGTAAGATCATTCCTCTTCTTCTTTCACATCCATTCTGTTTTTTTTCCTTAGTTATCACATTCTTTCCATTCCCTGGGAGAACTACATTTGGCTTGAAGTTTTTTATTGGATATCACATCCATAGAACTATTTAGGTAGTGTCCACTTGCCTAGTGCATATAGAGATATCTCTTCCACCCCCTTCCTTTTCTTCTATTCCCCTATTTTTTTTGTTTGTTAAGTTGTCATCTATTTTCTAAGACCAATGTTCGTAGGATTTCTATTGCATTGTTTGTTTGTTTCTGCTTTTTTGTTTGTTTGTTTGTCTGCCTATTTATTTGCTTTCAGCATTATTGGCTTGATTTAGTTTATGTGTGTCCATTTGGTGATTATTTTTCTACACTTATAGTTGAATCTATCCATATTCATATTTTTACATTATCATCATGGTTTCTATCATTGGTGCATTGTTTTCTATTGAGTATTAGATTATGGGAGTCAGTCCTCATGCATATTTTGGCCAAGTATTTATAGTGTTCTATCATGAAGTCTACAATCATGTTCTACAAAAAACCTCAACTTCAAGAAGTCTATTCAGTAATGGCAGAATTTCTTTGACATTAACATCCTGATTCCATCTTAATCATATCCCAAATAGTGTAATTAACCATGAAAGAATTTCAACATTTATTAGTTTAAATGAGCATCTCGTTACTAGTAGGTTGTTCCAATTCATCATTACCCTTTGTGTTAAGTTATCATCATCCTCAGCCAATTTTATCATGTTTTCCATAATCAGGGTCTAATGATTATAACCGCCTATGGGAAAATCATTGCACACCATCCCACCTATATTTCTCAATGATTATAACTACCTTTGGGAAAATCATTGTGATGTCACCACTTTAATTTTTTTGCCCATACATGGGCATGTTATTATCTTATTTTTTATCCTAACTAGGATAGCTCCATCTTCTCAATTATTATAACCATCTTTGGGCAAATCATTGTGTTATCATACCACATTTCCACTATCAGGGTACAATGCTTATAACTACCTTTGGGTAAACCATTGTACACCATCCCACTTGTATTCTCAATGATTTTAACTACTTTTTTTGTATCATTGTTTTTTCACCCCATCATATTTCCTTTCTTTGGTCCCCTCATTTCACTTCTTTCTTTTCGAGGGACCGTTTGCTGCCCTACTTGTGCCAACCATTCCCTCGAGGGGGCATCATATAGTTAGTTTATCATTGTTGTAGTTGTAGGTATATAGGACCTTTTCATTCTTTGAGAAAATGTTACTATGCTTATATCTTATAACACTTTCTAAAATAGGGGCAAACTGTAGACACCTAAAATTGGCCATCGATAACCTCCAATCAGGGTTTTGGTTAATTTCCACCTAAAATGCACAATTTGGCATAAAACACTAAAACACATAAAATGATGTGAAAATGACATATTTAAGTACCAATTTTGTCTAGGGTATCCATAAATGGGGTAATGCAATTTATGGGCCAACTAACTTTAATCAGTTCATTTCCAATCAAAATGCCAAATTTGCACTTGGGTGCTCTGGATTGCTCTTCCCTATCAAATATTTTACATAAGACATGTGCCTTTGTTATTTTTTATTGGAAACATTCTAAATGGGAATACAGTTCCAACACATCTAACATCACCTTTTAATTCCAATCCATTCAAATTTTGGACCAATAACAAGACATTATGATCAATTTGGGTAATTTGTGTACAAAGTGCTTAATCATGCTTAAGATCTAATTAACCCAAATCAAGGAATAATTAATAATTCCATGGAAACTTTTTGAATACTTACATTTGGAAATGAAAATTGAATATCAGCATCATCAAGTGACCTCATTTCTTAGGAAGACGTCCCTAGGCCATAAATGCCATAAATATCAAGATTCATGCCCTCCATGCTTCATCAATGCCTTCCATGATGCCCTCTATGCCTCTTAATTGCCCCTTATTCCAATGCCATGATGAGAATAATTACAAACTTAATTCTAAAAATTGAATTAATCTTTAACCACACATCTCAATCTTGAGACAGACGGTTCAAGTTGATTCTAATCAAATCCAAAAATCTATAAATAGGAGGCCTCACAACATCATTTCTAAGTTATTTTAGTGTAAAGTTATAATGATAAATTGGTTCCAAAAGCTTCAAGAAACTAGTGTTACCATGCCAAATTTATTCCAAGCCAAGGCAAGCCATAAGCCAAAGGTGCCAAGGAGAGATGGAGGTAGCCAAGCTTCCATTGCCAAGGACTTCATGAGTACAAGCCGAGCAAGCCACTACAACAAGCATTTTGGAGCATCCAATAGAGGTAAAAGAAAGTTTTCTTTTGAATTTTAGTTGTGTGTTTCATTCATGATTGTTAACTAAGCTCTCCCTATTGTCTATGCCTAGAGATGTTATGTTTTAGATTAAGGTAAAAATAGGTTTTGAAGGGGCCCCAAAACCCTATACATCAGAAGATAGATAAAACCTTAAGCATTCCAAAATACACAAAAGCCAGGAAACCACTTAAGCAAAAACAGTTTAACCAGGAAACTGAAAACAGCAAACAAAGTGCTGAACAAACAATAAAAATTATTTTTTACAAGACCGAAGCTTCATATCTAGAGGGGGGACCAAGGGCTTAGACTTCTTCCTCTTAACTGTGATCCAACCATCCTCTACCTTAGCTACCTCAGCAACCCAATCCTCAGAAGGCCTAGAACCATGAAGCCTAGGGGGTGTCGAAGCCTCAGCAGAAACCTTATGAGAACAAGCCAGCTTCTGGCTCCTAGGAGAAACCTTCAAAATAGGTGGAGGAACCTCCACCTCCTCTAAAATTGGTTCAAGGAGATCACAAAATCCTATCTCCACAGTACCTACAACAGGGTCCGTCTCCAGCGGAGTCTCCTTATCCGTCGATTCAGAATGGCTACTCTCATGCTCTGAATCAGTCGATTCTTCATCAGGTTGTTTAGCAAAATAGTGTTCATGTCCTGCTTTAGACCACCAAGAAGTTGAACTTCTGGGTATGGATTTCCCTGCAGTACACCACGCTGCAACGTGCCCCATCTGGTGACACTTTCTACATCGAAAGGGTAAACCTTCAAAATCTAACCTTTGCGTCCAAGAACCCCTAGGGGAGTCCAGACAAATTGCCTCAAGAAGGCCCTTTGAAACATCCACCTCAACCATGAGGCGAGCACAGGTCAAGCGGTACATCCTCTGAGTTTCATCATCCTCAAATAAAAACTCCCCTATAGCATTTCCAATGGTTTTAAACACCGCTTCTTGCCATAAATGTATTGGTAAATTCGGGAGCCAAACCTAGACTGGGATCTTATTGAAGGTTTCTGTGAGAGGATTGAAGTCCTTATGCCACCGTTTGGCCATAAGAGGGGCCTAGAGATGTTATGTTATTAGTGTGTTTATTTCATTTTGTTTTCATTTTGAAACTAACACCATACTAACCATCCTCTCTTGAGTCAAATTCATAGATCACACCATGTAACTCTGATTGAAGGTGTTGAACCACCATTGAAATACTTATATATGAAGTTCCAGACTTTATGTCATCTTGGTGAGGAGTTTTAGGTGTTTCTTACTCTTTCCCATGTCCATGATTGTTAGGCTCATCCATGCACAAACCCTAGGAGGGTTTTAACCCTAGAAAAAAGTGTATTGAAATATAATACCATTGTGATCACCTTTCTAAGAAGAATCCAATGACTATTAATGTGCATAAAATTAAAAAAAATTGGCCTAAAAAAGTGTACCAATATAATATACTATTGTAATCATCTCTCAAAAATGAATCCAATGACTATTAATTTTCACAATGTTAAAAAATTCTAGACTTTTTTTTTACAATTTTTTTATTTTTTTAAAGAAAATCCATGAACAAAACTACAGTGATGAAAAATTCAATTCTTCCTAGATCACAAGTTATGTTTTTTTGACCTTATAGTGCTCAAGACACTAGATCTAAAAAACTCATGCTAAAAATACTTGCCTAAATCGAGGCTTTGATACCACTTGTAATGAAATTACTTAGATGATTCACAATAATAGATTAATATATCACAAAATTAAGAACATAATAAGTAGATCTACAACAAAAATTGGTGAAATAACACAATACTTGAATAGTATGATTGATCCACTTTGAGAGGGAAACTAATGCAATAATGCAATAAGAACAAAAAACACAATATGATGCTAAAAACTAACCACTGCCTCCTATATACTCTACTTAGCCATGGTTATTCCATAGGCTGACCGTAATAAGAACATTGATAAATGTAATAAGATAATACGAATGTATGTAAGCTAAATTTTTTCCACACATATCCCTAGATGCACTATAGATTAAGGGCATAGTATCATAAGTAAAGCATCATAGAACAATCTAGTTTTAAATATCAATGTGTGCAATACAATGTTAATCCTTGTATAGAACTTAATGTGAATTCAAATGATGAAAATAAACATGTTCATTCTCTTTCTTTGAATCTAAATTTTGAAAATGTTTCCAATGATAAACATGGTTGTATTCTTACTCTTTCCTTGAATGAAAATATCGAAAAGGCTTATGATCCCACTCTTTATCAAAACACAAATGTTTAAAATGATGTTTTGAATGCAAAAGTAAAAAAAAAAATTATCTTCATACTCCTTCCTTTAATTATAATAAGGATTAATTTATTGAAAATATTAAATTATTTCTTCCAAAACACTTCTTCCTTGTCTCAAAGTATGAAAATGATAAAATAAATAATGAGTGTAAATTATCATTGTGTGATTGATGATTTTCCTATTCTTGATAGTGGATATTTTCCTCCTACTTCTTCATCTAGTCCCACTAGTGCTATTATGATGCATGCAATAGTATATTTACAAAGACAAATGATGGATTTATCTCTAGAGTCTGTTGCATCCAATTATTGGGATAATTATAATTCTTTATATGGATAAAGACAAATGATGGATTTATCTCTAGAGTCTATTGCATCCAATTATTGGGATGATTATAATGTTATATGTGGCCAACCTATAGTGCATAGTATTCTTTATTATTATATCCCACATAATTTAATAATGCCTAAATTTTATTTATTTTATTGTCATGGATATCCTTGCTTACATACATAGATACTAAAATTTGGTATTAAGTACTTGACAAGGACAAGCTTGACATAAATTTACCACACATGACTTGTGGACACAAATATGGTCCTAACTCATAATTATATCACATCTACATTATACCTTATGAGTTTAAACCTATTCATTTATTGTCAAAAACCTATTATAACCTTACAGTCTATGTCAAACCAACTTAAAATCTCATAAAGACATCCCAAGACCTTCAAGTCATTATTCTTGTGCCTAGGACACTAACATCAAACTTATTTGGTATCATTGGTTGATACAGACTTGAAGTTGACCATAATGATCCTATAACATAAGAACCTTATAGTTTATGATAAATTAAATAATTATATCATACATACATACCCATACCTTCAAGTCATTATTCATATACCTAAGTCACTAATGTTAAACTTGATCAATATTATTAGTTGACACTAACCTGAAGTTTATTATAGTGACCCTATCATAGAAATAAATATTTTTTTAAATCAAATATTTCCTTAGGGTCAAATCATTTTCATGGTGATTCATTGGCATGATAAATTACCCAATTGGAGTCACATATATACAAAGCAAGGCCTTACTTGGTATTTATTTGGTACACATCTATATATTATTGTACATTAAAAAAATATTTCTTATTCTTCCTAAATTGTGAATCACTCACTAAGAGTAGTCACAAGCCAATTATGAGGCACACTAAAGTCAAGTCAAAAAAAATATTTTCAAGTATCAAATCCAAATAATTAATTGCATTCATATAGGAAAAGATAAAAATTACACAATCACACTAGGTGGGATAAGTATGTGTGGCATGATTTACCTCCTCAAAGTATTAGATATTTAGGTAGTGATCAATCATGAAATGGGGATGATTAGGGTTAGATAGACCCATTACACTTTCCAAAATTTTATAGTTTTTACATCTCACAGGAACACATAGGATTTCAAGGTGAAGGAGGCTGATTTTTGGAGTTACACACATCACTAAGGTTCTATATCACACTAACAGAGATTTTAGAGACATGCCAAGGTGACTATTTAGTCATAGACCCCTTTTTTAGCACAGGTCACTACTGACCACTCAAGTTAGTATTGATAGTCGATAATGACTCAAATCTAATGAAATTAACCCTACCAAAGTAAAAAAATAGTTCTATAATCTAATGAATCAAGGCCCACGTTAATCTATTTTCCACTGTTATAATATAACCACAATCACATAGTCAACTATAAAAGTGAAGAACTAATCTATTTATTGTACTTATTATATTTATCATATGATACTTTTCAAATCATTGAAATTAGTTTCAATATTTTATATTCAAATGTATGTTTTAATGTCATATCTATCTATCTAAATTATTTTACTAGTTTTTATCCTATTAAGGTTTATAATACCAAATTAGGATAAAACATATTAAATACTTTTGTGATTCTCTTTAAAAATATGATGTGATTGATAAAATATTACTCAAGATATTTCATATAAGATTAACATGTCATGCTTTAGTTTGTCACTCCACCTAGTGGCTCCCTACATACCTTCCTTAAAGTGGAGGAGGATTTCCTATCGCCATTGATTAATAATAAAGGACCACATGCTACATTAGAGTGTATTCCATCTCTTCACCAAGGAAAATTTTGACCTCTTTATGATTATTTTATAATATTAAAGGTTAACATGCATCATTTTATATATCAACCAATGGATCTATATAAAATATATATATTTGGTTGAAGTCTTTTACCTCCTCCAAATATGACATGTTTTTATTATGCTTAAAAATATTTCAAATGTATTTCTTATGAGGTAATGTTATTTGAATATGAACTCTTACTATCACATGTACTTAAATAAGAGATTCATGATTCAAATTATGATTCTATTCATCGTATTATAATTCCTAATATTAACCATAAAATACTAAATAAAAATACTAAACCATTGGATAATCATTTAATGACACCTAAAATAATTTATATTAATTCCATTAATGGACCGTAATAATTTCACAAACTTAAATGTAGCCAAAGTGCATGATGTGGCCTCCAACCACATGAATGGATTCACAAATCCATATACCTCTAAATATCATAAACATCTCATAATTCTCTCATAAACAATCTCATCTTTTCTCATTAATCATCAATAACACATTACATTCCAAATTCCATACCAATAATGCATGCCATTAGTCAAGCTTTCCCAAGCTTCTCTCTCTCTCAATACATAACTTGGCCACATGACAAGGAGGATTACAAAGGTATCCACAAGCCTCTCCCACACAAACTTGCCTATTATACTCTAGCCTAACTAAACAATCAAATGATACAAGCATTTAAAGAATTTCCATGAGGAAAACAACAAAAGGGGGCCCAAGTTGGAACCAACCCTTCACATGGGGGAATTTCCCACCAAGAAAACATGATATCTTCAATAAATCCATGCCACATTCCTCATGGGATGAATTATGGAAAAAGACAAAGGCTCCAATTAATAAAATTGTGCCAACTTCACATGGTCTTCACATGACAAGCCAAAAGCTAAAGGAGATTCCAATTTGGAATAGTGCACGTTGTCCCCTCATCATCACAAACCTCTAAAGGCTGATTGATTCTAATTTTGACCATTCTTTATTTCCCTCTCATCCCAAATTAGTCCCATGCCACCTATGCAATCTAAAATAGTGTCCTTCAAGAATAGTGACAATCTAGAATAGTGACAATAGTGTTAATCAGGAAAAGTGTCAAATAGGAAACATCAAGACACCTCACTAATGTGAATAATGCCTCCACATCATCAAGAAGCCTCATCACCATCCTACATCATCACTTTCCACATCATCATGAATATTACTTGTGAATAGTACTAGTGAATAGTGTTAAATGAGTAGTGTAGCATGAATAGTGTTTTGCTACCACATCATTCTCCTCTAGTTGAAAACAACTTATCTCCTACATGTTGTCATGATTGTATCTGTGTCATTTAATCTAAAAATATATAAAATGCACATCACTCTTTTTAAGGTAGATGTAATATTTCTCGAACCCTTGGATGTTCCTACATCAAACATCTGAGGTAAATAATGTGATATCTTGTTCACATAGAGGGGGTGAATGGTAGAACCACCCTTTCAGTCATCAAATGTAATGAACTTGTCATCCCCTTCCAATACACCACATGAACCTGCAGAGTATTCTTCTTCCTTTTCCACTTTTAGCATCTATGAATAGGTCCCAAAATTGTACTCCTCTTCCAAAATCTCATTCATATCTCAATGGATTTAAATTTGGGATCCAACCCACCGAAAAAACTCATGGGATTACACCCATCACAAACCAAACTCATGGGATCACAACTCCCATCTAAAAGTGACCTCCTCTTCCAAGATGCTCTATCATGCATCTTATCAATCCATGTGAGTTTTAGCCCACCACTGATCATCCACCTCCACCAAAAGCCCAATTGTATTTCTTCTTCCACCATATAACCACATGTTGGATTATTCACACTAGAAAACATATCCATTGGCATATCCTCTCTCATGGCTGCAACATCATTCTTTATTTCACTCTCAAGTGCATCCACATACACAAAAATCTCATCTCCATGTGCACTCTCTTGCACAAAAATATACTCTATGGTTGAAATCAACACCAACCAAATATTCATCCATGGATTATCCAAATAAGATTTCAACCCATATTTAACACCTACAACATTAGGTTCTTCTACATGTGCATTTTTTTGCACAACATCCCCCATCATCACACCATTTTTTTTTCCAAAAAATTCCTTGGATCATCAAATACTCTTCCAACAACTATCAGTTGTTATTATTCCTCCACATTATCCTCCACATGTGTACTATCTTGGAAAAAAATACCTTGCATTATTTCCTTCATGGAAAAATTCAACTCTTCTTCAATGATCCCTTCTTTCACATGCACCTCTTATTGGATGCTTTTCTCTTTCTGCAACTCTTCATGGCTTCAACTTTCTTCAACATTCACCTTTAAAAGGCTGCATTATTATTCACTCATATGAAACACAATATGGTTGCAACATTCTTCCATCTTATCTTCATCATATTTCACAAGGATGTCTTCACACATGGGGTGCTCATGATCCTCTTCTTCTTCTTTAATTTTAAAATCATATTTGATTTGCTCACATGGCAACTTCTCTCTCATATTACTTCTCATGGCAATCTTCTTCTTATATTCTCTCTGAAGCCTCAAGACATGAATATTTTACTCCCACTCTTCTTGCATTTTTTGGTGAAAAAATCTACCCACCATCTTGAAAACCGTATGTTCCCAAATCCTCACCTTATTCTTTCCCTTCTTTTATCTCCTCACTTGGATATCTTTCCAATACATGGCTAAAACTCCACATAACCTCTCACTTGCATCCTTCACCCTCATGTGGTATTTAACATCTTCTTCTTCAAATGAAGTTTATAAATCCATTATCCATTCCATGAGCTTACTTAGGCTCTCTTTACCACATAATAACCATAGCTCTTCTTCTTCATCTTCTACTACAAAATATGCATCTTGTGCATCCTCCATCATCTTCAACTTTGCTTGGATTTTCTTCAACATCATCTCCAAGTCTCCATTTTGTGGTACTCCACCATTATTCTTTGCATTCTTCATACCTAAAAAATAAAAATCAATACTCATATAATGTTCTCTATCATCCTCTCCCAAGGAATCAGAACTTGCTCTGATAACACTTGATATGGCCTCCAACCACATGAATGTATTCACAAATCCATATACCTCTCAATATCATAAACATCTCACAATTATTTCATAAACAATATCATCTTTTCTCATTAATCAATAATAACACATTACATTCCAAATGCCATGCCAACAATGCATGTCATTACTCAAGATTTCCCAAGCTTCTCTCTCTCTTAATACAGAACTTGGCCACATGCCAAGGAGGATTACAAAGGCATCCAAAAGCCTTTCCCACACAAAATTTCCTATTCTCTTTTAGCCTAACTAAACAAGCAAATGATACAATAAATTAAAGAATTTCCATGAGGAAAACAATGAAAGAGGGCCCAAGTTGGCACCAACCCTTCACATGGGGGAATTTCCCACCAAGAATATATGATATCTTCAGTAAATATATGCCACATTCCTCATGGGATGAATTATGGAAAAAGATAAAGGCTCCACTAAATAAAATTGTGCCAACTTCACATGGTCTTCACATGACAAGCCAAAAGCTAAAGGAGATTCCAATATGGAATAGTGCACGTTGTCCCCTCATCATCACAAACCTCAAAAGGCTGATTAATTCTAATTTTGATCATTCTTTATTGTCCTCTCATGTAAAATTCATCCCATGCTACCTATGCATTCTAAAATAGTGTCCTTAAAGAATAGTGACAATCTAGAAGAGTGCCAATTAGGAATAGTAGCAATCTAGAATAGTGCTAATAGTGCAAATTAGGAATAGTGTCAAATAGTAAACATCAAGGCACCTCACCAATGTGACTAGTGCCTCAACATTATCAATAATATTCATCACCATTAATGAGTCATCAATTCATCATTTAATAATGTCAATCTAGGGATGGTGTCCAAAGGATGTCTGCAATAGGAGAAAGAGATCTCTAACAACATGTCTCTTCTACCACACTCCACACTTGAAAGAATTGAAAATCACACTTGTAGGAATTAAAAAAAACAATTGAAAAAATTGAAAAACACACTTGTATAAATTAAATCACACTTTCAATAAAGTAAATTATTGAATTGAAAATAAAGGATAAACATAGAAAACACCTACAGGTTTACAACAAACTTTACAAAAAATAAATGTTTACATGAAAAATAAATAATAACAATTCAAAAGAATAATTACATAAAGAAATAAATAAAAATACATTTATCCATCTTCCTTGGAATGAGTGGCCAACTCATTCCTCAGAATAATATTTTAATCAGAACACTATATTTATGTCACAAAGTTTCAGAATGTATTATTGATAAAGATTAATTGCAATGGTGTGGGAGGTTGTATTTATAATCTCATTCTTCCAACCAACTCCTTATTTAGGAGTAACAATCCTAGATGATCTTCAGAACATAGATATTCTATTTTATCTCAATCTTATATAAAATATGGAGAGGCATTATTATCTATTTACAACATAAGCTCAGTCTTCATGAAATATGAAGAGAATTATTTATGAAATGAAATTACACAAATCTAAATTTAGATGCAAACTATAAAATTAGAAAGCTTAAGAAAAGAATCTATAAATGGGCACATAGTCCATAGATAGGCATAGTCCATAGATATGCACAGTTCATAGATATGCATAGTCTGTAGATATGATTGCATAGTCCATAGATGTCTCAACCTGCAGAGTCCATAGATTTTCTCCAAGTTGCATTATTCAAAATCTTAATGACTATGATGGATTCCCTTGGCATTTGATGCTTCGAACTAGTCTTCAATTAATGAAATGTATGGATATAGAGCTACTGGTTGAGTCTGTAGATATGAACTGAGTGAGTCTATAATAAATCTGAGTGAGTCTGTAGCTATGTCTAGAGTACCTTTAGCTCACCTTGAAGCTAATACTTAGTTGGTACCTCATGATCATGTCTAATATGGCTTATTGTGGGCTGCATATACACATATTAATAATTTTTTCCAAATATTTAATAACAGGAATCAACAAGCAAGAAGACAATGATTTATAAAGAAATAACCAAGTATTAGTTCTCTATTTCATTCTAAATAAATCATAAGTTTAGAAATTACACTTAGATCAAATTATTATTCATGGAAAATAGATGTTATCACATGGATAAAATGAGTCATTTTATGGTCTCATCATCTCTCCCACACCTAACCTCATGCATGCCATTCTTTTATCAGAAAATTCTTTGGGATACAAATGCATGAGTTAGATGATCTTATTTTCAAATAGGCTTTCCATATTTGACTTTGCATGAATAAAATAATTTTGAATGTTATATAATCCTCTTGAATTTCATAGGCAAAAGTTTCCAATGAAAGTGGTCAGTAACAATACATTTATCAAGGATAGGTTTTTGTGTGGAAATTTTCCTCATGTCTTTGATTTCTCTTTGCATAGATTCTTGTGTGAAATTCTCTTACTGCTTTTTTAAAAAAAATTATATAACAAGTTCTTGTATTGAGAAGTTCCTGCTATGCCTACATAACTTTATTTTGACAACAAAACAATTTTGATGCTTGAAATCCTTACAGAAGAGTCTTGAAAACTAATAACCATTATCAAAATCATTAATTTGATTTGACTAAGCCCCATTTTTTATTTATTTCTAAGACTATTTTCCTTCTCCTCTCCCAAACCTGATCCCATGAATATTTTCATGCATGGAAATATGTATGAAGTGTGGAGATATTTGACCCATTCAACTTCTTCCTTACTTTTACAAAAATAGATCTTTATGTAATAACAAAAATTACAAATAAATTTAAAAATGAAATAATAGAAACTAGATACATTGGCATAAACTTCAGTTTACCTTGTCTTTATTTATTTCAACCCCATAAAGCATGCTGGAAAAGATGTAGCCCAAGTGATGTTGAAAATCAGAGCATAAAAAGTTAGCAACTAAGTATTTTATTATAGGTGGGAAAAACAGCTACTTGCTAGTTTTCAACTTTTCCCTTTTTTTTATTTTTTTATTTTTTATTTTTTTTAACTTTTGCCCTTGTTTATCTAATAAAATTAATTTTCTAAACAAGGCTCATTTTACCAGTACTTGACCCACCAGCAAGCTCATTTTAAAACCAAGACCACCAACAACACCTGAGAGTTTTCATTGTTGGTTTTTTTTTAATATATGCAAAAATGATGACAAAGAAAATGTTAGCAATAGGATATATACATCCACATGCTAATTTCAAATGTATTAGTAAATTTCTACATGGTTTGACATTCTTCATTGTAGTGATGACCAATCATAGGTGGAAGATTCTTGTTGATTTTGTTGTTCTCTTAGGATAAAGTGTTAGGTACTTGATGAAGCTATGTACAAAGATTGAACTATTCTGAGCTTCTCAAATGACTCATGTTTAGGATTTGTGAGTCTTTACATTTGTAACCATGATCTCCAAACTTTGAGTCCATATACACAAGGGTGCAAGCCTATTTGAAATTTTGCCTATTGATTTGTCTCCTCTGACCTCTTCCATTGAGGAGCATCCCTATGAGAGAGCTCACCCTTGTGATGAAGCAAATTTATGTTCCTCCACCTTGAAAAATTCTTATTGATTTGTATTGATGAAGTTATCCTGCAAGAACGCAAAACCACAAAAACTTTCTAGTCCATCATAATATAAACCACATCAAATAATTATAAATGCCAATAACATGAAGAATGGAAGAAACATTAAAAAACATATGAAGGAATGTATTTTAGCCTATTTAGAAATGATTGGTGGTTCATAAATTCTAATGGATTTTTATTATGAAAACAAGAACTCTCTCAGATAAGTTCTATTATTATAATTGGTGGATATGGGTTTGACTAATGGATGGAATGGAATGAATGTCATCAAATCTTTTTATTTACAAGTTGAGTAAGAAAGTCTAACTATAATATGCATAGGGATAATGATAGATCTTTAAAAATATTTGGCTAAGATTAGCTATTAATTTTATAAAAATCTAACATTCTCTAAATGATAATGTATGGATGGAATGAATATACAATGACCTATGATTTGTATACATAATAACTAATGGATAAATGATATGAAAATACTAAACTAAAAATAAAATAGAGTATAGGAAAACATATCTAAATATAAGATTATACTATAAGATATCTTTGTTGCTGCTACTGTATTAGATTAAAGTCTTTTCTTAACCTCAACAATCAAGGACTGAACCAAGGTCTTTGTTATAATGTTAATGTCAATACTTCAACTTTAGCTTTGATATTAATATTTTCATTCAAATTAACCTGTCCAACATTTGTAGTACATTCCTATTTGTTGACCATTATTTTCTTGAGCTATGTTCAAACTTCTTCCTACAACCATAAATTATCTATTTATCTTTATTTGGCATTTAAAATCTAGCTGTAAAATATCATTAAGGATTTAGCAGTATAAAATCTTTAATATTTTCTTCTATTACTAGAAAAAGAAAGAAACAAGGGTCTGGAGAAGGTAGTTGTTAGTGTAAAAAAGGTTCGGAGCCCTCTAGACATGCTTCCTATTGTGATACAAGATGACGTCGAGATAAGGACCAGTTTACCCCTTTTTTTGCTCATAAAATCCCTTAACGTTGAAGAAAAATATGAAATCTTTATGCTATATTACAATGTCCTATAAATCGTTAATTCTACCTATTTAATATACTCAAAAGAGAATGATTAGTTACATGATTTCATGTTAACATACTCCAATCAATTGCATGGTTGAAAATAATACAATCTAAAATTTCACATCCTTATCAAAAGCTATCTTATTTAATCTAGTCTTTGCTGAAATTATCATCATTTTTTTTTGGTAGTTTATTAATAACCAATAGAATATCAAAACCCAACATAGATTTACATGATTGAATAAGGTGTAGAATAGTTACCATGCAATATTTTGTGTCCATATGTGTAAGATCATAAATTTGTAATGTCCTAAACAATCATGGTACTCCAATTTAACACTTCACAAAAATTAGCAATTGTGCAATATTTACCATAAAATCTAGAAGGATATTATTGGATGTAAAATCCATTGCACAACCCATTCCAATATTTACATGAAATATTCAATTCATAGTAGCTTTAAAAATATGCACAATATAATTATGTTGACTACAACAACTAACTTCATATATGCCATTTTTACACCTAGATTTATGCATGCAATCTTAGTCAACATGATTTGTGCATTCTTTGGGATGACTCAAGTATCCACCTTGGTTCAGATATATTTACATAAAACTAGATTTGCAGATTATGGGCATGAAATATGAGCTCCTAGATTTTGGGCATGTGTTTTTAATCATGCAAAGAATCATATCAACCATATATGTGTACAGATCTATATTTATGTAATCATTCAAAATAAATTTACTAGATTTATTATATGTATGTATAAAACTTGTTAGATTTTTTATGCATGTATTTTTAAATCACAAAAAATCATAAATCCAATTTTCTACATGCATGCATGTGAATTTACAATTCTGCTATATTTCTTGCATGCATGTAGATATGATTTATTGGATTCTTATTAAAATAAAATGAGATCAACTTAATTTAGGATTTTTCCTTATTCTGCTATAAAAATAAAATCACATGTAGGATTTTCAAAGTCAACCAAACTAAAAATTGCATGATTTGTTGTTGGTAGTTTTAGAAAAATACAACTGCATCATTTCATCCTCTGTATGGTTGGTATCGATTATTTTAGAAGGCAGATTGGTCCTCAATGAGGCAAATTAATTCTTCAACAAGCATGTTAGATTTAAGGACATGAATTCTAAATTCTTCTTCATGAGAAGCTACAAAAATTCAGCCCATTATCTCCATCTTTCATGCTATTTCAAATCATCATTTTTTCCCTCTGACTTGCATCAACATTTAAATCTTTTCATATGGTGTTAGCAGTTTTTATTTCCTACACAACAGTGTTAGTATGGTGTGGGTGGGTTTGCATGAATTAAAATTTATAAATCTAAATTGTATAAATTGAAATTTTAATCTATGTTTTAGGAAATAAAATTTTAATCTATGTTGCAGGAAAAAAAATCCTAAAGAAAACCATTGACGAAATATCTCTTGTCACAAAATTTGCAAAGAGGTATTCATAGTTTGCACCATCAACATCTAGGATACTGATTTAGCATAGTCAACAAATAGAAACTCAGATGTTTGGCCTAAGGTACTATAGTACCTTGACTCGACTCTCTCATCTAAAAGGACTATGCAAAAATTGAGAACTTTGTTTATCTATTACCACCTAGACAATCATTTTTAACAAATATTGAATCTCTTAATAACATTGTGTTCCTTGAAAATGATGCCAAAAATGATGAGTCATCAATTCATCATTTAATAATGTCAATCCAAAGATCTCTAGGAACTGATCTCTTCTACCACACTCCACACAAGAATTGAAAGCACACTTGCAGGAAAGTAAATCACACTTGTAGAAATGGAAAAGCACACTTATAGAAATTAAATCACACTTGTAATAAAGTAAATTATTGAATTGAAATAAAGGATAAACATAGAAAACACCTGCAAGTTTACAACAAACTTTATAAAAAATAAATGTTTATATGAAAAATAAATAACAATTCAAAAGAATAATTATATAAATAAATAAATAAAAATACATTTATCCATCTTCCTTGGAATGAGTGGCTAGCTCATTCCTCGAAAGAGAATTTTAATTAGAACATTGTATTTATGTCATAAAGCTTTAAAATGTATTATTGATAAAAATTGATTATAATGGTGTGGGAGGTTGAATTTATAATCTCATACTTCCAACCAGCTCCTTATTCAGGAGTAACAATCTTAGATGTTCTCCATAACATAGATATTCTGATTTATCTCAATCTTTCATAAAATATGGTGAGAGACACTACTATCTATTTACAACATAAGCTCAATCTTTATGAAATATGAAGAGAATTATTTATGAAATGAAATTACACAAATCTAAATTTAGATGCAAACTATAAACTTGAAGAGCCTAAGAAAATAATCCATAGATGGGCACATAGTCCATAGATAGGCATAGTCCATAGATGTCTCAACTTGTAGAGTCCGTAGATTTCAGTCCTGTAGAGTCCGTAGCTATGAAACCTCCAGAGTCTGTAGTTTTTCTCCAAGTTGCATTATTTGAACTATTGATGACTATGATGGATTCCCTTGGAATTTGATGCTTCAAGCTAGTCTTCAATTAATGAATTGTATGGATAAAGAGATACTGGTTGAGTCTGTAGCTATGTCCAGAGTGCTTGTAGCTCACCTTGAATCAAATACTTGGTTGGTACCTCATGTTCATGTATAATATGGCTTATTGTGGGCTACATATACACATATTAATAGCTTTTTTCAAAGGTTTAGTAACAAGAATCAACAAGCAATAAGATTGATTTATAAAGAAATAACCAAGTATTAGTTCTCTATTTCATTCTAAATAAATCATAAGTTCAGAAATTAAACTTAGATCTAATTCTTATTCAAGGAAAAGGGATGTTATCACATGGATAAAATGAGATATTTTATGGTCTCATCAACCATCCTACATCATCACTTGCCACATCATCATGAATAGTACTAGTGAATATTGTTACATGAATAGTGTTTTATTGTCGTATCAGTGAAATATTGAAAATGCTACTAAGGACATGATTGTATTACCTTATATTAGGCATTATGATTAAAATAATATATCACAAACATTTCATTATACATTCTCTTTTGTGTATAATCAAACAATTGGTCACACAAATAATAAGTATTGTGATTTGAAAAATAAAAGATCTTATTGATTTTTGTGACCTACTATTTGATATATCTATTACAAAACTAAAACGTACAAGTACACCTTCTAATGTAGAGTGAAATATGAAAAATGATGTAGCATATTATAAATTATCAAATAAAACTCCTAAGGTTTAATCACCTAACCACAACAATGTACAAATCACATTTTGAAATGATCATATAGAGATTCATTATTCACATGTGGAACCTTTGGTCATTACTAATTTTACAAGAGGTAAACACATACATGCAAACATGATAGATGATATAATTGAAATTAATATTTACATTATCAGTTTCATCAAGACACTAGGATATGATTCAATTGATTTAGCTATAGTATTGATATATTTACCTAGGAATATGTATAGGAAATTGGGTTAGATTACATTACATATTTTAGTTATCAACACACATTTCCTATGACATTTATGATGATGACTAATATGAGGCCATATAATTCTATATTATAAAATCCATTATAAATGATGAATGCAACATTTGATAGTGCACATGATCATATTACATTTGAATATAAATGAATTATAGCTACAATATAATGATATATAACATATGTAAATAATTAATTAAAGAAACCAAATGTAGATCCTCTTATATCTAAAAAATAACACAAATAGGTGCCTAATAAACTATCACAACAAGATGAAATTAAACAAAAAAAGGAACAAACATCTACTAGTACATCTTGAAGTAAAAATAAATTTATTTATACATATCAATGCATCAGAGATATTAGTTAATGAAACAATGATTTGTCAAAATATCTTCTATTTTTATTAAAAAATCATAGTGTGTGTTGATGTGTAATCCATTTGAACCTTTATGACTTGATGATGTCATTGGTTATCTTTATTAACTTGATATTTGCTTCAATGCTTCATCCTTGATTCATATAATAAATATTTGACTTACATTATATAATTATGATCAAAGATCCATAATTGGCTCTAAGTACATTATTGTGGAATTTATTTTTCCATCTCACATTGATTTGAGTTTTGATTTCTTGACTGGTCATTTTTATTTGAATTTATGAATTTTTATGACTTATTATGACTTGTATTCAGTTGTTTCCTATGATTTTTACTCCTAGATGTTTCCTTTCTTGACATATTATTTTACTATTTTTATCTTTTTATGCCCATTATTGATCTTTATTTTCATTATCTTGTTTGGTCACTCAATTTCCTTAGATCTATTATTTCCCATAATATGTATGATACATATCTTCCCTGCACTACCATTATACACATTATACATCTATAGGTGGCATATTAATTAGATAATTACATTGGATCATATATTGTATACTTATAGGACATATTATTATGCTCACATTGACCATGTATTACTGACACCTAAGGGCATGATTATTCTAGAAATTCACAAATTTTAAAAACATGGGAAAATATAAAAAGGAAAAATTATTTGTCTTTAGCTTTATAGTGACACATTAATACATATCATACTTATCTTACTATGATATGTATTTACATATACAATTTACACACATGCTTTTCATCATATTATTTGAGTGGGTGAGATGCAATTTATACATGATGCATATGATCATAGACTTAAAAATGATATGTGGCTACATTTATGCCCACACCCTAAGGCATTATCACATTGGTGGTATGAATTATATTAGGATCATAATTTTTGATCTGTGCATAACTTTTGTGCTATGTACACACCACCTTTGTGCACTTTTGTAGCCTACACACATCTCACTTTGGAATTTTATAAGCCACAAACCACACTCATGTTTGCTTAAAATTTCATGTGTTTTCCATTCTACACACCACACTCATGCTTGTTCACAGTCCTATATAATACACTAGTTATTTATCATAGGATTTCATAAGTGTTTTATCCTACACACATATCACTTTGGATTTACAAAAGCCACAAACCACACTCACAATTATTTGCAGTTCTATGTACTTCCCATTCTATGCACCACACTCATGTTTGATCAAAGTGTTGTGAAATACACTCATTATTGATCACATGATTACATATAATACTTGTTCTTGATCATAGTCCTACACACCACACTCATGCTTATTCATAATCATGCCAAATACATTCATGCTTGCTCAAAGTCCAAAGAACCACACTCATGCTTTCTCAAAGTCATAAGCACCACAATTTTGATTGATTATAGTATTGTTATTTCTCACATTATTTTGCATCACACTTGTGCTTTCCCATATTACTACATAATACAATCGTGATTGCTCACAGTCCTATGTAATGCACTCGTGCTTGATCATAGTTTTTTGTAATAAACTCATTCTTACTCACAATAATTTTCACCACACTCATGCTTAATCACAATTATACGTAATTAAATAATGATTGATCACATTCATGTCCACTTATCCATGTTGAGATTTCTTTCAGTCATGTGCACTAGTTTTGTGTTTGTTCATAGACCTACACACCTAGATAGCATTAAATTATAGTCTTACACACTTATATTCACACTACCATATCATAGTACCATACATCTCATTTTAAATTGATTTTAGGATCAAATTATTAGAATTTATAGCCTCTAGTGTACCCATGTATCAACTTTCTTTGAATGCATGGCTTATCAAGTGGTGTTTCTCAGCTTGGAATGTTAGTCAACTAGTTGAGAAGTTAATCGTCACATACTTAGAAGCTAAATCATCAACCTACAAGGAAGATTAAATGACCTTTAACCATCATATTTATATTTGATACCATTTGTAACTATTTTTGAATTCCACATGTCAAATATGTGACATATACATTTCACCATATGAAGCCCAAAGGGGTCGATACACCTTTTTGTAAACACAAAAAGTTGTAAGGATATACAAAATGATATACATATTTATTTTTTAGTATGAAATATATAAACACTCTTTAGTATAGGAAAATAATGGGATATTTTATCCCCTTCTAATCATAGGATCCTATTCTCCTAGTCCTTGTGGAATCTAGTAGACCTTTGTACTCTTTCCCTATCTTTATCATTTAATATAAGTTGAATTTATAAAGTTATAAGACTTTTGATTTATTTTAATTAAATTTGAATTTTCTATCTAAATTATTTTATGTACATTCACTATAAATAACCACATGTATTATCCCCAACACATGGTTTTCCCCTATGGGCTCAGTCCTGACCACCTTTAGTGTAGATCATTGGTATCAAAACACATACATCCTTTATATCAATTTCAAGTGCTATTTAGACATTTGTCCCATTTTAATTTTTTATTGAAGACATGGGAAAATTAAGTAGGAAGGAAAAAAACTCCTAGATGGAAGCATCTCTTTCAATGTCTCTAGAAGATATCACACACTTGCTCAAGGAGATGCAAAATCTCCAACACTATAATCAATAGTTGAAAGACAGTCTACATTCTAAGTAGAAAGGATACAATGATATCATGGAGTATATAACATATCTCATGATGAAAAATGTTAATCTCATTGATCCTATCTACCATGACCTTGTTCAAGCCAAGGATAGATGTCTCCTTGTCATGTAGAATCTACAACAAGACCTATCTACCATGGATAAATAACTTGAGTGCCTTAAAGATGAGTCCACAAAGTTTCAAGATCCTAAACCTCTAATCATCAGTGTACCCCCATTCCCAATCACAACCTATGACGTGAAGATAATGATGTAATAAGACTTTTCAAGTCCCTATCATTCATTGCCATCTAATTCATCAGAAACCTTATTTTTAAGTTTCAAGAAGCACACTACGGGAATCAAATCCAAGTTACTAAATAAAATTGTCTACAAATGCTAAGGATTGGGAAATAAGGGAAAATGAATCATCAACTCCATATGGATATAATATCATGTAACATGAGTCTTGGATACACTAGTTGTAGCATGGTCAAATAAATATTCATAAAATTATCACTAGTGTCATGCACCAACAATGCATCCACATACGCTCTATAGATGAAAATATAAGTGTTTCCAATTACATATTAGATTCCTCATATTAGAATCTCTAAGAGGAATATAAAATCATCATTCAAGCATCTTAGGCATGTTCCACCAACCATTCAATGTTCTAATACACAAAGGACATTCAACATAAAACTACATCACAACAACATATAAGATAGCACACATCTCAATAATGACATTATGCAATGTCATAGCTACACTCAACATATAAGTATCCTAAAGCATGTTCATACTTCCAATAATAATAACCATGTGAAACATCAACTACACTAACCAAGGTGCATGCCCCGATACCAACCTACACACTACTAGTGTAAACAACACCACATGGCTCAATCATGCTAGTATTAAATATGATCTAGCTAAAGACACACATCACACTCTCCAATTATTTGTGGCCATTGTAATTGTATAAATAATAAGTTTTTGGATATTCATCATTTTTTTATTTTTGGAATAAAAAACCATCCCTTATCCACCTATTGGTTCTCATAAATTCTTTCATAAAGAACTACGCACTCGATGAAACTACATTGTGGATGGATGGACCTTGACATTTGGGGAAATTATCTTCCTATTTTCAATGGTCTTACAATAAGAAATATTTCCACATTAGTAATGCATTATATAATTACACTTCATGTTATACATCTATGTAGACACTGATTTTTACATAACGCATCTTGCATTGTGTATTAGTACCTTTATAGCTTCACACTATCATCAATTCAACTTAAGTTGTAGTAACACACCTCTCATCCAAAAAAGAATATTCATAGTTACTAATAGAGTTATATAAGATGGATTTTATCAACTTCACTCATATATATTAGATTTTTTATATTGCACATCAAACTTGAACAATGTAAATATTGCTAGTTTTGGCATCATTATACTTTGATCATATTTCAACATTCCTAAGCTTGTAACACCTAGCTGACATAGGAATTATTCATCTTCAATCCACTCTTTCATACATATATTTATCACATGCATAGATAAAGCAACATGAGTACACTATACTCATACTTATCACCATTAATATTACAATGATCACCCACATCCTTTGGCATTTGTAGACATCCATAACAGATTGGTATCAGGAGAAGCAACACAAATCACAACAAATTCAAGTGAATTTTATCGTAGAAACAAAAAGACACAATGGAGACCATTACTCTTCAATAAATGGTAGTTTTTCCACACACATATTCCACATCACTACACACCTCATTTGTGCACTTACACATGCATCTCACTTTGGAGTTCTGCAACCCATGGGACACACTCATACTTGCTTGCAGTTCCATGTCCTTCCCATTCTGTACACCACACTTGTGCTTACTCATATTCCTAAACAATAGAATTATGCTTTATTACTATCCTACACATCACACTTGTGCTTTCTCATAGTCATGTGAACTACACTTATGATTGATCATAGTTATGTACACTACACTCATGATTTCTCATAGTCCTAAATAATACACTCGTGCTTGTTTATGGTTCTATTCACTACAATTTTGCTTGATCACACTCATATGCACCACAATTTTTATTTATCTCACTCATATACACCACATTATTGATTTCTCATATTCTAGTGCAACATACTCATACATGCTCATAGTCCTATGCAATACTCTATTTCTTACTCATAGTCTTGTGTACCACACTCGTGTTTTCTCATAGTTATACACACTATAATCATGATTGATCATAGTCCTATGTACTTATACTTATTGATATTTATCTCACTCTCATGCACCATTTTATTACTTACTTATATAATTACACACCCATATCACTAAAGATCATAGTCTTGCACACTACAAACTCACAATCCTGCACACTTTTAGATCACACTCCTTTGCACTATCAACTCATAGTCCAACATACCTCACTATCACTTTCTCACATACTTAGGTGAATACACTTATCAACCTTCATTACATCCATTATCAACATGATTTGAATGAGTGGCTTTCCAAATGGTTCTTCTTAGCTTGGAACATTAGTCAACTAGTTGGGAAGTTAGCCACCATGTACTTGGAATCTCAACTACCAATTTGCAAGGAAGATGAATTGACTTTTAACTGTCCTCTTTGTAACTGACAACAATTTTAAATTCTCTTCAATTTCACATGTTAAATATGTAAAATATTCATCTGACCATAGGAAGGCAAACACCTTTTTGTAAACACATACACAGTTGTAATGATAGGTAACATGATCTATGTATCTACTCTATCATACACAATATATAAACATTCTTTAGTCAAGGAAAATTAGAGGATGTGCCATCCCCTTCTAATCATAGGATCTTTATCTCCTAAGTCTTTTTGAATCCTTGTACACCTTTTTACTCTCTCCCTATAATTTATAATTGAATAGAACTTTCATTTATGCAAGCATAAGGCTTCAAATTTATTTAAATGTATTATGAATGTTCTGTATGCAATATTTTTATTGCATTCACTTTGCATAACCATATGCATGATCACCAACATAAGTTTGTCCCTTATGGGCTCTATATTATACCTCCTTAACATGGATATGTTTTATTTGGTTTGTGGTACTTATAGACACCTAAATTTGGCCACCGATAACCTCCAATCAAGCTTTTGATCAATTTCCACCCAAAATGCACAATTTGGCCTAAAAACACTAAAATGCATTAAATGAGTTGAAACTGACATATTCAAGTGCCAATGTTGGCTAGAGTATCATAAAATGGGGCAATAAAATTTATGGGCCAGCTAACTTTAATCATTTCATTTCAAGTCAAAATGCTAATTTTGCACTTGGGTGCTCTGGATTGCTCTTTTCTATCAAATTTCTTGTATGAGACACGTGACTTTGTTATTTGGTGTTGGTAACATCCTAAATGGGAAAATAGATCTAATGCATTTGACATTTACTTTCAATTCCAATCTAGTTAACTTTTGAATCAATAACAAGGCATTTTGATCAATTTGAGTAATTTGTGCACAAAGTGCTTAATCATGCTTAAGAGCTAATTAAACCAAATTAGAGCCTAATTATGAATTCCAATCAAACTTGTTGAATACTTGTTTTTAGAAATTAATATTAAATATTTTCATCATCAGGTGACCTCATTTCTTGGGAAGACATCCCTAGGCCATAAATGTCAAAAATATCACGATTATGGGTCTGAAATACCTCATCAATGCCCTCCATACCTCTTAATTATTCCTCTATCCAAAATATTGATGAGCCTATTTATCAAATTTAATTATAAAATAAGATTAATCCTTAGCCACACATCTTAATCTTGAGATATATGGTTTAGGTTGACTTTGATCAATCTCAAAAATCTATAAATAAAGAGGCCATGAACATCATTTCTAAATCTTGATAATGCAAATTTATAATGCAAAAATGATTCCAAAAGCCATTGAACTTAGTGTTACCATGAAAACTTGATTCCAAGCCAATCCAATCCAAAGCCACAAGGTGCCAAAGAGAAGAGGAGATAGCCAAGCCTCCTTTGATGAAGACTCCATGAGCACAAGCTGAACAAGCCACTACAACAAGCATTTTAGAGCATCCAAAGAAGGTAAAAGAAAGTTTCTTTTGCATTTTAGTTGTGTATTTTATTCATGTTTGTTCACTAATCTCTCCCTAGTGTCCAAGCCTAGAAATGTTATGCTAGTTAGTGTGTTTCTTTCATTTTGTTTTCATTTTGAAACTAACACGAGATTAACCATCCTATCTTGACTCAAATTCCTAGCTCACATAATGGCACACCTGGTGGGACCCAACGCATCCCACGTATGAAGGAGAGCATGAGGCAAATTTAAAATTTTAATTTGGATGCTTAAAATTCCTTCTAAGTTATTTTTTAACTTCATTTGGCCATTTTTTTCTTTGTCACAGGTTTACACATTAATCATTGCTAGTTGAGTAAACCAATGTTGGTTTGTATAACCATCATCGGTTAGCATTAGTAAAATTGAAATCAGTCTACCTAACCATCGCTAGTTAGTAAAACCATCATCGATCTACATAGAAGTCATCATCACTGGTTAGTATAACTGATGACAGTCACTATGTTTTTTTTACACAAATCTGAGAGCTCTTTTTTTCTAAGTTGGTTGTTTCATCTTCAAAAGTGCTTCTAAGCTAAACATCTTGCTAAGATTTTTTTTGTAGGTTTTTACTTGAAAAATCATAAAATCATGCTTAAATATATCCTTTTAAACTTCTTTTGGAATGTTTTAAAATGAGTCAAACTTTTCATTTTGGTGCTTAAAGGAAAATCATTTAGGGTGTTATTGCTTAAATCTTGTAGTTAGCTTTCAAAGTTATGGATTAAGACCAAGGGGTCAAATGAACACCACCAAATCTTTCATTTAGGTTTAAAATTGAACACACTTGTCATTTTTCTCTTCAATAGTTATTTGATCTAATTTTGTTTAGCAAAGAGAGGAGTGTTGTGTGTATGTTCTTCCATTTGTCCCCTTTAGGGAACCCTTGGAATCAAAAGCACCATTCCTATTGAAAAAAAAAATCCTAGTCCAAGGCTTAGAAATAATGTCATCTAAAGCACTCCTTGAAAAATTGTGAAAGTTTGGGTGACCTTGAAAATGACCTTAAAGTCTTTCTATTAGTCTTTTATTTTCATGCAAACTTGGCTTACGAGGGGGACGTCATTACCTCCTACGAGTTCTTTAGGGAATCTTTGACCTAGAGTTTCATCTTCTGACATTTATTTCATTTGGTTCCATATTGGATTTGCACATGGGACGTAGTGGCACTTTGGACATTGCACTACATAGAGTGAACAACAAGATGTAGTTGTTGCAAAAAAGACTAGACCTTTTTGCAATAAGCCAAGTGATACAGACCCAAAATTCATCCATTTATTTTGCATTGTTTGACATGAAAATCATTGTGTAATT
Organism: Torreya grandis; assembly: GCA_037957365.1. Taxonomy (NCBI): domain Eukaryota; kingdom Viridiplantae; phylum Streptophyta; class Pinopsida; order Cupressales; family Taxaceae; genus Torreya; species Torreya grandis. Next base: position 2,905,924 of record JARHVA010000659.1, on the reverse strand, counting down.
GATTCCCATAGAACATTCAAAAAATTGTAGATCTTAGATAAATCCTCACTTGCCACAGAAGTGTTGTTGGTGCAAGGTGCACCTCAAGATCCATGTCACAGTATGATCCTTTGAGAGAAGGGGGTGTAAAAACCCTATTATATAATACGTATTTATTTTTGGATGAACACTTAAAATCCTCTCAAATGATGTATATTGATGGAGTCCAATAATACCAAGCAACCTTGTCAATTTAGGATCTAAGAGCAATTAATTAGTTGGTTTTGTCCTAGATTAAAGTCTTGTTTGGAGTCAAAACTTGGTGTAAACAAACAATGCAAACCAAACACATGGTCCCTAATTTTCTTTAAACAAGGTAGTGTATTATGTCAAATTTATGAGAAATAATCAATTTGCCATATTCAAAATTCATCAAAACTTGGAGTCATATCATCCACTTTGGTGCAGTTATGCTACCCAAATGAGTCTAGACCTTTGACAAAGTTGTTTAAGTCCTTCATTTATAATTTAAATTTAAAATTTCACGTTTGTAAGTCATAGGGTTGATGTGTTAATTGAGTTTGCCATTTGCACCAAGCTTGAGGGAACTTAGGTTCAATTTCCAATTTGGATTGAAGGCTATTTAAGACTCATGATTGTTATCACCAATTGATAGACTTTAGTCATTTTGTGCTAAGCACTTTCACTTTGAGTCTATACACCACAACATTTTGAGTCAAGAAAGGTAGTGTTATGTTGTCAAATTTGTGAGAAATTATCTTTGCCTTAGAGCATTTTTGAAACAAGTATTTTGTCACATATTTTGGGTAGTATAGCACTATTACACTACCCAAAACATTTTAGATATTGTTTCATAGGCCCTCTTGCATAGATTTCAAATTTGTTCCTACATTTTCAAACCAATCCGAGTATACCTTTGTGAACCTTTGTCTAGCACAGTTACATTTTTCACTTTTTGTCTAGCTAATTCGTCAAAAGAACCAAGTTTTATACCATTATTTGTGAGAAAACAAACTATCTCTAAATTGTCTTTTGTTTCATACCTTATACCTATTTGATCGAGTCCATGTCCAAGAACCAAATTCCTAGTGTTTGTTAGAAGTGTTTCAAATCTGTTAAATTAAAACTTTCATCTAATTTAAAGTTGAGATTTTGATGTCATTTGGCCAAGAGTCCTTGTGCATGCCTTGTTTGAGCTCAGCTTTTGATGCCACATTTTGGCCAAAAGACCTAGCAAATTTTAATTTAATAGATTAGACTGATTTGAAACACTTTGATCTTAGAGTTTGTCATTTCAATATTTGGTTCATTTACTTAATATTTTTGTGTAAGATGTGTAACGTTAGACACTTAACATTAGCTTGTCTTTGCATAAACCTTTTGATGAATCTAGACCAAGTTTGAACATAAGATTTTAGACAATGTCTTTGTAGAGTTTGTAGAACTCTTTGAATTTTTATTGAAAATCATTACTATGGATCCCACCATGTATTCCTACACTTTTAGTGAACTCATCTACAATATAAGGATTAGTAATGTGGTTACATAAGAAGAAATGGTGTAAGACCCCTACACAGATAATATTTCTTATGAGACAGATCCATATCCCTCTTATAATACTCAATTAGGGGCACAAAGCCAATATCCATTGGCGAACTATTTGGTTAATACACCACCTTATTTAGAACAAGACCAAGAACAAACTGCACAATACCTAGCTATAATACCCACAACTGATGAACTAGTTCTTAAACAGTCATGCTCTAATAATATGCCTTCCATGTATGATCCATTTTTACTTGAGCATCATTTATTGGAGAATAAAGATGAGATATTGGTTAGAGCCATAGAGGTACAGGACAAGTTTTTATTAGACTTCCCCCATGAGAATTTGCCAAGCCTAGTAAGAATACCCCACAACATAATTTATGATCAATAAGCTTCTTCTAGAAATCCTTTGGATATAGTCTAAACAAAGTATCAGTACCCTAATATGCCTAATAGAGGAAAAAACCTCATGGAAGACCAATTTAACCAAATGCAGATGGCATATCAAACCTACCTAAATCTATCACAAAATTTCAATCAGATGACCATGGTTAGCAAACCTCTTATTGACTTAGTTCCTTCAATAGGGGTTTTGATGGAGTTAACTAGTCAAGACAATAAAAGTTTAGACCCATTCATAAAAAAAAACTTTGATAAACAACTTGTTGCATATGCCTATTATTAAAGAAGTGTCTTCTGCTTCTACATAGAATAATGAGCAAAATATAGTGGACAATGTGTAAGCAATGTCTAATCCAAATCTGGTACTACCGCACAAATAACTAGTCAACAAAATGTGCCTTTAGTTAAAACTGCAAGTGGTTCTCCAAAATAGGGAATAGGAGTTTCTACATCCCAACCTCAACAAGATGCTTCATCAACCATGCAACCAATAGGATTAGGTAGTCAAAAAACACCCAATGTCACACCTCAACAATAGAATGTGATGAATCCTACTCCTCCTCAACAAGTGATGAGTAGTATTCCACAATAGCAAGCATAATCTAATGTATAAATGTACTAGAGGATAAATTTATTTCCACCTCAACAAGGAGAAACTAATATTCCACTTCATTAGGTAGTGGTAAACATACCTTTTCAGTTGCATACTAGTGTACCAATATAAAACCAAATGATGACTAGCCAATAATTTGTAAATATTAGTCAGTGATAGATGCTAAATATCAACATGATTTCACTTTCCAAAAAAAATTCATGCAATAAGGAGGCTCCCATATTTCTCAAGTACCTACTAGACAACAATTAGTTCAAAATGTGCCACAAGTTCAGAGACAGGGTCTTGGTCCACAAGTTCCCACTCAACAGTAAGGTTCGATTAGTCGGTAGCATGCCCATAAAATCCTCCAATTCAAAATTTCATAGCCAACCCAAACCAAAATATCGCACAACCAAATGTGCAATTTCAAATACCTCTGAATCCACATATGCATATTCCTGGTCCATTTCCCAACCAAACCAATGTACCCCAAAAAATATCTCTATCATACCTTGGTCAAAGTGTCTCACTTAGGACCTCCTAACCATCTACCCAAACTAATATTCTCCCTCAAACCAATGTTCCTTCCAGTTTCCTATCCCAAGAATTGCAACAGATGAAGGATGCAATTGCTACCATTCAAGCTGGGAAATAGACTAAAAAGTTTAAGTTGAATGACATGTGTTCTTATCCATTCAACTGGGAGTACTTTCAAATACCATTTTATCTAGGATATGAACCACTGAAATTTAACAAATACAAAGGGAAAGGTGACCCTAAGGCCCACTTAACAAAATTCTTTGTCACATGTCAACTAGTGGCATAAAGCAGTATATACCTTTTGTTGTTGTTTCCAAGGAGCTTGGCTGGACAAGCCTTGGAGTGGTTTTTAAAGTTTCCCAAGAATTCAATAATAGATTTTGATGATATTTTTAATAAGTTTGTGTATCACTTTTCTTATAATCTCAAACATGAGATTTTTTTAGTTGACTTGACACAAGCAAAACAAAAATCTAGTGAGAGTTTTTAAAGTTATCGACAATGATGGAGAGCTCTTGCAAGTTGATTCACCCATAGTTTACTAGATAAACAATTAGCTACTATGCTTACTAAAAAAATTCATAGTGAGATAGCTTATGATTTGGAGCTACAATGTGCACATAATTTCAAGGAGATCATCAATAAAGGCTTGTTGATTGAGTGATCCCTTATTAATAAAGGGATCATCAAGTTTATGTCAACTAATCAGAATAAAGGTACCAATTAGGGAAGTGGCCAAAACCAACATCCAATCCAAGCACAAGAATCACAACCAGCACAAGCCAATAACCAAGATGGACAAAAACAATTCAACTGCAATAGGAATGTTATGGGTAATGGAGTAATCGAGTCACGTCATGTCCAAATAGTGAAAACATCATCTACACCACCTTTTTAGCTTACTCCTACCCAACAACCTCTCCAACTAATGTCGCAAGCACCACAACCGAGACCTACACAACAAATACAACAATCTTTACCATTGCAAACCCCTCCTCCAAAGAGAATTGTGCCTACTCATCATGTCTTTAGTGACCTAGGAGAGCCTATTAATTCTATATTTCACAAAATTTCCATTGCTAATTTGATTAGTTGGCCTATACCAAAACATTTTCTGCAAGACATTCCTTATCTTGATTGGTACCATGAAAATGAATTCTATGAATATCATCAAGTCAACGGGCATAATCTAGGAAGATGTGTGTAAATCAAGCATTTGATTGAGAATATGTTGGAGAATGGAGAGATAACATTGGATAATGGTGCTTCCACCTCCAATCAAACTCTTGAGATTTATCAAAACCCCTTTCCCTAGCGTAACACATAGTAACAACATAGCAATCAACAACAACAACACTGACCAGTGCAACAATAAAATTAGCACTATCAAAATTAAAGGCCAAACTAACAAAATTAGTAAAATCAATAGCAAAACCCATAACATCAAAACAGTAACAACCAAAAAACCTAACATGCAGTTGCACATGACTATAATAAGGTTTTAGGTCATATTGTAGGGGGTAGCATTAATACCATCTCCATTGATCCTAGATCGAGCACTAATCAATCTAGACCATTGTTAAATAATACCACTCAACCAAATTACATGGATAATCCTTATTTGACTTGGGACCACACATAGGTGAACCAACAAATTAGGACTTCCACTTTTGGACCTTATACTGATAACTCACCCTTGCCACATGACCACATACAAGTGCACCAACAATTGAGACTTGTCCTATCTAGTCCCACACCATTCACAACATTTGTTAGCAATTATGGTCCAACATCTAATCTTGATTGTGAAATCACAACTTAGAGGTCAAAGATTACTATCTCATGCCCACAACCATCTTCCACTTTGCTTGTTATCCAACCAACCATTCAGCCTCATAACAAATCATTCACCAATGACCAAGATAAGAAGTTTGATATTGTGTAAAAATTGTAGAAGACATCGGCATAAATTTCTATTTTAGATTTGTTTCAAATATCAACAATCCACAAGAACATTTTAAATGAGTTTTTAACCCAATCCATTGTTGCTAGTGACATATCCCTTGATAAATTTCAAGCTTTAGTTGGATACCTAGCTCCAGCCCATCAAGTCACATTCAACCAAAGTGATATGTCTTCCCTTGGCCCACTCCATAATAATCCATTGTATATAAAAGTTTATATAAAGTGGCATAAAGTGAAACATATCCTCATAGACAATGGATTAGGTCTCAACATAGTGTCTCTAAAGATCATAAAGCTTCTTGGGTACACAATGGCATATCTCCAACCAAAAATGATAACTAGCAAAGCCTATGATAATTAGAAAAGAGAATCACAAGGCACCATTAGATTACCAATTATCATTGGACCTTTGACCCATGACACACTTTCTCATGTGTTTGATCTTGAGTTGTCATATAATATGCTTCTAGGTAGGCCTTGATTACATGATATTCATGCATTCCCATCAACGTTGCACCAATGTATCAAGTTCTCCCACTCAGGGATGGAAGTGAATATTCTAAAATATTTACACCTATATGAACACTTCAAACATCTTTAGGCCAAGTTTCAAAGCTATAATTACTAATACAGCATGAATCCAAGTTCCAAGTAGGATAAAGGAAAGGCCATACTTATTGATCCTCCATAGGATAATTGCATAGATCCTAATACCTTGGATTCCCTTTCCCACATGCCACCTCCTAAAACTTCCAATCATTTCATCATTTTAGATAATGGCCCAGGGGAGTATGTGACCCATGATACCTTCCATATTGCCAATCTTCCTCAAAATCCAAAGACCTTTGGATGACCTAAAAATACCCCACACATACATTGGCAATAAAAGAACAAAAATAATTGACCTATCATGTTTGTACCAGCATCTAGCCTAGAATTAGACCCTCTTGAAGGGGATGAATCATGGTTGTATAATGACAAACAAGCTGATTGTTATAAAAGTGCAAAGTATCCTATTCCCAATAGGATCATGGAGCATCAAGATTATGAAGGAAGAGGCCTCAGAATGAATCAACAAGGAACCATTGAGCCAATCTCTATAACTAAATATAAAATACCCTATGGACCTAGATTTAAACTGCCTGGGGGTGACCCCACATATCTTATTCGAGTTCCATCATCGGTGGCTAGTGATGATGATACCGATAATGAAGTAGAGTCTGATCATAACCTCACCTTTGATGACCTAGTTGAGACTAACCTATTCGACAACAATACCATTTTTACCCTTACCTTAGTCATTCATCACAACCCATTGCCATTATACTATCTCAAACTAATATATTAAGACCAACAAAAGTCTAATTTGTTGATTGATGAGTTTTAGAACAATGAGGCATTCTATGACTTTTTAGGCCTTAGAGATAACATTCTATTGGGAGATCATAAATCAGTATTCTTGATTACATTAGATCCTAAAGCCTATTTTGGAGAGCAGGTGAACACACTTAGCCAAAACAAAATAAATAAAACATTGAGGTCCCAAAGTGAAAACCTCTTTGAGGCACATTCTGACTAGGAAAAAAGTAAAGATAAAGGCCAATATAATGGTGAAAACCTATTTCAAGTGCCTTTAGATGGGGGTGTTCATTCTTATTTGAATTTAGACTAGGAAACCACCAATGATGAATTTGCCTATGGATTCGAGTTCAATTTTGCACAATAATAAGTGTTTGATCAAATTCTACAAGAATTTCATACTATTTTTTTCACATGGTTAGATCTCCCTTTAGGGACTCAGATTCATCATGCCTAGGAGACATTGAAGAGCAAGTCCTGACAAAGGACCCTAATATAGTCCAAAAATTCAAGTCTTTGCCTACTATCCTAGAAGATGGTTTGACTCTTCTAGTCAAAGGTATCATAGAATTAAACATCGAGACTCCATCAGACCTAAATGGATAAAATTAGGCATGTCCCTCACTAAGGATGAATGTGAAGTCTTTACAACTCTGTTGAGAGAATTTGTAGATATCTTGTCATGGACTTATTCTAACATGCCAGGTTTGGACCCTGCCTTGGTTCTACACCACCTTGTGGTCAATCCTAATGCCAAACTGGTGAAACAAAAGCTATGTAAGATGCATCCTCACATTTCTATCTTGGTAAAAAAAGATTTGGAAAAACTCTTAGAAGCAGGATGTATCCGGTCCATTGACTACTAAGAATAGATATCTAATGTTTTACCTATTAGCAAAAATCTTGAAAGAATCTGAATCTGTATTAATTTTTAAGACATAAACAAAGCTTGTATTAAGGATGAATTTCCATTGCCTAATATTGACATGATCATCAACTAGTGGGTTATGAAATACTCTCACTCATGGATGGCTTTTCAGGATACAACCAGATAAGAATAGGACTATAAGACCAACATAGAACAAAGTTCACCACTCCATGGAGAACATTTTGTTATTAGGTAATGCCATTTGATCTTAAGAATGTTGAAGATATATATCAAAGGGCCATGACTATCATATTCCATGATATGATGCATGATATTGTTGAAGACTATGTTGATGACATATTAAAAAAACACAAAACTAGGGCTGACCATCCAGCAGTGCTATGTAGGATATTTGAAAGATTATGGGAGTACAAAGTCAGACTCAATCCAAAAAAGTGTGTGTTTGGAGTAATCTCAAGAAATTTACTTGGATTTATTTTGTCTCATAGGGGCATTGAATTTGATCCAGCCAAAGTACATGCTATAATTGACATGCCACCACCAACTAATTTGAAGCAACTCCATAGTTTGTAGGGAAATATTTAGTCAATATGATGTTTCATCTCTTAGTTAGTAGACAAATGTCATCCATTTACACATATTTTGAAGAATGGAGTTGCATTTCATAGGGATGACAACTATCAAACATTTTTTTCAACAACTCAAGGACTATCTAGTTAATCGACCTTTTTTGTTACCTCTTATGCCAAGAAAGCCATTCTTGTTATATCTATCAGCTACTAACAATGCCTTAGGGTCACTTTTGGATCAACATGATAACAATGGAAAAGAGCATGTAGTATACTACTCAAGCCATACCTTGGTCACATATGAACACAACTATGCACCTATTGAAAAAACGTGTCTAGCCATGGTCTTCACAACTTATAAACTGCACCATTACATGTTAACAATAAGACCATGGCCATTTTAAAATTAGATCCACTCAAGTATCTACTATCTAAAATAGATTTACAAGGTAGAATGGCCAAATGGATCATGATTCTTAGTGAGTTTGACATAGAGTATATTAATCAAAAGGAAATCAAGGGACATGTTCTTGCAGATCATCTTATTGAAGCACCCCTCACAGACACAAAGAGACTAATATTTCATTTTTATGATGAATCCATAATGACCATCATTGACACATCTCTTGAGGAGCAGCACTGGAAGCTATATTTTGATGGTTCATTTTCTACACATATATCAGGGGTAGGTATCTTATTTATTACACCATAGGGAAATCTAATCCCTAAATTATTTAGAATCAAGTTTCCTTGTACAAACAACATGACTGAGTATGAAGCACTTATCATAAGATTTCAATATCTAGTACAATGGAATATATCTCATCTAAAGGTTTATGGTGATTCTCAGTTAATCATCAATCAAGTCACAGACCATTTTAAGACCAAAGATGACAAGTTGGTTCCATATACAGCTATGGTCAATACCCTAAACCAAAAAATTACTAACATTTAGTTTGAGCATTTACCAAGGGATAGTAATAGAACTATAGATTCCATAGCTACTATTAGCTCTCTGATTCAACAAATAGATAAAACTAGAGAATATCAATTCCTCATTGAGAATTTGTTCACACCAGCTCATGAACCTTCAACCATTGCAATGATTTGTGATATTGTTGGTCCTAATTTTATCTGGTACTCAGACCTTTATAAATACCTTCATGACTAAGTTATACCACCTAACCTATGTCAAAAAAAAACCAAAGCCTTTATCCATCACTCCACTTGTTATAATCTACTTGGATCTACCCTTTACCATCATAGTTTTGATGGAACTATGCTTTGTTGTTTAACTTCGATAGAGTCTACACTAGAATTAAGAGAAGTTCATAAAGGAGTATGTGGAGATCATTATAATAGGGAAGTCCTATCCAAAAATCTCTTGCGTACTAATTATTGGCCCATGATAGATGTAGATGCAACTACATATGTAAATAAGTGTGACAAATGTCAATGACATGCTAATATAATTCATGCCCTTCACAAACTTTGAAACTGATGTTGACACCATAGCCATTTTCTACATGGGGAATTCACCTCATTGAGAAAATCAACCCCACTTCATATGATGGTCATAAACATATCCTTACCACCATTGAGTATTTCACTAAGTCATTTGAAGCTATACCCCTCACTTACGTGACTAGAAAGCAAATTTCTAAATTCTTCTTCAACCATCTCATTTATCACTATGGTATCCCCTTTGACATTAAATCTGATAATGGAGGATCATTCAAGAACAAGGATGTAGACCAACTATGTATCAAATATAACATCATACAACATTTTTCTATGGAATATTACCCTTAAAGTAATAGCCAGGTTGAAGCATTGAACAAAACCATTATCAATATTCTCAAAAAAATTGTCAATGATGTTAGTCATAATTGGCACCTACAAATATTCCCTATCCTTTGGGTATATCATACCAATCATCATACCCCATAGGAGCCACTCCATATTCACTTTTTTATGGTACAAAATACATCCTTTCCATTAAGATCAAGTTGCCTTCACTATGCATATCTTTCAAGTATGTCCTAAATGATCATGACTATCGAGTAGCTCACCTGCAAGACAAGAGCTAGACCTACTTGATGAAAAAAGCACAGTTGTGCTCAACAATTTTCAAGCATATCAGAATTGACTCAAAGGCCACTACAATTTACGTGTCAAGTATAAAACAGTTAAACTTGGTGATTTTGTTCTTAAAAAAAACCAAAAAAAATACCATGGATGAGAAGAAGCATAAAGGTAAATTCAAACCAAATTGGTTAGGGCCTTCCATCATTACTATAGATTATGGATCAAGAGTCTACAGGATTGCCACACCATATAGATATGAGCTTCTTGAGTTGATGAATATTATTCACCTCAAGCGGTACTATGCTTGAGCGCTAAGGTATATTATCTGTAAGGACTATTTTATGTTGTGCCATTTTATCATTATTCTTCTTTGTATAAATATCATGCTTAGCATTCCCTTTAGCCCATTCCATCCATTTTATCATTCCATTCTATCAACCAAATGTGTTCTTAAAAATAACCCATTTGACCTTGGTTTTTTCCATTTATTGCACCTTTTTAGCATCAAGGAATTTGATCAATTTCATTAATTATTTCAAGTACTTCAGATAGAGATCGTATTTTTGGAGCAATATGATAGAAGTTTTGGTAGTTGCATCCTTCATTTGTTATTTTTTTCTTATCACCAATCTTTCTACTAATTATAACCACCTTTGAGAAAATTAGTACGATTGATCCATGTTGTTGTGTCCTATTTATAACCACCTATGGGCAAACTAGGGGCAACATTTGTTTATTGAGTCTTGACATACCAACTTGCCACTTCTTATGCCATACTATGCCTTTTTACCAATTGTGCCTATTTTGTTTGATTTAACTGCTACACTAGTCAAATTCCTCCATTGTAAGGGTAGAACTATAGTGACTTGAGGTCTTACTCTAGAACTATGTAGGTAGCACTTGATACTTGTTGAGGTTAGCTCAGTCACCCCTATGCCATGCTCTCACCATTTTGTGAGAAACCTATACCATGCTCTCATTATTTTACGAGCAACCTAAGTTTGAATGCTCTCACCATTTTGCAAGCAACCTAAGTTTGAATGCTCTCATCATTTTGTGAGCTTGAACCATTTAGTGTCTCATCATTCCTGATTGAGTTAAGATACTTCAAAAAATTACAAAAATATTTATAAAATCATTAGAAAAAACCAAAAACATTGACCATTTCTTTGCCCTAATGATTATGGGAACCCTTACTAAGTTGCAAGCAAACCACTTGTCACTTAGTTTCCCCATCCTTTTTGGCATTTTCTATCATGCACTTTCCATTTTGCAAGACCATTCTTATTCTTCTATCACATCTATTTTGTTTATTTTCATCAGTTATCACATTCTTCTTATTCCCTGGGAGAACTACATTTGGCTTGAAGTTTTTTATTGAATATTACATCCATGAAACTATATAGGTAGCATTCACTTGCCTAGTGCATATAAATATAGATTGCCTACCCCCTTTTGTTTCTTATATTCCCCTATTTTGTTTATTTGTTAAGTTTTCACCTATTTTCTAGGGGCAATGTTTGTATGGTTTCTAATGTGTTGTTTGTTTGTTTCTACTTATTTTGCCTCTTTGTCTACGTGTTTGTTTGCTTTCAGCATTGTTGCCTTGATTTGGTCTATGTGTGTTCATTAGGTGATTCTTTGCCCACTTATACTCGAATCTATCCATATTCATATGTTTACATTATCATCATGGTTTTTATCATTAGTGCATTGTTTTCTATTTGAGTATTGGATTTTGGGTGTCAGTACTTATACATATTTTGGCCAAGTCCTCATGATCTTATACCATGATGCCTACCAACACGTTCTACAAAAAACCTCAAATTCAGAAAGTCTATCCAACAATGGTGGCATTAACATCTTTTTGGCACCAACAACCTGATTCAATCCCAATCATATCCCAAATAGAGTAATTAACCATGAAAGAATTTAAACCTTTATTAGTTTAGATGAGCATCTCCCTACTAGTAGGTTGTTCCAATTCATCATTACCCTCTATGTTAAGTTACCATCATCAATCAACCAATAAATCATGTTTTCCATAATTGAGGTCTAATGATAATAACCGCCTATGGGCAAATCATTACACACTGTCCCACCTACATTTATTAATGATTATAACCACTTTTGGAAAAATCAATGTGTTGTCACCACTTTAATTTTTTTGCCCATATAGGGGCATGTTGTTATCTTGTTTGTCTATCCTAATTGGGGCAACTCCATCTTCTCAATGATTATAACTGCCTTTGGGTAAATCATTGTGTTATCATACCACATTACCACTATCAGGGTACAATGCTTATAACTACCTTTAGGCAAACCATTGTATACCGTCCCACTTGCATTCTCAATGATTTTGACTACTTTTTCAAAATCATTGTGTTTTTCACTCAATTATATTTCCTTTCTTTGGTCCCCTCATTTTGCTTCTTATCGAGGGACTGTTTGCCGACCTACTTATGCCAACTTTTCCATCGAGGGGGCATCATACAGTCAATTTATCATCATTGTAGTTTTAAGCATACAAGACCTTTTTTATTCTTTGAGAAGATGTTACTATGCTTATAGCTTGCAATGCCTTCCCAAATAGGGGCAAACTGTAGACACCTAATTTTGGCCACTGATAACCTCCAATTAGGTTTTTGACTAATTTCCACCCAAAATGCACAATTTGGCATAAAAACACTAAAATGTATTAAATGAGTTGAAATTGAGATATTCAAGTGTCGATGTTGGCTAGATTATCATAAAATGGGGTAATGTAATTTATGGGCCAACTAACTTTGATCAATTCATTTGGAGTCAAAATGCCTATTTTGTACCTCGATACTCTAGATTGTTATTTTCTATCAAAAATTTTGTACGAAACACATGACTATGTTGGTAACATCCTAAATGGGATAACAGATCCAATGCATCTGACATTGACTTCTAATTCTAATCCAGTCAAATTTTAGACCAATAACAAGGCATTCTAATCAATTTGAGTAATTTGTACACAAAGTATTTAATCATGTTTAAGAGCTAATTAAACCAAATTAGAGCCTAATTAAGAATTCCATGGAAATAGTTGAATACTTGTTTTTAGAATTTAATATTTAATATCTACATCATCAGGTGACCTCATTTTTTAGGAAGACATCCCTAGGCCATAAATGCCACAAATATCAGGATTATGGGTCTTCCATGCCTCATTAATGCCCTCCATGCCTCTTAATTGTTCCTCTATCCCAAATATTGATGAGTCTACTTATCAAATTTAATTGTAAAATTTGATTAATCCTTAGCCACACATCTCAATCTTGATATGGATGGTTCAGGTTGATTCTAATCAATCTCAAAAATCTATAAATAGAGAGGCCATGAACTTCATTTCTAAGTCCTGATAATGCACAAATGATTCTAAAATCCATTTCAATTAGTGTTACCATGCTAAATTGATTCCAAGACAATCCAAGCTAAAGCCACAAGGTGCCAAGGAGAAAAGGAGATAGCCAAGCCTCCTTTGATGAAGACTCCATGAGCACAAGCTAAGCAAACCACTACAACAAGCATTTTAGAGCATCCAAGGAAGGTAAAAGAAGGTTTATTTTGAATTTTAGTTATGTATTTTATTCATGTTTGTTAACTAAGCTCTCCCTAGTGTACAAGTCTAGAGATGTTATGCTAGTTAGTGTGTTTCTTTCATTTTGTTTTTATTTTGAAATTAACATGAGATTAACCATCCTCTCTTGACTCAAATTCCTAGCTCATAATACTATAATTTTATAGACATCTAAATCTTGTCTTTGGAACTTTAGAAACATAAAATTTGACACACTTATACAAAGCAAATATATTTGAATCTTAGGCATACTTTCCCTCTATCCACTTACCTATGTTATGTATTAGCCAGCTCTATTATATAGTTATATTTAATCAAGATCTGTTGAGTCTATACATGAACCCTTCAGAATATTATACAAACTTTTTCCACATTTTAGATCTCTATTTTTCACTTCCAAGATTCTACCGATAAACCTAGATAGTGTGTTTTACCATAAGCATCTCCCTCCACCATTAGTGTCTAGCTAACCTCAAAGACTATAGTTAAAATATGTAAGTCTCCATTAGGTTAACATAGACATGTTTCATAGGTTTGTTATATAGAGAGTTTTTAAAAAGTCATATATACCTACAAATCAAGCATAAGTTTATCACTAATTTGGAAAGTATTATAAACATATCTAAATCATCTTTCAATCTCTTGAAACATTATCAAAAGGCATACACACATATCAAATATTCAAGTAGAAACCATATATTAATCCATAGAAAAAAATGAGTATACAAATTCAAAGTTGCATGGTGCCAAGTATAAATATAAAAAATAGATTTACATTTTGGATTTTTCAAGATGTTTTATACATGCACATAAGTGGGATACTTATGTTCAATTTCATCCCTCTTTGGAGTATTGGAAAACATGTATTTATTAGCCATTCAATATGGAGTGGTTAAAACTAATCCAACCAAAAATAATAACACATTTTTAACAATATTTTTTGGTTGATAAAAAAAAATTAGGGTTTGGATGAAAGAGATGATAAATATGAATTTTAGATACTATCAAATAATTTTGCACACACATAATCACATTGTAGAAATAGACATAGGGATATTATAAGTTTCAAACCCCCATTATGTGTAGGGACACTACTAATAAACCATCAAAATTAAAACTATTATAGGTGTCTAACTTTATTGGTAGCGTCCAAATAGGTTTTCAATGGTTGTTTCTAATTTGAGTAGTTGACAAAGCACATACAGAGTATTTCTAGATTAAGTGATGACTTTTGGTAGTACCATGTAGGCCAAAATAGCTAAGTACATCATCAATCTCTAAATTTTTCATTTATAAATTAATTAATCACATATTCAATCAACCCATTTCAATTTAGGTTATCATGTTTGTTTACATATTTTCCATAACCTAAATTTGTGCATAATTTCCATTATTTCATATCTTTTAGGTAATAAAATAAGTAAAAAACATTTTGGTGAAATAGATCATTGATTTTAATGTGAAAAATCTAATTTTACTTATACATTAGGGTCTTAAAATTTTATTAAGGTTTTACATTTCTCCCTTATTAGGGTTTAAATTTTAGGTCTAATTTATAATTTTCCCATGGGTCTCGATTATTTATTTCTAGTGTTTATAGCCATGGTATTGAAAATCGTGTATTTCCTTCATCGATTATATTATGCAATCATGTATGAGATAAGAAAAAGTGATGAATCAAAATGAAATTAATTTATAATCACTACTATACATGAAGAATTATTAGTTTCCCTTGATAAAACATATTTCATGAATTCTCCTTGTCCCATCAAAAAATATACTTTTGTACCCTCCATATTGATCTTCTTTCATGAGTTAATATCTTTTGAGGTTTTGGGTTTATAAATTTTCTATATGATCCCTATTTTTGGAGATGTACAAAAAATAGTCTCATATTTTATTCCCATAAAGTTGAGACCTCTATTCTCTTATGTTCATTCTACAAGATCAAATCATCTTCTAATACTTATGAGTTAGACATATCATTGGTAGATCCTTTTTGTCATGTTTTCCCTTATCTCTATGAAAAAGATTATGTTGTACAAGATCATGTTTATAATGACAATATTTATTAGAATGATGACACTATATCTTTTTATTAATCACTAAAACATATCCATGTATTTACTCTGAGTAACACAAAATTATTATAGTAATGACAATAACACCTGGGATATACAACATATGCATAAATAACCAGATAGTCCTAATAAAATTAGACAATTTTTTAATATAAATGCTAGCACAAGTAGTTTACAACATAATTCAAATAAGGTCATGTCAAAAAATTCTACCTCTAGATAACCTTCCATGACCATCAATGTGATATTACAAGTATTTATTTCATAAAACTAACAAAGTAATAAATTAAAAATGTTTCTTAATAATAGATTGATCACTTTAACATACATTTGGCATTGATCCATAACTTGTTTATCACATCAATAAGGGAGATCATATTTTAATTATCATAGAATAAATGGACATGATATGAATAATTATGAGGCTTTATAAAAAAGGTTATAAAAATTAAGAATCAAGGCATTATTACAATAGAACAATAGAGACAAGGGTATTTAGGATAAAAACCTTACATACAATCTCAAGAAAATTACAAGAGAAATGGTCATACATTCCATGAAAGCATAAACAAATGGATCCAATGACTATACAAGTATTCATAGAATATGGATATAGGTAAGAAGTTGAGATTGATAAATAAGAGTGGACTAATACATGTGGTATCCAATTTATAAAAACATTAATCCATGAAACAAAATAACTACAACACACCTTATATTGTGAAGGGTCAATTGGTCATGTTACATTACTAGTTTCCTATGGGCCAAACATTTTAGACACATTGATATTTATAATGCCCACTATAGAATAATTTCAAGCTATGCTTGGACAATAATGGTTAGATCACATGTAGAATATCATTGATGATTATAAAAAATGCATTACTTTAAATTTTTAAAATAATAAAATATAAAATTCCACATGAAATAAAGAATGATTGATAAAAAAAATTGAGAACATATAAAATTTCACAGAATAGTGAGGTCAAATTGGGTTTCACAAATAATATTGAGAGATATATAATGATTAATCATAAACACTTACACAAGACACAAAAACATGGAAATAAGGTATCCAAATGCAAAATATCTAGTAATGACAGCATGTGGATGTATTACATTGGGTGGTCTAATACTGTCACATCACCCACTTGATGATATCAAAGGTTAGTTTCAACACAACTTATTGCACATAAAGTATTATTGTTTGATTGCTTGATCACTCTCCTGATTTGATTTATTTATTTGTCTATTATAATATATAAATTTGTAATATGATTTTACTTTGTTCATTCTTATATCCATTTATTTCCACTTGATTATTATGTCTCATTGGTCCTTGCCTTTTGATTTTTTTCCCTAAGTTTGACACTCATGTTGTAGGATGGATTTCAAATTTTGATTAGTCAAGCATTAGTCAATAAATCAAAGAGAAATGTATAAATATCTAAACAAATCAAGCCAACATATTCCAATGGGGATTGATAATGATAGTAATAAATGATTGAAAGAAAGTAATACCAATTACCCTCCCAAGTGGTTCCACCATCCAAGAGTGGCTCTAAACATGTTCTCCCCTTGATCTAGAGCTCTAGTATTTGTCAATAATGGATTCATTGCTCCTCCATTGCCTTCAGAACTCTATGCAAAACCTGGGCTCAAGATAAGAAATTCCTAATTTGGCATATCAATTGAAGCTAATCCAAATGCAAATAACACAATAATCAAAACATAAATGACTTGTGAAGAGATTTTGGCATTATAAGTTTACAATAAAAATAGCTTAAAAATGATGATAAGAGGCCTTCTATTTATAGATTTTGGAAATGGTCTAAGATTAACCATGACCTTCCATCTCAAGATTGAGATGTGTGGCTACGGATTAATCTAATATTTGTAATTAAATCCATAAATATCCTCATGTCAATTGGAGGAAAAGGAATTAATTAGGCATGGGTGACCCATAATCCTAATATTTATTGCATTTATGGCTTGAGGATGCCACCCCATAGATAATGTCACTAGGTGATATATATATTGAGAATCAATTTCCATTAATGAAACAATCAATAACTTCTATGGAAAATCCAATTAAGATCTTGATTTGAATTAATTAGCCTTAAACAAGATTAATCAATATTTGTGTAATTCTTTGGAAATTGGTGCTCAATTAATCAAAATGGTTATAAAGTCATATTACTGGGTCATAATTTGACTCAAGAATAATTGGAAAGCAATGTTAGATGTGTTAGAACCATATTCCCATTTAGGATGTTTCCAATGCAAAATAAAAAAGGCACATGTATCGTGGAATAATATTGGTAGAAAAGAGAGATCTAGAGGACCCACATGTGAAATCATCATTTTGACTCAAAATGATCTGATCAAAGTTAGGAATCTCATAAAATTCATTTTCCCATTTAGGGATACATTAACCTAAATCGACACTTGTAAATGACAAGCTCAAACCATTTAGCACTTTTATGGCTTTTGGCGTAAGTTGTGCATTGAAGTGCAATTTGAGTAAGATTGAAAATTTCAACATAATTGGTGTTAAGAATTGGATGTCTAAATTTTACCCCTATTTGAGAAAGCATAGTGAGACATTCAAGCAAAGAAAGGTCTTTTTAAATAAAAGAGTTGTCAAGAAAAAATTGGAAATGACCCATGATGCCCCCTCAAGTGGACATATTAGGATGAAAGATAAGAATGAACTCTCAAAAAGAGAGAGAAAGTGAGATTAATATGTGGAATAGATCACATCTAGACAAGCTAATGCTTGCACATGTTGATTAAATCAATGATCAAAATATAATTAGAATTATAATGGGCCACAAATATGAGGGGAAAGGAATGGATACAATCTATAAATGTAAGAGACACACTTTAAACACACCCAATTTAAGAGTGCAAGCTATGTGCTTACATCATCGATCAATCCTGAGATAAGTTAGGCATCGAAATATTGCCATCTTGGGAAAAAGTGTGGAGAGCTTGGAATTAAAGGAAAAAATAATGTGGTATCCAACGAGAAGATAATAAGAAGTGCTCTAGTAGAGTAAATTTGATTGTAATGAAACAATTTTTCCCCAGTAGGGCTAATTCTGTTCATTGATAAAGAATAAACAATGGTTTTCCCCTATAGGTCTAATTTGATTCTGATGTTGTTTAGATATTGTGCCCCAACATTGGTAGATTGGTAAGTAAAAAATAACTCAAGGAAATAACCTGTAATATAGATTAAAATGAGTGAGTGCAAACATAGATGTGATGGTGTAATGGCTTAGAAATCCATAAAAAACCAAGCATACAAGGATGCACAGAGTGATGAAAGAGATGAAAAGAAGAATGAAAGATGGCCAAGCTGACCCCAATAAAAATTGAGTGTTTCCCATATAGTCTAGTAAGACCTCAATCCAATGTAGTTCTCGCAATAATTAGGATAAAATGGAATGAGGGATGAAGGAAACTGACCAAATATTTTATTAGACTCATGATGTATGTGAAGATATCCACGTCTAAGCATAGAGTTAGGTGCTAACCTATTGAGCCTAGTTTATTCATAGTGTTCTTGAGAGTTGTTCATTAGAGCTATGTTGACGTTAACACTTTTAAACTAGAGCAAAAAGTGTTTGCTCTAGAAAAAAAATTAGGCATTATAAGTATGAAGAACTTAAAATGATATGTCATTTTAGTTACACAAAGCTGATTCAAACGTGAACACTTATAACTAAGGATAATGGTAAAATAATGACCAAGAACAAAGTTACAACTATTTGCATTTAAATAAAAAAGCAAAGAAAAAGATAAAGATAAGCATAAATGAACCTAACTAAAAATAGAGATATGAACAATCAAGACTTAAGTAGGAACAAGAATGTTTAAAAACAAAACAAGAACAACTTAATAACATGAGATTAAGATATAAATAATCAAGATCCATGTGGACCATCAAGATGTTCTTAAATACAAAAGAGAAAAGAAAAATCAAATAGGGAAACACAAGACCAGGTGAGACAAGAAATAAGAAATAGGAGAAAAGGAGAAGAAATTAGTGAAGAGGTGAAAAAGCACAACAAAACATCAATAAACACAAAAAAACACCAATAAATCTCAAATAAACACACACAAAAAAAAACCTAGTTAGTGTGGTTTCAAAATAATTGTTTATGCACATGTGGTAGAGGCATTAATTTCCACCACAACATAACAAAGAATAAGGGCATAAATTTTTTTCCCTAATTAAAAAGGAACAATGATAGAAGAAATGGGGGAAGAGAATAAAATGATGGGATTGGCTGATTTGGATCCACATATGCAAGACAAGTGGATGTTACCTACCTAGTTCCATGTACTCATGTTCCAACACAAACTTTAGGCCAAATGTAGTTCTCCCAGGGAGTGGGATAGAAGACATGATGATGACTAGAAAACATATGATTAATGTTGTAGAAGAAATGGAATATGTGACAAATGAGATTGGTCTTGCAAAATGGCAAGGGTTGGGACAAGATGAACTTCAAGAAGGTAAGTCAGTGGGATTGAATGACTTGCATAATGGAAAATTAGTAGGATAAAATGCTTTCAAAATGGTAAGAGTGTGATAGGATGAGAATGTACAAAAGTGTAAGACAATATCTTTATTATTTTTTGGATCATGTTTAATGTTTTTGGGATAAAATATGTATAAAGTGGAACTATCTAGTGAAGGATACACTTGTCTAAGAGAATAAGTTCCAATAAAATAGCTAAGCTAGCTACAACAACCTATGCTCAAAAATTGATGAGATCAAGGATATTGATAAAGTAATAATGCCTAAAAAGAGCAAAAAATGTAATATAGAATAGTGTGCAACTTGAAATCAATCTGAAGAACCATATGGCAGGTAGAGATCCTGAGTTGAGAGGTGTTCTTGTTCACTTGTCTGTAGAAGCAGTTGTTGAATATTGTTCTAGTTGAACTACTTTGTATAACTGAAATTGAAGTGTTCATAATGTTGATGAGACATAATCAAGATCATAATTGATCAAGGGATCAAACTTTTAAGTCTACAACAAGCCCAAGACATAACAAAGAATGAGGTTCTCAAAGAGAATGGTCCAAATAATAAGGTCTAACACATGGATGGTCCAGGGTGGGATAAAAAATATGGTCCTCTTTCAAGAATGATCTAAAGAATAGGGTTCTCAAAGAGAATAGTCTAGAATAGGATAAAATTTGTTCAAAGTGCCAATGGTTCAAATATTTCACTGTCCAGAGTCGTGAAGAGTGGTCCAGGGTAATATAAAATGGTAGGATAGAATTATTTCAGCACAAGTTTCCTCCAAGTAAGGGGTCTTGTAGACAATGATTCAAAGTTTTTCATGCATAGAACCTCTTAAGGTGTAATATGTTCATGGGCTCTATAATTTCTTCACAATTTAGTTTAGCCAGTTGATATGCCCCTAATCCATAGTTCATCATGATAACATATGGTACCAACCAATTAGGTTAGAACTTACATTTCTTCTTGCATTCAACATTTATGTTCTTTTGGTTCTCTTTCAATATCAAATCACCAATCTCAAACTCCTGAGGGAGAATTAATTTATTGTATCTTCTCTACAATCAATTTTTATAGGCTTACAAGTTTTCTAGGGTAGCTAAACACTTACCATGAGAAGTTATAGTTATTACAACCTTGAGACTTTGTATTCCTCACCATCTTCAATATGCTCTAGTAATACTTTTAATAATGGAAACTCAATCTCAATCGGGATAATAGCTTTAGTGACATATATAAGGGAGTATGGAGTGACTCATGTTGGGGTTCGATGACTAGTTCTATAAGCCCATAGGGCAGGAAAGATTTGCAAGTGTCAATTTTGACAAGCATCATTGACAATCTTCTTTAAAATGGCTATAATGGTCTTATTGGATGCCTTAGCTTGTTTTTTTCCTTATGATTTATATGGGGTTGATTTATTGTGCTTGATCTTGAATTTCACACAAAGATATCTTACATCTTGGTTTATAAAGGATCTACCATTATCAGATATAATATGCACTAGAATCCCATATCGATAGATGATATGGTAATGGATGAACTTGGCTATCTGCTTTCTAGTAACATAAGTGGGAGGAATGGCCTCAATCCACTTAGTGAAGTACTTGGTAGTAGTAAAAATATGTTTATAACCATCTAAAGATGTTGGGTTTATTTTATCGATGAGATCAAGACCCCATGTTGAGAACGGCCATGGTGTTGTGATCATTTGTAGTGGTAAATAAGGTGCGTGTATCAAATTCCCATATTTATCACAAGAAACACACTTCTTCACATAATTTCAAGCATCAATCTATATTTTGGGTCTATAGTACCATGTTTTGAGGAGCTTCTTTTCTAAGACTACACCATTGGTGTGGGCCCCACACATTCCTTCATGAACCTCCCTCAACGCTAGTTTGGATTCTCCTAGAGATAAATAATGAAGAAACATTCCATCATAGCCTTTGCAATAGAGCATGTTTTCAAGGAGGGTATAACATGATAAGTGATGAAGGAAGAGTTTATATCTGTTATTGGATAGGTCAACTGGGAATACGTGATCATGGAAGTAGTTATAAAAGTCTTGGTACCATGGTAGTTCAGGAGGGGATTGGGACTAGAAATGACACATATCCTCTCTAAATATAGTATAATATGTGTAGGATGAAGAATATTTTGAATTAATAAATAATATTCTTTAGCACCACCTTCAAGTTGTATCATGGAACCAATCATCACCATTATGTCAGTAGATTTGTTTATTCTTAGAACTTGTTCAAACTATAGATATTTAAAATGTGTTTTGAGGTTATCAACAATGTGCTTGTAAGGAAAAATCTTGTCATCTCTCATTTGATACTAATCAATGGTCTAATTTATGATTAACATTGAATCACTATAGATGTGTAGATGCTAAATATCCCACTGTATTGTAAGTTGAAGCCCTACAATCAATGCCTCATACTCAGCGATATTATTTGTACAATGAAATTGTATATGAAATGCTTTAGGAATCAAACCCCCTAGGGTGTAATCAAAAATATGCTAGCTCTATATCTACATGATGTAAAGGAGCCATTGAAATATATCATTTAGTGTTCATGTTCCCTCGGTCCTTGTTCTATTGCCATAATAAAATCATCTAGGAAGTTGAATTTGAGCAATTGAGTGTCTTCAATAGGAGCTTCTACAAACTAATTAGCAATTAATTACCCTTTGATTCTCATCTAATTCAGATACTCAATGTCAAATTCACTTAGGATCATAACCCACTTGGCCATACATCCTTGAAGAGTTGCTTTAGATAATAGTAACTTGAGAGGATCCACCTTGGTGATGATAATTTTTTTATTGTTTAGGATATAATATTGTAATTTTTGGGTTGCAAACAACATATCTAAAAATGCATTCTTAATAGGCATATAATTGTGTTCATAAGACACCAAAGTGTGTCTTAAATAATACACAACATGTTTTTTACCTTGATCATCATGTTGGGCTTAAAGTACCCCCAACGCATTCTCAGTTGCTGATATGTAAAGAAACAATGGTCTTCTTAGTGTTGGCAATCTCAAGATAGGATGATTATCCAAATATGTCATGAGCTTCATAAAAGTTATCTAAAAAATCATCCCATTTAAATTTAACCCCCTTCTTTAACAAGTGGGTAAATGGGTGGCATTTATCTGCTAATTGAGAAATGAAACTGCGTATAGATTAAATCTTTCCTTGCAGGTTTCACAGTTGTTTAAGATTATTTGGTGGAGGCATTTCCACCATAGATTTGACTTTTACAATGTCAACTTTTATCCCTCTTTGTGATACAATAAATCCTAGTAATTTCCCTAATGTGACCCGAAAGACACATTTCTTAGGATTTAAGCAGACTTTATATTCATGAAGTTTCTCAAAGATTCTTCATAGAATGTGAGGATGTCCAGCTCTTGTTCTTGATTTTTCTATTATATCATCAACATAGTCCTCAAAAATGTCATGCATCATGTCATGGAAGATGATAGCCATTACATGTTAATATGTGGCACTAGCGTTCTTCAAGCCAAATGGCATGACTTGGTAATAAAATGTTCCCCACATAGTGGTGAAACCAATTTTGTGTTGATATTCTTGGTCTATCTTGATTTGGTTGTATCTTAAAAAACCATCCATTAAGGACATCTCGTACCTATTAGTTGAATCGATGATCATGTTAATGTTGGGTAGAGGAAAATCATTTTTGGGGCATGCTTTGTTTATATTTTTGAAATCAGTACAAAGATGTATACCTAGGATATTTTTACTCATTGATACTATGTTTGAAATCCATTCAAAATAGTCTAGTGGTCTAATGAAACCTACTCCTAGTAAATTTTCTATTTCTACTTTAACTATTAGGGTGATGCGTGGATGCATCTTCCTCAATTTATGATTGATTGGTTTGACATTGAGATGGATAGCAAAGTGATGCACAACCAAATCAGGGTCTAAGCCTGGCATGTCAGAGTATGCCCATGCAAAGATGTCAATATAATCCCTTTGAATCGTTGTAATATGTTCCTATTCTAGGTCAATAAGGTAAGCTCCAAGATAAATAATTTTGGGATCCTCATAGGTTATCAGGTTCACTTTGTTTGTGTTCTTCACAAAGAGTGTGGATCCATATTCTAGAATTGTAGGCAAGGTATGATCATGATCATCTTCTTCTACTACATCTAATTGTTCCTCCCAAAGTTTTGGATAATAGGATGAATCTGAGTCTGTTGGTTCAAGACTAGCCAAGTAGAAAATACCTCTAGAAACTCAAGAGTGAGATGATCAAAATTTTGTTTTTGTTCTAAAGAGATATTTGTATTGGATATAGAACTTTGGCTAGATGGAACTTCTATGTCCTAAGGGGATGATCAAACTTTCTCACCTGACAGCACCTAAAATAGGTTTTTATTCAAAATATCATCTTTTTATTTACTTTTTCCCTGATCATATAGTGTCTCAAGGAGGTTTTCACCTAAAGATCTCAATGTTTTATCTTTATTATGACCAAGAAAGTTTGACTACTTTCCAAAGTAGGCAAAAGGGTCTAATGAAAAATCAAAGCCTTGTTTGTGATCGCCAATGGGAAATCCATCTCTTAGGCCCATGTATTGTATAAGTGATTATTAATTTTAAAACTCATCGAGGCAATGTCTAAATTTTGTTGGTCCTAATTAATGAGTTTGGGATGGCAAAGGCTTAAGGAGCAATGAGCATTTACTTCAGGATGTGAAGCTCCAATGGTAAAAATATGGTGTTCTACTTCAAGAATGGAAGAACCACTAGAACAAGTTCTTGTTTTAGGGTGAGAAGCTCCAATGGTAGGATAGGTTCTTGCTTCAAGATGGGAAGATCCAATAGTTAGGTTTAGAATGGCATTTGAATCAAAAAGGTCTATGTCAGCAAGCTTATCAAAAAGGCTCTAATGGGATGCCATGTTATTGTTTTAAGTCTCATCTCTAATCGATTCGAAAGAATCACTATCAAAAGTCATGAGGTTACCCCCAAGTGGTATAAATATGAGACCATGATTCAAATTGGGTACTCCAACTAATAAGGGTTTCAGGATTCCTTATGCTTGTGGGCCAAGGCCTTTCCCTGTATAATCAAGATGATCCATAATCTGATTAGGAATAGAATACTTTGGATTATAAAATCAATTAGCAAGGCCTTTCGAATATAACCAACTCCCTTCAGTAAAAGCCTCTTGATCTTTCTTTGGTGAAATAGAAGGTACAAACACTGGTGGTGGTTTACACTACTTCTTTGGTTGCCAAATCATAATGGGTTCAATAGAAATTTTTGAAGGTTTAGGCTTACCAAATGTTTTTGGAGATTTTGGTAACTTTTCAACATGGAAGGTGTCCTTAAGATAGTACATGGAAATGCCCACATATTTAATAACAACCTCCTTTGTAAGAGTTGCGGGAAAAGGATCAACCAAAGTGAAAACAATATCACTAGGGTCAATATAATTGGATGGAGGTGGATGCAAAACCTAGACAATAGTTATAATTGTGGAACTTAACCTCAAGATGTTTATAATATTCATATGGTTATTGATTGGTGGGGATAGTGACCTCGATCCCATCATAGGGAAACTTAAGGCATTGATGGAGGGTGGATGGAATATCATGTAATTCATGGATCCAAGGATGACCAAGAAGTATGGTATAAGGAAGTTCAATATCCATAATGTGAAGCAATGTGTGGTGGGAAATGGACCCAACAATAATTGGCAACCAAATAGTGCCATCAAATTCCCTCTTGGTGTTGTCATAAGCCTTGATGGTGATTATCTCTGGTTGAATGTCTTTTGTAGTGTAGCCCAATATTTATACGAACTTAAGCGATATGATGTTCAGCCCTAAACCATTGTCTATAAGAACCCGCTTGATCTTATGATTTTAAATTATTACTTCAATGTATAGTGGGTTATTGTGGCTCAGTCCAAGTGTAGACATGTTTTTTGGATCAAATGTCACTTGATGAAACAAAGACAAATGTCCCACTAGGATCTAGAACTATTTAAGATTTATATCATTGGGAATAGTGGAATCTTTCAAAAGGTTTTTCAAGATAGCTATATATACTTTAGATGTTTGTAAGAGATCCAAGATGGAAATATGTGTAGGGTTTTTTATCAAGTGGTCTGATAGACTATAAGGTTTTTTAATGGTATGAGTTTGTTTGGCCTTGGCTGACATATTAGTCAGTGTTAGATCCATTGGCACAATGTTCACATTAGGTTCTATGGAGGAAGGGGGCAAAGCCTTCTGAATATGCTCTCGATAGAACCACCAAAATTTTTTGTGGTTTAGGCCTAAGAGTAGATACCATCTGATTAGGTTTTAGAGTGGAATCTATTTTTATTTGATCTTTGATAATGTCTTCATCAAGTGGTGAAGAAATATTTTACTCAGTTATTGGTGCCTTAAATAGGTTTTTACCAATGGATTTATCTTGATTATCCCATAGTACCTCCAAGAAGGTTTCACTAAGGATCATTGACTTTTGACTTTGATTGTCTTTTAGCACTTCTAAAAAGGTTTCACTAGAAAATGTTGAGTTGGAAATTTGATTATCCCCTAATGCCTCTGAAAAGGTTTCATTAGGAGAGTGTTCTCCATGAATTTGCTCTTATCCTCCTTTCTCTTCAACTGCTATGTCACCATGGATGCAATTCAGCATAGTATGATTTTATTGGTCCCAATCGATGCTTGTGGGAGGTGGAATGTCAATTCAATGGCTATGTTGGGTGGTAAAAATGAAATTATGAAAGGTATCATAATCCTCATAGAAGATACTAGGATAACCTATGTTGATGTTGAAGTAATCATCCTCAAAAATTGTAGAAAGATCAAAAATATATTCAAATTGATCTGCAAGATAATTGTAACCAATATTGTAATAACCAATACTATAATCTATTTATATTTATGATTTTGATGCAAGGGCCTCTAAATCTGATGTTGAAACTAATGTTGATTCTATTTTTTGTGATAAATTTGATGTCAGTTGAAAAATGAAACCTAACTCTAATGTTGTTTCTTCATTTGATGTTGTTATTTCTATAATTATGATTTATTGAATGCTTAATGTTGGATAAGTAATGGCCTGTGATGGCATAATGGGCTTGATAAAAATTGATTCATCTAGGAAGGGTTCAACATAGATAGGTTCATCTAGGTAAATCCCCTTGAAGAGGAGGAATAGCTCAAGATGTGACTCGATATAATCTCGTCTGTCAAAAGGAGATTCGTCAATGAGTGGAAAAATATAAAAAGACAATTTTTTAGAGATTGGCTTATCAAAAGGGTGAGGCTCTATAAAAGTAGGATAATGGTTGAGGTTATGATTTTCCAAAAGGCAGTTATAATCATTAATAAGTGACTCAAAGATTGGCTCATCAGAGTGAGGCTCATCTACAATAGGTAAAGTATCAATGGTTGATTCATTGTCAATGGGTGTTTCAACAGTAACATCATGGTTTTGGTTCACAAATGGTTGTAAAAGATCAAATTTAAACACATTATAGTCCTCATAAGATGATTATTGAAGAGGTAATGGTTTTTTTTAGGCTCAAAGATTGGCATGGAATTTCTAAAGTGGGGAACAATTGGCTCAGTGTGATCAATGGTTCACGATTCAATAATGGGATCTCTAAAAATTAGACTATTGAATAAGGAATCAAAAACAACTAATTCATCAAATGGAGGTTCTTCAATAATAGGTTCAATAGATGAAGGTGATGGACCTATAATGGTAATAACTAGATGCTTTGTAGTTTTTTTATTTTGAAAACCAAAGGAAGAGGTCCTAAAATGGTAACCTTCATACATTGTGGAGCTTGCTCAATTGCACAAGCCGAAGGAGAGTAGCATAGAATGGTAACCTTTGCATGTTGTGGAGCCTGATTGTTTGCACAAGTGTAAGGAGGATAACCCAAAATGGTAACCTTTGAGCATAGTGTATAAATCAAAGGGGAAGATGGGTATCCTAAAATGGTGACCTTTGAGCATGGTGTGTAAATCGAAGGGCAAGGACAAGGATGATGTATGATAATCAGCATGGATTGGATTGGTAATCAAAAAATAACCCCAAAAAGGGTGGCATCCTTAAACAAGATGGAATACTCATGTCTACCATTAAAATTCTCTACCTTGTAACTAGGTCCACAAAAAACCCTATTACAAGTGTACCTTTGCATCATTGTTTAGAAAATTGTTCTATACATTTGACTAGATTTGGATCAATGTTGTGCAAACATTTAAACAAGGTATGGATTGTGATCTTTCTATAAACAAATGACTAAGGTACCAAATAGACTATAATAGGAGGGTGGCTTGAAACCTCACATAATTATAAGAATGTGTTCACAAAATTATTCAACCTTAGGTAGGGTTGAAATCCTATAAATCAAAAGAGGGTATGATAACTCAAAAATTCAAGGTGAAGACTAGTACACCAAAGCCTAGATTTTTATGATACATTAATACTGTAAAATCTAGTTCAACTTCGATGAGTTGATACTATAAAATTAAAATAAATACCTTCAGATCACAAAGGATACAATGCAAACTAAGGAAATCAAGATGTGAAAACATGCAATAATTCTTAAGTATAAAACTAGAACCAAACAGGTAACACAACATCATAACATGGTAATAAGAATGATAGTATAAAATATGTTTTAGGACTCAAAACATGAGTGATACAAGAGAAATTTACTCCATCAATGATGACAATGTGATAATGAGTCTATAAATGGCCTCTAATTCAAATGAGAAATTGAACCCAAGTTAAAACAAG
Organism: Torreya grandis; assembly: GCA_037957365.1. Classification (NCBI taxonomy): domain Eukaryota; kingdom Viridiplantae; phylum Streptophyta; class Pinopsida; order Cupressales; family Taxaceae; genus Torreya; species Torreya grandis. Next base: position 2,876,914 of record JARHVA010000659.1, on the reverse strand, counting down.
TCAAGTGCAAATGGCTAATCCAATTTAACACATCAACCTTTAGAACTTAGAAAGGTTCAATTACTAATTTGAATTATCAATGGACTTAAGAAAACTTGGTAAATGGTCTAGACTCAAATGGGTAGCATAACTACACCAAATGGATGATATGACAAAAAGTTTAAAATGATCAATTTGAACAAGGAAAAAGATGATTTTCACTTGGACAGTGTAATGCCTCCTTGTTCAAGAAATAGTGGACAATGTGTTTGGTTATGTCATTCATTTAACAAACAAGTTTTAACTCAAATAAATGGCCAAGTAATCTAACACCAATAAGACAAAAACAACTAAGTAATCATCTTAAGCCCTAAACTGATAAGGTTGCATGATATTGTTGAAGTTTGTCTTTATACATGCACTTAAGAGGGAATTAATTTGTTCATCCAAAAAGTGCATTATATAGTAGGGTATTTTACACCCCTTTCTCTTGAGTGACAATATGATGACATGGACCTTGGGGAACAGCTCATATCAACAATATTTCTATAATAATTTGGGTTTGTCTAAAACTCTATAATTTTCAACCATCTAGATGGATCCCATGTGTACCAACTTTCATGTTATCACATAAGAGAAGCAACATGACATTTGGGTCTATATCAAATGGATTTTTGTAAAAAAGTCTTGCCTTTGTTACAACCATTACATATGTTACTTGCTCAATTTAGTGCAATGTCTAATATGATCATACGTCTTGGGCTTATCCGCCTACTAATGGAGATGGTTTATTCTCTCAAACCATCATCCCAATTGGGTGATCCCAATTTGTATACCCCCCCATGGAAAGGGGCTGAATACAATGTTGGGAGATGAAACCTTGGGTCAAGGATTCCCTATAGAACTTATGACAGGTAATGAAATCCCCCTCACAAGCCAAAATGCATGAAATAAAATCTAAGTAGAAAAGCTTTATGGTTGAGTTTAGATCACCCAAACCATATGGGTTTTGGGAAGAACCTTATTAAACTTCCTTTTTACTAAGGTAATTTGTAATGAAGATGATGCTTTTGATCTCACAAGTTACTTAAAGGGGACAGGGGGAGAGCATACATGCACAAATTCTTTTATGCACAAAAAACTATAACAAAGCAAATGATAAATGACTTACTCAAAACAAAACTTTGAAGTGAGTTTAGTTTTAATGCATTGATTTGAAGTGTTTGTGTTAGGTTGTGGAGCTAAAAGCTTCATCAAGATGCAAATAGGAGAAGTTACGGAGCTTGTGGAGGTTGCAGAGAGTTACAAAATGAGTTGCAGGGAAACCGACATCGATCTGATCAACCGACGTCAGTCAGATAGCAGTGCAGAAGCAACCGACATCGGTTACAAGTCAGCTGACATCGGTCAGGAGGAGCCGACGTCGGCAACCTGTGTGTGAGCATGCAGTTTGCATGCGTATTCTGGAGAGTCTATTTTTGGACTGTCAGTTTGCATGTTAAAGGCTAATTATAGTCTTGAGTTGCGTGTCTAATTATTGTAATTAAGATAGTCTAATTATTGTAAGTATGAGATCTATATAATAGACTCATGGGCTGTATTGTAAACTTGTGCTAGAGAGTAAGAAAGCTAAATAAGCTCCTTCAGAGAGAAGGGAGCAATGGTGTGTTCCTCCTAGTTCCACAGTACCAAGTGTGGGTGTTAGTTTGGATAATTAGAAGGGTTCTTCGTGTATGTATGATCTTGGTCAGCAGGTGTGTAGGACCAAGTTTGGAGATCTACAATGGTGAGTAAGGTATGGTGATTTGCAGGTGACAGCAGAGAGCAGGAGATCTACTTGGAGTACGGTTGTGTACTTGGTGTACTGGTAGCGTTGTTTCTGACTGGCGGAGGTGAACATCAATTCTGTATTGGAGTTGATTGTTGTGACCGAAAGAGAGAGGGAAGAAGGTCTTGAGGTGTGGCAAGCCTTTGAGGTGGAAGAAGAAGTGGCATCTTCTTTATTGTATTTTCTTCTGAGTGTTTATTAATACAATTGTGTATTGTCTCTCATATCTTGTGTTGTTTCATATTTCTAGTTACTTGTTACTTCTGGTTAAATTCCGTGTTTAGTTTCTAATACAAGAAGTAATCATATGTGCTCTTATTGGTGGATCAAGATCCTGACAGTTTGGTGATGTTCTTTGCCCATTTAGCCTTAAGTTGAAAAAACATTTTAAAATAAAAACTACATAACATTCAACATAAACAATCAAGTTTTAAATAAGCACCAAATGGAAATGTTCTCAATTATTTTTAAGCACCAAAAGGAGGTTAAAAAGACTTAATTAATCATAATTTGGTCACTTTCCAAGTAGGTCCTGCATGAAAATTATCATAGTTTTATTTATCTTTGAAGCTCTTTTTCAAATGAGACAAGCAAGCTTGGAAAATATGCTCTCAAGTTTGTGTTTTTGGAAAATGCAGTGGCCATCAATGGTCATTTTTTTACTGTTGATGATTCCTCCCTGACTATCGATAATGAATGCTTTAGCAACTATCAGTGGTTGAAACCAAACCATCGACAGTTACCTATCGACCTGAAGGCATCAACATTCTTGGATAAAAAGCAAACTTATTAATTTTTTAGAACAAAAATATCTAAAAGGAAACCTTCTAGATCACAAAATAAAACTAGACTAGAGACTTAAAGCTTTACATTAGCCAAAATAACCTTGAAAATAAGCTCAAAATGTTTAGGTAAAAAATTATTTTCAATAAAACTTTACTTTGCCTAAGATAGGATAAAAAATCCAAAAGCAAGCTTCTAGATCATGTTTTGGTTCAGACCAGAGACTTAAAACATCCAATTTTATTAGAAACAAACTTTAAGAATGCTCAAAATGATGATTTTTAAATGAGTTCTCCCCTGTGACCCAACCGCTAGCGGTTGGCAAAATCATCAACGGTCACTTAGAACCATCGGTGGTCACTATGAGACCTATAGGTGCACAAAGAACATGGGAATACAAGAATAAAAATGTTTTAAAGAAATTTTTAATGACTAAAATGGAAATTTAAAATTTCCATAGTGTCTTCCTTGCATAAATGAACTCCATTATCCCACCAGGCATGCCAATATGTAAGATGGATTACAAAATTTGATTAGTCAAGCATTAGTCAATAAATCAAAGAGAAATGAATAAAGAGCTACACAAATAAAGACAACCTATTCTAATAGGGGTTCTTAATGATAGTAATAAATTATTGAAAGAAATCAATATTGATTACCTTCCCAAATGGTTCCACCATCCAAGATTGGCTTCAAGCATGTTCTGCCCTTGATCTAAAGCTCTAGTTTTTGTCAACAATGGCTTCTTTGCTCCTCCATTGCCTTAATAACTCTATGCAAAACCTAGGATCAAGTTAAGAACTTTCTAATTTGTCCTATCAATTGAAGCTAGTCCAAATGTAAATAACATAATAATCAAAACATAAATAACTTGTGAAGAGATTTTGACATTATAAGTTTACAATAAAATAGCTTAAAAATGATGATAAGAGGCCTTCTATTTATAGAATTTAGAAATGGTCTAAGATCAACCATGACCATCCATATCAGTATTGAAATGTGTGGCCATGGATTAATCTAACATTTTCAATTAAATTCATAAATATCCTCATGTCAATTTGGAGAAAAAGGCATTAATTAGGCATGGGTGACCCATAATCTTAATATTTGTTGCATTTATGGCTTGAGGATGCCACCCCATAGATGATGTCACTAGGTGATGAAGATATTGAGAATCAATTTCCATTAATGAAATAATCAATAACTTCCATGAAAAATCCACTTAAGATCCTAATTTGAATTAATTAGCCTTAAATAAGATTAATCAATATTTATGTAATTCTTTGGAAATTGGTGCTCAGTTAATCAAAATGGTTAGAAATTCATATTACTACATCATAATTTGACTCAGGAGGAATCGGAAGGTGTTGTTAGATGTGTTGGAACCATATTCCCATTTAGTATGTTGTTAATGCAAAATAACAAAGGCACGTGTCTCGTATAAGAAAATTGGTAGAAAAGAGTGATCTAGAGCACCCAGATGTGAAATCATCATTTTGACTCAAAATGATCTGATCAAAGTTAGGAATCGCATAAAATACATTACCCCATTTAGAGATACATTAGCCTCAATCAGCACTTGTAAATGACAAACTCGAACCATTTAACACGTTTTATGGATTTTAGCCTAAGTTGTGCATTTGAGTGCAATTTGAGTAAGCTTGACAATTTCAACACAATTGGTGTTAGGAATTGGATGTCTCCACATGCTAGCTATCCTACAGTGATGTATGCATATAAATATTTTATAATAGTTTGATTTAAATTTATATTATTTGAGGCATGTTACACCTCAATGTGGTATATTATTTTCCCAATTCTTCATATTGACTCTTTATGCCTACTTTTGTCATGGCACACATTTAGTTTACATGATCATGTATATTATATGCCTATACACCTTTACACAATGACCTTTTATCACTAGGGACATGAAACTATTATGATTTATATCCTTCACTACCTTGAGACATGACTTTACCATATAAAAGTGGTATGCCACTTTCCTTCTGCAAATGACTTTTATACTACACATGATGCAAACTATATGTTGATATATGCTATTGAATGTTCATATGCCTTATATTCTTTTGTTTCATAATATTTCCCCTTGTCTTTTATTCAATTAATGAGATATTATTTATTTTTATATTTTAAAAAGTGTGAAAACATTTAAACATTCAAAAAATACAAAACTAGGACATATACACAACTTGATTTGATAGCAAACATAGTCATTTAATGTCATTTTTCATATGCATAGTGAGTTACATATCCATTTTATATTCAATGTGAGACATGGACATATAAATGTTGACATTTATCAAACTCATACGAAACCTTTCTACACTGGGGGCATGGCCATGTTGGGGGAATCTTGGAACAACTTATAGGTTACTTATTTATATGTCATTCAATTGATCATATTGAGATACAACTATTTATACATGAATTTATCTTTTCATACTTATTATTCTAATAATTTATATGGTTAATATGTTTTTATACACTAGATGATGATATTGACAGATTAAATAGATAAAATTTGCTTTCTTCATGATTATTTGATGCTAAAGATTATGAAATTTATTGATCATTTTTGTGTTATTTATTACTTGTCATATATTTTATGATTACACTAAATATGTCTTATCATGTCATGTGTCATTTGGCTGTGTATTGAGTTAATCATCCAATTCATTGGCATTTTCATGAATTGTCAAAAAATGTGTATATGTTATGTTACTATAGGCTTAGTGGCCACTGAGTCTAGAATGTGTACAAATTCCTTATACATAAAAATTCATACACATTTTATTTTCATTTTAAAAATTAAAAAAAAAACCTATTTCATTGCTCATTTCATTCCTCCTTTGTACACAACACTACCACATTTGTGTTATGACCTACCATTTACAAGAGGAGACAAATAGACCACCACACACCATGTTTATTTGAGTTTGCATAAAAATTTGACAATCTCATGGTAGAAGAGAGGTTAGTAAAATAAACTCCTATAATTTAACATAATTTACTAATTATTTTGGATCTGTATTATTTTTTTGGTTAAAAAATAGTTTTCTATTTGTGTATCTCATTTAAGTGCAAGACAAAACACTCCTAACACTCCCAACCCTCTTATCCCTCATATCCATCCTAACCCTCATATCCAGCTTATAATTCCATAAGACCCCCTAGGAAGTCAAGAGGATTTGGTTGTGTAATTAGTCAAAAAATAAAATACAAATTGAAGAGATAATTAAGATAATGAGGTACCCCTATTCAACCAACACCCACTGTACTTCATTGGAAAATATTTAGAGTCATTACTAGGCAAAGTTTACAGAATGGGTCAAATTTATATATTGGCATATTATAGATAGATGTAGGTTTTACTATGTTGAAAAATTGTTAGTGCATGTTGTGAAGGATAAAAAATCACAAAATACCAAATTTGTGCATTATTCTTTGATCTATAAACCAATTCACCACCTCCATTATCATGAAAATGGTTCCCATTCCATTGATGCTAGCATAATTTAATAAGGGAAAATTTTTGGGGCCGATGGTAAATGGTATTTTATTATCTGCCTTGAAACAACCATGAGGTTCCTTTGCATTTTTTGAGGAAAATCTATTCCAAGTTTATCCTAAAGAAAATTCCTAATTATTTTGACCACTCAGAGTTTTAGGGCCGACAAAAAGGCTCTATGTAGGATATACTAGGTGTATGTCATGTGCCTAATTAGCTTACAAGAGTACCTATCCAAAAACCATTTCAACCTAAGACAATCCCATCTATAATGAAATAGTTTTTCAATATTAACACTTTGCATGTGCTTAATGTGCTTATTGACACTCTCATTAGACTTTCTTACACTGATGATAGAGTTGATGCCTAATCACACCATTATAGATGTTTTGGTGTTATATGTATCAAAAATTCAGATGAAGATGGTGGTGCTTTTGGGGGGAAAGATTTTAATGTTGTTAATTTGGCCTATCAAGGCCAAATACCAACCACTATAATCCAAAACTTTCCAGGATCTTGTCAATAGCCTCTGCAAGGTGGTCAAATAAGTGAATTTTAATTAAAAAGTTTAAGTATTGGTCATTTAATGTTTAAATTGAAGTCAAAAATGTCATTAAAATATCCAATATGCCTTCATTTATATTCAAGTACATGACATTTACCTAAGTCCAAAGTTTCAAAATCTAAAAAGGTGTTTTGATACAAATTTAAGTAAAAAAGGGTTTATTTTCACCTCCCACATGCTAAATTTGGACTTAAAAGCATGTAAAAGAATATAATTTTTTTTTTACATGCTATATTACTCATAATACTTCTATTATCTTCTAATTTTGGTGGTGAAAAGCATTAGTTTCAATAAAAGGAAAAGAAAGGGTTGTTTTCTTTCATTTTTCAATGACAAAGTATGGACTTGTATGGAATTTTGTACATCTAAGATCTAAAGTAGGATAATTAGGGCATGAAAGATTTTCATGAAGAATTTTAGGGAAATTAGATGCAAAATTTACTCAAAACTGATTCATATTCTCCACCTTGCTAGTTTTCACATAGTGATAGGCCTTCAAGGTTGTAGCTAGTATGATTTGGAGAGAGAAGGTACATTTCTAAATTTTTGGTCAAAGAAAGTAGACTATTAGGGATTCATGATGGAGCAAGTGGTTCTAAAATTTTTCTCTTCTCCCTCATGAATAATTTATTTTAATTCAATCTTAATTCTATAGTTTTGCATCCATGAAGGTAACTGATTTTCTTTAATTTCTCCTCACCAGGGCATCATTTCAAGAAAATTCAAGTTTTTAGAGATTATTTGGAACCTAATACACCTTCCCATGACATCCTTAAATAGTTTTACACACTTTTTAAGTTAAAAAAAAACTCACAAATACAATAAGTTCAATTTGTAGTTTGGCATGCTTCTAAAGAGGGATTGTACAGTCATGGAGAAAGAAGGTAGCTTCAAGTTTTCTTGAATTATTTTCCGTAGGGTCTCCTTCATGTTTTTGTGTTATCAAAGAAAAATTCTTAGAATTTATCCAAGTTTCATATAAAAATACCATTCATATGCTCACTATCATCTCAAAATCCTTGTTTAGTAAATATTAAGGTTGTTTAGCATATTTTGAGGTACTTAGCATAGTACTAGGTTTCAAATTTAGCTCCTTATCCTCCTTTAATGGCCTCAGAACTGATACATGTGGTGGAGGATATGTTTATGTTTGAATATAACTCTTCAATATGGTCTTAACATGCTCCCAGTGCTCCTTTCCACCTTCATTTTGATCGTCTCCATTACCACTGCCATTCTCACTATTCAAGATTTGTTCCACCCTCATTCAGGTGTCCTCATTATCTATTCACCTCACCACCATTCCACCCATCTCCATTACATGGTTTCATTGCCATATATATCTAAGGTTTGATCACATACCACCATAAGCATGAAAAGAGGATATATACACCAACCAAACATCATATATAGTGAAGGAAGATGAGACCTACAATAAGCAACTATAGTCAATTATTGGTCATAAAGTACAATGAGGATAAAGCATGAGAGATACCTCCTTAAATGCCTATATATATCAAGGAATATATTTTCATAATTTATTAATTAATATAATCCATTTTAAGTGTGAAGAAATAGAATATACAAGGCCAAGAGACCCTACCTATAATCTCAAGAAGGCAATGTACAACCAATACACCTATAATCAAGCCTTGTTTCAAGAGAAAGTTGTGTTGAGAACACTAAAGGAAGGATTGATGATTAAGGAGATTGAGATCATATTTTCAAGATAAATTCAAATGAGGACATGTTCACCTTGACTATTTTGACCTTCCCAAGGTCCAAAACCCCTACACAGTCCGTACAAAGGACGGTCATTAAGCACAAGGTTCTTCAAGATTGGTAGAAATGTTAAGAAGAAATTAGTATTCATAATGGAGTAATATTTCTCAAATGAAGGTTTATTAAATTCATGATTATGAAGGGTTAAAAATATCAATTGAGATGGTACTTTAAACATTCACACCTAAATTTAACTCAAGGTAGTGTACAACCAATAAAGAGGTCATAATGCCAAAAGGAGGTTTTCAAGGTTTGAGACTTTCAAGAGAGACGGTTGAATTTTGGAGATCATTAGACTTGAATTAGGGAATTTTGATCATCATTTAAACTTTTTGTTTTTGTCAAAAGTTATCCAAACATCTTAGGCATTGAACCTTGATCTATACAAAACCTTGTAGGCATATAAAGTACAATCAAGCAATGGGTTGTTGGAGTGGTTTGTTCATAAATAATAATGACACAATGGCCTAAGTGTTTCAAGAAATAAATGGTTATTATCATCATCATGACTCATAAATCAAACTCATATTTGTATCTTAGTGAGGTGTGAGTGATAGTCATACATCTTGAGATGAGATCTATAGCCCTAAGAGCACTATTGTAGTCAAGATGACAAGCCATGCCCTTAAGGAACCTAAGAGAAACCACTTCAATAAGGTTTTGGTTTTATAAGGTTATTATCATTAAAGAGAGATATAGGGTACAAAACATGTGGAGCCTTGAATAGCAATAATGAGGCAATAATATAACCCACATCTAGCCTAGAGAAGCTACAACTAGGTATATGAATCATACTTAAAGGTGACTTGAAGGGATTTTCTTCATGGAGTAAAATTTCAAAGAATACATTGAGTTTTTAAGAAATAATAATATAAAATTTCAACTCATTGACACTTTGTGTTTTTTAAAACTCCATAAGGCATCCTCAGACCGTAAACTCAGTCCGTAAAAGCCTTGATAAAAGTCAAAATATAGTAAAGTGGATAAGGGTTGTTGAAAGAGTTTTTCTTTCAATAAATGAATATTATGGTGAATTAGGTTTCATGAAAGATGGTATTATGGGGTAAAACAAAGGATCAAAGTATCATTTCCAAGCACTTATCCTACAGTCCTTTACCTTTTGAAATAGTCATCTACGACCATTCTAAAGAAGGCAAGCTTATTTATAGGTATAATGAGTTTCAAGCACATGTTAATCAAGTCATTATCATTGAAGTTTCTCAATGCATTAGTGGTAACATGATGACTTAAAATCTGAAGAGTTTTTCCAAAGCAACCTACAGTCAAGTTTCAACCCTAAGAAGACACCTACAGTTATATTAAGGCTAATAAACCTTCAACTTGGAAAGAAAAGGATAAGGGTTTGGTATATGAAGTAGGTTTAGTGATCAATATATTATTATGAATGAACCATTTCAAGGAAAAATTATGTTTTAACCTCATAAAGATGATAGAGATGATACACAAGCACATGGTCCTATAGTCATACATAAAAAAAGATGCACCTACAGCCAAAGGAGAACACCGACTTCTCAAACTTGTACTAAGTTGCAAGAATAGTGGTATTTGAAGGAGGTTCATGTTTAAAATTATGCTAAAATTAGACCAAAGATATATGAATACATTAATAATCATAATGGGATGGGGATATAAGTACCTATGAAACACAATCAAACCCTATAGGCCTGTTGTACAAAAGGTGACTATGTGAGGCCTAAAAACATTGCTTAAGGAGATGAATATGGTAGAATAAGGGTGAATGGTGGTTAAAAATTAGATGGAATTCATGAAGGAGATAAATTAGTGTTAATTAAATCAAATACTTCCATTTCTCATAACTCCACCTATAATACTATTAACATATAGTCATATGAGGTATTTGAGGAGGTACAAAATAACATAGGTGGCATCAAAGACTGAGAGTAATCAATGAGGAGTAAGAGGGACTGTAAGGAACTTGTTATGAACTAATAAAATATTATCAAGATTTCTTAGGACCCAAACATAAAAATAAGGCATGGAAACATAGTCTAGTATGTACTCAGTCAATGCATAAGAGGCATTTTTGAGAAATTTTTGAGGCTTTTTGGCATCTACAGGTTGAATTAGCCCCAAAATTTGGTACACATGCTCCTTAGGACTTGATAAAGCTTCCATATCATTCTAAATGTCTCTTGACAAGTGTAAGAGCCCACTATTTTGACACAATCCCCTACTTGTTTGAAAATAGTCATGATGGAGCAAGAGGAGGTTCTTGTGGGTTTCAAGGTGAAACATAGGTTTTTAAGCTCATTAAAGTGTTTTTCAATCTTGAGAGAATGTTATTTAATATTCATAAACATTTTGAGAAGTGATAAAACTCCCTTGCCTAAGCAAGCCATGCCCTTGAGGTATAAAATAAGCAAGCATGCCTATAACACCAAAAGGCATTTTTTGACCTATCAAGAAATATGACACCTACAAAATGATTTGATGACATGGTGTAGGTCCCATAAAGATGATTTAAATTAGGTAGAATTAATGGAAGAGTTAGATTCATCCATAACGAGAAATTCAAATTTTGCATTTCTAGACACCTATTCAAGCCACCTAATCAAATACTTGTATCTTTCACCACATGAAGAGTTTGGCCAAATGCTCTTAGCATGATTTGAGGACCCATATATAATTATAATTAATGAATAATTTAGGTTGTTTGAGGGGTTATGATTTATTAAAATTTGATAAGAGCATAAATATGTACATAATGCTTAAAAAACCCTATAGGCAAATCTCTTCACGTGGCTATATTTTCAAACCTTTTGCATGGGAAGTGCCCTTACCAGCTCATCCAAAATTGCCACTATGTAGGAAAATGAAGAAAAATTGACCTAGTTAACCATGGTGACTAAGTTGCAAGAGTTTCTTCATCAAGATCACCTATATCATGGTGTGAGGAGTTGTTACAGGTCTAATTTTCATTATATTTTAAATTTTCTTGTATGTTCTAATGGATTTTAAATGAAAAAAGTAGGCTACTAGGCCTAATCAGCCTAGTTGGCCTATTTGAGCAATCAATCAAAGTGAAATTAGTATTGAAAAACTAATCAAGGAGTTCATATTGAGTTTCCACACCACTTATCTATTGTTTAAGAAGAGATATCATTCAATTTTCAAGTCTTCAAGTCCCATTTCATGCAAATAAATGCTTAGTGGAGTTAACTTGTCTCAAGAACCAATCATCACTTTAGTTGACTAGTTGACTAGCTTCATGCATCTTTCATGATCTTCATGCAAAGGAAGACTTTTACTCAACTTGAACTCAGTTCAAATGGATTTAACACACCAAATAATGTCATATCATACATGCAAAGAGAGCTTTGATGAGCCAAAGGGCCCATCATCTTCATTTCAACACAAAAGGGAGCTTCATGCAAGGATTTTGAGATAAAGAAGATAAATTGATGACTATTATTTATATTTATAAAAGGATATTGACTTAAGTTAAAGTCTAATTGACTTATCCTTCTTCCCTCTACACCACATTATCTATATCTTTTTAATTTCGCTATATAATGAGGCTTTTAATCCATTTTTCAAGATCCCTGAGGCTGGTATAAAGAGACTATATAGGAAATTGTAACTTGCACCAAAAACAAATAAAGAAAATTTGTTTGTAGATCAATTCATGGTTGTAGTGTGTAATTTTGATTATTTATTTGCATATAAGTGTGATAAATATCTCCTTTTGGAGATCCTTTCCTCACCAACTACTATGATTTCATCCTTTATAGGTCACTTGAAGAGTTATGAACATAAATTGAGTTGGAGATTGTAAGTATGCAGTGTCTTTAGAGACCTCCATTCACACAACTTAAATCTACAAACGTTCTTTCAAACCTTAATTTGAAATATTGATGTTTAGGACTGATTTGAGAGAGTTTTGTTGACAAAATTTTCCTTTTAAGCCATATGTGTGCCTAAGTTTCAAAGTTTATAGAGGATCAAACACTTTTCAAGTGAATCACTATCAAAGATATATTTTATTTTTAGTTTATTCCTTACTCCTTTCATCCAACATCAAATAGGTTTAGTAATTGATCCTAAATTCAAATATTCAGAGGAGCTAGCCTCACAAATAGACATCTGATCTAGATATAGGTATCCCACAACCTTAGATAATTCCAATGTTAATCTAGATATGAGGCAGATCTGAGTAGTCTAATTTCAACTAGGTGTTATCTGAGTTGCTAACAGTTTTATCACATCCGGTGGGACTACTTATTCATAGGAATTGAAGCATATATCTATATATCTGAGTATAATAACAAGTTTCATGGTGTCATTTTCAGATTTACATACATTTCATGCCACCAAGAGTGGTTACAAGATCCTCTACAAAGGGAAAAGAGATAGATTTCACTGAGTTATCTTTACAATCAACAAAGAAGAAGAAAGCCTCTAAGTCAAATCCAAATCCTACACCATCTACTTCTCTTATTATTTCTCAAACTCCTCCTATTCAGAAAAATATTATTCAACCAAACATTGTTATAAATCCCATACCTCAGATAAGTGTTCCCAAAAGACAAGCCTTTGTGCCTTTCAATGGTGGTATCCCCATGAACATCAATTAATGGGATGATATTCCAACTTCTGCCCTAAAGTCTCTTCCTTATTTTACAGGAGAAAATCCTGTTACTTCTATAGAACATATTATAGATATGTTTAACCTTTATTTAGTGCATCATGTGACTTAGGAAAATATAGCAATGAGGTTGTTAAAAACTTCATTTAAAGGCAAAGCACTTCAATGATACAGAGGATTGGTACCTACATCAATAAAAAACTAGGATGAATTTGGAGAATTACTATGCAAGCACTTTGAGGATAAAAGTGATCATCTTTTAGTAGTGGAGAAACTTACAATAATTAAGAGGTTTCTTCATGAATTTATGGTGGATTTTAATTATAGGTTTTAGAAGACCTAGAACAGAATTCCTGCAGTGATCAAGTGCACTCCAAACTATCCATTTATGTACTATTTGAAGGCTCTTAATTTAGATGTGGCTATGATGATCCAATCCATGGTAGGGAACACGTTACTTGAGGCTTATGAAGTAGCAATAAAGGCTGAAAACTAGTTAATACAAACAAGTAATTTGTCTCCAAGGCCACCTATGCCTTTATTTATAGAGATCCATCCTCTTGCTCCTACTATTACTCCAGTTTTAGATTCAACAAGTCTTTATCAAAAAAAGGGTAATCATATTGATAGATTAGGGAAGGTAGAGAGTCTTCTCAAAGCTCAAAACAACAAGTTGGTTGCAATGGAAAGGCAACAAGCTTTGCCTTATAGGCCACACCAGAATCCCAATCAAAATTATCAATATAATAGGCCATCTTATTAGTCTAATCAATAAGGACAAGAGAAAAATTCTCAATCAAGGAAATACAAACCTAATGCTCCAAGAAATTCTAGAGATATAGTGCCAACTCAAAGCAACTATTCTTAGGAAGGGCAATGGAACAATCAGTGGGACCAAGAAAATAACATGACAATGGCTCCAACTAGTGAGAGTTCTCAACAATCTTATATGCAACAGATTTCAACTCCTCCTCCACATGACAACCAACCATCTTCTCAGAATAAGGTAGACTTTCTACCACATGGAAACATTCCTTATTTCACTCAGGTAGAGGTGCCTAATCAGCAAGAAGGTATTAGTAAAGCACCTACTGAAACTACATTTGTTAACTTTCAAGAAATTGAGAATTCATTTGAGCACATGGTTATAAATCAAGGACAAAATATGTCCAATGTTGATAATTATATTACAACCCATACTAGATCCAATAATATGGAAATTGTTGAAGGTTTAGGTCTAAAAAGGAAACTCCTCTTCCTTCTCAGCCACCACAAAATACCACCACTTAGGGTGTGCCTCAAAAGACATCAAATCAACAAGCACAAGATCTAAAGGGGAAAAATTTTAAAGGGCCTTACATTCCTCAGCTCACACAACATTTAGGAGGTAATTATACTCTTAAATTGTAGCTTAAGACAACCAATTTTCCACTCAATATTGTCGATCAAATGAAGAAGGTTTCTATATCAATTTATATGTGGGATACACTACTAATCCCAAGTCAAACGGAGTTTCTTTAAGAGGAGATTTCAAATCTTAATATCACAGATAGACAACCTAAAAAAGAAAGAGTAAGTGTTCTAAAAAATTAAAATCAAGTTGTTGAGCCTCAAGCTCCCAAGGTGACTAATCCTCCTCCCTTTTATCTTTGTGTTTTCATAGGAGATTTTCTGGTTCATAATTGTATGATTGACAATGGGGTTAGTACCTCTATCATGCCCAAATCAATAGCTAACAAACTAGGACTTCAGTATGAACCCCATGAGAAAGGTGTCTTCCAATTAGATGGGTATCTTATAAATACTATAGGTGTATTAAGATATCTTAAATTCATACTTGTTGCTTGTTCAAATTTCACCATTACATAAGATGTAGTTGTTGTTGATATATCTCCTTATTTTACACTATGCCTATCCAAAGATTTCACTGCTAAGATAGGAGGTTACCTTTATTTAGATTGGTCGTACATAGTTTTTAGAACTAGGTATGGAACCAAAGTCACACTAAGATCTAATCCTATTTTTAGATTCCATCTAGAGCCCTATATGCCAAATATGTCAAACATGAATTGTAGTATTTCAAAAGAAGATGAAAATATCAGTGATTAAGATCCTTCCAAGTCACTTGAAGGAATACCAAATCTAATCCTAGATGGGTGGGTTTTTGATAACCATGGATATGACCCCTACAAAAGTATTTGAAAAATAGGTTTTGGCATCTATTCTATGCATGAAAAAGGTGACTTATTGCCTAGTCTCACTAGCTCAATGCAGGATCAAGGAGTGTGGAATCTGTACTTTGATGGATCCAGATCAAAGAATGGAATTTGGGTTGGTGTAATGTTAGTTTCACCTCAAAATCAAAGGTATTACTCTTTTATTAGATTTCAGTTTAGTTATACATAAAATATTGCAAAGTATGAAGCTCTTATTCATGGCCTTTAGTGGGCTAAAAAGAGGGGTATTAAGCTTTTATAGGTGAAAGGTGATGGTGAGTTGGTAGTGCATCAAGTTAGAGGTTTAAGTGAAGCAAATAATACTCTCTTGAAGGCCTAAAAACATAGATTTTGAGACCTCATGGAATATTTCTAGGCATTTGGTATTCACTCCATTCCAAGAGGAGTTAATCAGTATGCAGATAGACTTGTTGCTATAGGAGCACAATATGACATTGTGGATCATCTCTAGGACACTAAAAATCAGACTCAAATCAAAAGTAGTATGAAAGACTTCAGTTCTAAATAATGATGTAAGTTGGAAAGTTTTTAACAATGACAAATAAATATCTTATTTCTTACAGAATGAGATAGAATTATACCCAAATAAACATGATAAATTACAAAACCAATATGAAGATCAGATTGTGAAATTAAGATAAAACAAGTTGACTAAAGGTTTGGTGACTTTAGAAATAATTTTTAATGAATATTATCAGCTAAGAAAGGACAAGGTAAGCATCTCTTCCAAGAAATAACATTATGAGCAAATTGCCATATCTGAAGGTAAGCAACTCAAATTGTGAAAAGTTAACACTAATACTGAGAGAGGATATTTCATACAATTGTGTAAGGATTTCATGGATGTATTTTCTTTGGAATATCATGATTTCAAAGGTTTGGATCCCAGGTTATCAAAACATACAATTGAACTTAAAGAGGATGTAAAACCAGTAAGATAGAATCAAAGGCCTATCAACCCCAAGGTTGAAATCCTCATGAGAAAAGAACATACAAAGCTAATTGAATATAATATAATATTTATTATCAAGTATTAAACATGGGTAGAAAACCTTGTACCTATGAAAAAGGAGAATAGAGAGATAAGGCTATATGTATATTTCAGGGATCTGAATAGAGTATCACTGAAAGATCACTATCCTCTTCCCTCCATGGATCAAATTTTGCAGAGAGTATCAGGTTCACAGAGATTCTCTCTACTAGATGGGTACTCAGGTTACAACCAAATATTGGTGAAAGATAAAGAACAATACAAAATGGCTTTTACAACCAAATGGGGTGCTTATGATGCATATAATAAGATGCCCTTTGAACTCTCTAATGCTAGAGCTACTTTCCAAAGGGCAATGGATGTTGCTTTTCAAGGTCTTTTAAGTGAAATGGTTTTAGTTTATCTTGATGACATTACTATATTTTTAAATGAGCTTAATGATCATCTAACACACTTGATATTGGTTTTTAATAGATGTAGACAATTTGGAGTTTCTTTGAATCTAAAGAAGTGCATATTTTCAGTGCATGAGAGAAGACTTCTTGGGCATGTTGTGTCCAAATCTGGACTTTCCATTTATCCAAAGAGAATAGAATAAATCCTTGATATATCATTGCCTAAACATAAGAAAGGATTCTAGATCTTCTTGGGATAGATCAATTTCATCATAAGGTTCATTCTTGATTTTGTAGAATTAGTAAGGCCACTCACTCAAATGTTGAAGAAACATCAAGAGTTCACTTTGAGTAAAGAGGGTAAGAGAATATTTGAGTCCATCAAGGAGGCCATTATCAAATATCCTACTTTTCTCAATCCTAATTTTAGTAAGGTTTTATTTATGTATGCTTTCTCTACATGTAGTACAATTTTAGCCATGCTTATGCAACAAAATAGTGAAGGTTTGGAGCAGCCCATTGCTTTTTTCAATTAAGATTTTGAGGGATATGAAGATAGGTATTATTTTGTTTAAAATAATATGCTTGATATTATAATAGGTTTAAATAAAATTATACATTTGGTTTCCAATAATAATATTTTTCTAATGGTAGCTCATCCTAGTGTGAAGGATTTTATCCTTAACAGAGACTTAAGTGAAAAGAGAGTTGGATGGTTCACTAAGTGCATGGAATATGACATTGAAGTGAAGGTAAAAAATATATTAAGATGTTGAGTATTATGTGAACATATTTTATAAGATGTAAAAGAAGAAAAAGAGGTGATTTTGATAGTATAAGACACATACGAGGAAACTGAAACTATCCCTCCTTCTAGCTGGACATAGGACATTGCTAGATTCCTCTAAATAGGAGAGTGTCGTATGGGTTTAAATACATAAAAGAGGAGACACTTTAGGCTAAAATCAGTACCATACATTTTTATGGATGGATTTCTTTTCAAAAAATACATTGGAGGTATGTTATTAAGGTGTGTTGAAACTAGTCAAATTGATAAACTTTTAGAACAATCTCATGATAGTCCTTCGAGAGGCCATTTTGCAACCAAAACTATAGTATAAAAAATCATTAGAGCTAGTTATTTTTTCCTTAATTTATTCAAGTATTCACATACATGGGTAATAAAATGTGAAAAGTGTGCAATGTTTATAGGAAAATAGAGACTAGTTACCATGCCATTAAAGCCTATTCAGGTTGAGCAACCTTTCATGCAATGGGGTTTAGACTTCATTGGCATGATTCATCTTCCATCAAGTGCTAGTAATAAGTGGGTTATAACAACCAAAATAATTTTACTATGTGGGTGGAGATAGTTTTACTAAAGGAGGTAAATGAGAACTTAATTCTTGAATTTTATGATAGTCTAGTCACGCATTTTGGAGTTCCTTCAACTATCATATCAGATAATGCTTTGGCATTTAATAGTAAAAAGGTATGTGAAAGGGATATTAATAATGGTATTTATCTAAAATATTTATCAAATTATTATCCATAGGGTAATGAACTAGCAGAGTTTACTAACAAGAACCTTATTCGAATCATCAAGAGAACAATGGAAGATAATCAAAGATCATGGCATACAAAGTTGAAGATTGCCTTATGCACAAACATAATCACTCCTAAGAAGGCCATTACTCATTCACCTTATATTTTAGTTCATGGAAGAGATGGAAGGCTTTGTATTTCATTATAACTTCCATCTTTGGAGCTTGCACACTAGCTAGAGTTTATGAAAAATGATGCAATAGAGGTAAGGATGAATGAACTAAGAGAATTGGAGGAAATAAGAGATTATGCCAGGCATACCATGTGGTCAAATCAGCAGTAAGTCAATAAATCCTTTGGAAAAAAGATTCATAAAAGACATTTTAGAAAAGAGACATAGTATTCAAATGGGATGAAGAATGTGTTAAACTAGGTAACCACTCCAAATTTGATAGCCTTTGGAGTGGCCCATATTTTATCATTGATTATAAGGAAAAAAATTCTTTCCATTTATCCAAACTGAGTGGAGAGGAACTTCCTATTCCTATGAATGGGATGTTCCTCAAGTAATGTTATTAGGAGAGTCACTCCTTTGCACATAGTCATAGTTTCATTCCTCTAAGTGAACAAGTTGCACATTAATTGTTAGTTGTTTTGATTCAATAGTTAGTTTTTGTTTCTAGTTTTTATATGTTTATTTTCTGGTGTCAATGTCTGCAAGTTTTCACAGTTTTTGGGTATAGTCCAAAGTCTAAAATCACATAGAGATTTTGCATCTTCTTTAATATCAAGATGGTCAACCCTTATGAGTCACCATAAATTTTATTAATTTGGCATGTCAAGGCCAAATACCAACCCCTATAATTTGAAACTTTTTAGATCCTATCAATAACCTCTGCAAGGTGGTCAAATAGGTGAATTTTAGTTAAAAAGGTCAAGTATTGGTCATTTAATGTTAAATTAAAGTGAAAAATATCAATAAAATATCCAATATTCCTTCAATTATATTCAAATACTTAATTTTTACCTAAGTCCAAAGTTTCAAAAGCTAAAAAGTTGTTTTGATACAAATTTAAGTCAAAAAGGGTTTATTTTCACCTCCCATATGACAAATTTGGCCTCAAAATCATGTCAAAGGATATAAATTTGTTTTTTCATGCTATATGACTTGTAATACTTCTATTATATTCTAATTTTGGTGGCGGAAAGCTTTAGTTTCAATAAAAGGCAAAGAAAGGGCTATTTTCTTTCATTTTTCAAAGGCAAAGTATGAACTTGTACTAAATTCCATACATCTGAGCTTTGAAGTAGGAGAATCAGGGCATGAAATATGTTCATGAATAATTTCAAGGCAATTGGAGGCAAAAAAATCTCAAAACTAGTTCATATTCTCCACCTTGCTTGTTTGCACATACTGATAGGCCTTCAGGTTTGCAATTGGTATGATTTGGAAAGAGAAGGTACAAGTCTAAATTTTTGGTAAAATAAAGTAGACTCATAGGGATTCCTAATAGATAAATGGGTTATGAAATTTTTATATTCTCCTTCATGAATCATTCATTTGAACTTAGGGTTAATTCTGTAGTTTTGCATCTATGAAGCCAACCAATTTTCTTCAATTTCTCCTTAACAAGGCATCATTTCAAGAAAATCCAAGTGTTTAGAGATTATTTGGAACCTAACCACCTTCCCATACCCTCATTCAATCCTTTTCTACACATGTTAAGGTCAAACAAATTTCATAAAGAGAAGAAGTGCAATTTGTAGGTTGACATGCTTCTAAAGAGGAATTGTACGGTCATGGAAAGAGAAAGCAACATCAAGTTTTTTTTAACCATTGTTTGCAAGGTCTCCTTCATTTTTTTTATTCTCCAAGAAAATTATAAAAAATTCTCTAAGTTTCATAGCAAAAGACTATTCATATGCTCACTAGCATCTCAGAATCCTTATTTAGCAAATATTAAGGTTGTTTAGCATATTTTGAGGTACTTAGCATAGTAATAGGTTTCAAATTTAGTTCCTTATCCTCCTTTAATGGCCTCCAAACTGATATAGGTTATGGGGGGTATGTTTATGTTTTCATATAACTCTTCAAGATGGTATTAACATGCTCCCAGTGCTCCTTTCCACGTTCATTTTTTATCTCATTACCACTATCATACCACTACCATTCTCATTGTTCAAGCTTTGTTCCACCCTCATTCAAGTGTCCTCATTATCTATCCACCTCACCACCCTTACACCCATATCCATTCCATGGTTTCATTACAAGATCTAAGGGTTGATCAAAGACCACCATAAGCATGAAAAGAGGATATATGCACCAACAAAACATCATATATAGTAAATGAAGATGAGACCTACAGCAGGCCACCACAATCAAGTATTGATCATAAAGTACAATAAGGAGAAATCATGAGAGAGACCTCCTTGAAGGACAATGTAGATCAAATAATACATTGTAAAAAGGTATTAAGGAATATAAGTCATCTTAAGTGTGAAAAAAGAGAATATACAAGGCCAAAAGACCCTACCTACAGTCCCAACAAGGCAATGTACAACCAATACACCTATAATCAATCCTTGTTTTAAGAAAAAGTTGTGTTGAGAACACTAAAGGAAGGGTTGATGATGAATAATACTAAACTCATATTTCCAAGATGAATTCAAAGGAAGATAGGTTCACCTTGATTGTTTTGACCTTCTCAAGGTCCAAAACCCCTACACAATTCATATAAAGGACAATCATTAAGCACAAGCTTCTTCAAGATTGGTAGAAGGGTTAAGAACAAAGTAGTATTCATGATGGAGTCCTATTGCTCAAATTAACATTTATTAATGTCATGATGATGAAGGGGGTCAAAAGACCAAGTGAGATGGCACTTCAAACATTCACACCTACATTCAACTCAAGGTAGTGTAAAACCAATAAAGAGGTCATAATGCCAAAAGGAGGTTTCCAAGGTTTGAGACATTCAAGAGAGATGGTTGAGTTTTGTAGATCATTAGACTTTAATGAGGGACTAATTGTTCTCATCATTGACACTTTGTGTTTTTGTCAAAATCTATCCAAGCATCTCAGACCTTGAACCTTGATACATACAAAACCCTGTAGGCATTTAAAGTACAATCAAGCAAAGGGTTTTTGGAGTGGTTTGTTCATAAATTATTAAGACACAGTGGCCTAAGTGTTTCAATAAAGCAATGGTGATTAGAATCATCATGACTCATAAAGGAGACTCATAGTTGTATCTTAGTGAGGTGTGAGTGAAAGTCATATATCTTTAGTGAGACCTATAGCCATAGGATCACTATTGCATTCAAGATGACAAGCCATGGCCTTAAAAACCCTAAGAGAGACCACTTCAAGAAGGTTTTGGGTTTAGAAGTTGATCATCATTAAAGAGAAAGCTCGGGTATAAAACATATGAAGCCTTGAATAGGGATAATAAGACACTAATATAACCTACAACCAACCTATATAAGCTAAAACTAGGTATATGAATCATACGTAAAGGTGAATTCAAGGAAGTTTCTTCATGGGGTGAAATTTCAAAGAATAAATTGAGTTGTTAAGAAATCATCATACAAAATTTCAACTCATGGACACTTTGTGTTTTGTAAAACTCCATAAGGCATCCTCAGACCTTAAACTCAGTCTGTAAAAGGCTTAATAAGAGTCAAAATATAGTAAAGTGGATAAGGGTTGTTCAAAGAGTTTTGCATTCAAGAAAGGAATATTATGGTGAAATGAGGTTTCATAAAACATGGTATTGTGGGGTACAACAAAGGATCAAAGGATGGTTTCCAAGTACTCATCCTATAGTCATTTACCTCTTGAAATAGTCATCTACGACTATTTAAAGAAGGCAAGCATATTTATCGGTATAATGAGTTTCAAGCACATGTTAATAGATTCATGATCATTTAAGTTTCTCAAGGAATTAGTGGTAACATGATCACTTAAAATGTGAAGAGGGTTTCCAAAGCAACCTATGGTTAGGTTTTAACCCTAAGAAGACACCTATAGTTATCTTAAGACTAATAGACCTTCAACTTAGAAAGAAAAGGATAAGGGTTTAGTCTATGAAACAGGTTTCATGATCAATATATTAATATGAAGGAACCACTTCAAGGGAAAATGATGTTTTAACCTCATAAATATGATAGAGATGATACACAAGCACATGGTTCTATAGTCATACATCAAAAAAGATGCACCTACAGCCAAAGGAGAACACAGGGTTTTCCTCAAACTTGTATTAAGTTGCAAGCATAGTGGTCTTTAAAGGAGGTTCATGCTTAAAATTATGATACAATTAGACCAAATAGATATGAATACATTAATAATCATAATGGTATGGGGATACAAGTACCTATGAAACACAGTCAAACCCTATAGCCCTGTTATACAAAAGGTGATTGTGTGAGGCCTAAAGACCTTGCTTAAGGAGATGAACATGGTATAATAAGGGTTAATGGTGGTTACCAATGAGATGATATTCATGAAGGAGATAAATTAGTGTGAATTAAATCAAATACTTCCATTTCTCATTATTCCACCTATAATACTATTAACATATAGTCATATGAGGTATTTGAGGAGGTATAAAATAACATAGGTGGCATCAAAGACTGAGAGTAATCAATGAGGAGTAAGAAGGACTGTAAGGAACTTGTTATGAACTAATAAAATCTTATCAAGCTTTCTTAGGACCCAAACATAAAAATAAGGCATGGAAACACAGTCTAGTATGTACTCAGTCAATATTTAAGAGGCATTTTTGAGAAAGTTTTGAGGCTTTTTGGCATATACAGGTTGAATTAGACATAAAATTTGGTACACATTCTCCTTAGGACTTGATAAATCCTCCATATCATTTTCAAGGTCTCTTGACAAGTGTAAGTGCCCATTATTTTGACACAGCCCCCTACTTATTTGAAAATAGTCATGATGGAGCAAGAGGAGGTTCTTGTGGGTTTCAAGGTGAAAATAAGGTTTTTAATCTCATTAAAGTGTTTTTTAAATTATGATCGAATGTTATTTCATCTTCATACAACTTTTTATAAGTGATAAAACTCCCTTACCTAAGCAAGCCATGCCCTTAAGGGATAAAAAAAACAAGCAAGCCTATAGCACCAAAAGGCATTTTTTGACCTATCAAGAAATATGACACATATATAATGATTTTATGGCATGTTACATATCCAATAATGATTATTTAAATCATGGAGAAGCAATGGAAGATTCAAATTCATCCATAAGGATAAATTAGAATTATGCAGTTCTAAACACCTTTTCAAGCCACCTGATCAAATACTCGTGTCTTTCACCACATGAAGAGTTTGGCCAAATTATCTTTGAATAATTTGAGTACCCATATATAATTATAAATAATGAAAAATTGAGTTTGGTTTAGGGGTTATGATATATTAACAATTTCTAGGAGCATAAGCATGTCCAAAATGCTTACAAAACCATACAGGCAAATTTCTTCATGTGGCTATATTTTCATACCTTTTGCATGGGAACCCAATAATCTCAAATAATTTGATTGGGTATATATACTACATAATCATGATGATAATTTTGTGTTTGGAGGTCTATGCTTTAAGAACGTTTAGCTCCAAAACTGTCCCAAACCCTCATAATGACCAGTTTTGAGAAAAGTTGATTTTAATACCATAAAAACATCATAGATCAAATTAAAACCTATTAAAACATAAAGTATATTTATATAGGGTCCCAAAAATGATTATTTTTTGTATATAATTACATGGATCAGGGAAAAACTCAAGTTTTTTGGATTAAAAAGCATAGAAAATGAGGTACAAGGTAGCTTACATGAATTTAAATTCATGGATATTGAATCTTGAGACTTTTTATCATCCCCAAATCATTATTTGTTCATAAATATTCTTGTAATTTCCCATACAAACTCATCCAAAACATCCACTCTACAAGAAAATGAGGTAGAATTGACCTAGTCAACCATGGCGACTAAGTTGCAAGAGTTTATTCATCATGAACACCTATTTCATGGTGTGAGGACTTGTTATAGGTATAATATTCATTTTATTTTCAGGTTTCATAGTTTTATTTCATATTCTAATGGATTTAAAATGCAAAAATTAGGCTACTAGGCCTCATTGGCCTAGTAGGCCTAATTGAGCAATCAATCAAAGTGAAATTGGCATTGAAGGGCTAATCAAGGAGTTCATATTGATTTTTCATGCCATTTATCTATTTTTCAAGAGTATATATCATTAAATTTCAAGTCTTCAATTCCCATTTCATGCAAATAAGGGCTTAGTGGAGTTAACTTGTCTTAAGAACCAGTCGTCAGTTCAGTTGATTAGTTGACTAACTTCATGCATCTTTCATGATCTTCATGAAAAGGAAGAATTTCACTCAACTTGAACTCAGTTAAAATGGAGTTAACACACCAAATAATTTCATGGATCACATTCAAAGAGATCTTTGGCAATTTTAAGGGTCCACCTTCATTTCAACGCAAAAGGGAGCTTCATGCAAGGATTTTGAGACAAAGAAGATAAATTGAAGACTATTGTTTATAATTGTAAAATAATATTAACTCAAGTTAAATTATAATTGAATTATCCTTCTTCCATCCACACCACATTGTCTATATATTTTAAATTTTTCTATCTATTGAGGCTTTTAATCCATTTTTCAAGATCCCTGAGGCTGGTATAGAGAGACTATAGAAGATATTATAACTTGCACTAGAAATCAAAAAAGAAAGTTTGTTTGCAAATCAATTCATGGTTGTAGTGTGTAATTTTTATTGTTGATTTTCATATAAGTGAGATAAATATATCCTTTTTTAGATTTTTTCATCACCTACTACTGTGATTTCATCCTTTACAAGTCACTTGAAGAGTTATGAATAAAAATTGAGTTGGAGATTGTTAGTATGCAATGTCTTTAGAGACCTCCATTCACACACCTTCAATCTAAAAACCTTCTTTCAAACCTTCATTTGAAATACTAATGTTTAGTACTGATATTAAAGAGTTTTGTTGACAAATTTTTCCATTTGATCAATATGTGTGCCTAAGTTTCAAATTTTATAGAGCATCAATCACTTTTCAAGTGCATCACCATCATAGATAGATTTTTTTTTCAGTTTATTCCTTAGTCTTTTCATCCCAACATCAAATAGGTTTAGTAATTGATCCTAAATTCACATATTCAGAGGAGTTAGCCTCACAACTAGAGGTATAATCTAGATACATGTATCCCATAACCTTTGATTATTCCAATGTTAATCCATATACGAGTTATATCTAAGCAGTCTGATTTCAACTAGGTAATATCTAGGTTACTAACAGTTATGGCTATGACAAATGATTTTTTGGCACATACATTTGGTGTGCAGACCTTGAATTCACCTATGCATTTAGATATATTTGTATTTAAAAGGTAATCAGTAATTTACATACAAAAGTCAATAATATAACTTTGATTTTTTATGTTGCATGAGGAGAAGATAATGTCATTTTCATGACTAGATTTTGGGCCATCTAGTAGTGAATATGTTGTTGTTACTCAGCCAACCTATACAAATATGGATGTAATTTTTCATTAATAGTATACTTCATGTACATGTATGTGTGTGTGTGTGTGTGTGTGTCTATATATATATATATATATATATATATATATATATATATATATATATATATATATATATATAATATTTTATTTATTCAATTGATGACCATAGTGGATACTCCTCCATCGACATATGCATGAATAGACTTAGGCATTACTATTACGATTTCATATGTGCATCAACTCATTGAGGTATGCTAATTTGTAATGTTGAATTGTAAATATAGATTTATTTTAATAATTTTAATATATACTTGTGTTATAACTGATGTGAAATTATTATCTACATAGGGTTATATGATGATGAATAATAGTCCCATTGAGATGATTAGAAAGCCACCAAATAATGTAGTTTATCCATTTCATAGTCCTGTGCATGAGGCTCATCTTTCCATTGACCCTATTAATATATGACCATGAGAGTTTGGTAAGTGTATGTTTAAATATTTTTTGTATAATTTTAAAATTAGATTCTAAATTTTTTTGTATGTCTAGTATGTAAAGTATCTAACAATATTTATGTATGAATAGTTTCAGCTTCAATCATGATATGAACATAGGACTCAATCAAATCTTAGAGGAATCTAATGCATTTCAGGGATCTCCATCTATGAGAAAGGCATCCAAATGAAAGCCTTATTCGAGCAAGGTAAATAGAGGGAGGATTTTTTATGGGTAGGATGTCTTACATGATGTATTTTATTGTATGCTTATATGGCAATGCATATCTTTTTGACATTGTATGCCTATGTGGCATTGACTTGACATTATATTATGTTCACATTTCTATGCTTTTATGGCTTTTAAACACACACACACACATTTTTTTTTAGTGGTCATATTTCTACGTACAATTTTGTAATATGTCCTTCTTATACAACATTGAATAAATCATTATCATCAAAAAACAATTCAGCTAAATCTAATGTGTTAAAATTAATGGTATGGTTTGTGCACTATTCTTGGAACTTGACTATTCTAAACGTGTCATTCTATTAGTAGCTTGATTATAGTTTGTGTATTATTTTTGCAGTTCCCATTTAACTGTGTTAAAGTGTGATATTTTTGTATAATTTCTTAGATTTTGTGTGGTTCATAAATGCACCAAAGGTATCATTCATCCACACATAATGGATATTTATAGACTTTGTTTTCTACCACATACTTTGTTCATTTTTCATATCATGGGAATTCCCACACTATTCAATCATCAATGCTGGACTTGAAGATGTAGTACATTCTACCTTATGGTTTAAGATTATTGTCTATTGTAGATTGGGATCCACTCATGTTGTCTAGGTATTTTGAGCAAGGCATTAATGCACATTATATACTATATAAATAATTTTATAAAGTTATAAGTATGCTCTAGATCTCCAAACGTTTAAGGAAAAGGCAATTATTTAATTTTGAAAATAAAACCCATTTAATTTTCTATCACTGTAGGTCTAACACAATGCACCTTAATATGGTTCAATCTTAGGTTATACATTAATTTAAAAGTGGGGTTGGTGTTTCATCTAAATTTTTCCTATTTCCTTAATAATAAAGTTGTAAAACTTGAAAGAAGGGTGAGATTAGTAGAAATTGGATTTGATTTGTGCTCTGTGATCTAGATAGCTATAGATACTCCTCTTTGGCTTGGTAGGAATGACCCATAGAGAAGAAAGAACTAAATAAATGGTTTATTAGTTATATAGTAGGGTGGATTGCCTAGCAAGCTAAATCCAAGAAAAACAAGCTTCCTTAGAGGTTGTTAATCCACATTTTTAAACAATCAAGTTCTAAAAACAAAAGATAAATTACTTGCATGAATAATAGAGGTACTAAAATCAATTATAAGCACTTAAAAGAGATGAATTTGACTAATTATAGAAATAAACAATTAGATATTAATGCCAAAGAGATTGGGTGTGGTTCAAAAAATAGAGTGATGATCTGTGCTTAGATAGAAAGTCAGAAAGTGGGATTTGGTTGGGGTTTGATAGGTGTAAATAGCTTGTTATTGAAAATGACACACAGTGACCATCAATGGTTGGGTAAAACCATCAATAGTTATGGATAGACCATCAGTGGTTAGGATGACCATCGATGGTTACTGTGGGTTTTGTTTTGGTTTAAGAGGTTGGTTGACGAGGTGGTAGAATGGATTCTAGAAGGTGGGTTTGGGTTAAATGTTAGTTATGGGATAGAAACAAAGTAAACCAATTATTAAAAATAGATACTTATCTTGTTGGCCTAAAGAATGTGGACGTGAGTCACTGAGAACTTGTTGATGGAGCCTGGAGAAATTCTGGTAGAGTAACGATGTCTAGGCTGTGATTAATGAGTAGTGGTACTTTGGATCTCTAACCTGGTCATTGGTTTGGTGGGAGAATACCTGCAAAATAAGTTTTGATACAAGAAGCTCTAATAATTATTGTTGATCTCTTATGATTGATTGCTCTCATCCTAGATTTGGGTCCCTTTTCACCTCCTCTTCCTCTCTTTTTATAGAAGGGAGAGGTGAAATAATAATCTCAACAAGGTGTTAAGGGATCATCTAATTTTAGTCTTAACATGCATAATTTTGTGAGTGGATAAGAATAAAAAATCAAGGGGGAGTTAAGTCAAAATTAACCCTTTAAGGTGGTTAAAGGCTAATCCATCATTGGTTATGCCTAACCATTGATGGTTAAGGTGACCATCAGTGGTCGATATGTCAAAGGTCAAGGTGGTCAAATTCAATCAATTTTGACTTAGGCTTGTAGTTGAAAGGTTGCATAATAGTCCTTAAGGGGTACCAAGGTGGTCTAGGGGTTAGTTAGACATTTATAACCATTGTGTGCAGTTTTTAAGTGTCTACATTTTGCCCCTTTTTGTTATGTAGTTTATATAAGCAAGTTGCAAAATAAAAATGGAGTACGGGTCAAAGGTTAGATGCCCCAAGTATGGGAGGAGGTGTTTCCCCTCAAATCAAGAATCAATGAGGTGAAATAGAGTCAAGTGTGGGTTTGATGACTGGGTAAGTTAGTGACTAAGTTTGTGATAGGTTGGGCATTGAATGTCAAACACACGCATAAAGTGTGACTAAGTACAATAGTCAAGATCATGCATTTTACTAGGTTGCCATGGTTGAATTAGTTAGGTAAAAAAATAAGGTTGGCACTAGAAGGACAAGTGACAAGTGGACCACATAACCGTAATTAGGCATGGTGGTTGGGTTACACTTGTAAATAAAAGTATCCTAGACAAGGTCAATGTAGTCATAGGTATTCAAGGTAGGAAGTGATCCCAAGAAGACATAATTAGTCAGTTTTGTATAGGGTAGTGCAAGTTTAGAATGTTCAACTTATAAATTCAATCAGTGTGGTTAAAATGACCAAAACAAGGTCATCACAAAACATGCAAACATTAGGCAAAAATGACCATGGTCGATGTTGACATAGTTTTTGGGGGTTATCAAAGAAGGTTATCTGCATTAGGTAAAAGTTTGTTTGGAAAAGTTATGGGTGGGAGGGAAAACCCTAAATTGGTCGACTGTCAACAGTCAAGGTCGATCATCAGTGGTCACCCTAACCATCGATGGTCATACATTAGCCCTAATAGGGAAAAGATAAAAGATCCATCGAGTGTTTATTTTGCTCATTTACAAATAAAACCTTTGATGATTAGCTCTTGTGACCTGGTGAGAAAAGTGGTAATAGTTTGTGAGTGTGATTAGAGTTATTTATTGAGTGGATTGATCAAGGATGCAGAGGGGATGAAGGAGAGCTCAAGGTCAGGTGGAAGATCCTAGGGTACCTCCCTGATGGTAATCAAGGAACAAGGTAGGGGTTGTTCTTAAATTCAATATGTTGTAGTTTATTTTGTTATTTAAGTGGTTGTCATTTATTTTTGTTATGGGTGGGTATTGACCTAGGGATAGATTTAGGGTTTGGTTTGGGTTCTTACTTGGTGAGAATGGGATAGGTGAGTAAGTTTTGATGTTAGTATGGGTATGTTTATGTTTTGTTAGAATTTGGTTAGATTGGGAAAGAGTTTGGTCAAGCCCTAGGACTTGAGGATCATCGACATTCACTACACAATGACTATCGATGATTATTACCAGCCATCACTAGTTATTTCAACCATCGGTGGTCATAATCAAATGTCAACATGTGACGTTGTGCTGACCATCAGTGGTTGGTCCCCTAACCATCAGTGGTCAATGGTTTGGTTAGTGATTAATAGGAATAGTCAAACATTGGTGGTCGATAGTCAACCATCAATGGTTAATATTCAACCATCATTGATCGATGAAATGGGGATGAGTAGGTTGAGTGAGGGTTTAATAGGTAATTAGTTAAAGTTAAATTTAGTAGGTGAAGGGTGTAGCTTAAGTTTAAAGTTAAGATTTTGGTTGGATGTTTTAGGTAGTAATTGAGGGTAGTAGTGAATGGTTTAGGGTTAGAAGGTAAGATAGGTTAAAGGTTGAGGGTAAGGGTAATAGCTTAAGTTAGTGGTTTAGGGTAAGGTTAGTGATATAGATAAGATAGGTAAAATAGTTGATAAGATAGGCATATCTTGTGTATAGGTTGGATGAGGCAAAGTTATTATTATTGAGGTGAGTAGTTAAAAAAATAAGGGGTAGGGGTAAGTGGTAAAATTTATAGGAAAAATATGTCAGATTAGGTGAATGAAGATATTATGATCAAACCTTGCAGGCATGGGAGTAGATATAGATGAGGGATAGAGTGCCCTCTATACTAGACAAGATTTAATGATGGATGATCGATGCTGATTGGGAGAACATGGAGGACATGAGCCTTAGAGGTATGAGGTATTATTAGCATGTACCTTGAGATGTGGTGATGTTAGTGGCACTCATTGAGAGATGGGACCCTACCTATAATATTTTCTTAATTTTGATAGTGTTGACACTGAAAAGTGCACCCTGCGGCAGGAAAATGGATTCCTGCCCTCTCCCTGCAACATGGAAATCCCTCTCTCGCCTGTGGGATGGCGAAGCAGGAGAGGAGAGTCTCTAGGTATGGGCTAGTTCCCTCTGATGTATCTGTTTGTTCCAGGCAGTGCAAAAATATATATATAGATATACTGGGGGAGATGAAAAGGGAAGGAAGTGCAAGAAAGCAAACAACCTACTCTAAAAGAGGTGATACATCAAAATAAAGGTTGACCTTCTAGATCCACTCTCAGAATCAAGGGAAATGCAAGTATACTCTACACATCTGGTAGAGGATCCAGGCTGCTAAGACTAACGGGGAGGCTATAATGGAAAATACATAACAGAGGTTTACCGAGGTGCTGTGGAATGCACACTTACAAGCAACTTACTCTGTTCTGTCCTTCTCAAGTATTGCTCTTCTCCTTTCAGCTGCAGAACCAATGCCTTGTAGATAGCTGGTCTGTTGGTATTACCTGTGAAAGCATGGAAGATAATAACTAAACACAAATAATACTCATGGCATACACAACAAATCAATTCAAGATGGAGGCAAAAACTGTATTTTTATTGATTCAGGTGAAGAATTTGCAGAGCTGTGCTCTTTACAAAAGTCAGGAAGATCATGATAAAATGACTAAGTCTGTGTATTTATATCAGAAGAGCCAAGAGAAGTCAAGTGGGAAGAGTGAAAAAACACTGTAGCTGATGTCACAATTCTGCCAAGACCATGCTTGTTGCCTCGTTTTGCATGCTGGTCTTCTCCTCTGACGGTTGGGCGGGCTTTTTCTTGTGCACTGCAAGTGATTTTTGCCGCCTGTTGTTGTGGGCGTTGAATTTGCCCCCCGCTACATGGACTGCATGTAGGACTTTTGCCGACATCGGCTGATCAGCTACCGACGGTGGTAGTTTTGCCGACGTTGGCTGATGTCGATGACTTTTCTTTTTTCGTTTGTGCTATGGGCGGCAATTTTGCTGCCCTCTACATGTGTGTAGGTGGTCTCCTTTTACCCACCCATGTTGTGGGCGGTGATTTTGTTGCCCTCTGCATTTTGTCTGCCCTCATTTTTGCCTAAGTGTTAAATGCCCCATTTTTTCTTCTCTTCTCTTGTGAACGTTTGAAGACTCTGCCTTTCGCTACCGTGAATGTCAACGAACGAGGCCAATGGACCAATGCTCTGAAACGGAGCTGTTGAAACCTGAAGGTGGACCTTGTAACCCAAAATGACTGGCCATGCAAAGCAGGTGTAGGAGGTGACCGGGATTTTGCCTGAGGGGTAAAATTGGGTCAACAAATTGGCGACTCACAGGGGAAGCGTGCCTGCTATGCTTAAAACCCAGTTGCCTTGCATATCCATTGGGTGTGGAGTCGGATGGTAACTTTGAAGATAGTTCACAATAGCTCAAAAGATTCTAGAATCAAAATATACAAAATTTACCCCCACACGCAAAGGGAAACACACAAGACTAAAAACAACTAACTATGCAAACTGCACTTAGGGAAAATAGGGAAAACGACAAGGGAAACTATGTACAGCCAAACCAAAAAAAATTAGTGGCAATGTTTTAGATGTATCCCATTGACTGGGATACACAATTATTTGTCGTCCAACTTGGAGAGCTGGAACGCGTTATGCTGCTTGCACTGAGTAATCATGTAAGGACCGCTCCAGAGGGCATCAAATTTTGCATGTTTTTTAGGCTTAGCTCTATCTTCATCCCATTTTAGGACAATGTCTCCTTCGGCAAAAAATTTTGACGAAGACTTCTTGTCAAAATGTCTTTTCACCTGATGTTGGCGACTGATCATAGAGACCATGGCTCGATTCCTTACCTCCTAGAGCTCCATTAGTTCACACAATCTGACCTCCATGCTGCTTCCTTCTTCTAGCTACAACTGATGAGTGAGGTCTAATGCTGGCAACTCGAGTGAGATAGGAAGCCTTGCTTCCCTTCCATACACAAGCGTATATGGAGAATTTTTGATTGATCTTTTCAGAGTGATTCGATCGGCCCATAGAGCTGTTTTCAACTTGGCATGCCAAGTTTTCTAATTTTCTTCCATAGTCCTCTTTATAATCCTAATCAAATTTTTGTTAGTGGACTCAGCCAGTCCATTCCCCTGTGGGTAGTAATTTGACGAAGTGCTGAGGTATATACCATACCTTAGCGCCCATTCACTAGTTTTAGTTCCCAGAAAAGCCAAGGCATTGTCTAAAATTATAGTGGTTGGGACCCCAAAACGTGTCACTAAGTCCTCATAGAAATCTAAGACTGTGCTTTCATTTGCTTCCTTCAAATCAATGGCTTCCACCCACCTGGTGAAATAATCCGTAGCAGTCAGGACCCACTTGTGTCCGACGCTAGAGGGAGGATTGATCATCCCTATGAAATCTAGGCCCCACTGCAGGAATGGTTGTTCAACTTGAATGGGCTATAGGGGCATGGTAGCCAATTGCTATTTTTTGTCAAAGAGTGCACACTTCTGACACTTTCTTACCCAGGCATGGGTATCCTTGAAGAGAGTGGGCCAGAAATAGCCAGCTCTCATTATTTTTGTTGCTGTGGTCTTAGGGACGAAATGGCCGCATGTCGGCCCATCATGAAACTCAACCAATACCTTGTCAGCCTGACTGGAGTCAATGCATCTCAAGAAAACCTCGAAGAGATCCTTCCTAAATAATACTCCATCAATCAAAACATAGGGAAGGGACTGAAGCTTAAAATACCTTCTTCCGGCCCTACCGAGACCCTGTGCACATTCGCCCATAAGAAGGAAATGCCTAATGTCCAACGTCCAATCTCTTACGACCGTTGGTTCTTCTGCAGTGGCTGCATCATGGATCAGCAAGCTGTCTTCATCCTTTTGTCTCAAATCTGTGGCTAGCTGTTCACACAGGCCCCTTCCTCTCACCAACTTGGCAATTTTGATGTCTATGTCGTACTCCATTACCTTGGTGATCCATCCCGCTCTTTCCTCATTTAAGTCTCGATTGGTCAAGAAATCCTTGACGCCAGGATGTGGAACCATGAGATGGATCCTGCTATTTGATAACATATATCTGAATTTCTTCAAGCTGCACACCACTGCCAGGACTTGCTTCTCTACGTAGGTGTACCTGATTTCAAAGTCCTCTAACCCTTGGCTGAAGAAGGCGAGTGGTTGCTCGAGGTCATCACTGTTTGCTTGGGTAAGCATAGCAGATATTACTTCTCCATTGCTGAAGGTATAGAGATTGAGGTCTTTATTGAAGTCAGAGCTGATTAGAGCGAGAGCCTGGGTCAAAGCCTGTTTGATAGCTTCAAAGCTATCTTTTGTTGGCGTTGTCCATTTGAATTCTTCACCCTTCCTTAGCAAGGAGGTTAGGGGTTTAACTATTTTAGCAAAATTCAAAATGAACCTCCGAATGAAATTTATCTGGCCAAAGAAACTCTGCAGGCCTTTCTTGTGCTTTGGTAGGGACATCTCCAGAATGGAGCAGACTCTCTCTGGGTCAATAGACAAACCTTCCTTGGACACAATGTGGCCAAGAAGTTTCCCCTCATGAATCGCAAATACACATTTCTTTGGATTTAGGGAGATGCCAAATTCCCTGCACCTCTCAAAAATCTGCCTGAGGTGCTTCATATGCTGTCCTGCCTCCTTGGAGAAAACTGTTATATCATCAAGGTACACCAGCATGTTCTTATTTATCAAACCACTGAAAGCCATGTCCATGGCTCGCTGGAAAGTAGCACCAGCATTGGATAGCCCAAAAGGCATCTTCTGATAGGCAAATGTTCCCCATTTAGTGGTGAAGGCCGTTTTGTATTGGTCGTAGCCCCACACCAGAATTTGATTATATCCCGAATAACCATCCAGGAGGGAGAAGCGTTCGAAACCAGTTACCTTTTGGAGGATCTGCTCCATGTTTGGGAGGGGATGATGATCCTTTAAAGAGACTTTATTAAGGTCTCTGAAGTCGATGCACAGCCTGATCTCCCCATTTTTCTTTCTAACTAGAACCAAATTAGCCAACCATGAAGAATGTTTGATCAAAAATATAATGCTAGACTCAATCAACTTGACCAATTCTTTCTGCATAAGGAGCTCGATCATCAGATTAACAGGCCTCTACTTTTGTGTGACTGGTTTTGCACCTTCATCTAATTCAATGGTGTGCTGGGTGAGTCTTGGATCGAAGCCTTTCAAGTTGCTATAATTCCAGGCAAAAATATCGGCAAACTCCTGACACAGCAGAATGAAAGCTTGCCTTTCTTGAAACGTGCAAACCTTACCAAGCGCTAGCAACTTGTCCTTGAAGATTTCAACTTTTTCATAATTCTCCTCTCTGGTAGTGATGCATGCTTTGTCATCTCTTAGTTGGTCTTCTCCGTTGAAAATACTTTCAAGTGTGACCAGACCCTTAGGGAGTTTATTTTTCTTCAATTGAACAATCTGATTTCCATATTGCTGCTGCAATTTTGCTTGATTGTGGACCGCAAACTCAGCTTCCTCCTGCAGGAAAAGAGCTATCTGCTGGTCACTTTCAAAGACCTGCCAATTTGTAACATTATCTGGAACTGAAGGCCGAACCACCACTTTTAAATGGCGTGAACCACAATCTCTGCTTATCTCTTTTGAAACATCAAATTGGGCACCAACAGCTGCCAGCCTGTCAGCCTGCTTATTCTGTTCCCTGGGAATCAAGGTAATGTCAAGAGCAAAGAAATCCTCCATCAAGTCCCAGACTCTGTGCTTGTAAGACTTCAACAAGGAGTTCTTGGTTAGGTTTAGGCCTCTTATTTGGTTCACTATTAGTTCACTGTCCCCCAAGATTTGCAATTGCCTGATCCCTCTCTTTCTTGCCCACTCAAGTCCATGAATCAAAGACTCATATTCTGCAACGTTACATGTGCAAGAGAACTGGAAATGAAAAGTTGAAAAGTACCTTTCTTTAGAAGGGGAGACTAACATTGCCCCACCACCAGCGCCCAGTTTGCTTCTGGAACCGTTGAAGTATAGCTGCCACAGGCCATGGTCTTCTTTGTTTTCCTTCATTATATTGGGCATGACGGCACTTTCTTCGTGCAAGCAATAGACACCAAGGTCTGCCTCCTCAATAAACTTATAAGGATAGTGCTCAAAGTTATCGCTTCCCCACTCATCCAAGAGTAGATCTGCGACTCCTTCAAGAGTAGAAGATGAAGATTTGTCCGTCTAAGAGTCTTCTAGATCAATGATAGTGTAACTGACATTCACTGCCTTGGGTGAATAGGGCTCTAGGTGGTCCTTGTAGAGTGGCTCGGATTCGATTTTCACTTTGGTCTCGTATTTGGTTCTGAAAACCAGATATGACCAATTCGCTGCTAGATAACCACCTATCTTGGACGTAAAGTCCCTAGACAAATAGATTGCAAAATATGGAGGAACATTCGCTACCACTATATCTTGGGGGATTGAGAATGTCGGGCAGGCATGCAATGTTAAACTCAATCCTTTTAGGACTCTGACTGTCTTTGCAGGCGTCCCATCTAGTTGCAAGACTCCTTTGTTCATTGCTTCGTATTTTAATCCCATCTTATCAGCAATGCATTTAGGCATTACTGAAGTGCTGGCCCCGCTATCAATTATGCAATTATGTACTAAGAAATCCCCTATGATTAAAGATACATAAAAAGGGGGAGTCTTTTCTTCTTTCTTCACCTAACCTAGAGTAGAAGGCTGCCCATTCGTCATTAGAACGTTATTAGTGTCTGTCGGGATGACCTGTCAATCTAGTTCATGTAATTCTTTCTTCAATACTTGTCCTGGAAGGGACAATGAATCCCATAGAGAAATGCTCACATGTAATTTATTCATTTGATCAACTATATTAACTTGGGGACTAACTCCTTTCGTGCTTTCTTTTGGGCTGATCCCAACTGGAGCTGTAGACTGAGGAGCTAGAGGTGCAAACGGTTGTCTAGAAATTGAGGCCTTTTGAAGTGGGTGTGGTGGAGGATTCGTTGCTGCCTGAGGGGAAGCCTGCGCTTCTCCAACTGCTCTTCTTTTAAATCTCATGTTGGCTGCAATGCAATCAGCCTGATTATCTGCAGCACCTCCATGATTAATTGCACAGAGCTCACCTTCTTCATGATTTATCAGGGTAGAATCCGGCTGAGTTTGATTGTTACTCGTGTTGGGTTGAGCTGGAAACTCAAAAAATTGGGAAAAATTAGCAGCTTGATTTTTTGAATTATGGAAAAAATTCATCATATCATTCGTGTGGACAGCTTGCTCTTGACCTTGTCCCATGGTTGAATAACCTGGCTGCTCCTGCACTAGATTGTTCTGAGTAGGCACCATGGCTTTGGATGACGAAGAGGGGCCTGAGTTATAATTTTGATAAGCCCTGGTTGTAGTGAGCTGCCCCTGACCTTGGTTATGGTTTTGAAAGGGGGGTCTAGGGGCATGGCCATAATTTTGATAACCTGGTTTGGCTTGTTGCTTTGATCTTGTTGCCTTTTAAGGGCAATAAGTTCGTTTGACATGCTCTGCAACAGGCCCTTAACTTCATTTAATTCATTGGATGGAAAAGTAGCTGGCTTCTCAATGACAGGTAGGGGAGCAATTGTGGGAGCGACAGCCTGAATTGGGGGCAGCGGTTCTGGGAAAAGTGGCATATGAGGCCTAGGGGCGATTTTCCCAGTTTGAATTAAGCAATTTTTGGCCACAATGGCTATGTCATACGCAGCTGGCAGTATGTGTCCCCCCATAGATTGGATCATCATAGCAATGTCACTATTTAATGCTTTTAAATAGTATAAGAAAGCGTAGCTGGGAGTCAGCCTTACCAGGACAGGAATTCTATCCCAAGTCTTTTGAAACCACGTGTTGAATTCTTGCATATACTCGTGCGGAGCTCTTTTTATAGTTGTCAGTTGCTCAGCAAGAGAGAGACCATCACTTTTTTCCCCAAAATGATCAGTTAAATGAGTGCCCAATTCGTTCTAGGAATGTATGGAATTCACAGGCAAGGTGCCGTACCAATCAAGAGCTTTCCCTTTCAGAGACAAGGCTAACAGTCTGATGTCAATGTTTTCTTCTGTTATATTGTGAATATTGCAAAGGTTGGCAATATTTTTTATATGCTCAACAACTGTAATAGGTCCCACTCCATCAAAAGAAGGCACATTTTTTAGAGCTATTCTGGGGATCAGATCATAGCATGGGAGGTTTAAAGGGCTCTCACCATGAAAAGCTGCAAAAGGCAATGCCATGGCTGGAACAGGTTGTATTTGTGGCTGAGCTGGGTTGGTGTTCCTAGCAACAAGTCTAGGAGGATTTACTAGTGGATAAGGGCGAGTTCTTTCAAACCTGAGCCTTTTAGCAAAGTTTAAAGGTAGTTCAATGAACTCAAAGGGGACCCTTCTCGAAGCTGACCTTGTGGTAACCTTTGGCATAGAAGTTTAAGTGACTGGTCTTAAAATAAAGCACTGAGCTCTTACCAGTGGAGTCGCCAGATGCTGGAAATCTTTGAAATCACTGTAGCTGGACCAGCATCAATCCTGAAATACTGCTGCGTTAGAAACTGATAAAATTATGGTCCCACCGGGCGTGCCAAAACTGTTGACGCTGGAAAGTGCACCCTGCGGCAAGAAAATGGATTCCTGCCCTCTCCCCGCAACATGGAAACCCCTCTCTCGCCTGTGGGATGGTGAAGCAGGAGAGGAGAGTCTCTAGGTATGGGCTAGTTCTCTCTGATGTATCTGTTTGTTCTAGGCAGTGCAAAAATATATATATAGATATACTGGGGGAGATGAAAAGGGAAGGAAGTGCAAGAAAGCAAACAACCTACTCTAAAAGAGGTGATACACCAAAATAAAGGTTGACCTTCCAGATCCACTCTCAGAATCAAAGGAAATGCAAGTATACTCTACACATTTGATAGAGGAACTAGGCTGCTAAGACTAACGGGGAGGCTATAATGGAAAATACATAACAGAGGTTTACCGAGGTGCTGTGGAATGCACACTTACAAGCAACTTACTCTATTCTATCCTTCTCAAGTATTGCTCTTCTCCTTTCAGCTGCAGAACCGGCGCCTTATAGATAGCTGGTCTGTTGGTATTACCTATGAAAGCATGGAAGATAATAACTAAACACAAATAATACTCATGGCATACACAGCAAATCAATCCAAGATGGAGGCAAAAACTATATTTTTATTGATTCAGGTGGAGAATTTGTAAAGCTGTGCTCTTTACAAAAGTCAGGAAGATCATGATAAAATGACTAAGTCTATGTATTTATATCAAAAGAGCTAAGAGAAATCAAGTGGGAAGAGTGAAAAAACACTGTAGCTGATGTCACAATTCTACCAAGACCATGCTTGTTGCCTCGTTTTGCATGCTGGTCTTCTCCTCCGGCGGCTGGGTGGGCTTTTTCTTGTGCACTGCAGGGGATTTTTGCCGCCTGCTATTGTGGGCAAAAAATTTGCCGCCTGCTGTTGTGGGCGGCAAATTTTCCACCCACTGCATGGACTACATGTAGGACTTCTATCGACGTCGACCGATAAGCTGTCGACGGTGGCAGTTTTCCTGACGTCGATTGATTTAAGCTGCCGATGACGGCAGTTTTGTCAACGTCGGTCGATGTCGACGGCCTTTCTTTTTTTGTTTGTGCTGTGGGCAGCAATTTTGCCGCCCTCTACATGTGTGTAGGTGGTCTCCTTTTACCCGCCCATGTTGTGGGCGGTGATTTTGCCGCCCTCTGCATTTTGTCTGCCCTCTTTTTTGCCTAAGTGTTAAATGCCCCATTTTTTCTTCTCTTCTCTTGTGAACGTTTGAAGACTCTGCCTTTCACTATCGTGAACGTCAACGAATGAGGCCAATGGACCAATGCTCTGAAACGGAGCTGTCAAAACCTGAAGGTGGACCTTACAACCCGAAATGACTGGCCATGCAAAGCAGGTGTAGGAGGTGACCGAGATTTTGCCTGAGGGGCAAAATTGGGTCAACAGATAGGCAAGATGAACATCTTGCCTGAGGACATCCATAGGATCATACGGCTTCCTATACAGGGTGAGTTGATCTACCACATTGAGATTGATGAGTGGGATGGGTAGATGGAGGTCTTGTATGAATAGGATCTCAATTTTATGAGGTGGTACTCAGGAGGCTTCCACTACACTCTATTATACCAAAGGGATAGGGATGTGAGGTAGTTATTCACTATGATGATGATAACGACCACATATTATGCTTTACCAAATTTTAAGAGCAGGAGATTCCCTTACTTGTTGTTGGGGGTGCTCATTGAAATGTGGTTGGGTTGTACAATGTTCACATGGGCACCTATGTTATTAGTTTAGATTTATTGAGAGCTATGGGGGTTTTGTGCCCATAGTAGATACATGGTTAGTGTCAGTTTTGTTCTCCATTTTTGGGCTTATGAGCACATCTAGGTACTGAGACCTATTGGGTTGTTGTGGGAGGGTTTTGTGCAGATGGATTTCAACATTGGATATATGAGGTGGAGAGATGATTATGCCCTCTCAAGACCTAAAGGAAGGGCACATGACATAGACTGGTACAGGTACCGATTGAATGTTTTGGTGGTGGGAAACATGATTTGGAGACCATATGTTAGGTTTCTATGATGGTCACATTATAGGAGGCATACCCTATCACTTCAGAGCTATAAATAGATCTAAGATAGGTGATATCATGAGATAGAGCTCATTCCATTTAATAGGGTACAAAGAAAGTTCATCCTCATGCAAGATTGCCTAGGGTATTCCCAAGGTAGAGGAAGGAGGATGAATAGTTTCCACTACCTACTCCATAACTAGTACATAAATTCATTGATCATAAGGAGTTTCCTACGAGGATAGATATGGATTATACAGGTGTTATAGATGGCTATCATACATGTTACTAGACACACTATGCTATGACCAACTTTAGAGGTGATGATGGTGGTCATCAAGACATAGATGTTGATGTAAGGGGAGATGGTCAATAGGATCTGATGCAAAGGGTTGCCCTATATATATAGGAAATGATCATTTAGAGGGACTAGGGATGACCAAATCTAGCTATAGCATAGGCATCCTTGGTGGTAGCATAGGCATCCTTAGTAGTAACATAGGGTCAAGTGATCACTCCCATAAGAGAGAGAGAGAGAGAGATTAGGTTAGAGCTCAGTTAGCAGTGGTAACATAGGAGAGAGATGCTCTTTGGTAGGTAGGATGAG
Organism: Torreya grandis; assembly: GCA_037957365.1. Classification (NCBI taxonomy): domain Eukaryota; kingdom Viridiplantae; phylum Streptophyta; class Pinopsida; order Cupressales; family Taxaceae; genus Torreya; species Torreya grandis. Next base: position 2,835,868 of record JARHVA010000659.1, on the reverse strand, counting down.
GAGCTCAGCTAACAACTGTGGGACCGTCAAGGACTATCATGATGTAGAGATATGTAGTAATAGTCAAGGAGTTAAGATATTATAAGGCTTTAGTCTTCAGGCATTTACCAAATGAGCCTTGTTGGGGTGAGTACAAAGCATATATGATCGGAGGGGATGACATACTGACACCAAGTCTATGGGATGCATCTGTAGGTGGATAGGTAGGTGTAGGAGGGTAGGCTCTAGGAGGCAGTGGTGCCCTAGGGGCTTAGATTTATGAGACATTATATTTTTGATGTACCATATGATTTTGATACTGACCTACGAGCCAATGTAGTGAGATGTATAGATATTTTGATAGACATGTACATGATTGTATATATGATCAATATTTTGATGTATATAGATATGATCATGGTTTATGATTTATTGGTCATGGTTATGATGTTCGTGTTGGTTATTTATGATATGATGTTGATATGGTTATGTTTACGAGGTAAGCATGTGATAACATTGATATTGATAGATATTGATAGATGTTGTTTATGTGATTGTGATGTTTATGAGTTTTATAATTGACTTCATGTATAAGATGATCATGTTTATGATATTAATATGATTATGGTTATGGCTACTGGTTATGCTTGGTTGGGCATGGTAATGATGTGATTATTGTTATGGTTATAAATGATTATGATGATAGTGATGATTACGTTCATGCTTAAATTATATGCTTATTCATCTAGATTTAGACATGTGGTGGATAATCATGTGTGAATGACTCATTTATTTTTAATGTATGATTAAATTGTGGTAGATGTGATAGATGGTTGGTTGATGTGATTGATCACTAGATGATGTTATGATTAGGCTCATGATAATGGTTTATGGATTTGATGTTACTTGATCATGGTTCTTGATGATTACGTTAATGATGTTGGTTTTGTTTATGAATTGGTTACTATTACAGTTATCTAATTACAAACCATAGTCTAATCATAAGAACACATAGAATAAGCTCGATAACAAAATGTGATAAAAATAGGATAATCGAGAGGCAAACATCATAATGAATGTATCAACAAGCATGAGAGAATGAAAAGAAGGCTTGGTGCTTCTTCTTTGGAAAATACTAAAAAAACCAAAGTTGGATCGGCTTAAGGAACATAAGCCCTTCGAATGCTTCACATTAGCATTCATTAGTTGGTTAAAAAAGTGTCTTGATCACATATTGTCAAGTAAGCTCAAAATATTTTGTCTATAGAGTGCATAAAAGGGAAATGGACAATGGTGGAACCTTCTTATGAGACTAGCATGCCTCTTCTATATGTTACCAAAGAGATAGAACAAACAAGTCTATGTCATATAATGTGTAGACTGATCGATGCAGGAAGCCTACTTATAAAAGTTGAATGCAGCTTCCAAATTATATTTGTATTTTCAAATTTTGATAATGGGTCATGTGATCTTTTATTGTTATTTGGAGAGGTTGGGGAAGCTAATCAATGTGGGAAGCTTCCATGAGATTGCTATGCTTTTTACACATGCTTTACTCAGCCATCCTTCAAGGGAGTGGTCTAAGTTTGTGTGCATTAGATAAGGCTATTGATAGCTATCCTTTAAGGGAGCAGTCTACCTTGTATTGAGTAATTTTGACATGTTTTTGAAACTATCCTTCAAGGGAGAAGTCTAAAAATGGTAAGAATGACCCCCAATTTTATTTTGATGAATATTTTGATTTTTCTTTTGATTTATTTTCTCTTTATGGAATATACTTGCTTATATAGGCTTAGAGGCTGACCTTTATGAAGGAAAGACTAAAAGCACAAGAAGGGTGATGAGGTGTAAAATAGGTTTAAGTGACAATGAATATGGGAATCCATCTATAAAATGGGTGGAAAGTGTTGTCCCCAAAAATATCACTCATTTTTGGACAACCTATGAACTATTTTGGGCCCTGCAAGACCAAATTTGTCTCTTCCCTTTTCAAAATTTGTCCTGAGCATTCAAATTCCTCATTTTTCAAGCTTCTCATAAATCTACGGACTTTGCAGGAAGGATTTTATGGACTCAGTTTCTAGCACTTAGGCAATTTCTGGATTGGTTTAGTGAATTAACGGGTTCAATAGTTCCAAGGTTCAACACGTGAGTTTTTCATTTTGCACGGGTTTTGTCTAAATCTCAAAGTCCAGTGGAATGCTCCAAGTGTCACCATCTATGTGATTGTTAGAAGCTATAGAAGTTGCCATGTGTCCCTGGTAAAACTTGGTGGAAGCCACCAAGTGTCAACATCCAAAGCTATTGAGTAAGGACTGTGGTGAGCCCTGAGTAAGTCATGAAAACAAACAAAACGTGCCAAGTTTTTGCATCTGCATGAATCGAAATGAGTCCTGAATGTTTCTACACTATTTCTAAAAACTTAGCGGAAGCTGCCATGTGTCATCTTCTGTGGGAATCTTAAAAGGTACCTAAAATTTGTGCATAACATGCCACGTGTCCCATTAAAACTCGACAAAAGCCACCACGTGTATGTGTCTGCATTTCAACCTTCAAAGCTTCTTTCAATAAGTCTCTCTCAGAGTCCCATAAAGAGCGACAAGTGGCAACTGTAGAAGGTTTCAATATGTTTTTCTATGAGTAGTGAAATGTGCCGCATGTCCCTTGCAAAGCTATGGAAGCTGACAAGTGTCAAGATCTATAGCTTCTTCCTTTTGTGACGTAAGGACTGCAGTGGGCCCCAGGTGAGTTGCTATAAGTCAAGCGAAAGCTACCAAGTGTCATCTACTGAGACACATTATGATTTGTTTCTCAAAGAAGTGAAACTTGCCATGTGTCCCCTATAAACTAAGTAGATCATGATAAGTGTCTACATTTGCATGAATCGAAATGAGTCTTGAATGTTTCTACAGTGTTTCTAGGAGCTCGGTAGAAGCTGCCATGTGTCATCTTTTGTAGGACTCTCAAAAGGGGTCTAGAGATTCTATAAGTTAAGCGGATGCTGCCAAGTGTCCTTGCCTATTCCATAGTGGAAGGTGTCATGTGTCATTTGTTAAGATCAATGGAAAGTAGCCAAAGTAAGAGGGAAAGACACGAGGGAATTGCTAAGGAGGATGATGGACCCATGGCCATCAAATTAGGGACAATCAACTAGTTGTTGGATTTTAAATAATGATGAACCTGGAGGCATTCAGAGACCTGCAGGGCAAAAGGAAGAACCGCTAAGAAAAGGAACCAAGAGGACCAGAAAAGGGAAAAGGTATCCCGAGGGCTCGAATCATAGTGGAAAGGGGGAAAACTAGAAATATCTACATAGTAGTTATTTCAGTAGGTGGAACAGTCCACAAGGTGGATTCTTGAGCCCTTAAACATTAAAGACACGGCCTATTTGTCCCCTTGGGAGTAAAGGTGAAGTGGATATCTACACAGACACCAGATGACTCAAGCCCAGGAGAAGACATTTGAGATGAATCAACATGCCATAGTTAAGGCAGCCACCCTATTCCAGCATGACTCTCTTTGACAAAATTGAAAGTGCATTCAATGCATTGAATGTAGCATGGGTTGCTCTATGGAACAAAGTGCCAAGCCTTCCTTGGCCTCTATATATTCTAATCTCTTTGTTTTTTCAAGGGAGATCTCTTTATTATCAGAAACAAAACTCTGCCCAAATTGAAAGGCATTACTGAGACTTTGAGCTTAGATTGTTCATCATATTTCTTTGTCTAAATCAGAAAGCAAGTTACTTTTAGACTTTGTGTTGTTATAGCTTGTATCATTCTAAGAGATTGTTCTTATGTCTATTTTCTAAGCGTATTATTATTTATTCAAATTAACAAGTAGAGCTAGTGGAAGTGATAAGGAAGATGTCATGAACCCAGTTACTTTTAGACTTTGTGTTGTCATAGTTGTCTTCAGTGTGTGTTTTCTTTTTGTTCTTGTGTAAAGGATCTTGGGATGACTTTGTGCTCTCATTATCTTTCATATTCTATTTCTATGTAAAGGACCTTGGGATGACTTTGTGCCCCCATTATCCTTCATATCTCACTCTTGGGCAGTTAAGGTGGAGACTTTGTGTTACATCTCAGTCTGCTGGTTACTATGCCCTTGGTTACCAGTTACTTGTCACCACTTAAAAGAACCTCTGTTGTTCCCTGCAAGATCACTTCTGAAAGAAGAGAAGTGCCTTCAGTGTCTTCACCAAGATTTTCTCCTCTGTTTGTGAACATCATCTCTAAAAAAAGAGAGATGGATGGTGTTATCCTACCCTCGAGTGTTATTTTTAGCTTATATATATAGTATATAGCTCCTCATAGTTATTAGGGAACCTCCTCTTGATGAGAGGAGAGATTTGTCCCCTGTTGATGTAGTAAACCTACACACCTGGCTGACCAATCTCCCTATGCTGTGGTTGAAGAGGCCTATTTTGTTCACTAGTTAGCTAGTCGACAAAATATTCACCCAACAGTTTTTGGTGACTCCATTGGGGACAATAATTTTATGCAATTCAAAGCTTCAAGCTTCAGATTAAAACATCACCTGTGTCTTACCCACTATCATTATAGCCTTATCCATTCCCATTATATATTCTGGTGACTCCATTTTATGTCTTACCCATTACCATTATAGCCTTACCATCTTCCTCCATCTCCATTATATTATCTAGTCTGTAAAACTAGAGCTGTTGGGATAAAATGCGCAGTCTGAAGCCTCAAGCTTCAAGCTGAAGTAGGGCTAGTTCTTTCCCATTTTTGTTTTACAATTTGGCAACTCTATGTTATACTTGAAGCTAGAGAGCCCAAAGTGTTGTTGATCCTATTTTTGAGTTGGTACAGTAGGGTAATTTTGACTTGTTCCCTCCCCAACTTCAAGTTCAAAGATCTAAGAGTGTTCCTCCTACCCATACCAAGACACCAACATAAGGCAGAGCTTCCTTTTATGTTGCTAGCAGAGCTTTGCCTATCCACACACCACCTAGATTTGTTATCCCTCTTTTTCATAATTCCATCATGGCAGCTCAAGGCCCCTAGGGTAACTCTTTTGGCCCACTTAACCTTACTCCACCTATGCATGAACTTCCATGCAGCTCAAGGAATAACTTCCCCAAATTATTTGGTGATGGGAGAGTTCACCCTGATGAACACATTACAGCCTTCAGCATAACTTGTGGCATAATAGGCATGGAATTTGAAGACGTGGTAGTCAGGCTCTTCATGGAAACACTATAAAGTGCTACTGCAAACTAGTCCTACCATCTGCAAGCTAGATCAGTGATTGACTAGGACACACTCAAAGCCAAGTTTGAAGCCAGGTTCAAGCTTGTAGAAGATGGACATCCCTTACTAGCCCAGCTCACACAGATGAAGAAGGAGCCTCATGAACCTATGAGGGATTTCATAGAAAAGTTTGACAAGCTAAGGAACTGAATTCTTGTAATTTCTCAACCAACACCTAAAAACCTAAAGTGCTTCTTCATCAACTCACAATTTCTTGAAGTGAGTTTTCTACTGAGACATGCTAGCCACATAGACCTTGTTGCTGCTCATGACTTGGATACTAAGGTAGAAGATGACCTTATCTTGGTAGGGAAGATAAGGAGAGACCCAAATAGAGGTAAATCCTCTTCATTTTTTGAATACTCACCCACAGCCACCACTATCAAATGGTGCAAAAGTTGAAAAAGGAATTGCTAGCCTTGAAAAAGCAAATGGCACAAGTTATGTCTTCTACTCCTTCATACAAAGATGTACCAAGGAGGACATTCCACAATCAAGTATACCAAGGCAATGCTGCCAAGAATCAAGGGCAGCCAAATTATCTTCTTCCCCCATAGAGGAACCTTGCCCTTAAAGCACCTCCAACCAACTCAGCAGTTGGATATTTGGAAATAGAACATGATTTCTCTTTCCAACTTGAGTTTGATCAAGAAAATGATGTTGATCTCTTCATAGAGGATCAAGAAGAGTCAGCTGGTGACTCCCACATTGGTTTCCTGAATTACCAGGATGAACCTAGAAGTAAAGGTGAAGTAGTCGAGGGATCATATGCTGTATTCACCCAGTCCAAGAATCAATCAGCCTAGCAAGCTGATAAAGAAAGAATAGAGGAGCGAGCTCAGCCTGCAATTTCAATTTCTAAATGAGAAACTTCTCTACTTTTTCAGCCAAAGGACCCAGTGATTGCTAAGAAGGTAAGTACATCAAACATCCCTACACCTTCTACTTCAACTTCACAAATTAGTCCTCCCCCTCCCAAAAACTAAAAGGATGAACTCCCATCCTCTCTTCATAGTCTATTTCAGTCGTTAGACATAGTTGACCATGTCAAGAGAACTAAAATTCAAATGACTAAATTTAAATTCCTACAAGCCAATTTTGGAGCCAAGATGGTGTTGATATCTCCTCAAGGGGATATTCTTCCTCCTTCACATGAGTTGTAGTTTAGCAACACCAATGACATAGCTGAATGTGAATCTTTATTGCTCAAATTGAAGGCTGCTCAAGATGAAGATGTCAAACTCCTTCACACTAAAGGAGATGCTGAGTTGATGGTTTGTCAAGAGTTTGATGCTAACAATCAAAACATGTGCTGGATTGAACCAGTAAAACAACAAAAGGAACTCTTCACAGAGAGAGCAAGGAGTTATAGTTTTCATATTGAAGACCACATCTTGCCATGGATCAAGAAGAGAGCCAAAAAGAGTGCATAGAAAATGTGATTCCTAGTGGAGAGTTCCATTCACCCGTCATTGATTCTAGGGACAAAATGGTTTTCTACTGGTTTATCAGGATGGAACACCATTTTCATTGTCTCATAGTGGGTGGCATCTGAAGTGCTTCAAATCTTGAAGCATTAGATAAGATTGCTTGTACATATGTATGTTTGTATAGTCTTTAGTTCTATTTTGTGCTCTTCATTTTCATTTTTAGAGCCTTTCTTTTTGGGTAGCATGACTCCATAGCCCAATGGCACACTTCAAGGCACTGGGGATTATGGTTTCTACTTCCCTTAGCTGTTTCAAGTTTTCAATTGAAGGAAGTTCCCCAATTGGAGCCAACTATTGTCCCTAAAAATATCACTCATTTTTGGGACAACCTATGAACTATTTTGGGCCCTACAAGACCAAATTTGTCACTTCCCTTTTAGAAATTTGTCTTGAGCATTAAAATTCCTCATTTTTCAAGCTTCTCAAAATTCTACTGACTCTGTAGGCAGGATTCTAAGGACTCAGTTTCTAGCACTTAGGCAATTTTTGGATTGGTTCGGTGAATTAACGGGTTCAATAGTTCCAAGGTTCAACACGCAGGTTTTTTATTTTGTGTAAGTTTTGTCTAAATCTCAAAGTTTAATAGAATGCTCCAAGTGTCATTGTTTGTGTGATTTTTAAAAGCTACAGAAGTTTTCACATGTCCCTAGTAAAACCTAGTGGAAGCAGCCAAGTGTCGACATCCACAGCTATTGAGTAAGGACTGTGGTGAGCCCCGGGTAAGTCATGAAAATAAATAGAACGCACTAAGTGTCTACATTTACATGAATCCAAATGAGTCTCAAATGTTTCTACACTATTTCTAAAAACTCAGAGGAAGTTGCCATGTGTCATCTTCCATGGGACTCTCAAAAGGTACCTAAATTTTTTATGAAACATGCCATTTGTCCCGTTAAAACTCTGCAGAAGCCACCATGTGTCTACATCTGCATTTCAAGCTTCAAAGATTCTTTCAATAAGTCTCTCTTCGAGTCCCATAGAGAGTGACAAGTGGCAACTATGAAAGGTTTCAATATATTTTTCTAAGAGCAGTAGAACATGCCACGTGTCCCTTGCAAAGCTGTGGAAGCCAACAAGTGTCAACATCTGTAGCTTCTTCCTTTTGTGACATAAGGACTATAGTGGGCCCCAAGTGAGTTGTTATAAGTCAAGCAGAAGCTACCAGGTGTCATCCACTGAGACACATTATGATTTGTTTCTCAAAGAAGCAGAACTTGCCACGTGTCCCCTACAGACTAAGAGGATTGTGATAAGTGTCTGCGTCTGCATGAATCAAAATGAATCCTAAATTTTTCTACAGTGTTTCTAGGAGCTCAGGGGAAGTTTCCACATGTCATCTTTCATAGGACTCTCAAAAGGGGTCTAGAGTTTCTATAAGTTAAGCGGATGCTGCCAAGTGTCCTCATTTGTTCCACCATGGAAGGTGCCACATGTCATTTGTTAAGATCAGTAGAAAGCAGCCAAAGCAAGCAGGAAAGACATGAGGGAATTGCTAAGGAGGATGAATGACCCAAAACTATCAAATTAGGGACAATCAACTAGTTGTTGGCTTTCAAATGATGATGAACCTGGAGGCATTCAGAGACCTGCAGGGTGAAAGGTAGAACCACTGAGAAAAGGAACCAAGAGGACCAAAAAAGGGAAAAGGTAGCTCAAGGGCTCGAATCATAGTGGAAAGGGAAAAGACTAGAAATATCTATGCAGTAATTATTTCAATAGGTGGAATAGTCTGCAAGGTGGATTCTTGAGCTCTTAAACATTGAAGACACGACCTATTTTCCCCCCTGGGAGTAAAGGTGAAGTGGATAGCTGTGCAGACACCAGATGACTTAGGCCCAGGAGAAGACATTCAAAATGAATCAACATGCCACAATTAAGGTAGCTACCCTATTCTGGCATGGCCCTCTTTGACAAAATTGAAAGTGCATTCAATGCATTGAATGTAGCATGGGCTGCTCCATGGAACAAAGTGCCAAGCCTTCCTTGGCCTCTATATATTGTAATCTCTTTGTTTGTTTCAAGGGAGATCTCTTTATTATCAAAAGCAAAACTCTGCCCTAATTGAAAGGCATTACTAAGAATTTGAGCTCAGATTGTTCATCATATTTCTTTGTTTGAATCAGAAAGCAAGTTACTTTCAAATTTTTTGCTATTATAGCTTGTATCATTCTAGGAGATTGTTCTTATATCTATTTCTTGAGTGTATTCTTGTTTATTCAAATTAACAAGTAGAGCTATTGGAAGTGATAAGGAAGATGTCTTGAACCCAGTTACTTTTAGACTTTGTGTTGTCATAGTTGTCTTCAGTGTGTGTTTTCTTTCTATTCTTGTGTAAAGCATCTTGGGATGACTTTATGCCCTCATTATCCTTCATATTTTGTTTCTATGTAAAGGACCTTGGGATGACTTTGTGCCCCTATTTTCCTTCATATCTCACTCTTGGGAAATCAAGGTGGAGACTTTGTGTTACATCTCAGTCTACTGGTTACTATGCCCTTGGTTACCAGTTACTTGTCACCACCTGAAAGAACTCCTGTTGTTCCTTGCAAGATCACTTCTGAAAGAAGAGAAGTGCCTTTAGTGTCTTCACCAATATTTTCTCCTTTGTTTGTGAATATCATCTCTGAAAAAAGAGAGATGGATGGTGTTATCCTACCCCCGAGTGTTATTTTCAGCTTATATATATATTATATAGCTCCTCATAGTTATTAGGGAACCTCCCCTTGATGAGAGGAGAGATTTGTCCCATGTTGATGTAGTAAAATTGCACACCTGGCTGACCAATCTCCCTATGCTGTGGTTGAAGAGACCTATTTTGTTCACCAGTTAGCTAGTCAAAAAAATATTCACCCAATAGAAAGTACTATGAGAATAATGCCATGAGTAGAGCCATGGTACCCATGTTCAAGATTAGGTGAAGAGTATAATGGATAATCAAATGATTGAGTTGTAATTAGTTGTCCTTAATAGAAGGAGATGAATGTAGGTAAGGACAAGGGATGAGCTTAAGTTAGACAAAAAGGTGAGTTTGATCTTGTTTAATAAAAGAGAGGATGTAGATGAAAAACATTAAGGGGCTCAGGTTCTAGTTTCCCTTCAAAGGATGACAACCGATAAGCTTATAATCCATACTTGTGCATTATGATATAAGGTCTGAGCCAATTGAAAGTAAACTTGCCTCGCTTGATTTTCTCCATATTGGTGACATGTTTATTTTCCTTAAAAATGAGGTATCTAATATTGAATTCTTGCACTTTAAGGTGTTTGTTATAATCATTCTTGATTCGTTCTTGATAGACATGAAGGTGGGTAAGCATGGTTAAATGATGCTCATAAAGTCACTCAAGTTAGGCTAAACATTCTTGATGATAATCACTCTCAGATATGAGATCTTGTAGGTATATGTGAAGAGAGAGAATTTGGACTTTGAGAGGCAAGACATACTCTAATTCAAATATAAGGGAGAAAGGGGTAGCCCCTGTAGGGGTTTTAATTTTAGTATGATATGCCCATAAGGCAAAGTGGATATGTAGATGCCAATCCTAACATATATATTAACCAATTTAGTTAGCATGTTATTGAGATTTTTGTTAGAGGATTCCACATATCCATTAGCTTGTGGATGATAGGGTGATGAGAAACTTAACTTGATATTGAATGTGTCACAAAGACCTTGGACTTGTTTGTTTTTGAAAGATATTCCATTGTTAGTGATAATTTTATGAGAAACATTGAAACAACAATGATGTGATGGTTGATAAATTCAACAATATTTTCTACTTTGGTTGATATAAGAGGAATAGCCTCTACCCATTTTGTAAAATATTTAGTCACAGTGATGATAGAATGATGTTATTGTGAACAATGGGGGTTAATTTCACCAATAATATCTAGACCCCATTGTGATAAGGGTTAGAAATCTTTGGATAATCAAATACTATGGCTAGGTGCGTGATGTAAATTTGCATGTTGTTGACATTTAACACACATTTTCATATAATCACATTGGTTGATAAATTCAACAATATTTTCTACTTTGGTTGATATAAGAGGAATAGCCTCTACCCATTTGGTAAAATATTTAGTCACAGTGATGATATAATGATGTTGTTGTGAAGAATGGGGGTTAATTTCACCAATAATATCTAGACCCCATTGTGATAAGGTCTAGAAATATTTGGATAATCAAAGACTATGGCTAGGTGTGTGATGTAAATTAGCATGTTGTTGACACTTAACACACATTTTCATATAATCACAACAATATTGGTTAAGGGTGGGCCATTAATAACCAAGGTAAATGATGTGTTTAGCAATGGCTAGGCCATTAAAGTGTCTACCACAAATCCCATCATGCATTCCTTGATAGCATGAGAGGCTTCATGACTACATAGGCAACGAAAGAGGAGACCATCAAATCCACGTTTATAAATAATTTTCCTTAGTAAGGTATAACGTGAGGTTCTCTAGATAAATGCTCTTTGAATATTCCTAAAAATACTAGGAGGAATGATGGAAAGGCTAAGATAGTCGAAGGTCTATTGATACCAAAGGTTGGGTATCCTCCACATTAAATATGGTGGGAGAGTTTGATTTGACATAAGAGGGTTGGGTAAGTCAATTGATAATTATAGATAGCTTAGATTTAGAGGGTGTAGATAGGATCTGAGAAGTGAGGGAAGTCATCATATCAACAAACTTGTTCATATATTGTGGAGTGGTTTATATACGGTAGTATTCAAATGATGCTAAGACTACATTAGATAATTGTTTTTACTATTGTAAAACATCATTATTTCATTGATAATATCCATTGATTTGATTGACCATGAGTTGAGATTCATTAAAAATGTTGATCATTTTGACTCCCAAGGCTAACATAGTTTGGAGGCCTATCACTAAGGCTTCATACTCAGCCATATTGTTGGTACATTCAAAATCTAGATTAAAGGATAAAGGAAGAGGTTCACCATAAAGGAGATAAGGATAACGCTAGCTCCTCCACCACATTGACACTTTGATCCATCAAAGAACATGGTCACTTGATAGGTGAAGTCTGCTTGAGAGAGGGTTGTGATGGACTCATCTAGAAACTCAAGAGGAGGAGGTCAATTGTCCATTAATGATGATTTGGCCAATTAGTTAGAAATGACTTACCCTTTAATTGACTTCTATCGAAGGAACTCAAGGTCAAACTCAGCTAAAATCATGATCCACTTGGCCAAACATTGGTTTCAATATGGCTTGGTGTGCATATAATTGAGTGGGTTGGTATTGGTTATGACATAGGTCTTGTGGTTGAGAAGGTAGTGGTGAAGTTTTGTGGCTAAGAATACCAAGGCAAGGCAAAGTTTATCAATATGGGTGTACCAAGTCTTGTACTCTACAAGCATATGACTAATGTAGTAGATGGCTTGCTCTTTATGTTGTTCATCTTGATAAGCCAACATTGCCTCTAAGGAGTGGTTAGTGGTGGAGATATAAAGATAAAAAGGTTTATCTTCCTTAGGAGGAATGAGGATGGGGGGAGATAGAAGGAACCCATTAAGTGAATCAAAGGCCTTCTGATATTTGTTGTTCCATTTAAAAGATACATCCTTCTAAAGAAGGTGGTGAAAGGGTTAGCATTGGTCTAATAGCTGAAAGATGAAGGGATAAATGGATTGGAGATTCCCTTGCAAGTTGCATAGTTTTTTGAGGTGGGTTTGAGGAGGCATATCAAGTATTTCTTTGATTTTGGTAGGATTGACTTTGATTCCTTGGAGGGAGATGATAAAGGTAAAGAGATTTCTAGACAAGACCTCCAAAATACACTTCTTGGGGTTAAGATGGATATGGTAATGGATGAGTTTCTTAAAGATAATATTAAGGATGGCCAAATGATCTTTAAGACATTTGAATTTCTCAAGAAGGTCATCGACATAATCTTTGACATTTTTGTGAATAAGGTCATGGAATATGTAGGCCATGACACATTGGTAGGTTGCACCACCATTTTTTAATCCAAAGGGCATGAACCTATAGCAGAAGGTTCCCAATGAAGTGATAAAGGAATTTTTATGTTGATCTTTAAGGGTAATTAGGATCTGATTATAACCTAAGAACCCATCCATAAGAGATAATATCTCATGGGCAACTGTAAGATCAATAAGCTAGTCAATGATTGGCAAAGGAAAGTCATCATCTGGGCTAGCAAAATTAAGGTCACAAAAGTCCACACAAATATAAATTCACTCTATGGCTTTGGTGATAGATATGGCATTCAAGACCCATTGGGGATAGTCAATGGGATAAATGAAATTGACATATAATAGATGTTGAAGCTCTTATTTGATGAGAAGGGATATGTGAGGGTGCATTCATCAAAGTTTTTGCCTAACTAGATTGGCATTACAGTTGGTGAATATGTTGTGGGTAGAGATGAAGGGATTGGTTCTTGGCATGTCACTATAAGACCAAGAAAATTATATGTTATGGTTTTGCAGGAAGGAGGGGAAATCTTGAAGCTCCTCGAGATTTAGTGATTAGTCAATTTTGACAATGTGTGGGTTATCCAAAGTGCCCAAGTTGATATCCATGGTGGATTCATTCAACATGGTTGAAGTCTCAAGAGGAAGAGATTTGTGGATAAAGGGATATTTTTCACCAAGATAGGTGACAATACAATCATCATCCTGACATTGAACAATATCAATGGTGGGAGAGTCATCTCCTATCATCTCAAGATGAGTCAGAGGAAAGGTTATGGTCACCCCATCCTTTTGATAATTCAGGGGTTTGAGACTGATCATGTTAATGAAAAAAAGTTAGGGGGGATGATGTCAAAATCCTTAGTTATTGATAGAGAATGGGTTGGTGAGGAAGGGATGCCTTTCTCAACAATGGTGATAGGAGGGGGGTTGGTTTGCTTTTTAGGTGACATGAAATTAAGGCCATGATTTTCATGAGGTTTTTTGGTTTTGATTGAAAGTAACTTATGCAGCTCATGTTCATACCATCCTAAACCAAATCCCTTCCAAGCACACCTATAAAGATATGTCTTGGCAAACTCTAATTTATCTAGATAGGAGAAACTGGAGGTGAATAGTCGAGGTGAAAAAGAGGTGGCTGAAGTGTCAAGGGGTTTATCAAGTTCCCCATAGATGAAATTGGTTTGACAAGTTGAGGGCCGAAAAAGAAAAACTCTAATATTGGGGTCATAACTAGGTTGTTGGATGAGGTTTCCATACTCTTGATGGGTGGGAAGCATGTCTAGTGTCAAAAATTGATACTCCCCTAATGAAAGATGTTGGAAGGTTGATTCCAAAGGGTCCATTATGGGGATTTGGGTGGAAGGGATGAATGAATTGGTGGATGATCCATTAGTAGAAGAAGATGGGGCTTCATATTTTACTAATGAAGGCTTGTTGGATGGAGGAAGGAGAATGTCATTGGTTTGGTACATCATATTACATGATGTGAAAGGACTCAAGTCTGCTTGGAGGGTAACAACTTGACCTTCATGTTCAAATTTGATGCATCAGTGTAAGGTGGATGGCACATAACCCATGAAATAGATCAAAGGGCATCCCAAAAAAATGTTGTATTAGAACTCACCTTCTACTGTGTATAAGATTTCAAGAAGCGTATGAGGTCCTAGTCGAATGTGAAGGAGAATAGTTTCTAAAGTCATGGCCATGGTATCATTGAGTGATCGGAGTACCGTTGATTTTTCTGACATGATATTCTCAAGTAATTTGATTTGGTTGTATGTGTGGGAGGAGATAATGTTGATGCTAGCTCCCCTATTAATCATAACCCTCTTGATATAGGTTTGGTTGATGTATGCAGTAATGAAGAGGGGATAATCTAGGTCATTTAGATGGATGGAGGGTATTTTTGAATCCTTAAAGGTAATAAGGTTAGAAATTTTAAGAGCTCTGGCAAAGGCTGCTAGAGGATGTATGCAGTAATGAAGAGGGGATAATCTAGGTCATTTAGATGGATGGAGGGTATTTTTGAATCCTTAAAGGTAATAAGGTTAGAAATTTTAAGAGCTCTGACAAAGGCTGCTAGAGGTTATGGGTTTTCTGGTTAGACCTCTATGGATTACAATTCATCTATCATATCTTGTCGATGATGGGGTGAGGTATTGATCATTTCATACAAACTCATCTTCATCAGTGTTTGGTGAAGTTGTTTCAAAACTACTCATTGCACTGATTCAGATGGGTTAGATTGAGAGGGACCCAAGATGTACACCTTGGGTTTGGTTGAAGGTAAAGGTGTTTAGTGTTGGCTAGATGATTGGGTGGTTGAAGAGGGATATGTCCATGGAATGGACACCTTTGCTTTTACTTTATCCTTCAGTTGAGCCTATGATTGTGTGACCACATGGATGGTATGGATTTGGGAAAGAGTCAGGCTAGAGGATTTTTTGGGTTCCACTTCACTCTGAGATGAGAGTAGAGGAGTAGTTGAGTATTGGTTTATGGTTCTTGGTTCTTGGATCGGTGTTGGGGTCATAGGAGGATCATATGGCAATAAGTCATCTTTATGATAAAATCGATGGGCTAATACTTGGAGAGCTTTACATTTATTTGTATCATGCCTAGGTGTTCTATGGTATGAGCATACTAATTTGTCATTATACCAAGATGGCTTAGGACTGTGTGGGTCGAATGGTTTGGTAGGTGGTAAGGTTAAGCAAGATGATTGCAATCACCTTTGTAGGATGGTTTAGTAAGACTTGGGCAGTGGTGGTAAAGGCATTGGTGTCTTAGGTTTAGTAGTTGAGGTGGAAGCCCTTTTAGGAGTGGGTTTGATTCAGAGATTTGGGTGAAGGAGCGTTCTTGGTGGATGGTTTTGGTATGGATTTCTTGGAGGAAAAAGGTGTTAAGGTAGATGCCTAAGAACTAGGCAATTTGGTTATAGAAGGTTTGGTAAAATAGGTGAGGATTAAATTACGATTGATGATGTAGCCAAAAGTGGTGGTTAGATTTGGGTCTTGTCTAGTAAGGTGGGTTTCCTTACTAAGGTAGAAGGGTGAGGTCCCAATATAGAAGGCAAAGTGGAAAGGGGAGGTAAATTTTTGGTTTTTGGAATCTTGGGTGTTTTCACCTACTTTGTTGGCTTGGTTTGGGGTTTCTTTGATAAGTTTGGTGAAGTTAATTCCAATTTTAATGAGGGGTGAGTAAGGTCCTAAATAGGGAATATGCCAAGGTTTTTGGTAGGCTTGGTTAGAATGGTAGAAGGAAACTTGGTTATTTTAGGTGGAGTCAGTTCAGATGGTGCAGTTATGGTTTGATTGGTAAAGGTTTCTAATGGCTTGGTTGTGGTGAAAGTGAGTTCAATAGTGGGAACAAAAATTTGGGATGATAGTGGTGTGGTTGGGGGTTCTTGATTGGTTTGGTAAGGAAGCTCGATATAGTGCCAAAATGTGGCATGATCTACATTGGGTTGGGATAAGTACTCTAAGTTTTGGACCAGTCTAGAGAAAGGCTTATAGATGGGTTTGATCCCTTCAATACTGATTTCAAAGGTCAGACCCATGGGTGAAGAGAGAGAATTAGTTACCTCATCATTTTCCTCAATCAAGGGCTCTAAGGTTTAGGAAGATGAGTCTCCTATGGGAGAGGTAGGTAGAGTGATCTCTTTCTTAGGTATGTTTTTTGAAGGAAGAGTGTGGATTGTTGTATGACATAGGAGAAGGACATGGTGGTAATGACTACCTCTTTTGGTATGTCTTATAAAGGAGGGGTCAATGACTCAAATTCCTTAATGAGTGGTGAAAATATAGGGGTTTTTTCCTTATATTCATATAGGAATGGAAGGTGAATCCACTACCTCAATAAGTGGATAAGGGGGAGTGGTTATTTCTTTAGTCTCATTTTCTAAAGGAATGGAGAGTGACTCCACTACCTCAATAAGTGGAGGGGTAGGAAAGGTGGTTTCATCAATGGATTCCTCATCAATGAGTTGAATAAGGACTACATTAATGTCGACCTATTTTACCCACAAGCAAAATTTTGGTCACCTTCTTCACTTGCTGCTCAATGCCAGTCATTTTCAGGTTCAACAAGTTTAGAGAGTTCATTTCACGCCTTGGTTTAGGTTTTTTAGCAGCCTCTGGTTTAAAGGGTTCATCATTCAGTTCAAACACCTTAGTTCAAATAGCATTAAACCATCATACCGTTGAACCGTTGAACCAATTTCTTGGTTCAACGGGCTAGTTTCAACGTACTTGGTTTAATGACAGATAGTTCATCAGCTTCAGTTCAAGGCCACTAGGTTCAATGTCCAATTCAATACATGATTTCATCAGCCTTTTGGTCCATCGGTGCGCTCCTTTGAACCTTGAACCGTTGAACCAAATTTTGGTTCAACGGGTTCAGTTCAAAGGGCTGCCCTTGGCCACAGGGTAGTCAAAAGTCAAAGTGCCTTTTCGGAGGGTGGACACTTCAATTTCAAAGATTCGGGCACGCTTCAAAATAACAAAAGAATGGACCAAACAGAATTTATACAGATAATTTGTCTGCAGAAATGCACAGTCAAGGCTCAAAGCTCAAAGTCAAAGCAGAAAATATAGCATAGCCGAGTGACCTGGGAGAATTAGCAAAGGTAGAGAAGTGCCCGAGAGGATGCCACGTGGACCTGATGACATCCTAAAGGATGTCAAAATTAATGAAGCAAAGTATTCATTTGCCTTCAAACGAAAAGGCACGAACCATGAAGAAGAGCTTGAAATGCAGCAACCCACCCAGATGTTCGCCCCAGGGGCTGAATGAGCCAGATAAGACAAAATTGAGAAAAGGACAAGAAGACATTCATGAAATGAGCAAGCAGTTAAGTATAAGTGGTGCCAATTTGAGAAGTGACTCCAGTAGATGAAATAGTTCCTTCGAATTGATCATAAGAAGATGCAACAACTAAGTAATGTAACTGGTTTTATCCATTTTACATTTAATGGGTGGACAAATCGCATTTTGACATTAAAAATGCAGACTTTGAGCAGACAAAGCCCATGTCTCATAAATGTTTTGAGCAACTTGTTGAAGAGACGTGATGGCCACTTGTTGAAGGGACGCCACATAGGCTTCTTTGTTCTCCCATATATATTGCAAACTTGGTCATTTTGTAATCATCTTTTCACAATTTTAGCCAGGCGCAGCCCTCCTAAAATTTTTGCCTGAATCAATTAAAATGTAGTTTTTACCTCCATTTGGATATATGTCTCAGAGTATGCCTTGAATGTTTGTCTGTGTCCAGTCATTGTTTCTTGATGCTCTCACAGGTTCGACACCAGCAAACCTATCATCTACAAGGTGCCATTTTTGCAGCTAAAAGGAGAAGAGCTGACATTTGAGAAGACCAAAATAGAAGGAATTACTTACAGTGTGCATTTCATAGCACCTCAGTGATTTTCTATCTCCTATGTTTTCATGAAAGCCTCCCTGCCAGTCTTTATAGCTTGGTCCTTCTGCCAAATGTGTAGTGTATGTGTGTATTTGTTTGATTCAGAGAGTGGATGTGTGAAGGTTGACTTATTTTGGTGCATCACCTCTTTAGAGTAGGCTTGTTTTCCTGCATTCTCTTTCCCCTTTTCATCCCCCCTTTTATATATCTATATATATATATATATATATATGTATGTATGTTAGCACTTGATGGAAAAACAAGATGCATCAAAGGGAGCTAGCCCTTATCTAGAGACTCTCTACTCTAGCTTCATCGATCCCATAGGTGAGAGGAGAGTTTCCATGTTGTGAGGAGAAGGTAGGAGCTAGGCCTCCTTTCCCTAGGTGCAAACTTTTGTGTCAATAGTTCTGGCATGTCTAGTGGGACCAACTGGGACAGGTTTTGTCTAAAGAATTGAAGAATTTTGGTGTGTTCTTCAACCGACCAGCCTTTGGAGGCTTCTACATCAAACACCAATGGTGACTCCAAGTTAAATCAATTGGTTAAGCAGTTTTGGTGCCATACCATCAAGAAACAACATTTTGGTATGTATAATCCCATCGTTCAGAGCCATGGACCCTATTTTCTTTGGCTAGCATGGCTATAATCCTTACCAGCCTTATGTTGATCCTTATCAGTTTCAATATGGCCATTCCCATCCCTTTAATGAGCTATATCAGCCTTATTCCTAGTCTTCTCAATATGTCATTGCTCCCACTCAACCCAGTCTCTTTGCCAATCAACCCGTTTCTGCCTTCAAGCGAACACTGCTGGGATACAAAAAATATGTAATAGATCTTGACACCAGAAGGGGATGCAGCCAAGAAATTCCTGATCATAACGTCCATCAAGTGAGGAATGCACTGAATTTGGTTAAGAAGGAATGGACTCCCATTGAAAGAGCCAATTGGCATAGGCTTACAAATGAGATGTTGGATGTGAGTGGTCTGATTGCATCTTTGGAGGAGAAGCTGAGTATTTATGAGAGGCAGCCTTACCAAGTCTATCAACCTACATACTCACTGCCCAAGCATCATATCAGTCATATATAGCCCCTACTTATAAGCCAGATCAAGCCTGTCAAAGTCCTTTCCCCAATTATGTTGAGGAGAGTTCTAAAACAACAAACCTTGTGTTTAAGGCTAATCTTGGTAGACAGATCGAGTTGGAAAACCTTCAGATGCAGTAGTCCATCTTGGCAGCGAGGGAAGTGGAATTTAAATCTTCACTACCCTCTCACATTGTGGCCCCATCAACCCCAAAGGAGATGCCCAGTCCGAATTTCTTGAGCTGAAATCAAGTGATTGAGTCACGGAACAGCAAGGGGGCGAAAGACATTATCCAAGAGTGTGAGGTACAAGATGAGGTTAGTCATTTTCAAGTTCCCCCCCACCCTTCCTCAAGAAGATCCTTGCATTTCACAACAATTTTCATGCACTCCCCATCTCTATGGTGTTTCCCACGAGCTCCAAGAAGTGCAAAATGAGGATTATTTGGCTAAGTGGGCTGAGGATTTAGAGGCTAAGATGAGACTGCTGAGAGAAAGAGAGATGGAGATTTTAGACCCTGTAGAGGAGCTGACGCCAAAAGACACCCCTTCCACCAATCCACAAGCTAATTTCAATATTGATGAAGTGTTGGTAAAGTGGAGGGACGAAAATCAAGAAATTTTGGCCCAAAGTCTTCCCTCTCCTATTCTAGAGAAAAATCCCTCTTGTATGCCAAATCCTTTCTATCAGATGGCACTTGCTCATTTTGGATCATCTGATGCATCAATCGATCCTACCCTCAATCCCATGCACCTAGATTTTCAACATGCCTCTTTTCAGACAGCTCTTCCTGTACATGAGCAAAAAGTGGAATCTTGGGGTGGAAAGGAGGAAGAAGGGAAAGGTTTTGCTCAAAACCTTGAAGAAGATGGGGCTGCTCCTGCTCTTGATGATGATTGTGACTTTTGGGAAAGGCTTTTCCAAGAAGATATGGAGAGGCGGATTGCGGAATTGGAGTCCAGGGCAGGTTTCCTCAGCCAATGTGTAATGGATAGTTCAGACCAAATAGCACATTCCATGTCTGAACACACCCCACTTACACATCCCCAAGAGAACTATCAGGGCATGCCTGATATAGGTGAAGTGCTAACCAAATGGGAGGAGAATCATTTGATTCTAGTTCAAGGACTGCCTCCTCTTCCACGTGAGTTCATCCATCAGCCTTCCACTTCACCCCTTCTCGAGGATGAGCCTGTCTTGAGGGAAGCAAGTGAAGAGGAGTATGCTCAATTCATGACTGATCAGGGAGACTTCATGAGTGTGGATGAGGAAGAGATCACATTAGGTGACATGGAGGAGCATGGGCAGCCTCTTCATATTTTAAATGATTCATTTGAAGCCATTGAGGTAGGCTGCACTATTCTTCAAGGAGGTTATGAGCTGGATAAGAGTAGAGAAGGCAGCATTGGGGTTCTAACAAGCATGCAAAGAGGCTATAGTTTTTTAGATTTACCCCTTCAAGGGGTTAGTGAATCTGAAGATATCTTCTTTGAAATCATCAAGGAAGATGGCCATACCATGGAACCCGAGCATGAGGCAGAGGAGAGCAAGCCAGTCAAGGGTGCATATCAAGGAGCTTATGGTGATGAGCCGACAGTAATTGTTTTCTTGATGGGAAACACCAGCTTGAAGAACCAACAGGAGGCAAGCTTCCAGGAACAAACAGAGTATGTATACGTTGGGAGCATGTTTGAATATCCACTCAGATTCTAGCCAAACTAGGTGACTGGTAAGAAGAGCAAGTCACCAACTCTCCTTTTCATTCAGCTACTTGCCTGCCACCATAAGTCTTCTTGCCATGAAGGGTACTTAAGAAATTTTCCCTTCGATCCAGGAGGGAGGCAAATTTTCCTGGTTAGCTGTATATAGTAGTTTGTTTCAGTTTCTTTCCCTATTTTCCCTAAGTGTAGTTTGCACAGGTAGTGTTTTTAGCCTTGTGTGTTTCTCTTTGTGTGTGGGGTAAGGCTTCATATTTTATTCTCGAATATTTCAAGCTATTATTAATTCTTTCATGGCTACAATTTGACATTATGCCCAATGGAATGCAAGGCAACTGGTTCTAAGCATAGCAACCATGCTTCCCTTGTGAGCCGCTAATTGTTGACCTATTTTGCCCATAGGCAAAATTTTGGTCACCTTCTTCACCTGTTGCTCAATGCCAGTCATTTTCGGGTTCAGCAAGTTCAAAGAGTTCATTTCACGCCTTGGTTCAGGGGTTTCAATAGCCTTTGGTTTAAAGGGTTCATCATTCAGTTCAAACACCTCAGTTCAAATAGCGTTGAACCATCATACCGTTGAACCATTGAACCAATTTCTTGGTTCAACAGGCTAGTTTCAATGTACTTGGTTCAATGACAGATAGTTCATCGACTTCAGTTCAAGGCCACTAGGTTCAACGTCTGGTTCAATACATGAGTTCATCGGCCTTTTGGTCCATCGGCACGCTCCTTTGAACCTTGAATTGTTGAACCAATTTTGGTTCAACAGGTTCAGTTCAAAGGGCTGCCCTTGGCCGCAGGGTAGTCAAAAGTCAAAGTGCCTTTTTGAAGGGTGGACACTTCAATTTCAAAGATTCAGGTGCACTTTAAAATAACAAAGGAATGGACCAAACAAAATTTTTGTGGACAATTTGTCCGCAAAAATGCACAGTCAAGGCTCAAAGCTCAAAGTCAAAGCAAAAAATACAGCATAGCCAAGCGACTCGGGAGAATTAGCAAAGGCAGAGAAGTGCCCGAGAGGATGCCACATGGACCCGACAACGTCCCAAAGGACATCAAAATTAATGAAGCAAAGTAGCCATTTGCCTTCAAACAAAAAGGCATGAACCATGAAGAAGAGCTTGAAATGCAGCAACCCACCCAAATGTTCACCCCAAGGGCCGAATGAGCCAGATAAGACAAAATTGAGAAAAGGACAAGAAGACATTCATGAAATGAGCAAGCAGTTAAGTCCAAGTGGTGCCAATTTGAGAAGTGACTCCAACAGGTGAAATAGTTCCTTCGAATTGATCATGAGAAGATGCAATAGCTAAGTAATGTAACCAGTTTTCTCCATTTTACATTTAATGAGTGGACAAACCACATTTTGACATTAAAAATGCAGACTTCAAACAGAAAAAGCCCACGTCTCATAAATGTTTTGAACAACTTGTTAAAGGGATGTGATGGCCACTTGTTGAAGGGATGCCACATAGGCTTCTTTGTTCTCCCATATATATTGCGAACTTGGTCATTTTGTAATCATCTTTTCACAGTTTTAGCCAAGCGTAGCCCTGCTAAAATTTCTGCCTGAATCAAATAAAATGCAGTTTTTACCTCCATTTGGATAGATGTCTCAGAGTATGCCTTAAATGTTTATTTGTGTCCAGTCATTATTTCTTGATGCTCTCACAGGTTCGACACCAGCAGACCTGTCATCTACAAGGTGCCATTTCTGCAACTGAAAGGAGAAGAGCTGACATTTGAGAAGACCATAATAGAAGGAATTACTTATAGTGTGCATTTCATAGCACCTCAGTGATTTTCTATCTCCTGTGTTTTCATGAAAGCCTCCCTGCCAGTCTTTACAGCCTGGTCCTTCTACCAAATGTGTAGTGTATGTGTGTATTTGTCTAATTCTAAGAGTGGATGTGTGAAGGTCGACTTATTTTGGTGCATCACCTCTTTAGAGTAGGCTTGTTTTCCTGCATTCTCTTTCCCCTTTTCATCCCCCCCTTTTATATATCTATATATATATATATATATATATATATATATATGTATGTATGTTAGCACTTGCTAGAAAAAACACGCTGCATCAAAGGGAGCTAGCCCTTATTTAGAGACTCTCTCCTCCAGCTTCGTCAGTCCCACAGGTGAGAGGAGAGTTTCCATGTTGCGAGGAGAAGGCAGGAACTAGGCCTCCTTGCCCTGGGTGCAATCTTCTACGTCAACAATTAATATTATGGAATTTGTGGTTGTGAGAGGATTTCACCTTATTCTTTTCATTGTTCGTAGAAGGAGCATGGTTGGGAAATGGTTATCTAAAGATGTCAAGTGCTTGATTTGGGGGTGTAATGGGATTATTCAACATAATTTACCCCTTGTCAATGAGGTTTTAGATGATGTTCTTGAAGGTATTACACCTACTAACATCATGTCCAATGAAATGATGAAAGGCATACAATTCGTTCTCCTTATACCAACCAAGTATAGGACAAGATGAATCAAATTGATGTGGAGGTTTAATCAGTGGTAGTTGTATGATATTTGCCTTCAATAAATTTCTAAAGACCAAAGCATATGACTCCCCTAGCAGAGTAAATTGATTTTGATTATTGCGGGTTGGGTTTCTATTATTCTAATTGGAGGAGTTGGGTTGGTTAACAATGGGTGGAGGAGCGGTCTTAAGAACAACTACATTCATGGTTCCCTTTTTTTTTAAGTTAATGTTGGTTTGACTATTAGGTTTGGAGGGAGTCTCATTTGATTTGAAAGTTGAATTATTGTTTCTCAATTTCGACTTCCCCTCATCAATGGCTCTATTCTCTAGTTTTTGTGCCATTCTGAAAGCTTCATCAAAGGTCCTGAAGCTCTAAACCCATAAAGTAGATGAGATATGTTTGGTATAAGCTCGAGTAAAGAGTTTAATCAGCTCAGGTTGGGGTAAAGAGAAAGATAGTTGATTTATCAAGATTCTTCAATAGGTTACGAGGTCGGCTATGGACTTATCAAATTATTGAATGGAGTAGAGATTGGTGATGGAAACTTTCTTAGATATGTTTATGGAAAAGTGAATCTAAGAAAGTCTAAGCTAGTTAGGTAAAAGAAAAAAGGGAGTACTTTGTAATATCACTATACCAATATAGTGCTAGACCTAATAGAGACATGGCAAATGTATGGATAAGGATAGCATCATCATAGGAAATCATATAGCATGAATGCCTAAATTCTCTTAGATGTTGTTGAGGGACTTCCTTACTTTGAAACTTCAAAAAATTTAGAAGTTCCCGTTGAGGATGCTAAGGTTGAATAGGGACAGATGGATGAATTGGTTAATTGTAGCTTTGGTCATAATATAGGAGGTTTTATGCATGAAAAATAGATGAATCCAAAGTATTCATTTTGTCCATTAACATTTTAATAAGGTCTGTTTGTGGTTGTTAACCCCCATAGTTTTAAGTTAGATTATGTTGGGTTTGGGTAGGTGCTACATACATATAGTTGGTGGGAGGTTGGGAGGATGCCACAAATTGGTATGTGGACATGGGTGGTTGGGATGATGCCACATATGATTACTTAGAGATAGGTGGTTGGGTGGAAGGTAGAGGCACATACCCTTGTGGGTTAGGGATGTAGCTTAGGTTATGCGAAATATGCACTTATTGGGGGACTGATGTAGGCTAGGTTGGAGGTATGGTTGGGTTAGTAGATAGAGGTTAGGTGGTAACTTTGGTACTGTTGGGTGGAAAGGTAGAAGGTGTGGGAACCGCCAAGATCTGGAATGTAGTGGAGGTGGGTGGGTTGGAAACAAGGGGAATGGTGATGACACTAGTAGAGGGTACTCCTATGGTAAGGGAAGTACTAGTGCCCAAAGGTTTGGTTTTTCCTATACTAGGAGGGTTATTAGTTGGGGTAGAAGGTGCTTGGGTGTTACTTGGTTGATTGGGTTGGTTTTGGATAGTGGTATCAATGGGTTTATTGGTAAAGGAGGATGCCTAGGTGACTAAAGGTTGGGTGGAGATGGTGGAAATAGAAGTGTTGCCCATAAGGTGGGATGGCATGCCATAAGGCAGTTCAACAGGTAATGCTGAAGGAGGGGTATGGTGAGATGTGGTGTTAAGGTAATGTTGGAGGGATATGGGGTTGTTATCTAGAAATGTGGCAAAATCCGTATCACCTTGGGTAACCATTTGAGGGATGGTAGGACTTATAGAAGGATGAGGAGAACTCTCTACATCTGAGATGTACTCCATGGATGAGGGAGAAGAGGAAGGTGGATGATTAGGAGGTAGATCCTGATTTGCTTGGTTTCTTAGTTGTTGTCTAGTTAAAACCATGTAGATAAGGAAAAGAAGAAGATACAAGCAATCTCACAACTCAAACAAAGAGAAAACAAGAAAAAAGTAAAGGAAACAAAACACACACTAAAGCACATTAAATCTTAAGGTTCATTTTAGTCTCTCTTGTGGCTTATGTCTTAAGCTTTAAGAATTTTTTGAATCAACTTGGCTTATAGAGTGGGTACTAAAAAAGAATTCTATGGTTGGTTTCAGGTTGTGTTTAGGCTCTCAAAGGGATATATATTGTAAATTAGTACATGGCTTGATATTAGGGCCTACCCCCTCACTTCACACATTATAGAAATAAGGGTGTCAAGTGCTTATACAAGATATACCAATTGTCATAGAATATACTTATCTAACAAATTGAGTTGGTTCTCCCCTTGGTGGTAAAATCTAAGTAGGGTAGCCAGGAAAGGTGACCACTAGGTAATGAAATCCCAATCAGGCCTTATGTCAATGTTTTTATGCTTGATAGGTGTAAGTGGTTTGGTCTTGTGTGTGATAAGATTGAAGCTATGATTAGTTCACTTGATTAATTAAAGTAAGTGAGATAAAATAAACAAGCAAACAATGGATGCAGTCAATTTTAAGCCCAAGATGAAATTTTGATTTCATCATGTAGACATAAAAAATATACACATTGTGATTTCAAATGTCAAAAACACCCCTAGTCTCACCTAAGACCCTCTTGGGACCAACCTACACCAATTTTTCCTAACTAACCCCATCCGTAGCTAGATTCACAAACTAACTCCACCTTGCCTTTAGGATCTCTTTCCTCTGGAAGATGACCATCGACGATCACGGTGACTATCGATGGTCACCCTTTGAAAACCCTGACCATCGATGGTCAAGGTGCACCTCCTAGTCAAAAGCATGAAATATTTCATTGAACTCTTCTAAATATAATCCATCTAATTCTTATTACATGCCTTTTCATGGACATATTATATTTAGATGGACTAGTTGTACCTTCACTTCAACCTCTTTCTTGTGCCTATAAGAGAGAGAGGCCTGGGATGTCAAATCCATTTGTAATTATTATCAAGATCTTGTGCATTCAATAAGTTTATTTTTTAGGTCAATCAAGTCAATTAGATCATTCAACATCATCAGTGTCATTAGCAATCATATTAAGAGCCAACTCATCATCACCTCTCAATCAAGTTCTTGAGTACCATTGCTCTATCAGAATCAAGTCAAATTCTACCAATAGGTTAACTACTTCACCCACTCACCCAATAAAATTTTGGTAAGACAAGTACTTGTTTGTCAATAGTCATGTATTTTATTGCCATTTTACAACTAGACCAACCCTTCCCCATCTCCTAGAATCCATCTTTTGGATCATGTTATTTAGCAATTCACCAACCTAGATCTTCACATAGTAATCACCAATGATTAACTCAATCATCGATAGTCTACCCAACCACAAATGGTTAGATTGACCACTAATGGTCACCTTAACTATTGACAGTCACCCTGACCACTGACGGTTACTATGGTAGTGAAAACTAGTAAGCTTTTTTCACCCACCTACCCCCAACCAAACTTAATTTTATATGTTTCTGATCACTCATAGACCTCTTTAAAATTTTATAAAGTAGACCCCAACCCCTTATTACTATCATTAATTATTCTATCACTAATTTGGTCATTTCTAGTCTATTTTTCTAAGCAAGCATTCTTGTGTTCAATTTCAGTACCTTTTGATTATTGATGCAAGTGCCTTCTTTCTAGTTTTATAAACTTAATTGTTTAAAACATGTGGATTGTCAACCCCTAAAGAAGCTCTCACTTTTGGGATCTATTTATCACTAGGAAATTCACCTAACTATTTGTCTAACAAACAAGTTTGCTTTAGTTTTTTATTATCTGCAAGTCTTTCTCCCAAGCCAAAGAGCTCTTCACAGTCTTCTGATTCAACATGCGCACAAATAAATAGGTTTTTAAACCATACCTGCATTGAGTTTATTTTCTCTCTTTCTTTAGAAGTTAAGCAAAAATTTACATGAAACACATTGTATGAGAAAAAAAAGAAAAAGAAGCACCTAGATGCAGCTATGAAGCTAAGAAAAGACTCATGGGTCCCACTGGGTGTGCTAGAATGTTTCACATAAATTATGTTTATTTCCTTAAGAATAAAGTTGTAAAACTTGAAAAAAGGGTGAGATTAGTAAAACCTAAATTTATTTTTCTCTCTATGATCTAGACGGTTGTAGATACTCCTCTTTGGATTGGGATGAATGACCTATAGATAAGAAAGCACTAAAGAAATAGTTGATTAGTTAAATAGTAGGGTGGACTGCCTAACAAGCTAGATCCAAGAAGCATAAGCTTCCTTGGAGGATATAAATCCACACTTTTAAATAATTAAGCTCTAAAAATGAAAGATAAATTACTTGCATAAATAACATAAGCTACTAAAATCAAATACAAGCAGCATTTGTAAGAGATGAATTTGACTAGTTATAGCAATAAATGATTAGATATTAATGCCAAATAGATCGTGTATGGTTCAAAAAATAGAGTGATGATTTATGCTCAAGTAAAAAGTCAAAAAAGTGGGATTTGCTTGGGGTTTGATAGGTAGAAATAACTTTTTGAAAATGACACACAATGATCATCGACAGTTGGGTAAAACCATTGACGATTATGGATAAACCATTGGCAATCAAGGTGACGGTCAGTGATTACTATGGGTTTTGATCTAATTCAAGAGGATGGTTGATGAGGTGTTAGAATGGATTTTGGAAGGTGGGTGTGGGTTGGATTTTAGTTGTGGGATAGAAACAAAGTAAACTAATTACTAAAAATAGATAGCTTGTTGGCTTGAAGAATATGGAGGTGAGTGGCTAAGAACTTGTTGATGGATCCTAGAGCAATTCTAGTAAAGTAACGGTCTATGGTATATGATTGATGAGCAATGGTACTTTAGAATTATGACCTGGTCACTGGTTCACTAGGAGAATACCTACAAAAGAAGTTTTGATACAAGAAGCTCTGATAATTTCTAATTATCTCTGATGCTTGATTGATCTCATCCTAGACCCGGATCCCTTTTCACCTCCTCCTCCTCTCTTTTTATAGAAGGAAGGGAGAGGTGAAAAAATAAGTTCAACAAGGTGTCAAGGGGTCATCTAATTTTAGTATTAACATGCATAATTATGTGAGTGGCTAAGAATAAAAAATCAAGGTAGAGTTAAGTCAAAGTTAACCCTTTAAGGTAGTTAAAGGCTGACCATCGGTGGTTAGGCCTAACCATCAACAGTTAGGGTGATCATCGATGGTTGATAGGTCAAAGGTCAAAGTGGTCAAATTTAGTCAATTTTGACTTATGTTTTTGGTTGTAAGGTTTGAGAATAGTCCTTAAGAGGTCTTGAGGTGGTCTAGGGGTTAGTTTGACATCTAGAATCATTATGTGCGAGTTTCTAGTGTCTACAATTGGATCTAAGGTCTATGCTTGTTTGTGTTGGTGTAATTAAAGACACTTAGTTTTCCTCTTTAATTTTTATGAGATATTAAGTCATAAGTTAATTATTTGTGAATTTTAATTGTAAATGAGGATAAATATTATAGTTATCGCAATCCCTTAGTGTGCATAGATTAGATATAATATTTCCATATTTGGCATGCTTTAACTTTAGTTAACTATAGTTAGAATTTTATATATAAATATCTCTTGCATGATATTATAAATTAATTTTTTAATTCATGTACCTCTATGATAATTTATTTATACATAAAGGTCCTATTTATTTATGAATGTTAGAAGAACATTGTCTGATGTAGGAGCATCACTCCTAGGCTAGTTTTCTTTTAAAATTTTGCTTTCATTTTTCAATTTTAGTTTTATTATAATATATAAAGTTTTATAATTCTTAGACCATCCTTATTTTTAAATTATAGGTGTAATTCTTGGGTCTAAATGGTCAAAATTTTAAATTTGGCCTTTCCTGCCAAAACTAAGTTTTTGAAAATTTGAATTATTTTGCTTAGATTAGATGTTGCAGGGGTTTTTACAAGGATTTTTTAATATGTCAATTTATTTTAATTGTCTCTAGAATACACCATGAATCCATACCATTAGTCTCAACTCATAATTGTATGGAATATCACCTTTGGTATAAGTTCTCATTGCTCAACTAGCCTACTTGTGATCGTTAGAAGGTCCAAAGGTAGTTAGAGAAGTTGTAGGACTTATATATTGTTTTTTTTATGTAAGATAATTAATTTGAGTTAAATAGAGATAAATTTCAAGAAAACAAGAGGAAAATTACACATTTTAAATACAAAAGTGTTTGTAGACCATGTTTCCTATTTGTATGCATTGGGAATTAACTATGTGTAACTGGACAAAGAAGAAAGATACATTAAAGATTTGTTTTTGAGACTTATTGTGAATATGTTAAGTTATTTATAGGATTTTTTAATGTTATCAAGTGTTTAATTTAATTATTTCAATACTCCTTTTTGAAAATGATGTTACAATCCTATAGTTGTTAGTATATTTATATACAGTCAAACATAAATCTTTATGGAAAAGTGTAGAAGATGTGTTAGGAAGAAAATCTGGTAATTTGAGAAGGTGTCTAAGGGTTTCATAGAGGTCACAACCTTCATAGTTAATTTAAACTCAATTTGGAACTTAAAATCTCTAAATAACTTCTCTCAGCTCTGTACAGAGCAGTCTAACCCTGAGTTAGGGTTTCTAGATAGAAACTTGATTTATAAGAGTTTAAACTAGTCAAAAACCACCAAACTTTGTGATTGGGTGTGTTTTATATTAATCTAATATATTATTTAGGTTTCATAGTTTTATAGAGTACAAAGGTATATAATATTAGGGCTATGTTGTATTTAGGCATTGGGAGACCTAATTAGGTAGTACAGAGACTAGAAAAGTGTGATAAGAAGGGTTTTGAACCAATAAAATTTGTGGAGAGATAGAGTTCAATAGAGGGTACTAGAAAAGGTCTTTAGTTTCTAGTAATAAATCCTTGATCATCCATACAATCAGTAAAAGATTAAAAAAGGCTACAAAAAAGCCTATGAGTTTGTATAAGGCTATGTAAGTAGCAAGGTTACGGCTTCGAGGGTGCTTTCTCTAAATAATTTTGGTATTAGAGCCAAAAAAATATACCTAGAAGTGAGTGTACAAGGTGATATTATCTAAGAGGAAAAGAATTTATGATTTGTTTGGTAAATTATTTAGGAGAAGATAAGATGCCACCAAGGAGGAATGCAACAAGTGAGAGGGCAACAACCATAAAGATGGGAGATACAATATTGAAATATTTGAGGAACCTTAAAGTCAATTTTGATGCTAGACTCATATCAATTGAAGTTAATC
Source organism: Torreya grandis (assembly GCA_037957365.1). Lineage (NCBI taxonomy): Eukaryota > Viridiplantae > Streptophyta > Pinopsida > Cupressales > Taxaceae > Torreya > Torreya grandis. Next base: position 2,805,242 of record JARHVA010000659.1, on the reverse strand, counting down.
ATATAAGGGGAGTAGTCACAGGTGATTTGAGTGACCAAGAAGAAGAAGAGCCATAGGCACCAAAGATGGAAGATGAAGGAGAGAGAGAAACTAAAGAGCAAAAGTTTGAGAGATTGTTGAAATTGGTGAAAGGGTAGTGATCTAAGACCAAACTATATATTCGAATATATGCAGGTATTCTCAGTGGAGAATAACTCCTTGATTGGATTGGATAGTTGGATAAGTACTTTGATTTTGAAGATGTGCTATAAGAGCAACAAGTTAAGTTTGCTAGGACCAAGATGAAGGGTCATGCATCCCTATAGTGGGATTACATATAGGATGAGAGAAGGAATAAAGGAAAATCCAAGATTGGGTCTTAGGATAGAATGGTTTCCAAATTGAAGAGCAAGTTCTTTCCTAGTGACTACATCACCAACTTGTATAGGAAAATTCAAAACTTGAAACAAAAAGAGATGGGGGTAAGAGAATATACTAAAGAGTTATACAAAATAATCATTAGATCAGGTCACATGGAAGATTACAATGATAAGGTGGCTAGGTATATCAATGGTTTGAGATATAACTTGCAGGATGAGTTGAGACTTGGTAGTCCAAAGACACTAGAAGAACGCTACCAATTGGATTTGAAAACTGAAGATAAACTCAATAGGAAAATAAATCGATAAAAAATAACTAGAGACATAATTTTTAGGGGTAGAGGTTAGAAAGAAGGTAAAATATGTTCACAAAGAATCTAAGGATAGACTAGTACCTCACATGAGCAACCATCTAGTTGAAGAGAAGGATTTAGAGGTAAAACGCCTTATTTCAATCATGGATATGCATCAAGGGGTAGAGGATCAAGTGGTTTTTTAGGAATGTGATTAAAATGCAACAAGTTTATTGGACATAGGTCATGTGAGTTCCCAGAGGATCAGCCATTAGGGAGTCCAAGAAATAAAGGAAGAAATCAGGTTGCATTGGAAGTTAAGGAGGAGAGTTTTGTTCTCCATCACTTGTGAAAGAACCTAAGGTAGGAGAATAATTATTAATGAGGAGAGTGATAATCAAGACACCTAAGTATAAGGATCCACCACAAAGGAAAACTATTTTTAGGACTTCTTGCAAATTCCAAGGTAAATGTTATAAAATGGTCATAGATTTAGGAAGTATAGATAATCTAGTTTCTATTGAAATGGTCAATAAACTTGGATTGAAGAAGTTGCCTCACCCCATACCATACAAAGTCTCATGGTTGAATAAAGGTCATAAATTTTTGGTAAGTGAACAAATTTGGGTGGAATTTCGAGTTGAAAGGTACAAGGACAAGGTCCTTTGTGATGTGATTCCCATGGATGTTTATCATGTGATTCCCAGTAAGTGGTAAAGATTTGCTAAGTGCCATGAATGAAGAGGAGTTGGAATTTGCATTGGTATTCAAGCCTAGGACTATTATGAAAACCACCAAGATAAATGAATTTCCTAAATAAATCTAAGAAATGTAAAAAGAATATGCAAAAATTGTGGTTGATGAGCTGCCAAGTACATTTCCACCTATGAAGAACATGACTCATCACATAAAATTTATTCTAGGAGCAAGCTTGCCTAACAAAGCAACCTATAATATGACCCCTAAGTAAAATGTAGAAATTAAGAGATCAGTGAAAGACATTTTAGACAAAGGACTAATCAAAGAAAGTCTCAGTCCTTATGTAGTGCCTAAGAAGGAAGGTGAGTGGAGAATGTGTACAGACTCTAGGGATATCAAAAAGATCACCATTAGATATAGGTTTCCACCACTTAGGATGTAAAATTTGATGGATTGCTTGAGTGGATCAAGATATTTTTCCAAAATTTATCTCAAGAGTGGGTTCTATCAGATTAGGATCAGACAAGGGGATGAGTGGAAACCCACTTTCAAAACCAATGAAGGATTGTATGAATCGTTGGTTATGCCATTTGGTTTGACCAATGCACCAATAAATTTCATGAGGATTATGAATGAGGTCCTCAAACCTTTTATAGGAAATTTTTTATTATTTTAATTATATGACATACTTATCTATAGCCCTATCAAGGAGGAACATCTTCACCATTTGCATCTAGTCATGAGAAGGTTGTAAGAAGAAAGGTTGTTAATCAACCTCAAGAAGTGTGATTTTATGAAGTCATAACTATTTTAATTGGTATTTTTCATCTCTAAAGGCATGATAAAAAAGGATAAGGACAATGTGAAGTCAATCATGGAGTGGCCAATACCTAAAATAGCTGGAGAGGTAAGAAGTTTGTATGGACTTTAAAGTTTCTATAGGAAGTTTATTAGAAATTTTAGTGGAATATGTTCTCCCATAATAGACACCATTAACAGATAAAAGAAAATGTTTGTTTGGAATGAGAAACTTGAAAGGAGTTTATAATATTTGAAACAAAGGATAACGGAGAAACCTATACTAGCATTGCCAGACTTCAAAAAAATGTTTCAAATAGAATATGATGCAAGTGGAGTGGCAAAGGGGTTGTACTAAGCCAAGATATCATACCTATAGCCTATTTCAGTGAAAAGCTAAATGATGCCAAGAAAAATCACTCATATTATGACTTGGAATTCTATGCAATGGTGCAAGCATTAAAGAAGTGGAGGCAATACTTAATACTAATGGAGTTTATTATCTATACAAACAATCATACACTTCAGTTCATCACCAATCAACCTAAGTTAAATCAAAGACACATGAAATGGGTGGAGGACATGCAAAATTTTACCTTCACCATAAATCATAAGCAAGGATAAAGTAATAAGGTATCATATTCATTAAGTAGGAGAGTCTTGTTGGTGTATGAGATACAACTATAGAGTTTTGGTATGGAGTCACTCAAGGAAATGTATGAAGATGATGAAGACTTCAAAGAAGCATACAATGCTTGCAAGCATCCAACTACACTAAAAAAAGAACCATCATTGGAATATGTCATACAAGATGGATTACTATTCAAGGGGTGAAACTAGGTGTGCCAAGAAGCTCAATAAGAGAGAATTTGATTCAAGAGAAGCATAGTGGGAGTATGGTAGGCCACTTTGGGCTTGATAAAACCTTGGAGCAACTCACTAGACACTACTATTGGCCTAAGATGTAAGCAAAAGTGAGGAGGTATGTTAAGAGATGTAAAATTTATCAAATGGACAAATGGAAGAGCACTAATGTAGGTTTATATCAACCTCTACCAGTCTCAAATAAACCTTGGGAATCTATAAGCATCAACTTTGTTATGGGACTACCTAGAACACAAAGAGGTTTTGACTCCATATACATAGTTGTGGATAGATTTTCCAAAATGGCACATTTAATTCCATGTAGGACCACTAATTATTCCACCCATGTGGAAAATTTTTTCTTTAAGGAGGTAGTAAGGTTTCATGGACTACCACTAAACATTGTATCTGATAGAGATACCAAGTTCCTAGGTCACTTTTGGAGGACACTATGGAGAAAGTTAAGCACAAACTTGGGTTTTAGTTCAACTTACCACCCTCAGATAGATGGTAAAACTAAGGTGTTTAATAAGAGTATATGTAACCTATTGAGGTTTCTATCTAAGGATAATCCCAGGTAATAGGATCTTGTGTTGCCTCAAGTAGAGTTTGCCTACAACGAATCAACTAATCAGAGCAGTGGCATGAGTCCTTCCCAAGTTTTATATGTATGCATCATAGAGGAGTGTTTTAACTCAAAAATATCATTCATATGGACAAGAGGAGTGATGAAGGAGAAGAAATTGTAGTGGCCATGAAGGAGCTTCATCAACAAGGAAGGAAGCATCTAGAAGCTAGTGTGGAAGAGTATAAGAAGCAAACATATGTAAGTATAAGAGGGGTAAGTTTTTAGATTGGAGATTTGGGTTATTCTCATCTTATAAAGGAGATGTTTCCAAGATGTGAGTACAATAAGATGAAGATGAAGAAAGTTTGTCCTTGTAAGGTACTTAGGAAGTTTGCTAACAATGCCTATGAGTTAGAATTACCTAGTGGTGTAGGCATACCACCAATATTCAATTTTGCATACTTGTACCCTTATAAATAAGGATTAAAAGGTGAAAAAACAATAGAAATATCAGCCAAAACAAGTATATATTGGGTAAAATAGTTTCTTCAAGCAAAATCAGATGAATTAGAATGCATTCTAGACAAGCAAGTATTTAAATAGACTAGAGACAAGAAATATTTCAAGTATCTGGTAAAATGGAAATACAAACCAGTTTAATATTATACATGGATGATATATCATGACATAAAAAAACATGGGATTACTCTAGAATCAATCATGGACAATAGTCCATGAGTCTTTTTCTCTTTCCCTTGGGAGTATGATGCAGGAGCATCACTCTTAGGCTAGTTTTCTTTTCAAATTTTGCTTTTCTTGTTCAATTTTGGTTTTATGATGGTTTATGAGGTCTTATGATGCTTATAAAATCCTTATTTTTCAATTATTGGGTCTAGATGGTCAAATTTTCAAATTTGGCCTTTCTCGCCACAACTGAGTTTTTGAAAATTTAAATTATTTTGCTTAGATTAGATGTTGTAGGGGTGTTTAAAAGGACTTGTTGATATGTCAATTTGTTGTAATTATATATTTAAGATACCACTAATATGTAATGTGGGTATCAACTCATTATTTTATGGAATATCACCTTTGGTATAAGTTCTCATTGCTCAGCTAACCTTCTTGTGATCGTTGGAAGGTCCAAAGGTAGTTAGAGCAGTTGTAAGATGTATATAATGCTTAGTTTTTGATGAAAAATCATTAACTAGAGGGAAAAAGAGATCAAGTTCAAGAAATAAAGAGGATAATTACACATTTTAAATACAAAAGTGTTTGCATAACATGTTTCTTATTTGTATACAGTGTGAATTGATTGTGTGTGACTGACAAAGAAGAAAGATACAATAAATATTTATTTCTAAGACTTATTGTGAATTTGGTAAGTTATTTATAACATTTTTGAATGTTATCAAGAATTTTATTTCATTATTTTAATACTCTTTTTTGAAAAGGATGTTACGGTCTTGTAGTTGTTAATATATTTATATATAGTCAAGCATAGAACCCTATGGAAAATTGTAGCAGAGGTTTTAGGAAGAACATATGGTGATTTGATAAGGTGTAGAAGCATTGAACATGGGTCATACAAACTTAAAATCATATTGAAACTCTATATAGAACTTAAAATCTCCAAATAACTCCTTCTGGCTCTATACATAGCAGTCTAACTCTAAGTTAGGGTTTCCAGATAGAAACTTGATTTCCAAGAGTTTAAACTAGTCAAAAATGACCAAACTTTGTGATTAAATGTGTTTTCAATTCCTCTAAAATATTCTTGAGGTTTCATAGAGTTGGCATTTGAGGTGTCTCAACCTTGTTAATTTAAGACACTATTAATGAGAGACTATTCGAAATCATGATTCACAGGCACTATTCCTATGATGAGGTGGTAGTGGTGAGTTGGAAATGATTGTGCATATGATGTGGTAGGTGATGTAGGTGTTAATGTGACTTGTGATGAGTTGGCATGGCCCATGAAAGAATCTACATAATGTAAGTGCATGTGAGTGGAAGTGGGGAGTACCACTCAACTAAAGAGACAAGTTGTCTTTTGAGATGCACATGATTTTGCTTTAGGTGAAAAATCACAAAATAATGGATAAGGGGTGAATTTATACGTGGCCTCATGATCTTGAGTGGAAGTAGAAGTCAAAAGTTGATGGAGAGTCTCTTAGAAGCATGTGGAGTCACATGGGATAGTGGGGAACAAATTATTATTCTAGTTTGGAGGCACATGTGAGAGTGTGGCATAGTTTTGGAGTCTTGTGAGAGTGGAGGATGATGTGTCATAAGTGGAGGATCCATTTTTGACTAAAGAACAAGATTACAAGCTTGTTACTAATGATAGTGGTGCCACTAAAGGGTGGTGAGTTTCTTCCTTACCCATGAAGTTTTCTCGATATTGTAATCTTATAAATAATATGTATTCTCCTTTGTAATTATAAGAAACATGAAACTTATGTTAAGCTAGTATGCAAGTTGCTAAGCTTTGTAAGCTTGTAAGCTAGAGAGTTATGAAAAGGCACTAAAGCTCTATGAAACCAGTTCTTCTCCTAGGTATAGTATATTGATGATGCTCGTGGAAGGTCGATCTGCAATTGTATGGTGTATTCTTGTTGATTGATAATACATTGGGATACTTTTGGAGTGTGGGGTTTTTATACCAAAAGGGTTTTCCCACGTAAATCACTTGTTATGGTATGCTTATGATTTTAGTTGTATGTGTTTTCTTATCAGTCTATAACAAGTTCAAATTAGTTTGAATATTATCCTCTCAAGATTTAGTGTAAAGGAATTGTTTTCTCTATCTGGTATTCATTTCAAGTGGTATCAGAGCCTGGCCAATTTTGTTTCTAGTTATGGGTTTGTTGGATTTTTTGAACTGATCTAGTTTAAGTGGGAGCTTGTGCAAGCAGATATTTGGAGTTATTTGTTGTAGGAATTTTAAGATGGAAAGCACATCAAGGAGAATGGAGGTTGCAAAGTTTTCAAGTAACAATTTTTAGATTTGGAAGCTGAAGATGGAAGATCTGTTGATTGATTGTGATCTATGGGATGCCATTGATGAGAATGTCTATAGACCTATAGATCTAGATGAAGCATCTAAGTATGATGTCATGGACCAGAAGGTAAAAGGTCTCATCATATTGAGCCTAATAGATTTAGTAGTAATTAATGTCCACGAAGAGACTATAATAAATAAGTTTTGGAAGAAACTAGGTGAGATCTACCAAGCTAAGTCTCTTGTTAATAATATTTTCTTGAAAGATAAATTGTATTATTTAAGAATGGAAGAAGGTGTAAAAATTGTAGACCACCTTGAAGCATTTAATATGTTGGTGGATCAATTAGTATCTATTGGTTTTAAAATGAATGAGTAAGAAAGATGTCAAATTTTGCTTTGTTCTTTGCCTAACTCATGGGATTCTCTTGTTATGGCTATAGGGAGTACATCTATAACCTTGAAAGTTGAGGATGTTGTAGGTTATTTACTCTCTAAATAAATGAGAAGGAAAGTTTCTATCAGTGCCAAAGAGGCCCTACATGTTCAAAGAAGATCTAAATAAACAAGAAAGAAGAATGAAAAACATGAAAAGCCTAAATCCAAGCTCAAGGGGAGATCCAAATCTCCTAGAAATCCCAAGGTGAGATACTAGAATTGTGGAAAGCATGGTCACTTCCAATTAGAGTGTAAAGAGGAAAAGAAGAAAAAGAAGAAATATGATTATGATTCTGAATCTAAGTAAGAAGGTAGTGATGCTTTCATTGTAGCCTTAGCAGCCCATGAAGGTAATGATGCATGGTTAGTTGATTCGAGTGCATCTTACCATATAACCTATAATAGAAATTGGTTTTATAAGTATGAAAAGTTTGATAGAGGTAAGGTGTACTTAGTTGATGATTCTTTTCTAACCATTGTTGGTCATGGTAGATTTAAAATCAGATTTCCATGTTGAAGGATTAAACACTTTGATGTTGTGTTGCATATCCTGGGGATAGCTCGTAATTTATTATCTATGAGCAAACTAATAGATGCGGGTGTGCAAGTTGCATTTTCTAAAGTAGGTTATAAGATGGTTAGAGGTGTTATGGTGATAACTAAAAATGTCAATAGGCACTTTGTAAAAGCTTGATGCATGCACAATTGAGTGCAATAGTACTTCTATGAATACTACATGTAAAACTACTCCATTGGATAAAGAGGTAATCACTATTTATATGGATGGTCATGGTTTCTAGGTACCTAAGGGTGATTACTCTATGGAGTTAAAATTGCATGTAGAGAAGACTATGTTATGGCACTAGATACTTGGCCACATTAGGCAAAAAGGTCTTAGGGCCTTAAAGAATAAAAACCTTGTTGAAGGTTTGACTGACTGGAATCTTGAGTTTGATTTCTTTGAGCATTATGTTTATGGTAAACAAAACCACATATAGTTTTACTCTAGTTCTCATAAATCTAGTGGTGTTTTGGATCTTATTCATTCTGATGTATTTGGTCATATTAATGTTCTTTAGATTTTAAAATCCACATATTATGTTTCATTTATTGATGATTATAGTACAAGGACATGGGTTTATTTTATAAAGAATAAATATGAAGTTTTTAGTAATTTTAAAGAGTTTAAAGCAATGGATGAGTTGTAGACTAGAAATAAAATAAAGTGCTCGAGAACTGATAATGGTGGTGAGTTTTGCTCTAATGATTTTGATAGATTATGTAAATATTGTGGTATACAGAGGTAGAATACAAATCCATATTCACCTCAGTAGAATGGATTTGTATAAATAATGAACAGGACTTTGATAGAAAAGGCTAGGAGTATGCTTAGTGGTGCTGGACTGGAATAAAGGTTTTGGGTTGAAATTGTAGCCACTGCTTTCTACCTAATCAATCAATCTCGTACATCAAAGATTGTTGATAAATGCCTATGGAGGCATGATTTGGCCATAATACTTCATTGAGACATCTTAGATTTTTTTGTTGTGAGGCATATGTACATGTGTCAAAGGATAAGTGGATAAATTTAAAGAACAAAGCTGTGAAATGTATCTTCATTGGATATAGCTATGGTGTGAAAGGATATAATCTTTGGGATATGGTAGGAAAAAAGGTAATCTATTATATAAATGTCATTTTTGTTGAGACTAAGCCTTCTTATATTACACTACAGCGAAAGAAAATAGAAAATAAAGATGTGATTTAATTTCCTTCTACGCTTGAGAAAGTTTAGTCAAGGCCATGACAGAGACAAGAAGTTAAGGAGAGCTCATTGAGATCTGAATATTTTGAATAAGAGGTAGATGAATAAGAACCTCCACCTCAACTTGTTTGAAGGTCTACAAGGTGTAGTCAACCACCAAAAAGGTATTCTCCAGATGATTGGAGATGTATATTTGATTTGAGTACTAACATTAATGAACCAAGATCTGCAGAAGAATATTTGGGTATGAAGGATGTAGAGTCCTAGAAGGTTGCTATGTAAGAAGAAATGGTAGATTTGAAAAATAATGATAAATGGGATCTTGTACAATTAATTTAAGGATGTAAGCCCATTGGATGCAATTGGGTTTTCAAGAAAAATATTGGTTTAGATGGCAGTGTTGAGAAGTACAAAGCTCAATTGGTTGCAAAAGTTACTCTTAGGTTGAGGGTGTTGATTACAGTGAGATTTTTTATCTTGTTTCTAAAATTACATCCATTAGGTTATTGCTTTCTATTGCATCATCTCATGATTTAGATATTGAGCAAATAGATGTGGAGGAGATTTATATGACACATCCAGAGCATTACATGGTGAAAGGTAAAATAAATTTGGTTTACAAGTTAAAGAAATCCTTATATGGTCTCAAGCAGAGTCCTAGGATGTAGTACCATAAATTTGATACATATGTACTGGGTTTGGGGTTTGAGAGGTCTAAATTTGATCATTGTGTTTATTATAGAATTTATGGTGATCATTTCCTAGTTATTGCCTTATACGTCGATGATATATTATTTGTTGGCAATGGGAAAGTTTTGATTTCAGAGCTCAAATTTTAACTCTCAGCAAAATTTGAGATGAAAGATCTTGGTTTTGAGAGACACATTCTTGGGATGTATATTAGTAGAGATAGACAAAACAAAAATATATGGCTTGGCTAGAGTAAGTATGTGAATTTTATATTACATAGGTTTAACATGCAGGATTGCAAACCATTGTGTGTTCCTTTTTCCATTGGAATAAATTTATCTACTGCACAATGTCATACAACCCCATAAAATATGGAAGACATGATTAGAGTGCCTTACCAGAGTGCATTCAAAAGTTGAATGTATGTTATGGTCTGCACTAAACTAGACATTGCCCAAGCAGTGGGAGTTCTTTCCTGTTATATGTCTAACCTTGGTAGAGTTTATTGGGATGCAATTAGAAGGGTCTTTAGATATTTTTGGGGTACCTCAGAGCATTCCTTATGTTATAATAGTAACATGATTGGATACATGCATCCTCTTGACATTCTTGGTTACATGGATTCATATTGGGCAGGTGATTTTGATAGCAGAAGATCCACCCGTGCTTATGTGTTTACTTTGTTTGGTAGTGTAATAAGTTAGATGAATAAGCGACAGGTTGTGGTCACTTTGCCTACTATAGATGTAGAGTATATGGTAGCTACTCATGCCTATAAATAATCCATTTTGCTTAAGAGACTGTGTTCAAATATTGGGTTGAAATAGGATGTATTGATAGTTTATTATGATAGTCAAAGTGTTATTTGCCTAGCAAAGAACTTGACTTTTCATGCAAGGACCAAAGATATTGATGTAAAATATCATTTTGTGGGAGACATGGTCAAGGATGGCAGGGTGAAGATGATAAAGATAGAGACTTTGATGAATGTTAAAGATTCATTGACTAAGCCCCTAAACATAGAGAAGTTCAGATGGTGTTCAGAGTCTATGGGCCTCTTCGCACCTAGATGTTAAGTTCATGTTGGTATGATTCCTTTGGGTCTTGCAAGGTATTCGACAAGTGGGAGAATATTTTAATTTAAGGTGTCTCAACCTTGTCAAGTTACGAAATTATTCATGAGACATTATTTATGAGAAACTATTCATAGTCACTGTTCATAGTCACTATTCATGTGATGAGGTGGTAGTGGTGAGTTGGAAATGATTGTGCATGTGATGTGGCAGGTGGTGATGCAAGTGTTGAAGTGTCAAGATGATTTGGCATGGACCATGGAGGAATCTACATGATGTAAGTGCATGTGAGTGGAAGTGGGGCATATCACTCCACCAAGGAGACAAATTGTTGTCTTTTGAAATGCACTTGATTTTACTTTAGGTGTAAAATGACAAAAGAATGGATATGGGGTGAATTTCTAAGTGGCCTCATGATCTTGAGTGGAATGAGAAGTCAAAAGTTGATGGAGAGTCTCTTCGATGCATGTGGAGTCACATGGGATAGTGGGGAACAAGTTACTATTCCAGTTTAGAGGCATATGTGAGAGTGGGTAGCAGTTTTGGAGGCTTCTAAGAGTGGAAGATCCATTTTTTACTAAATAACAAGACTACAAGCTTGTTACAATTGTTAAATAGTGGTGACACTAAAAGGTGGCAAATTTATTCCTTGCCCATGAAGTTTTCTCCATATTATAATCTTATAAATAAGATGTATTCTCCTTTGTAATTATAAGAAGCATGAAGCTTGTGTGAATCTTCTATCTAAGTAGCTGAGCTTTGTAAGATTGAAAGCTAGAGAGTTGTGCAAAGGCACTGAAGCTCTATGAAACCATATATTCTCCTAGGTGTAGTATATTAGTGATGCTCCTAGAAGGTTGCTCTGCAAGTGTATGGTGTATTCTTGTTGATTGAATAATACATTGGGTTGCTTTGGAGTGTGGGTTTTTTCTCCTGAAATGGATTTTCTCATGTAAATCACTTATTATGGTATGCTTATGCTTTTATTTGTATGTGTTTTATTATCATTCTATAACAAGTTCAAATTAGTTTGCATATTCTCCTCTCAAGGTTTAGTGTAAAGGAATTGTCTCTAGTATCTTGTATTCCTTTCACATAACTGTATAGAGTATAGAGCTATGGAATATTAGGACTATGTTGTATTTAGGCCTTGGGAAACCTAATTAGGTGGTGATAGAGGCTATAAAAGTGTGCTAATAAGGGTTTTGAACCAATAAAATTTGTGGAGGGATAGATTTCAATAGAGGGTATTATAAAAGGGATTTAGTTTCTGGTAACTGATCCTTGATCATCTGTACAATCAAGAAAAGCCAAAAAAAAGGTTACAAGGAAGCCTATGAGTTTGTGACAATGGTGTGTAAGTAGCAAGGTTGGGAATTTGAGGGTGTTTTCTCTGCATCATTGTCACCTTAATTTGATTTTTTAGTCTTATATTTATTCTTGCTAGCATAATACCATTTTTTTCCTATTTCCAAATAGTATTAGAACATTTAGGTTTAATGCTTGCGTATACATCCTCATGGATCTGATACTTATTATTGGTATCATAAAGTCTTTTATGTATCCCAATTGATTTCATTAGTGATTTTATGTTTGTGTTTAATGATATGTTTTTTTCTAATCAATTTGTTTTCACCCTATTTGATCACTTACTATACAATTTTTAATTATGCATCAAGAAGTGTTACTATCTTTGGAGCCTCTTTTCACACTTACAATATGGTATGCATCATATATATTTTCAATAATTTATTTATTTTAACCATCAATATTAGATTTTCTTATTCCTAGGGCATACATTATAGGTCTCATCTTAACCAATTTAATCAATGAAACAAACAATTGACATCTTCTACTATCATTTAATTTTTCAAAGTAATTATCCCAATTTTTTTAGGTATTCTTCTTGAATGGCATTCAAACATTTTCTCATGCATTGGTTTCAAAAAATATCATAAAATTCAGTAAGTACATGGGTATTCTATGTAAAATCGTGGGGTGTGTTACTAATGGTGTAATTTTTTTATTTGGTGTTTTCATATTGTTATCCTTTCTATTAGTTTATTCATTTTCTATTGGGAATGTATAGTTTGCTTCATTGTTACTTTCACAATTCTATGTTTCCATGTAATTTTATTAACCATTAGGGGGTACATAATCATGCATAGATTAATCATCGAAAAAATTTAAAAAATCATACTTTGAATGTGTACTTACAACATAATTTGGAATTTTAGGTAAACATTCATCATCATTATTAATTTCATCGTTATCCATCACATTTGGTTCATTGAGGATAGTATATGTACCTTGTATTGAACAATTTGTTTGCATTTTTCCCCTTCCTTTTTCTTTCAACACTTGAAATTGCTCCAACATTTATCACTTTAAATTTTTCCTCACTTCTGAATGAAATCCATCACCCATGACTAGACAAAATTCATATATTTTGAAGGTGGGGACCAAAAAATAACTTGATACCTTTTGTCTTCCATTGTCTAGGGCTTAGAATGATGCATAGAATAATAGTGGCGTCAGAAGTCTAAAAATAACTATAATATAAATTGTTTAAAGTGATATGTTTCTTATGAATAAATTTTCATGTGTTATAACATGTACACATTATTATATGCACTAAATTTCAATGCCTTGCTTAAGTTCTTAACTCCAATGGGCATCTAGCTCAAGTTAGTAGTCTTTTTCAACAACTTTAATTATACAATTACTTCATTCATCGATGTTATTCATTTATTTTATCCTTAGTTTTGATATTTTCAATGCTAATATCTTTCTTAATGGATTCTTAACACCTTTCCCACAAGGGATTTGTTTTCCTTTTGAAGGCAATCTTTTTATTCATTTGAATGTATTCAATAATGGGGTTTTAGGAAGAAATACCATCCCTTACAAGGACATCTAAGAATGAAATATTATTTCCATCCAACTAAAGATCTTATTTTTTAGTCTTTGGGTTTCTTGAAAATACATACTGATATGTAGGATTTATAGTGTTGAAACATCCTAAATAGATGCCCTTATTCAAAGTACTGGGACATATCATAATGTGTCATCATCCTTAACATCTAGATGTCTCTATTACCTCTATTTAGACATCCTAAAAAAATTATTTGATAACCTTAAACTAAATGTCCAAATACACTATCATGAAATCCTTCATCTAGATGTCCACTATCTCTTAACACTTTAAACAAGGACATCCCAAATCTATGGCATAGATAAAGGAAATGCATATATGAAAATATAATATATTATATTAATTTTTTTTTAGATGTAAAATATGATGTTATATCAATAAATCTATGGAGTCCTTATATATATGCTAAATATGTATTAATGTAATGCATTACACCTTTTGATTTTATCTAGGATAGTTGATTGTATAAAAATAATTTCATTAAAAGTCACCTCTGCTAGAGATGATTTGTTCTTAAAGCATGGGGAGAGATGGATGAGATTCCATGAAATATTTATTCTCCCAAGATGCCTCATCTTGCGTTAAATTTTATGATTTGAGCACAAATTTTTTTATAATGAAAATTCCTTGTATAAATTTCAAAAACACCTTTGGATTCAAGCACTTGGATTTTTTCTTCATCTAGAATGGTAACTCAATTTGAACAATAAAATTTATACCCAAATTCAATGAAAAATATACTATAACTTAGTATTCTTAATGATCTTGAATGGTCCATAAAATTTGGGCAACAAATTGAAGTTCTAACCACTTTGCTTCAATAAGCATTTATTCTATGATTGGAGAGATACGAAGACTCAAGATCTCCTAAAAAGTTGTTATTATGTTTGGTGTTAATCAACATGTTGCTTCATGCAATTACAATCATATAGAAACATGTATATATCCTTACATATAGAATCACATATATATCTAAACTTTAACAGTTTATGGGATACCATTTGTGTCATGTAATGTCACTACACATAAAAAATTATTATCATTTTTATTTTTTCAAAAATTAATTTCAATAAAATATATACTATGTTCATCAAACCTTAGTATATATCATCCTTGTCTCATAAATATTATTAATGTGATATTAATTCAATTACAAGCTAATCGTGTATTTTAAACATTATGTTGAAGACTACCAAAATTAATTTTTATTAGATATTAATTCTAGGAATCTCTTCTTTTTTAATGTAAACAAAAATCCACTCTTGGTCTCAACATTTATTTTCCTTTGAGATCATCTCTTTAGCTCAAAAATATCCCTTAATTTATGCTCATACTTTGGTGCTCCCATAGATCATGCCCTTGCTTCAATTTATTCACCTTTAATTATTGATTTATCACTTTATGCTTCCCTCTTCGTACACTAAACACTACTCATATTTTGGTACTTTTTCCTTTCTTAATCTCTACCATATTTCAAGCTAATATTTATACCCATGTTTATTTGTATGTTTTATCTTGGAACACTAACACATTTGTCCTTCTCCTTACCAATTCCTCGTATCTTCATTATTTCTTCATCATTATCCAATGGCATAATATGTATACATGTGGGTCCTTCGAGGTCCATTTCACACTAGATATTAGGGAATCCAATAGTCACAAATTTACCTTTGTAGTGGCTCCTTCCCCATTGGGTCGAGGTGAGTCCAACACTAGTTATTGATTTGCGTGTCCTCAATTTTATTGAATCATTTCAATCAAAGGTTTGTTTCACCTTGTAAAATAAGAAATGATATGCTCTTATATTCTATCAAGGGTCAATGTTTATGCAAATAATCAATGAGCAATTATATACCTAAAGTTTTTCCATATATAAAGACACATTTATATCAAAAGATAAATTTAAGTATATGATTGATATAGAAACACGTATGCATTATAACATGCATATGATTTTGTTATATACAATTTCAAAAACATGCCTACATGCTCAAAAATGGCTTGGATTTGCTAGCGTAAGTCCTGGATCTATAAACACACAACTAAATATGTGTTTTTGACTGAAATAACAAAATCTAAATTCTTCCATAATAAACACTGAATTTTTTCAAGACATTTCATGAGACTATTAATACTACATTGAGCACACTCTCCTCTTTCCAAATATATCATTTAAAAAATGAATATTCTAATGTTTGTATCTATATTGATTTCTAAGTATGTCTTTTTAGGCCACTATATGTTGCAATTATACATGTTTATATTTATCTATGCATTGTTTTCACATTTTTAGGTCTTTTTTTTTTGGGGGGGGGGGGGGGAGGTTGCGAGGCACAACTATATATCCATTTTTTAGGGTTTAATTCTAAAATTAATAAAAAAATATTCATTAATTTTTTTGAAAAAATATACGTTAAAAACTATATGATCTTAAGTTGAAAATTATATAGGTTACTCTTAAGTGAGGGTGTTGATTACAATGAGATTTTATCTCTTGTTGCTAAAATGACATCCATTATGTTATTGCTTGCTATTGCATTAGCTCATGATTTAGAGATTGAGAAAATGGATGTGAAGACTGCCTTCCTTCATGGTGATTTGGAGGAAGATATTTATATGACACAACTAGAGCACTACATGGTGAAAGGTAAAAGAAACTTGGTTTGAAAGTTAAAGAAATACATGTATGGTCTCAAGCAAAGTCCTAGGATGTGGTACCAAAAATTTGATACATATGTATTGAGTTTGGGGTTTGAGAGTTATAAATCTGATCATTGTGTTTAATATAGAATTGATGGTGATCATTTCCTAGTTATTGCCTTATATGTTGATGATATGTTGTTTGTTGGCAATGGGAATGTTTTGATTTCAGATCTCAAATATCAACTCTTAGTAAAATTTGAGATGAAATATCTTCGTGCTATGAGACAGATTCTTGGGATGGATATTAACAAAGATAGATAGAACAAAAATATATGGCTTGGCTAGGGTATGTGAATTTTATATTACATAGGTTTAACATACAAGATTGTAGACCATTACATGTTCCATTTTCCACTGGAATGAAGTTATCTACTGCACAATGTCCTACATCCTATTAGATATGGAAGACATGAGCAGATTGCCTTACTAGAGTGCATTCATAAGTCTAATGTATGCTATGGTTTGTAGTAGACTTAACATTGCCCAAGTAGTGGGAGTTCTTTCCCATTATATGTCTAATCCTAGTAGAGTTCATTGGGATGCAGTTCAAAGGTTCTTTAGATATTTCCTAGGTATCTTAGAGTATTCCTTATGTTATCATAGTAACATGATTGGAGACATGCATCCTCTTAACATTCTTAGTTATGTGGATTCAGATTGGGCAGGTGATGTTGATAGCAGAAGATCCACTAGTGCTTATGTGTTTACTTTATTTGGTGGTGCAATAAGTTATATGAGTAAGTGATAGGTTGTGGTCACTTTGTCCATTATAGATGTAGAGTATATTTTAGCTACTCATGCCTATAAAGAATCCATTTGCCTTAAGAGACTATGTTCAAATATTAGGTTGAAAAAGTGTGTAGTGATAGTTTATTATGACAATTAGAGTGCTATTTACCTAGCAAATAACCTGACTTTTCATGCCAGGACCAAACATATTGATTTAAAATATCATTTTGTGAGAGAAATGGTCAAGGATGTCAAGGTGAAGATGATAAAGGTAGTGACTTTGATGAATGTTAAAAAGTCATTGACTAAGCCACTGAGTACAAAGAAGTTTAGATGGTGTTCAAAGTCTATGGGCCTCTTGCCCCCTAGATGTTAAGTCCATGTTGGTATGATTCCTTTGGGTCTTGCAAGGTATTCCAAAAATGGGATAATGTTGAGATTTGAGGTGTCTAAACCTTGTCAATTTAGGACACTATTCATGAGACATTATTTACAAGACACTATTCATAGTCACTATTCATGTGATGATGTGGTAGTGGTGATTTGGAAATGACTATGTATGAGATGTAGGTGGTGATACAAGTGTTGATGTGTCTTATGATGATTTGGCATGGCCCATAGAGGAATCTACATGATGTAAATGCATGTGAGTGGAAGTGGGGCATATCACTCCACTAAGGAGACAAGTTGTCTTTGGAGATGCACAAGATTTTGTTTTAGGTACAAAATGAAAAAAAAATGGATATGTGGAAAATTTGTAAGTGGCTTCATGATCTTGAGTGGAAGGAGAAGTCAAAATTTGATGGAGAGTCTCTTTGATGCATGTGGAGTCACATGGGATAGTGGAGAATAAGTTACTATTCCATTTTGGAGGCACATATTAGAGTGGGGTGCAATTTTGGAGGCTTCTGAGAGTGGAGGATGATGTGTAATTAGTGGAGGATCCATTTTTTACTAAAGAAAAAGATTACAAGCTTGTTACTATTTCTAAATAGTGGTGCCACTAAAGGGTGGCGAATTTCTTCCTTGCCTATGAAGTTTTATCCATATTGTAATCTTATAAATAAGATATATTCTCCTTTGTAATTATAATAAGAATGAAGTTTGTATGCAAATAGATAAGCTTTGTAAGCTTGTAAGCTAGAAAGTTGTGCAAAGGCATTGAATCTCTATGAAACCATTTCTTCTCCTAAGTGCAGTATACTAGTGATGCTCCTAGAAGGTTGCTCTGCAAGTGTATGGTGTATTCTTGTTGATTTAATAATACATTGGGTTACTTTGGAGTGTGGGGTTTTTTTTTCCAAAAGGGATTTCCCCACGTAAATCACTTGTTATGGTATGCTTATTCTTTTATTTGTATGTGTTTTCTTACCATTCTATAACAAGTTCGAATTAGTTTGCTTATTCTCCTCTCAAGGTTTAGTGTAAAGGAATTGTTTCTGCTATCTCATATTCCTTTCACATAGCCTTATAGAGTATAGAGGTATGGAATATTAGGACTATGTTGTATTTAGGCCTTGGGAGACCTAATTAGGTGGTGAAAAAGGCTATAAAAGTGTGTTAAGAAGGGTTTTGAACCAATAAAATTTGTGGAGAAATAGAGTTCAATAGAGGGTACTATAAAGGGTATTTAGTTTCTGGTAACCACTCCTTGATCATCTGTATAATCAATAAAATCCAAAAAAAGGCTACAAGGAAGCCTATGAGTTTGTGACAAGGGTGTGTAAGTAGCAAGGTTGGGATTTTTAGGGTGTTTTCTTTGCATCATTGTCACCTTAATTTGATTTTTGATTCTTATATTTATTCTTTCTTGCATAATACCATTTTTTGCCTATTTCCAAATAGTATTATAACATTTGGATCTAATGCTTGAGTATGCATCCTCAAGGGTTTGATACTAATTATTGGTATCATAAAGTCTCTTATGTATCCCAATCGATTTCATTAGTGTTTTGATGTTTTTTTTCAATGATATGTTTTTTATAATCAAGTTTTTTTTCACCCTATTTGACCTCTTACTATACAAGTTGTAATTATGCATCAAGAATTATTACTATCTTTGGAGCCTCTTTTCACACTTACAATATGGTATGCATCATATATATTTTCAACAATTTACTTATTTTCACCATCAGTTTTAGATGTTCTTAGTCCTAGGGCATACATTATAGGTCTCATCTTAACCAATTTAATCAATGAAACAAACAATTGACATCTTCGACTACCATTTAATTCTTCAAAGTAATTATCCCAAATTTTTCAAGTATTCTTATTGAATGGCATTCAGACATTTTCTCAGGCATTAGTTTCAAAAAATATCATAAAATTCAATAATTACATGGGTATTATATGTAAAGTCCTTGGGGGTGTTACTAATGGTGTAATTTCTTGATTCGGTGTTTCCATATTGTTATCCTCTCTATTAGTTTATTCATTTTTTATTGGGCATGTATAGTTTGCTTCATTGTTACTTTCACCATTCTATGTTTGCATGTAATTTTATTAACCATTAGGGGGTAAATAATCATGGATAGATTCAAAATCAAAAAAATTAAAAAAATCATGCTTTGAATGTGTACTTACAACATAATTTGGAATTTTAGGTAAACATTCATCGTCATTATTAATTTCATCATTATCTATCACATTTGGTTCATTAAGGATAGTATATGTACCTTGTATTGAACAAATTATTTGCATTTATTCCCTTTATTTTTCTCTTAACACTTGTAATTTCTCCAACATTTATCACTTTAAATTTTTACTCAATTTTGAATGAAATCCGTCACACATGACTAGACAAAATTCATATATTTTGAAGGTGGGAACCAAAAAAACAACTTGACACCTTTTCTCTTCCACTGTGTAGGGATTAGATCGATGCATAGAATAATAGTGGGGTCAAAAGTCTAAAAATAAGTATAATATAAATTTTTTAAAGTGATATGTTTCTTATGAATAAATTCACATGTCTTATAACACGTACTCATTGTTATATGTGTTAGGTTGTGGAGCTAAAAGCTTCACTAATGCAAACATGAAAATGGAGGTTGCTGAAGTGTCACAGTAACTAACGTTGGTTAGGCCAACTGACATCAGTCAAGGGTGGACAAGAAGCTACTGACATCAGTCACAGATTGGCTGATGTAGGTCATATGTGGGCAGATAGAGACTGACGTCGGTCACCTGTGTGCGTACATGAGTTTGCATGCGGTTCTGGAATTAGACTTGGTCTAATTTAAGGAGGTCTGAGTGTTTGCATGTTAAAGACTAATTTTAGTCTTGGAGCTGCAGTTCTAATTATTGTAATTATAAGTCTAATTATTGTTTGTATGGGATCTATTTAAGAGACCCATGGACTGTATTGTAAGATTGTAGAACTGAAAGGCTTTTGTAGAAATAAAAGGGTTCTATCCAAGGGAGAATCATAAGGACTTGGTGAGGCAAGGACAAGGGTTCTTCTGGGTGTGTATGATCTAGGTCGGCAGGTGTGTAAGACCAAGTTGATCTATAGGTGTGCAAGATCATGCTAGATCTACATGGTAAGTTAGGTCAGTTGATCTACAGGTGTGTGTGTGTGCGAGGTCTAGGTTTGCAGGTGTGCAAAACCAGGTTGATCTACAGGTGGTAGCAGGATCATGGTGATCAGCAACACAACAGGTAGCAAGATCAGGTGAGATCTACTTGGAGTATGTGGTGTACTCAGACTTGGAGTACGTGGAGTACTCGGTTATACTGGCAGTATTGTTACTAACTGGTTGGAGGTGAACAACAACTCTGTGTTTGAGTTGTGTGTTGTGACTGTAATTGAGAGAGTGAACTCTTGAAGGTGAATTACTATACACCGGGTGTGGGAAGCCTGAGAGGTGTGGAAAGAAGAGTGTGGCATCTTCTTTATTGTAATTTTTTTTTTGGAAGAGTATTAATACAATTGGGTATTGTCTCTCATATTCTGTGTTATTTCTTATTTCTAGTTACTTGTGAATTTTGGTTAAATTTTGTGTTTAGTTGCTTATACAAAGGTAATCATGTGTGCTCTTTTGAGAGCTGGTAGATCTTGACAACTGGTATCAGAGCTAGGATCACTGACAAGCGGTAGAGATTGGTTCACTAACACCTTGGTTTCAGAGTGTGTTAAGTGGTTTCTTATTACAGGTCACTCATAGGGGTTTCTATTAGAGTGGGAGTATAGCAATGGCAGAAGAAAGTAAGTTGAGAATGAAAGAGAATAGCAAGAATAATCAATTACAGTGTTATGGAATGAAAGGGCAGGTAAAAGATTGTTGGTTGGTAGAAGATCAACATGAAGGAAATGAAGATGCAGATGTTGCAGGTATTGATGCACGGGTTGTTCTTGTATGTTCCTTGGATAAAGTGGAATCTTGTTTTTTAGATTATGTTGCCTCTTTCCATGCAACCCCAAATTAGGTTGGTGATCCTTGTCAAATTGTTGGCAAAGGTGAAGTGTGGCTAAAATTGTAGACATGCAACATATGGGTGTTGAATGGTGTCATGTAGGTCCCAGTCTTGAAGAGGAGTCTAATTTCAAGAAAGTTGGGTGATGAGGGATGCACAGTAACTCTCACAGTGGATGCACTTAAATTAGCAGGTGGTAATAAAGTAGGTATTCTTTATCTATCTACTTATATTACTGATTCTCCTTCTATTGTAAAGACGTGGCTTTGTAGGCTTGGTCACATGAGTAAGAAGGAGATGCATGTTCTTAAGAGGAAGACTGATGTCTTTGACAAACTTAAGAACTGGAAAGCCTTGGTGTTCATGGAGGGGATGATGAACAAAGATCAGCTTAAGGGGCTGGACATTTTTGGGTAGAGCAAGGTTGATTTAGACAAGGTTTTGATCCAAAGTATGCTCACAGGTGAAAGTCATCACTCATAGGAGAACACAGTTACCGACATCGGTCAGGTGAGAACCGACGTCGATTAGATAGGTACCGACGTCGGTCATGTGTAGACCGAAGTCAGTGATGTTGGGTAGGTGGACACTGACATCAGTCTGGTGGATACCAACGTCGGTCAAGGAACTGATGTCAACAGTCAGGTCAGTCACAGGAGACCGACGTCGGTCAGGTGCAGACTGGGAGGTGACCGATGACGATCACTGACATAATGGATTTTGGGCAGACAGCAAGCTGTCAAGGTGTCTCAAAAGCCCATATGGAGGATTGAAAGGGTAAGTAAGCCTCAAATTCGTTATTCCCCTTATTTATACTACCTGGTGCTCACTGATGGTCATGGACCAGGAAATTTTGTAGAGGCAATGCAGGTAGGATCCAGGAAACAGTGGGAACGTGGCATGGATGAGGAATTTGATTCCTTGGTCAAGAACCAAATGATAGTTTTGGTAGAGTTGCCAGCTGGGATGAAAGCACTGAAAGACTAATGGATTCTGAGTTAAAGGAAGGAGTGAATGGATAGGTGACACAGAAGGCCAGGTCATATGGTCTTGAGGAAGCTCCAAGACAGTGGTACAGGTTTGATAGGTGTATGACAAAGCATGGCTTTAGTCAATGTCATTGTAACCATTGTGTTTACTTTACCAGGTTGGATGATGGTCTCGACATTATCCTGTTATTGTATGTGGTTGATATGCTTGTTTCAGGTTCACACATGCAGGGATTTTCTGAGCTAAAGGTAAAGGTAGCTCAGATGTGTGCCAGGAAGGATTTAGGAGGAGCAAAATTGTTTGGCATGAGTATGTCTAGAGACATGGAAGATCACAAGTTGATTTTGTCTCCAGATGATTGTGTGATTAAGGTAGTGGCATGGTCCAAGATGTAAGATGCAGAATCGGTAAGCACACCTATGGATGGATAGTTCACAGAATGGTGTCCCCAATCACATGATGAGGTTAAGTACATGCATACTGGACCTGAGGTTGCCCATGCAGTGGGAGCTGTCAACAAGTTTGGATCCAATCTAGGAAAGAAGCACTGGAGGGTAGTTCAGTGGATTCTTAGGTATCTGAGAGGGACCAGAAGCAGGTTAACATGCTATGCAGGGTCAAGTTCTTTTTTACATGGGTTTGTAGATGCCAATGCGGCAGGTTACTTGGATGACAGGAGGTGCACCATAGGATTTGTGGTGGTTGGTCTTCAAGATTGATCTTGAAGAGGGATACAAGCCAGGAAACAAAATTAGATGATGTACAGGTACAGGTACATGTGTAGCTATTTATCTCCAAGTGGGAGATTGTTAGGTTGTGGAGCTAAAAGCTTCACTAATGCAAACATGGAAATGGAGGTTGCTGAAGTATCACAGTAACTAACATCAATTAGGCTGACTGATGTTAGTCAGGGGTGGACAGGAAGCTACCAACATCGATCACAGATCGGCCGATGTTGGTCGTCTGTGGGTAGATAGGGACCGACATCGATCACCTGTGTGCATGCATGAGTTTGCATGTTGTTTCGAAATTAGACTTGGCCTAATTTAAGGAGGTTCGAGTGTTTGCATGTTAAAGACTAATTTTAGTCTTGGAGCTGTGATTCTAATTATTGTAATTAGAAGTTTAATTATTGTTTGTATGGGATCTATTTAAGAGACCCATGGGCTATATTGTAAGATTGTAGAACCAGAAGGCTTCTGTAGAAATAGAAGGGTTCTATCCAAGGGAGAATCATAAGGACTTGGTGAGGCAAAGACAAGGGTTCTTTTAGGTGTGTATGATCTAGGACAGCAAGTGTGCAAGACTAGGTTGATCTACAGGTGTGCAAGATCATGCTAGATCTACATGGTAAGTAAGGTCGGTTGATCTGCAGGTGTGTGTGTGTGTGTGAGGTCTAGGTTTGCAAGTGTGCAGAACCAGGTTGATCTACAGGGGGCAGCAGGATCATGGTGATCAGAAACACAACAGGTAGCAAGATCAGGTGAGATCTACTTAGAGTACGTGGTGTACTCGGACCTGGAGTACGTGGAGTACTCGATTGTACTGGTAGTATTGTTACTGACTGGTTGGAGGTGAACAACAACTTTGTGTTTGAGTTGTGTGTTGTGACTGTAATTGAGAGAGTGAACTCTTGAAGGTGAATTAATGTACACCGAGTGTGGGAAGCCTAAGAGGTGTGGGAAGAAGAGTGTGGCATCTTATTTATTGTAATTTCTTTTTGGAAGAGTATTAATACAATTGGGTATTGTCTCTCATATTCTATGTTATTTCTTATTTCTAGTTACTTGTGCATTATGGTTAAATTCCATGTTTAGTTGCTTATACAAAGGTAATCATGTGTGCTCTTTTGAGAGCTGGTAGATCCTGACAATATGCACTAAATTTCAATGCCTTACTCAAGTTCTTAAATCCAATGGGCATTTAGCTGAAGTTAGTAGTCTTTTTAAAAAACTTTGATTCTACAATTGCTTCATTCATCGATGTTATTCATTTATTTCATCCTTAGTGTTTATGCTTTCAACGCTAATATCTTCCTTAATGGATTCTTAACACCTTTCCCACAAGGGATTTGTTTTCCTTTTGAAGGCAATTTTTTTTATTCATTTGAATGTATTCACTAATGGGTTTTTAAGTAAGAAATACCATCCCTTAAAAGTACATCTAGTAATGAAATATTATTTCCATCCAACTAAAGATCTTATTTTTTAGTCTTTGGGCTTCTTAAAAAGACATCATAATATGTGGATTTATAGTGTTGAAACATCCTAACTAGATGCCCTTATTCAAAGTACTTGGACATATCATAATGTGTCATCATCCTTAACACCTAGATGTCTTTATTACCTCTATTTAGATGTCCTAAAAAAATTCTTTGATAACCTCCATCTAAATGTCTAAATACACTATCATGAAATCACTCATCTAGATGTCCACTATCTCTTAACACTTTAAACAAGGACATCCCAAATCTATGGCATAGAGAAAGGAAATGTATATATGAAAATATAATATATTATATTTTTGATTTTTTGAGATGTACAAGATGATGTTATATCAATAAATCTATTGAGTCCTTATATATATGCTAAATATGTATGAATGCGATGCATTGCACCTTTTGATTTTATCTAGGATAGTTAATTGTATAAAAATAATTTCATTAAAAGTCACCTCTGCTAGAGATGTTTTGTTCTCAAATCATGGGGAGAGATGGATTAGAGTCCATGAAATATTTATTCTCCCAAGATGCCTCATCTTGCATTAAATTCTATGATTTGAGCACATTTTTTTATAATGAAAATTCTTTGTATAAATTTCAAGAACACCTTTGGATTCAAGCACTTAGTTTTTTTCTTCATCTAGAATGGTAACTCAATTTGAACGATAAAATGTATACCCATTTTCAATGAAAAATATACTATAACTTAGTATTCCTATTGATCTTGAATGGTCCATAAAACTTGGGAAATGAATTGAAGTTCTAACCACTTTGATTCAATAAATGTTTATTCTATGATTGGAGAGATACGAAGACTCAGATCTCTTAAAAAATTGTAATTATGTTTGGTGTAAATCAACATGTTGTTTCATGCAATTACAATCATATAGAAACATGTATATATCCTTACATATAGAAACACATATATATCTGAACTTTAATAGTTTATGGGCTACCCTTTGTGTCATCTAATGTCACTACACATCAAAAATTATTATCATTTTTATTTTTTCAAAAATTAATTTGAATAAAATATATACTATGTTCATCAAACCTTAGTATATATCATCCTTGTCTCATAAATATTATTAATGTGATATTAATCCAATTACAAGCTAATTGTATATTTTAAACATTATGTAGAAGACTACCAAAATATTTTTTATTGGATATTAATTCTAGGTATCTCTTTTTTTTTAATGCAAACAAAAATCCACATTTGGGCTCAACATTTATTTTCATTTGAGATCATCTCTTTAGCTAAAAAATATGCCTTAATTTATTCTTACACTTTGGTGCTCCCATATATCATGCCCTTGCTTCATTTTATTCACCTTTAATTATTGCTTTGTCACTTTATGCTTCCCTCTTCGTACACTAAACACTACTCATATTTGTCACTTTATGATCTTATCTAAATTTATACCAAAGGGTTTCAAAAAATACTAAATGATTCTCAAAAAATGAGGAGGCATACGACTGGCTATCTACTTTATTTTTCTAAAAAATAGGAGTCCCTCTTAAAATTTTAGATGTTTGACCTATTTATACTTGACCATTTAAGAAAAGAAATTATTTTGTAAACTATAATTTAAATGATACAATTAACGTTCTTATATCATCTTCAAATTTTAAGTGTAGACAACTCAAATAATATATACAAGTTGAGATTTCTCATTTTATAGAAAAAAATATTCACAATTAACCCCCACAAATTCCATGCACTTACTTAGTTGTGTTAGAGTATCCTCTATGTCATGTCCATTTTGTTTCCATGTCAAGTTAGAGTCGAATCACATCTTCTATGCTTTTGTGCTTCTTGATCATGATTCATGTGCTTGTGGCTTATTGTGCATGTGAGTGTTTACATATCTATCTATGGAGCTAATCGACTACATTTTTGTGTGTTTGATATCATGATATTTATCATGTATATTTCCATTTTATGTGTTTCAATTATTTATATCATGCATCTATTATGATTTTAATTACTACAAATTTTTTTGAAAGAATTATCATATGATTATTTCTTATGTGTGAATAAAAAACATCTACCTTTATCTTAGATTACATGTTTCATACATGATTGAATGATCACATTTTTATATTTAATTTACATGATTATACTCTTTCTATATAACACATGATTTAGATAACTTGTTCTTTTGTGATAAGTGATTTACAGGCTTCATCCCTCATATCAAAATGGGGGCATACAATCGGATTGTTTAGTAATATATGCCATGTCAGATAGCTAATTTCACAATATAATAAATATTATATGGGTTATATGGGTTAGATTGAGCATATTGAGACATTAACTATATGATTTTTAGGAACAATTGTGACATTTTATGATGATTTGAGATGAAATTGAAAAACTACATCATTTTGAGGAATAGATGGATCACATAGGGCATGAATTATGTTCATAAAAAAAATTGTATTTTATTTATTGAGGATCAATGGGGAGTGATGGTACTACATGAACACTTTAGGTCTATATCCATCTATAGTGGTTGATCCTTTTACATACAGACCTAATTTTGGGATTCCCAAAAAGGGTATTTTTGCCACTTAGGGAGGGTGGTTGAGGTTAGTGTGTTCCTCTAATTCTTTTGCCACCTTCTCAAGATAAGAATTTTATGCATTTAAACTCCTTAGATCATAGTTTAACAATTACTTCTCCTTGGGGCATGTTCACCGCATGGTTTTCTCCAGTCAAGTTCAACAAGTGACATCTTGGTTCACATACCATCATTTACATTTGTTTCTTACCTTTCAATTAAAAATTTTCCAATGATTCAAATTATTCTATATTTATTATTTTGAGGAAGCATTGATCTATACACTTTTTTTCAAGTTTCACTTCGAGCAAATGATACATTTTTTCTATACTTATCAACACCAAACAAGATTATCATAGGTATAAAATTTACTTATTTTATCCTTTTAATTTAGCATTTTAAATACTATATTAAAATTAAGGCATATATAGACACCTAAATTTGGGATTTGTAACTTTAGAAACATCAAATTTGACATAATTTAACACATTAAGATGATGCACATATATTTTAGTCTTGAGCACACTTCCCATCCATTTTTATACCCATTTACTATCTTATAAACCTCTTTCTAGTACATTATTTAAGATTAGTTGAGATTTAATAAGAAACCTTAAAAATCCTAGACTAACATTTCCCATATTTTAGATCCATGTTTTTTCATGTTTAGGACAATACTAGTAAACCTTTATAATGTTAATTACCATAGGAGTCTCCATCTATTAGTGGTGTCTAAGAAACCTCAAAAAATATATTTAAAAATTTTAAGTCTCCATTAAGTCAATCTAAACACATTTCATGGGTTAGTCATGTAAAAAATTAAAGAAGAGTCATTTATAAATACAAATCACCCCTAAGGTTATCACTCATTTGGAAAGCCATTAAAACATTGACAAATCACCTAATACTCTCTTAGAACATTATCAAAATGCATGCATACATACATATAAAATACTCAAGGAGCCAACCTTGAGTACTCCATAGAGAAAATTATGAATATGAAAAATCAAAGTTGTATGGTGCCAAGTATCAAAAATCAAAAGATAATATTATATTCTATATTGTTCAAGATGTTGCATACACACATATGTTTGAAAACTAAATGAATTTTGATCCCTCTTCAGAGTATTATAGCATAGGTAGTGCTAAGCCATTCAGTGGGAAGTGGTTGTAGTTAGTCCAATCCAAAATATTAGCCTATTTTTAAGGGTATTTTATGGTCGATCAAGAATAATTAATATTTGAATGAAAGAGATGTAAAATAGGCTTTTTAGCATATGATTAGAGAGGTGCATATACATAGAATAAAATTTTAGGTGTAGGTGTAGGAATCCTAGAATTTTTTTACCCCAACTGTGCATATGAGCATTTCTAATAAACCCTAATAGTGTCGACCATCATAAATGTCTGACTTTGTTAGTAACTTCCATGCTAGTTTTCAGTTGTTATTTATGATCTAAGAAATTGATTAAACACATACAAATAGTAAATAAAAATCATTTATAGATTCATTGATGATTTTTGTGACAAAAAATAGGTGTAAATAGCTTAGTATATCATCCCTCTCTTGATTTGTCATTTATAAATTAAGTAATCACAAATTCAATCAACACATTTCAATTATGATAATCATGTTTATTGTTATAGTTGCCATAATCTAAATTAGGGCATAGTTTCCATTATTTTATATCTCTTAGGTGTAAAATAAGTAAAATCATTCCTAGTTTCCATTTATAATAGAGTTATTTATATTTGCTATACATATCTTGCACTTTCCTACATCTTACATACTATGTTACATGGATATATACATTGTATTATTATATATGATCATTACATAGTTACATTTCTTGTTCTCTTGTGTGCCCTACAATTTATAGATTGCATGCATGTGTGTTAATGTACTCATGTGTTTTGTTCATATTTCATGTGTATTTCTCGTATAGTGTTGTTCATAGAGGATCCTCTAGTCATCATATAATATCGTGTGCATGTATTTTCCTACTTGATGGTAACATTAATTGCATGTCATTACATGATTGTGTGTGATTGAATTTCCTATGCTATGTGACATCCTATGCTTGGTTCCATGATATAATCATGCATGTTACTAATTACAGTTTACTATGCTTATTTCCTACATTTCCATGGTCTTTATCATGCATCTATTAGGGAATAGTACTATTGTGTGTGTGCTTAATTTTTAAATCTAACCCTCCTACAAAGATATTATTACATTGGGGAATGTCATTTTACCATCTCTTTATTAATATAATCACTTATATATTATAATTTAGGGACACAAATTAGTCTTGCTCCATAACAAATTTTTAAAAATATTTAGCATTCCTAAACTTTATTACTTACCCATTGCCACTGGGGGTATCATACCCCAAAATAATTGGATTGTTACCATCTCATTTATCATTGTAAGCATAATTCAATCATGTTCCTACTAATACAATGTGTGTCCTATATACACATAGTCACATGGGAGTTACCAACCCCCCCCACACACACACACACACATTAATATTATTGGATCTATATTGCTATATCTTACCATATTTGTTACTTTCAAACCTATATTAAGTCATATCTTTAGCTTTCATTTCTAGATATTATTATGTCACATATTTTTCACCTCTCTTCCTATTCCAATGTTGATACGACATCAACATGATTATTAATGGAATCAATGGTCTTCAAATGATACCCTCTATTTTAAATGTTTACACATAGGCATGCCACTTGTCTTTCCTATTACATATAGAGGGGGATATTATTTTCCCTCATTTTCACATCATCATCCTAACATTATTTATATTTTCCTATCGAGTTTTACACAATGATATATTTATATAGTTACATACATGTGTTTACAAAGTTTTTTCAAATATTTTATATAACTTCCACTATTTTATATAATAACACATGATGCACATGAATCTTTATTTTAAGATGAGTGATATTCAAGAAAAGATAAACATTCCTCATCTCAAAAATGGGAACTATCAATATATTATATCCAGTCATCCTACATCCATATTTAAATTTACATGGATTATGGACAGTTATTTACCAAGAAGTACCAAAAACCATGAGATGTTTACTTCCCTGATCAATAAGCAAACTTTAGTTTATAGAATCCACTCTAAAATTATTTAGATTATATAGTTACCTTCCAAACATGTTAGTGTCTAGTTTCAATTCTAAGTTTCAGTACCCAATATTGTCCTAGGAGTGACAACATGGTTAGCATACCACTAGGAGTATTTGTTCCTTTGAATATTTTTTAAAATAATTATTTTATTATAAATTTATTTTTAATTTCATTATGACATTTACCACTTTTTGGAATTCCAATTTTATTCTAGGTATATTATATTTATGGATGGTAGAGTGTGGGTGCACCCAATAAAAAAAATTAGAGTCTTCATCCTTCCATACCTATTAGATAATACTTAGGTATGAACTTAATTTATTTTAATTTGATAAACATATGTACTCAAGCACATGCACATAAATGTGGGGCATTATGTAGAAACCTAATTTTGGTACAATACCATTTTCCATTATGTCAATTTTGCTCTCTATCATAATTGGTCGATGCATAAACATTTGGAATTTTTTGGTACACTTTCCCCTTATGTTGGCCCCCATATTGTCATCTCTTAACTAGGGTTTTCTTACAAATTTAATTTTTACTCAATCTTGATCAATTATAATATATCCATTCAATCCAAAATGTTTTAAGAACTTATAGATTAACTATTCATTTCTCCTTGTACAACCTTGTATGCTCCTAAAATGCCTAAAACATTATTTCAGGGTCTTTACTTCAATCCTAGTTGGCCCATCATGATGTCATATTTAATTGTGGGTCCAATTTACCTTGATTGTCACCTTTTACTATATTATATGGTCAACCTATGTTTAAATGTGCACTTATGAGGCATATATATACAAAGTTACCCTTACCAATTTAAGTATAGTTTCTGATCATCCACATCTTTGAAAAACCAAGTATCACATGCTCATTTATCAAGTCTTATCAAGAGGTATTTACATCTTAATAATGAATTTACACATTGATTTAATTTTTCCATCGTCCATATTTTTCCAACACACTTGTACCAAAATAGAGTTATAGCAAAACATATAGTTTCATATGAGTTTATAGGGAGAGGAGGGGAAATAATTTATCTCATATTTGGGTTGGGAACACTCATGCATTAAACATACATTAAGCACTGATTCCAATCATGTGAGATATGTAGATGAAACTCCTCAAGAGGTTGCCTAGGTCAACTAAACCTTGCATATGTTCTATTCTTATGATCTTGTGATGAATTAGGTTGATGAAAAAGGATACCAAAATTTGATAATTAAGCCCATCAATTAAACAAAGCAAAGCAAGAATTTTGAATAATATTTGACTGCAAAAAAATTGTATAAAACTTAGGTCTTGAGAATGAGTTTATGATTTTGACCTAGTTAGAATTATTGGAGCCTCGATTTTTCTTATTTTTTTAATTTATCTATTCATGAAATAATTTATGGATTTTGTTCCTCTTGATGTTTGGACTTTCTTAACACTATTTTTATATTTCATAAGTATAGTTTTAAGGCAAAAAATAGGTATTTATATATCAGATTATTTGTTCAATTTTAATTATTCAATTGTCTATTTTCGTACATTTAAGGCTTGTATGCATAATTGTATTTACATCTATATTTATTCTAAACTAGTTTTAACATGTTTTTCATAGTGTAATTATTATTGTATGAGAAATAGTTTAAAAACTTATATGGTATTTTTTATTTTTTATTTAATAATTTGTATAGAATATAAAGTTTTAAAAATATAATCCATCATTTTAATGGTGACATTTCCTATGATAAATCAATGCTTCAACTAAACATAGTATCATAAATGATTTATTTATAATTACGCATTCAAAATACACGTAATGTATAATGAATAACACTTAATTTATTGCTCAATTAAAAATATAATAAAATATTAAAAATAGAATGTTCTTATATTGTTTATATGTTTTCATAATTTTATTCACAATCTAGGCCTAGAAATGCACAACTAAAGTAGTGCCACATGTCACACTTAAATGTGGAACTAAATAGAATAAGATGCCAAGATCGTATAAATAATCCTCAGTAGATGTCAGGTTTATACAAACATGATGTATGAATTTAACTTCAATGAGAAGGTTTTAAAACATCTCTTGATGGAATTAAATCATAAAATCTAATGCCTTGTTTTTCCTCCTTTGACCAATTGCTTTGTCAATATGTTTTGGATATTAACCTCTTCCTCGACTAGTTTTAACACATTTATAGAGGGTTGGTTCTTTATGCATTCCAGAGTTGGTCATTGACACTCAGATAATTTTACATCAATGTTAATGGCATATTTATCTTCCAAGTGGGGTACAAATCAATTATAAAATGGCCTTCATGTCCTTGTAGCTTCCTACTCTTGATCTTTTATTTTTTTATCTATTTTTCTTTGCACTTGTGACTGATGTTGTAGCTTTTGCATTAGTTATGTAACCTATGAATTAGACCCTCCATACTCCTTCAATTCAATATATATTGGTAAAAAAAAAATTAAATATACTCAAACTTTCTAGCTTAGGGATTCTTTGGAGGCTATCAACCTATTGTAGTTTTTTAGGAGCCTTATTTGTTAATGTTTATTGTTTTCTTATAGTTTCTAAAAAATATTGATATTCATGATACATTGTTGAATTAAAAGTTATAACACCAACTATCTTATCCTCGTTAGAGAATGCTAAGGGTGAATAGTATTTTTTTAAGGTAAAGTTGAAGATTGTAAAGTTGTATCACGTTGGATATGCCCTCCAGTAGAAACAATTACATTTGCTTTAGATATAATATGGTATAATTACATAATTTTAAAATTATTTGGTCTATTTATTGGTATAAAATCCCTATGAATTTCTCCATGTTTATCATTCATCATATCTCCTAATTTCAAATCGTTATACTTTGTCTCAGTGCCATTTGGACTTGGATTTTCACTTTCCATATTTTCCTTTCCATATCAAGGACTTATTCATTTTCAAAGTAATATTATATAATATTTTCATTTTACTTTTTAAAAACTTTTTCCATATCCACCACATCAATTTCCTTAGTGGTGGTGGGTTTATCATTTGCTTCCTTACTATAGGAATAACTAGTGCCCTCAACATGTGGTGGTGCTTCTAGTGTAGTTTTATGAGATGATTCATTTTATAATTCTTCATTTGAAATTTATTATTGTGTATTCTATTAAGGGAATACTTTGATCATGTATTTCATCATTCTAACCACATATTTCACTCGTTTATCCCCATAAAGGTATAATATAAGGATTGTCATTATATGAATACGTATATCCTAATATTATCACAATAATTTTAAGCCATTCACTATTGTTTGTATAACCCCAATATATTATCTTAAATATTCAATCTTATCCAAAATATTAAGATATAGTCTTCTCCTTCCATATGTCTAGGTGGAAGTTTAGTTTAATCTACTAGATTTCATAGAACCCATAGATATCCCCCTAGATAAACTTATGCTAGTGCATTTGAATATTTAATTTTCACATCTAAATCCTTAATATTTTCAAGTGGATATTCTACTACTATATTTTCCATTGGGATATCACCTACCTATGTTTTTTTCCAAATGTCACCTATATATTTACTTTATCCTCTCTTCAACTTCTTCCTCTTCCCTCCTTGTATACTTACCTCATGCAGATTCAAACTTTCTCTGCATGAACTAATGAAAAAAATAGAATGGCTTGAGGAAGATATTGGTCCTATGGTAAAATGGATTTCTTAATATTTATAAATACTCACCCCTTTTACTATGGAAGATGTATCTCTGATATTTATCAATGAATCTCAAGTCTAAGACCTCTTAGAAGCTGACATGCAATATTATTATGAATGCTCATGAAGATCCATCCAAATTTAATAAATTTAATCTTATTAATTTAGTTTACTACCCCTCATAGTCCATGAAATATCCCTTAAAAATATTTCTACATTATCCTTGGGAAAAAAATCTAATAATTTAGAATACTTATACTTGAAACATCGATTCATGGAGGATTGAGTTTTTTTATTTCACTTGGGTCTTCCTAGCTTTCCTCCTTTCTTCCTTTCTTTGAAGATGATTCTTAGACCCTTCCTTTATGCCTCTTAAAATTCTTTGTTGAATGTGTCCCTTTTTGTCTTTCCTCATCTATTCCTTCCCTTGTAATTGCTTCTTATACCCCTCTTTTATGCCTTTTAAAGTATTTTTTTCACTTTGGCCTTCATTAATTTCCTCCTCTCTTCCTTCCCACATAATTTCTTCCAATCCCACTTATTTGTGCCTCTTAGATTTCATTGTTTTAGTTGGACCTTCTTGACTTTACTTACATCACTTTTTCTGCCTCTTACAGGTCTTTACTTCCTTCCAACCTCTTTTATCTACTTTTTACTTTTCCTTAAGAAATTTATACCCTAGGATTTATTTTAGAAAGTGAGATTTTCTTCAATGCATCGATACTACCTTACTACAATTATAGTTCTTTCATCATCATATCCTCACCAAGTATTAATGGTAATGAAATTGGGTCCTCTGTTGTATATTTCCTAGCCACACCATAAGTGTTTTTCCTCATCCATATTACATACATATAATTTGAATGATGATTAATAAGACTCTATGGAACCTTAAGGTTTTGATAAATTACATCCATCATCTATAATAAACACAATGCTAATTTAATTTATCATTGTATGATCCACATAATGTTTTTCCTACAAAAATGAATACTCTTTGAATACGCCTTCAGGATCATAATTGGTTAAAAGTGTCATTGTCGAAGGTGAGGTCTTCCAATACATAAATAAAAGAAAAATGAAAATATATACACTAGTTTTTTTATAAAAATTTACAAGTGAAAAATTATTTCTATAGATTCTAGTATTTCTGAAAAAATGTATTCTAGCTAGTTAAATTAGTACATGTGATCACCATTTGATGTGATATATCAATCACTCCTACTAGTAAATCCTTTCAATACTTGGTTGTGTGCCTAAAATGATCTTTGATATGTCTAACAACCTTTCTTACCATGTTATCCTTAGTAGAGCCACAGATAATTACTTTCACCCTTATATGACATTCATATATCTTCTTAATTTATTATATGATGTATGGTAATTTATTAACATCATAATGAGTTATATTACCCCCTCCATTTTTCAAGTTCATTACCATATCTAGGATTTAAAACTTAATAAGAATGTATTTTTTGGTAATCCAGATCTTACCATTTACTATTTTGAATAGGACCATCTATACAAATTTATTCATAAACCTGAATAATGGAAAGTTGATTATCTTCATCCATTGAGTCTTATCCATTCTATTGTATTAATTTTTTAACATGCACTTCTTTACATTAGTATATTCTTTCCATGGAAAAAAATATCAATGTCCTATTGCAGCACAATTATTGGACCGTACAACTGTCATGGATGATTCCATCCCAATTGCACATTTTTTTAATTAATCATCTCCACATAATTCATTTCAAAATTATCTCATAATACTTATAGGTTCTAGTTATAAAACTTAACATTACGCATCTTTTTGTGTAAGGGATCTAATTGTTCTCATGTCATAGATGCAATTTTACCCACTTTTATATTTTATTAGTTTTTAATTTAGCCTTCCTTTCTCCTAAAAAATTTATGGATTTTACATTTGGATATGAAATATACTTCAATGATATTGAAGAATGAAAATAAAACTATATTTTCCTTATTTATTAGGCTATTATTTCTCAATTCTTTCCTCACTAGCACGTCTTGTGTTAAAAAAAGCATTAATGTTTTGTACCTTTATACATACTACCATTTTGTCCTTTTTTACTAGAAAGTATTTTTTAAACCTTTATGTGGATTATTTTTTTGGATGGTGGAGCCTGATATTATTATAATGTCCGATTCTTGATGGGGGGGTGTGGGGGTGCAACAACCCGCCACTATGGTCACTGTGGGGGTCCAGGAGAGGTGGTGACCTACTTGGAATCCCCCTTGGTGGGGGTTCAGGGGTAGCACCTTGAAAGAAAATTTTGTTAAAAATAAATTGTAAAATATTGTAATTTCATAATAATTATGGATTATTCATTATTAGGTTATAAATCTAACATTATAAATTATGTTTGTGTAGTTTTTTCCTAATATGTAACCCTCCTTTGATATGAGGGCATTGCAATTATGATAGCATGTTGTATGTGAGTGAAGAGGAGATTACATTGAATGTATTGTAGGTTTTATCCTTTCATTTTGTTGGACTGAATAAAGAGAAGAACTGGCTATTTCTATCTGGATGTAGCCCATATTGGGTAAACCATGTTAAATCTATGTTTATATCTTGTATTATGTTTTTTGAATTTTAATTATATCTTTATTTCATTAATATTTCTCTATGTTTTATATTCCTAACAATTGGTATCAAAGCTGAAGGTTTATTTGGCAGATAAACTCGTAAGAAAAGAGGGTTCCTAGTTTGAGTGGGAGCAATGGCAAAAGAAGGAAAGTTTAAGTTCAAAAATTTCAGTGGCTAAAACTACTAGCTTTGGAAGATGAAAATGGAGGATTATCTATATCAAAAGGATATTTTCCTACCATTGGGAAGAATAGCAAAGAAATTAGCAACAATGAAGGATGAAGATTGGGAGGTTCTTGATATAAAGGCATTAGGACCAATACCGTTATGCCTGGTAGCATTAGTGGCCTTCAACATTTCAAAAGAAAAAATAACAATAGATGTGATAAAGGCATTGGATAGAGTGTATGAAAAACCCTCAGCCTCTAATATGGTATTTCTTATGAAGCATTTATTTATCTAGAAATGTCAGAATGTGGGTCTATTATTGATCATTTAAATTAATTTAACATGGTCATAAATCAGTTAAGCGCTGTAGGAGTAAATTTTGATGATGAGGTTAAGGCTCTATTGATTCTAAGCTCATTGCCAAAAAGCTGGAATGGATTGTTCATGGTTGTGAATAATTCTATCTCTGGTTCAAACAATTTAAAGTTTGATGATGTTATTAGTGTTATTTTTAGCGAGAAAATGTGACAAAAAATCATAGGTGAGACATTAGGTAATGCTTTGACTATGGAGAATAGGGAAATACAAAAGGATAGAGCTAAGGGCCCATGGAATCATAGGAATTCTAAGAAGGGTAGATTCAAATCTAGAAGAACGTTGGTGTGCTGGATTTGTGGGAAGAAAGGACACCTAAAGAAAGATTGTTGGTTTTGAAAACAAAAACAAGGAGATGGACAATAAAATAAAAATCAGGAAGTAAATGTAGCAGGTGATGTGTTACAAGATGCTTTAATCATTTCTTTAGATAAAATTAATAATTCTTGGGTGTTAGATTCAGGGGTTTCATTTCCTGTTACACCCCATAAGAAATATTTTCAAGACTATATTCAAGGTGATTTTAGACAGGTTTATTTGGGTGATGGTGATCCCTATAAAATTGTAGGAAAGGGTAAGATACAAATAAAATTATAGAATGGAAATAAATGGTTACTAAAAGAGGTGAGGCATGTTCCTGAGTTGAGAAGAAACATAATTTTAGAAAGGTAATTGGGAAGTGAGGGGTGCACAGTTACATTTGTAGAAAATTCATGGAAGATCACTCAAGGATCATTGGTAATAGCAAAAGGAGATAAGGTAGGTACATTGTATTTATATAATGGTAATGTTGACTTTTCTATTGCTTTATCTTGTACATAAGTGGATACAAAATTATGGAACCATGCACTTGGGCACATGAGTGAGAAGGGGATCCAAGTTCTCCACTCAAAGAATTTGTTGCTAGATTTGAAGAGTGTGGATTTAGAATTTTGTGAGCATTGTGTGTATGAAAAATAGAAGATAGTCAAATTTATCAGAGTTGGGAAGATAAAGAAGGATGAAAAGTTAGAGATTATGCATATATATGTATAGGGACTGGCTCAGGTATCATCCCTTAGTGGATCTTATTATTATGTTACCTTTATTGATGATGCAACTAGAAAAACTTGGGTTTATTTCATACGAAAAAATATAATGTTTTTACTAATTTTTAAAAATGGAAATATTTGGTTGAGATTGAGATAGGAAATAAGTTAAAGTGTGTTAAATCAGACAATAGAGGTGAATAGTGCAGCAAGGAATTTGATAATTGCTATTCATCTCATGGGATTTGTAAAGAGCAGATGGTTCCAAGAACACCACAACAAAATGGTGTGTCAAAAATGATGAATAGGACAATCATAGAGCGTGAAAAGAGCATGATATTACATGTAGGCTTGACCTTACAATTTTGGCAAATGTTGTGGATACTATTATTTACTTAATAAATAGAGCGCTTTCAAGACCTTTGGATGGTGGCATTCCAAAAGAAGCATGGATAGAAAAAAAGGTAGATTATTCATTTATAAAAACTTTTGGTTGTGAAGCATTTGTCCATATTGATAAAGAAAATAAAACCAAGCTTGAAGTAAAATCCAAAAAATGTACTTTTATTGGATATGGAGTTAATGATTTTGGTTACCATTTACGAGATTTTGAAAATCACAAAATCATTAGAAGTAGAGATGTGATCTTTAATGAAAAGGTCATGTAAAGAGATCACTTATAAGGAAAGAAACAAGAAAACCCAAATACTGAATATGCAGTACTTGAAATCATTAGAAATGAAATTTCAAAAGTGCCAAAAAATTAGAATGTGCAACAAATACAAGAAGTACCTTAAACTCTTGGAAGTGTAGTTAGAAGATCTGCCATAGTAATTAGACTCCCTGAACAATACCCTCTTTCACTTTATTATTTATTATTGGCTGATGGTGGTGAGATAGAAAGCTATGAAGAAGCAATGCAGGTAAAAACTAGAAAAAAGTGGGAGCAAGGCATGAAAGAGGAGATGGACTCCTTGGTACATAACCAAACTTGGGATTTGATTCAGTTTCCTATAGGTAAAAGAGCATTGCAAAATAAATGGGTTTATAAGTTGAAGGAAGATGGAGGGAAAAAAAGGTACAAGGACAAACTTGTTGTAAAGGGATTTGCACAAAAGAAAGGTATTGATTTTGATAAAATATTTTCTCTAGTTGTAAAAATGACTTCCATAAGAATTGTTTTAAGTTTGGTAGCAGCAGAAGATTTACACCTTAAATAGTTAGATGTGAAGTTTTATTTCCTTTATGGTGATTTGGAGGAGGAAATATATATGGAGCAGTCATAGGGATATGAATTAAAAGGTAAGGAGAAAATGGTGTGCAGTTGAAGAAGAGTTTGTATGGTCTAAATCAAGCTCCAAGATAGTGGTATTTGAAATTTGGCATGTTTATGATAGAACAAAGTTATAGTAGATGTCATTCTAACCACTATGTTTACTTTAAGAGATTAGATAATGGAAGCTATATTTTCATGTTATTGTATATAGATGACATGCTTGTTATAGGATCTAACATGCATGATATTAATAAGCTCAAAAGAAAACTAGTATATTCATTTACAGTGAAGGATTTGGGTGTCGTAAAGCAAATCCTTGGTATGAAAATAACAAGAGTCGAGAAAAATAGAAAATTGACATTGTATCAATAAGATTACATCAATAAGGTGTTAATCAGGTTCAGTATGCAAGATGTAAAACCTATAAGTACACATTTGGGAGGGAACTTCAAATTAAGGAAGGAAAAGTGTCCTAAAATGTAGGAAGAAATAAATTACATGTCTAAAGTTCCATATGCTTCAGCAATTGGATTTTTAATGTATGCTATAGTGTGTACGAGACCATATATTGCTCATGAAGTGGGAGTTGTCAATAGGTTTATGAATAATCTACGAAAAGAGCACTGGGATGCAGTCAAGTGGATTCTTAGGTACTTGAGAGGAACCATTGATAGATAGTTATGTTATGAAGGTTTAAATGTTACCTTAAAAAGATATGTTTAAATAGACATGGATGGAGATTTAGATGGAAGGAGGAGCACCACAAGTTATGTATTTACTATTGGTGACACATTGGTTAGTTGGATTTCAAAATTGTAGGAGATAGTTGCTTTGTCAACTACAGAGTTAGAATATGTTGCAGCTACATAATCAAGTAAGGAGATGATATGGATGCAACGGTTCATGGAAGAGTTGATGCATAAGAAATAATATTGTAGGTTGTATAGTGATATCCAAAGTGTGATTCATTTATCAAAGAACTCGACATTTTACTCAAAAAACAAACATATACAACTCAAGTATCACTTCATTTGTTCAATTTTAGAGGATGGTCAAATGAAGTTGGAAAAGATCCATATGAGTCAGAATCTTGCAGATATGCTAACAAAGACAGTTAGTAAAGAGAAGATGGAGAGTTGTTCAGTTTCAATAGGTTTTTAAGGATGACAAGGAAGATAAAAAATATGCCAGGGGCAAAGTTCAAAGAAAAGTCCAAGGAAGAGTTGTAGTGGTGGAATTGCAACAATCAGTCTCCAAGTGGGAGATTGTTGGATGCTGGAGCCTGATCTTATTATAATGCCTAGTTTCTGATAAGGGGTGTGGAGGGAAATGCCCTCCCACTATTGTCACCATGGGGGTCCAAAGGGGAGGTGACCTACTTTGAATCCCACCTTGATGGGGGTTTGGGGGCAACGCCCCTGAAGCAAAATTTTGTTAAAAATATATTGTAAAATATTATAATTTCATAATAAATCTAGACCATTCACTATTAAGTTGTAGATCTAATGGTATAAATTATGTTTTTGCATATTTTCCCTAATATATAACCCTATTATAATGCTTAGTTCCTG
This sequence comes from Torreya grandis, assembly GCA_037957365.1. Classification (NCBI taxonomy): domain Eukaryota; kingdom Viridiplantae; phylum Streptophyta; class Pinopsida; order Cupressales; family Taxaceae; genus Torreya; species Torreya grandis. The sequence goes on along the minus strand of JARHVA010000659.1, from coordinate 2,764,226 downwards.
ATAAGGGGTGTGGGGGGAAATGCCCTCCCACTATTGTCACCATAGGGGTCCAAGGGGGAGGTGACCTACTTGGAATCCCACCTTGGTGGGGGTTCGGGGGCAACACCCCTGAAGCAAATTTTTATAAAAAATACATTGTAAAATATTATAATTTCATAACAAATCTAGACCATTCACTATTAGGTTGTAGATCTAATGGTAGAAATTATGTTTGTGCATTTTTTCTTTAATATATAACCCTCCTTTGATATGAGGGTATTGCAATTATGGCAACATGTTTATGACTGAAGAGGAGATTGTAGTGGATGTATTACATGTTTTATCCCTTCATTTTGTTGGACTAAATAAAGAGAAAAACTGGTTGTTTCTATGTGGACATAGTCCATATTAGGTGAATCATGTTAAATCTGTGTCTATATTGTATTGTGTTTTTTGTATTTTAATTCGGTCTTTTTTTCATTAATATTGCTCTATGTTCTGTATTCCTAACAATTTTTCCTTATATGGAGCTTTTCCTTAATTTAAAGTCTTTTATTTCAAGGCATTGATTTGATTATTTCCTTACACCTATATTTAATTTGTTACATTACTTTATTTAGTGCCACCCAACTTTTATATTTGTTGTCGTGATTTTTTTAGTGAATCGCTAAGTCAAATTTGTATTTCTCTCTACATAGTGATTTTGTATGCAAATACAATGCTTTTATATACAATACAATGATTTAGTATACAATGAGATGATTTTATATGAAAAATTGATGCTTTTATATGTAAATGTGTTGTTTTTTATGCAATGTGATGCTTTTGTATGATATTTTATGGTTTTTATGTAAATGTAATGTTTTATTTATGAAAAAGAGATGCTTTTGTATTACACATGATGATTTTGTATGAAAAATGAAGCTTTTGTATGCCATGTGATGCTATTCCACTCTATGAAATGCTTTTGTATGCAAACGTGATGCATTTTCATGAAATGTCATGTGTTTTTTCCACTATGATGATTCAAAGCCTACAATGATTCTTGAATCCTACATTTCTTTTCCAATATTGTGATGCTTCTAATGATATCATAACCATACCGTAAATGTATTAAAATTAGATATAAATGTAAAAACATACAAAAATTAGGAATAAAAATAACGTCATATTAAAATATGATAATATTATATAATGAAAAATATAACAAAGTAAAATATCACTAGTGCTACAAAAATGGATTTTTCCAATTGTGAACCCCTTATAAGTTTATTGATTAGGCCAAGAAGAAAATGGTAGGGTCACTTTCATTTAATTTGAGTGGGCTTCTAGGTAAAATTTGGGATTGAAAAGAGAAAAACTCCACTTAACATTTTGACTCACACCATCCTTTTTAGCAAAGGTGAGAAGAGCCAAACTATTTAAGATGCTCTAGGTTGATGGTCAAGACTTCTTCATGTCTCTAGAAAACCTAAACATTTTTCATATGCCACCTATTCCAATATTTTAGGAGTGAATATTGTGACTCACTCACTCTCTCTCTCTCTCTCTCTCTCTCTCTCTCTCTCTCTCTCTCTCTCTCTCTCTCTCTCTCTCTCTCTCCAAGCTAGGGAATAATATGGTAAAACATTCTATTTATTTTCCATTTTAGTGATTTTAATGTAACTTCAAAACCTTAAAATGATGCCTATAAATAGAAATTCGAGATTGAATCCTTCCTTATCCATTCATAATAGGGATGTGAGTGGTACTTTTTTTTTAAGATAAAATATTTTGGATCACCCTTGAAGGTCAGAGTTTCACTTTTTTTTTAAGATATAATATTTTGGATCACCCTTGAAGGTCAGAGTTTCACTTTTAACATAGTTCTCCACCATTTAAATCACCTTACAATTTTGTCATCTATTAAAAATGACATCTCTTAATTTTGAGGACTCTAGAAAGGTTATTCATATTTGACTAAATTTAGATATTTTTAGTCACGTACTCAAGTCCATAAATAGAATAGAGTACTAAAATTAGATCTTGAGAATACAACTAAGATTGGCCAAAATGTTTTACTAAACTATACAATTTAGTCAAGATTTACCTTTACATCCTCATATTGTTTTTTTGTTTTTTCTATTTTTACCACAATCATGAAAACAAATAATCCTAAATTTTCCACCCCAATGAATTCATTTCTAGCAAGATTCAAAACCCATTATATATTTTTTATTTTGGTTTACTTCAAATATTTCTTATATATTTTTTAATATCGTAACCTTGTTTTTATTAATAGCTTAGAAAAAAATAAATTAATGACTTCAAAGTCATTACACCAGAGGCATTTTCATTGTGAAGGCCTTACCATAGATTTTTTTCATTATACTAGAATATTCATTGTACAAGTTTTAAACACTAGTAAGTTGAGCAATCTATAGTTTCCTTTGACCTTATATAGCTTCCTTTGACTCAAATAAATTTTACGTGGATTAGTTTCTCTCTGACATGTTGAATAAATTCAATCTCATGCTCTCACATAAGATTTTAGATTAGCATATTATATTTTATTTTCTCTCTAACATGTTGAATAAATTCTATCTCATGCTCTCATGTAGGATTTTAGATCGACATATTATATTTCCATGTAGAATTTCATTAAAACTAAAAAGCCTTAAAAAGTATTCAAACCACCCAAATGCATGAGAATGAGAACCTCCAACAAATGAATAAGAGCCAAAATAACTATCTTGGTAACTAAATTCATAGGGTTATCATGTTTGACAAGAGGAGTCCTAGAGTCTAACAAAATAGATGAATTGGAGATGCTAATAATATAATACATAGTATTGGGGTTGAGGGCATTCTGGCAATTAATCCTCCCATGTATATAATCACAAATTCTAAGAAATTTAATTTCTATTTGAAATGGATTTGGTAGAAGTAATTAATCAACCTACCCATAATCCATGCACTCAAAATCTCCTACCATACTCAATACATTGACGTTATGTTTTAATCCAATCATGTCTACTAATTTATCAAAGCTTAAAAAATGAGTAATATCATTTCAAGTTCCCAAGTCACTGATGAATATATTGATCCTTAGTATGCAAGTTGATATGAGTTTGGAGTTAATCCATCGACTTGTGATTTTATCCTAGGATTTATTATCCCAAGTACCAGTCATGCCATTATCAAGAAAGAGAACGGAGTCGATGGTGTGTAGTCATGAATAGTAAAAAATTTTGATCAAGTCGAGGATGCATTAGCAATAATGAAAAGTGTCTAGGATGATTTTTTATAAAACATGCAAGTATGAACATCCAATTATACATTTATTTTCATTATAAATTATCCTACTACAATTATTGCCTCATGTCGAGCTACAAAGAATATTATTAATGGCACTAGAAATGAAATCAATTTCAAGTTCATTCTATTGTAATGAAATTGTAGACAATAAAATATGGTATCTGACATTGGAAATGTCAATCTTGACTTTCACATATCCTACATGACTTGTGCACCTCCAAACGGTTCTTACTCACCATTCTAGCACACCTACATGCTAGTGATGAGCATGATCCATTCTAAGTTGCTATTAGTCACCTATAAAAACATTCCAGTTTGTGCTAAAGCAATTAAATATCCTATTCATACATTTACAAAATATCACATCCTCATTTTTTTCTCCCAGATACTAATTTCACATTCATACAATAACCATTACTATCAAGGCTAATGTTACCACCCTTTCACTAGCAATGACTATTTTTTAAAATTAAACCCTTCGTATAGGTCGACCCATTCACCTAGCATATTGGTGGTCTGGGAAATTACCCAATGTGATTTATATAAACAAAAATCAAGGTTAATATTATTTAAAACCTAATGCTCTCAAGTACTTATTGAATATACTACTACACATTTAGTGAATCTACCCTATTCTTACAAAATTCAAAATGAAGCGTTAGGAGTAGTCATCAACCAAGTACAAAACACACCATGTCAATTCAAGTGCCAACACTCCCTAGATCAAGCCAAATTTATAGGCACATTCATATAATGAAAGAGCATGATTGCACATTCAGACTAAGGGGAAAAACTATGTGTGGCTTGACTTCCCTCTTTGGATTATTGGATTTTTTATAGATTTTCATCCTTCATATGTGAACCTAGAGTTTTAAAGAGAAGGAAGTTGATTTTGTATTTGTGAATGTAGTTGAGGGTCACAAATTGCATAAGTAGAGACTTATCATATAGGCACACCATATTAAATGATCACAAAGAGAAAAACTTTCCTAGGATAGTATTGTTAATCCAATCACTATCATCAACATTCCTCCATAGATATTATAGCACCAACCTTGCACGCATAGATAGTTTGTTCCAAATCTGGACAAATCATAGGATTGCTTATATTATGTATCCCCTATTATAACACAATCAAATTCAATCAGTCAAATAATACATCTAAGCGTCTCAATCTACTTAGTACTTCCTACTAATAGCCAATTTCATTATAAGATATAACTAAATCATTTACAATAAGATTTCATGCTTGATTGAGATATATTATGGTCTAAATTAATTTTAAAATTTTAGCCTATTATGATTAACATTAATCCAAAAATAGGGTAAAAATATTTTTGAACATGTATGCTTTATATAACCATGCAAACCCTAGACTTAGCTAGGGTTTCAATTTTTTTTATAATATGGTTTCCATTCTAAATACTCTAATATATCCCTGATTTATTTCATAGAAGGATAAGGTGTTACTTGTGTCCCCAAAGCTCTATTAAGGTTTAAATCCAAAATAAAAAATCAAGCCAAAACTCATAATAGTTGTCCTCCCCTATATTTATTATTATATATCCATGCCATGCCTTAAGCTTATGATAATGAATGGACAAATGAAAAATATTATGTGATCTATGTTGAAAATTATGTATATTATGCACATGATTGTGAGGGTAATGATTATGATAATGACTATGAGGAAGAATGGTATCAAAGTGATGTATATAGTGAAGAAGAAAATAAACAAGCTAATGTTTAAATGGAATAATATAGTTCCCCTACCTCTTCTTTTCATTGTTTTAATCATACACTAGGAAAAGAGGAAATTTTCAAAGATTAACTAATACACTCATTTCTATCATTACATATAATGATTACAATATAACAATAACATGTGTATTTGATATGCATTTGGATGCTCATATTGTTTCTATTCCCTTTCTCTCTCTCTAGTACTATAAAAAGGATACAAAAGAATGTGGTATCTCTTCCTTTTTTCTATAAATTCCAAATAATGTTACAAATGGACATGATATTCCTCTTCCATATATTCAATTATAAATGATGCAAATGAATGTGATATTTCTTCTTATTCCTATAAAAATGAAATTATTTCCTTGAATCTAGCCACAACTGAAATTAAACGCAAATTAATTTCCACTACTAATCTACAAACACAATGTGATGAGAATGGCATGCTAAGTAATGAGTATAAATCATGCAATGATGTTAACTTAGAATGCATTCCTGAGCAATTTGTTTATATTTGTTGTGTCTCCCTTATAATCATGTTTAGAGTAGATAGTGAGTTAAAACCAATGATCAAATCTTTCCAATCCACCAACATTCCCACTATCCATATTACATATATGATTCATGACATAAGGGTCCTTCAAAACCAAGTGTTTTATCTCACCATCAAAGATAGACCGTATAAGGATAATATGAATTAAAATGTCATTAGAGACCAACTTGTTTCACAATTTTTATTTGAGTCCAATTATCCAAAAAGATTTTCCATGCCTAAGTTCAAATTATTTGATGGTACTATATATCCATGATCCTTTAACCAAGTATAATATTTATTTTTGGAAATATAACAATGATGGACAAGTACTATTAAAATAATTTTATCCAATTATAGAAGGAGATTCTTTAGATTGGTTTTATAGCCTCCCTAGTGGCTCTTTACCTCATTTCAATAAGTTAGAAGAAATATTCCTATCTAATTTTAATAAATTCAAGGTTCCTAAATTAACATTGGAACATCTTCAAGGATTAAAACAAAGTCATGGTGAGTTTGTTTAATTATATATTTTGAGATTTAAAAACACCTTACAATCTTTGATGTATCAATCCTCATATTTAGAGAAACAATTTTATCTTTAATAAGGGTCTTCTTTCTCTAGTCAAAAAAGAGCAATCCATAACCTTTACCCTTTTTTTGAAAAATTATACATGGATGTTTTCAACTATGCATGTGATCTTTATTTTAAGTCACACAATTATAATGAAGATGAATCAATACCATATTCACTTAAAAGGGAAGATGCCCATAAAGAGATAAAATACAATACCAAAGTAAAGAGTCCAATTAAAGTAATTTATAAAAGGCAAGAGTCAAAAAAACAATATGCAAGGAAAAAGCAAAAAAGGAAGACACCCATACCAAAGATAAATCAACCAATTAAGTTTGATAGCTTCAAAGAGAGACCAAACATGATTTTATAGACATTATTAGATAACCAACTGATTTATTTTCCTCCTAATTATTACCGTCCTCCATCATTTGGAGTGAGTAAATACCAAATCATTTTGTAATTATCGTCATATTAATGGGCATAATTATAACCATTATTATACATTATGAAAAAATATTTAGAAACTTGTGATGAAGGGGTTATCATATTTGTATGAGTGGACATTAGATCACTAAGATACCCTTCCCCAATTTGGGTTATCATATTTGGATGAGTGCACATTAGATGCATTCCATATGAGTACCCTCTTCAGCTAGTGGTATCTCCTCCTCTACCCTCACCACCACCACAATCAATTATTACTCCTATTTAGGATTATTATATAGAGACATTTTATATCTACACTATAGAAAAATATTTAGAGTTAGTTATTTCACCTATCCATGATCTATTTATACATTCATTACAAGTGAGAATAATTGATTTTCTTAGGCATCTAATTTCACAACAATTATCATATTAGATAGATAACAAGGACTCTAAGAGGCATTTATCTACCATAGAACATACTAAACTAGTCCCATAGATATTTCAGTGTGTTTCACAAAGATCAAATGTATAGATGCATTCTCATTCTACACAACAGGATCCACAAAGTCCTAGATATACTAGAGATATTTATCATACACAATATTCTATGAGCAATGAAGATGATGGTTACATTACAACACTTGATTCATTTTAATATTTAGATACATCCACACTTGTTACCATTTTTTATCTAAATCTAAAATTTAAACCATATGACATAAGAAACTCCCATGAATATCCCATTGATGGGATAATTGGCTATCACCTTTGCACACATTCAAATAATTTTAAGAAAATCAATAAAGTATAAAAGCATTTAAATATTGAAAAAATAAAAAACCAAGAACTGAGCATGACATGAAATGCTAGATTACATTATTTTCATTTGTTATTTATCTCATGTTTAGTAGATGGCATATTATTTTATGCATACATGCATTTCATGAGGTATATAAGTGTGATGCATGGCATATAGATCATACATGGACACATATATGTTGGACCTTTCATATATTCCTATGGGACACACCAATGCTAAGGGCATATTATTTCAGAGATTACATTATTATAGGTTATATCTTTCTATGACATCTTTTTTCCATGTTTATCTACATAAATTTCTTACACATTCCTTGCTAGTTACTCATTTCTTACACAGATCTACATGTATATGCTACTTTACTATGTTATGATTATAATATATGTGTATAATGTAAACTAGCTTTCACTTATTTATTATTCATTTATATTGTTACTTTATAATGATAGGATACTTATTCTTATCTATTGTGGGTGATCATTTGGCCTTATCTGTGGCTTCTTAGCCTTGTTTTTTGTGCCATTCATTCCCCTTGTTTATGGATCCTTAGCCTTGGTTTTTGTGGGATTTTTTGTCCCTTGCTTTTGGGTCATTATCCATGATTTTAAGTAACATACTTGTACAAACCCTTAGCTATATGTGTAACATTATATGTTATTGTGTGACATTATGTGTTGAGATTGATAAGCTTATGTGATTGTTATGTTTGCAGGTGTCATGATCCCTATCACACACCTCCCCTTTGTGTGTTATGCCATTATTCATATCATTAAATTCCTTACTGTGTAGTCTTATTCAGTGCTAATTACTATTATGTGTTTCATAGATATATATATCCTTACATACCACTTATATGTCATTACATTATATATGTTACATACATGCTTTAATGTTATATACATTATTATGATGACATACTATTTACATGTTGACATGATTATACATGTTTTTATATTTATCCATGAAATGATAAAGTTCACTTCTATTTTGATATGAGTGACTTGCAGTATCCATCCCTCACCTCAGAGGCGGGGCATATTAGTGGGATTTATCTTAGAGTCTAAAACCTCCATGAGTAAATTTTAGTACTATATATATATATATATATATATATATTACTAAAATTTACTCATGGAGGTTTTAGACTCTAAGATAAATCCCACTAATATGTCTCGATATATATATATATAAGAGTTTAGGTGTGATTCATTTATCATATTGGGATAATTATTTGTTTTTAGACATATTTTGGGGGTATATGTACTCCATTTTACACTCCTTGAGTGACATATATAATATTGACATAGATTCAAATACATTTTGGAGCATGTACATGACATATGTGTTTTATCTTATAGAATATATTTAGTTGAGCATGATGTTAGTTCATGCACACATAGAATTTCAGTTGGGCATGATGCTAGTTAATGCACATAAAATTTTATAGTTGACACTGATTCAATGGGGCATGATGTTGGTTCATCCACATGACATTTTATAGTTGACACTGATTCAATGGGGCATGATGTTGGTTCATGTGCATTTACATATTTGTACCTTTTGTAGTCATTTATCAAGTATTTTCAAGTGTGAAGAAAACTTGAATCTATAAGTCCATCTACAATGGTTTACTAATTATTTTGAGGTAATGTGTGTTGAGGTTCAAAGATACTCAATGACAATGGCATTACCCATAACAAACCCATTTTGTGGTTCCAACCTTTCATCTTAGGGTTACAAGATCAATGTTGGATTAATTATATATGGGTTGAGGATTTTTCATTCTAATCCATGGCCCTTGCCTTAGTTAAATTTAAAATTTGGGACTGATAACCCTAAAGATTTTCATGTGATTTAGTAGGAAGGCATAATTATCCAATGTTTTGACAAGGAAACATCTCCAATAAGTTACATGGGAACACACTTTACTCACATAAAAGTGTACTCCATCCTTGCTCTTTCAAGTTTCAAGTAGAATTAAAATTTAAAATAACACTCTATGGGAATTGACTATTATAATTTCATTTTAGGTTTTACTTGGAGCAACTTTCATATTTAAAACCTTCTCCCAAATACAAAGAGTGTTTTACACACTCAAGTATATCTTTATCATTTTACTCTCGCATTTTCATTGCATTGTAATATTATAATAATAAGAGGTTATTTATAGACACTGAAATATGGTATTTGACACTTGGAAATGTCAATATTGACTTAAACTTATCATACATGAATTTTGTGTCTCTAAATAGTTATCACTTTTCATTCCCACACACATACATGCTAGTTATAAGCCCAATCCATTCTAAGATGCTATTAGTCACCTACAAGAAAATTTTAGTCCATGTTAAACTAATTAAATATCCTAATTATACATTTATATAATACCACATTTTTATTTTTGTCTCCTAGATAGTTGTGGCAAACATAGATAATCATGTTGTCATTATTGTCTTGAGGCTAATGTCACCGCTCTTTGCTTAGAAACAATTATTTTTCAAAATTATACCCTTACTATAGGTCAGTGTATTCACCCAACATGGTGGTGTGAGAAATTACCCAATTGAGTGCATTTAAATGGGTAAGTTCACAAAGTTGAGGACAAAAACAGGCATACCAATGGACACGATTTTTATAAAATTTCAAAAATCTAAACTTATGTAGATAATTTGAGATATCTATATTCTAAATTTGAAGATGGTGTAAGAACAAAAAATGTATAATTTTGAGTCTAATTTCTAAAACATTAATTTTTTTTTAAAATAGCTAATTATAACTAGGACAAACATCTAAAATTTGAAAAAGAACTATTTTTAAGAAAATAGAGTAGATAGTTGGTTGTGCGGCCCACCATTTTTTTAACAAGGTTTAATATTATATGAAACCCTTTGGTAAACATTTATATAATATATTTTATTTTGTGACATATTTTTTATATTTTTTAATGAATACTTTTTTATATAAATTTTGCAAATAAATAGACCCTGAAAACTAACAAAAAAATGGATAGCCAGTTGTGCGGCCTCCCCTAACTACCTCAAAAAAAATGATAATATTTTTTTCAAATATATGTATATTTAGGCCTAGTTTGTGACCATATAACTTGTTTTTCACTTGGATCAAAAAAAATACATTAACATGTATAGGTATGTATATTTGTGATAGGTAGTTGCCTAAAAAAGGTATAGTTAGAAATAACATAATTTGAAACCTTAAATTAGTCAAAAAAAATTAAAAAACATATTTATGGAAAGAGGAGAGTGTGATCATCATGATGGTATTAAGCTTTTGAAATTTTTCATTGAAATTTATAATGTATTTGGCAATTGAATTTGAATTTTGTTGTTTTTAAATCAAAACTCTCAAACTCAATTGTAGATTGACAGGTCCAAGCCTTTGGCTCATGAATCCAATCCATTCTTGAGCCAAAAGGCTTGATATTTGGATTCAAATTCAAATAACATGACCATGTTAATAATATGATCATGTTATATCTCCATAATGCGATCACGTTGCTATGTTTTTGCATAGAAAAGCATCTGAACATGTACATGAAGCCAATCTTGACTTAAAGTTGATATTTACTACTCTAAATGATAAGTATATGTTTACATTTATATTATTGCATTTATTCATTATAATTTAAATTTATTTTAGTAAATATAATAAATTAGGGTCATTCTGCATCTGATAGAGTTGGTATCACAATTGCATACCTTACAATGTGGAAAATAATTTTTTCAAAATTCAATCTGGTTAATAATTAGGAATTTTCAAGGTCTAAGTATTGAAACTAGAGATTTCAGGGCATAATTTTTGAAATTGATGTCCATTTTTGGTAAACATATAGTCATGTTTTAAGTTTTTATGCCTTCCAAATTACTTTTTAACATTTTTAAGAATCCTAGGTTTGTCAAAATTGAAGATTGTAAACCACTCACTTTGAACTTGATCCAAACTTGTGTGATTGGGGTAGCATAGATCACATTAATGACCTTCAAACATCAAATGACCACTTTGTTTAATTTTACTCATTCATCATCCCTCCCTCATCCCTGATCACTTCCTAGTCATCCCTCATCACCCCTAATCACTCTATCATCATTCTTCATTGTCCTTAATCACTCCCTCATTGACCTTCATTGTCCCTAGTCATCTCTAATCACTCCCTTATCATCCATAATCACTCTTTCATTGACCCTCACTATCCATCATCATCCCTAATCACTCCCTCCTCATCTCTCATCATCCTTAATCACTCTTTCCTCATCCCTTATCATCCCTAATATATTCTTCATCATCTATCATCATACCTAATCATTCCTCCTTCATTGGCCTTCATTATCCCTCATCATTTTTAATCAATCCCTTATCATCCCCAATCACTCATTAATTGACTATCACAATCACTCATCATCCTTTATCACTCCCTCCTCATCCCTCATAATCCCTAATCACTCTTTCCACGTCCCTCATCATCCTTAATCACTCCCTCATTGGCCCTCACTATTCCTCATCACTCTGTCATTGACCCTCATCATCCATAATCACTCATTCATCATCTGATGTAAGTATCTACTATAAGTATATATTTTATTTCAATCATATATTATTTATAATAAGAATGTGAACAATATCATTCCAAGCCATGAGTCTAAAGCATTTACAATAAGAACTTCATAATAAGCTTGCAAAGGAATGAAATATAAAGACAAGTCAAATCATATATTATCCAAAATAAGACATACAAGTACAATAGAGAGACCTTGCATAAGTAGGCAAGGCAATACAAGAAAAAAACCTAACTAACCAATGTAGGATAAATCCACACAAAGGAGAAACCTAGGAAAAGATGAAAAACTATCCAAAACCTAGTAAGCATTATAAAATACTCTAACAGCACCCCCCCCCTCAAGTGAAGTTAGGGAATAACAATAGCCAAAAAATAATGTGGTATATCCATAGTATGAGTCTAGGAAACAAGGCTTGATGAGGTACTCATGTACAATATATCCATGAAATGAATAAGGAATATGTCCTTATGAACACACCCAAGGATAACTTATGAAAATCCAAACATGCCATGCAACTCAAGGAAATGCAGTGATGTAAAAGGCTTCATGAATATGTTAGCAACCAATTGTTGAGTTAAAATGTACTCCAAAAAAATAACTCCATCATGAATGTGTTGTCTAATGAAGTGCATGTGTATCTCAATGTGTTTGGGCCACTAGTGATCAACTAGATTACAAGATATGTGAATTGTACTCTAGTTGTAACACCAAAGTATAGTTTATGAATCCTGCATGAAGCCAAACTCTATCAATAAATGACAAAGCCAAAGAACCTATTGAATCATTATAACTACTACCCTATACTCAACCTCTATAGATGAAAGTGTGATAGCCTGTTGATTCTTACATGCCCAAGCAACTGGAGAAGAAATAAGACAAAAGATGTATACAAAAGTGAAATGTTTCTAATCAAGATATCCCATCCAATCTAAATCAGTGTACTCAACCAAGTAGAACCCTTGTTGTAGTGTAATCCATAATGAGTAGTGCCTCAAAGATATCATAAAATCCTCTTGGCATATTACCAATGATTGTCATGAGAAGCATGTAAAAACCTAGATATAAGCTTAATTTCAAATGAAATATCAAGATGAGTATGAATCAAATACATAAGTCTCTTAACCATCTACCCATACAATGTAGGATCACAAAGAGGAGTAGTGTAGTTAGAAGTGAGAGTGACTCTATAATGAAAAGGAGAGGGACTTGGCTTACAATCAACCATGCCAAAATTTTGAATAAGATCAAGGGTGTACTTTTATTGACTCAAATGAATCCTTAAATCTGACTAAGAAATATGCAAACCAAAGAAGAAGTACAAAAGACCAAGATCTATCATATCAAATTGCACTAAAAGTGTCTACTAAATAACCTCAATCTAAGAAGAGGAGTTGTTTGTGAGAATATCATCAACATACAAGACTAATATGACAATATCCTCCCCAACATGTTGGATATAAACTATGGGATCGAAGTGGCAACAAACAAATCTAGTAGAGAGAAGAAAAGCATCCATCTTCTCATACTAAGCTTGAGGGGCCTTTGTGAGACCGTAAAGAGACTTCTTAAATGAATGAAAAAGATAAGTATCATGAAAAAACCTATCAATATTATCCATATATATTTCCTCTTAAAAATCTCCATGTAATAAGGCACTCTTAATGTCCATCTAGTACACTATCCAACCCTGTGATGTATTAAGTGAGATTATAAGTTAAATAGAATCCATCTTGGCAATAGGTGAAAAAGTCTTAGAGAAATCAATATCTTTGACTTGCAAGAAACCCTTTACAACAAGACATTCCTTATACTTGTCAATGGACCTAGAATTTTCATACTTGGAGAAATATATCCACTTGCACCTATACAACTTTATTCCCTTATGAAGAGATACCAAATCCTAAGTATGATTATTCATCAAGGAATAATACTCATCTATCATCGCATCATCCCACTCTTTAAAAGGATTATGGATCCCTAGAGAATGCCTAACACAAAATTCTAGTACTTGTATAATGTGCATGATGATGTATAATGGGTGTAAGATCCTGTATAAAAGGTTCTACCTCAGAAACTAGAGTATGATCCCACAATGGCATAGTGACAACATTAGTGGGAATAGGATTCTCAACATCCATAACCTCCTTAGGGGCCTCTTGAATTATATCCTCAAATAATGAATCATCAAGAAGAAGTGTGAAATCAATAAAAGAAGAAGAATAAGGTATAGAAGAAGATGAATATTTATGATAAATGAAATGCTCATCAAATTGTACGTGTTCGAAAAAGAACATCATGAGTATCAAGATTCAAAAGGTGATAATCTCTCATGTCCTCTTAACACCCTACAAAGATCAAGGGTTTTATTATTATCTAATGATTTCATTTTCTTCTTTGTTATAAATGCCCAAACATGGCTCCCAAAGACTCTAAAAAATGAGACATTAGGCTTGGTTCTAGACTAAGCCTCCTCCGGAGTCAAATGCTCAAGTGCTCTATGTGGTATGAGATTATGAATGTAATTCACATAATTAACTAATTTTTTCCAATAGATAAGAGGTAAATCCCATGAATGCATCATGAAATTAGCTATCTCCTTCAAATTTTGGTTCTTTCATTCTGATAATTCATTCTGTTGTGGAGTATGTGGAATAGAATATTGGTGAACAATACCACGAACTACCAAAAAATCAAAGAGATCTTTATTGAAGTACTCCCCCCCCATTATTAGGATGAAGCTTCTTGATGCAACTATAATATTGTTTCTCAACCAAAGCCTTAAAGACATTTAAGTGTGAAAAAACATCACTCTTGTACTTGAGAAAATAAACCCAAGTATGCCTCAAGAAATTATCAATAAAAGTAAGTGCATACTTAGCTCTATTGAAATAAGGATTAGGAAAGACTATCAAATCATTTTGCATAAGCTCAAGTGGTTAAAAATATCTCTTAGACATACCCTTAGAAAATGGATATTGGTGTTATTTCCCTAATGCACAACTAGGGAAAACTCCATCAAGACATGAAACTATAAGAAGACCATCAACCATACTATGAGTGTTCAACTCATTTAAGTATCTATAATTAAGATGTTTGAATCTATTATGCTAAAGCTTACTCTCAGAATATGCATGAGAGACCAAACATCTCCCTATAAGAGGAGTATCATCAAAACCCTCAGAGTAATAGAGTTGATAACTATGATCAACAACACCCTTTGCAATGAGTGTGTGAGGCTCTATCAATGCTCTAACTTCAGCCCCTTGTGGTGTGAAAGTTGCTTTCTTACCCTGACTAGAATTACAAATTTGATAAATAGAAAGAAAATTTGTAGTGATGTCAGGGACATATAATGAATCATTGATGCGACCACCCTTAAGTTGTATATCACCCTTTCCCTTAACAAAAATAAATGAAGAATATCCAACCTCAATGTTGGAATTAGAACTTAAACCAAGAGATACAAAATACTCCTTAGAAGAAATCATGTGGTGAGAAGCACTAGAATATATGACCCAACTATCTGAACAGGTGACTAATATCTCCCAACAACATTAAGTTCTTTTCCATGTTCATTGGGTAGAGTGGAGATATAAATCTTATGTTTTTGATTGCATCCTCTAAGGCTTGCATTCTCCTAAAACACCTAGATTCTTCATGACCAGTACCCCAAAAAAAAGAGAATGAAAGACTAGACTTATTAGATTTGGATGATGACTTGGATTTAGAGTTATTGGCTTTAGGGGCACTTTAAGATGGAAGATGAGTGTTCTTGAATTTACTCTTTGGTTTTACCTTTCTCTTAGTATTAGATGTTACTAATATTTTTTTAGAGGTGGAAGACTCAAGGTGAGATAATTTGGATTCCTCTCCAGTAAGTCTTTCACAAAACAACTCAAAATTAGGTATTTGAAATTCCACACCTAAGGCATCCATGCTAGACAAAAAGGTAGAAGTAAATATTTGGAATAGACCTTTCAACTTGGATAGAATTAGGTATACGCACGCTTCATCTTTCTTATCTCATCCACATCCCTTCAATTATGTGAACAAGTTTTTAAACTTAGTGAGATAGTCTATAATAGAGGTAAAATCTTCATGATTGATATAAGTAATCTTGACTTCAAGTTGCATGGCTTTCATGTCATCTATTTTACCAAACAAAACCTTTTAGTTTAGCCCATATTTTGAATGGAGAATCACATCCATCTAAATGAAACGAAAGACTGCCACTCACATAATGCCCAACCAACCCCATACACTCTTCAAATTTACATTGGTGTTAAAAAAATTCTATTCTCTAGTGAATTTTGGTTGAACTTCATTTAATATGGACCATAATCCTTTGCATTTAATGATTGTTTTCATTGCAGGTCTCCATGTATGGTAATTATGTGTAGTCAGACTCACATTAATCAAACTAGAAGAAGAATCCATGATATAAAATCACCAAATAGCATAAAAATGCTAAAAAGGGTACACAAATCCATGCCAAGATAACCCCCCAAAACATTTGTATTAAGCCCCCCATAACCCCCCTCCCACAAATTTGGCACTTAATAAAAGTAGTACATTTTTACAAATAAATAATGCCAATGGGTAGAGAATTGAAAACCATATACTTTAAAAAAATTGAACTCAATGTCAAGTTATGGCTCAAAAGTTATAAGCTTTATGAATTCCCGTAAATGGATCAAATTTAATAAAATTTACACTACAAGTTGATTTTTGTGACCGAATTGGAAATGAACCTAGCCTTCTAACCACTCATTGGAATCATAATTTCACTAAGAACATTTTCAAGCCCACCAAAGTGAAAAAAAAATCAATGACCCCTATGAACATTAAATTGAAAGTCTTCCTCTTAAATAAAAAATACAGCTATTTAAAACAAATAATGAAGGAACAATGATTTTTTAGAGGAGAAGAAGTGGATTATGGGTGTCATGGGTCTTAAACTTAGGTATGTGTCTCCAAGAGTCTCCTAATTTGAGCAAAAAAAGATGGTACACCAAATAAAGGGGGGATTATTTTCCTGCACGCACTTGCAATGGACCTTCATGCAAACCCAACACAACAATTTTCCAAAAAACACACCATACAGTACAATAGACACATAAAAATACCACACTATAATCTTCCAACACTACCTCACCAAATGAGAAGGAAAGACGAAAAAACATCAAATCATAATAAATGCTCTAACACAATCTTGATAGATGAAACATAGGTCTTGCAAATGGAACATAGGCCTTACAACACCTCTACACTAACCTATAAATTCTAATGCAGTGGTTCAACATTGACAAAGAGATCAAAACCAAGGTTTCAAAAAGTTATAGAAGTGATCACGTTGAGTCTCAAGATGGGTTGTTTGATATGATAGACATGAAGAAAAGTCAAGAGTTTCTATTTATTGAATTTATTGACAAGTTTTAATCAAAGAATCAAGTCAATGATCCATTCAAAGTCAATTTGATGATGAGGTAGGACTACAATTCAAATGAGGGTATGAAGATATGGGAGTCTTCTAAGTTTTTGAACTTTTAGTCTCTCTATGTCAAAGGGATGTCTCTCTCTAGGCTTCAAAGAGACACTTGTCAGCAAGAAGAAGCATGATGGATGTTAGTTGGGTTTTAGTTGATGTTATAGGAAAAGAAAGGTATGTAACCTAGTTGTGGTTATGCATTCCTATTTGTTTTATCTTTGATTATTGAATAATAAAAGCTTGTAAAGATTCTCAGTGTTTCTATCTTGAGAGAGAGTAAATTGGTTGGTCATAATCATTTTTTTGAATGATCATTCTTTAAGGAGAGTTGCAAGATCAGATTAGTGTTTCTTGAGAGATGAAGTTTTGTCTATAAGGCTTGTGTTATTCAAGGAGAGAGTTGTTATCTTTTTGTTTCAAGGCTTGAAGTTGTTTCTATGGAGCAAGTTCTCATAGTTGTTTATTGAAGGTAGTTTCATGATTTGGTTCATTGTGTTGAGTGCCCCAATGATGTCTTGATGACCTTATATGGTTTTAAGAAGTCTTTTTACCGTTATTGAAGAACCATGAAGGAGTTCACAGTATCCTAAAGATGAGTGTGTCCTATAGAAGCACACGGTTCTTTATATTCCTAAAGAGGAGTCTAAAGATGTATTCATGAAGAATCTATTTTGATTTTCAGTAGTCTATTGGTGTTTTGAGTATGGCTTGAAACACCTATTGGTGATCATGGAGTTAGCTTAGGAGAAAGAAATTGAAGAATGAGTATGAGGTTTCATCATGATTGGATATGGTCTGAAGGTGATCAAGGGGAGCCTAAGGTTAGGAAACTTAGGGGGAGCCTAAGGTCAAGAGACTTAAGGGGAGGCCCTCTCAGTGTTCTTAAGATGTAATCACTCCCATTTTCTTGATATTGTATGTTTCTTCTTCATATGGTAGGGTATGGTCAAGATGGTGTGTTGTCAATGAGCAAGACTCTAAAGAGTTGGTAAGGATAGGTATGCATAGTGATAGGAGGAGATTCTATCATCTCTCAAAGGTGATCCTTTCTTGATATTTGCTTTGACAACATTTGTAAAAAATTTAGGCCCTTAAAATTAGAAGATAAGCCCACTTTGTCATTGTGTCAAAGGGGGAGAAAGTGATTGAAGAGAGAGAAAGAGTTCGAACATAAGCTTTGTAGTTGGTTTTGACATAAATGACAAAGGGAGATATTATTGGAGTTTTTTCAATTATGTCTCCAAGGTAGCCAAGGGTGTTGATGAGGTGTCATGTGTGTTAGCAAGACAATGACAAATTGTGCCTTAGTGTGCTTCAGTGTTCTTGCATGGTTCTTCAGTATGTGCTTGGATAGGTAGGTTTATGGATGTTATTGATGGTGTGGTCATGTTTCATATACCCTATGGGGTGTTATGAGTGCTTGGAGTGCTTTTGGAAGTGAAAAGAATTCATCAAATTAGTCATATGATTGTCTAGGTTCTCTTAGTCATCTTGGCAGATAAAGCTAAGTAAATAGATTGATGACATCAACATTCACACGTGTGAAGGTATCAGGATTATTTTGGTATATGTATGGATTCTCCTATGAAAGGGGATCATGTGGTCCAAGTTTTAGGTCTTGACATGATGTATAGCAAAAGTTATGGTAGTGCAAATTTGGTCTCCCAGGTAGATTTCAGCAGTTTCCATACTTAGCCAAATTTGTAATATCAAAGATATATGGTGAGTGTTCAATCATGTAGATGAAAATATAATGGAACATGGTTTATTATGTAGATAATACATTGCTTCCAAGTGCTGAAACCTCACTTGATCAGATCAAGGATCAACGGTATACAAGTGATCGTGTAAATGATCTAATGATAAGCGTTAAATCATGTAGATGGAGATATAATAGCAAGCACAAATTCAATAGGTAAAATTATCCTAAGAATGAATATGATGGTGCCATGTTTCATAATCATGATGAATTAGTAGCAGATCAATGGCCTGTATTTGATCGTATGTTTAACAGATCAATGACATGCATTTGATCATGCAAATTAAAGATCAATGACACATGTTCAATCATGAAGATGGAGATCAATTATGTGAATTGAGTCAATAAGTCAATAATCATGAAAGGCACATGGGGATACCAAGTGGCATAAGATCGTTAACTAAATGGAGACTGATTACAGGGTACACAAAATGCACGTAGGACTACCAAGTGTCACAATCTCAGAAGCTCAGATCAAAGCTCAACCTCCAACGTTGAAAGTCAAAGCCATGAGAATATCAATGAAATAGACAAAGTGAATTTGATAAAGTTTCCAAGGGGCACAATATGAAGACACATGTCTGAAGTTTTTGCATTAAAAAGTGATTGTTGGATTTTGAATTTTCAAATTAACAAATGAAAACTAGTTTGTATTGTTTGATTCATATCTTGAGCATATGACATAATTTATTAATAGATTAAAAATAAAAGTTTTAAATGAATCTAAAGGATATACAGAGATGTTGACTATAAGGTTTGACTATCCATACAATTGTAGATATTGTGGTTCAAAGTTGAATGTGAGATAGTGACCTAAGGAAATGGTCTATTAGACCAATGAATGATGATATAACAAAATAACTATCTACTTGAGATTTATCTAGAGATCACATAGAATCTATGGATTTGGATTAGATGTTATGAAAGTGTTATTTCAAGTGATAGACAAGAAAATCTACATGAATGTATTGTTGAAAGCTATAGGTAGTACAAGTGGTTATTTTGAAGAAGTAAGTTTGAAATTTTTTTACTAGAATTGGATCATCCAATGAGTTTTAAGTTGTTATATAAGTCTATAATATTGATGAGGATGTGTTGGATGTCATGGTTTATCCTTGATCAATATTGGAGAGTCAAAATACTTGACTGTAATTTGATTGTGTTTTATCAGAATTGAGTGAGCCTATGATAGAGGTGTTTTTAGATGATTGGAGACTGAGTAGTTAATCCAAATGGATTTGGTGTTTTTTTAAAGTCATGGATAACCTATCCATGATATTTTTTCATATGATTGTTTGATAAAATTAGCAGTATGCTTCAGTTCTAGAAGACAGTGTTTTTTTATGTACGAGGGCCTAAAAGGTGAGTAGGCTAATTGATTTGTTCAAGGTGTGAGTTTGAGTTCTAGGTGACATGGACCTATTTGAGAGTAATAAAGGGTTTATTAGAGTCAATTTTGATTCATTTGAAGCATTAGTGGAATATAAAGGTGGTCCAAGTAATCCAAGTTGTAACGTGTGCTTGGATAGACCTAAATTGCTTTAGGTCTCATTAAGGCCTAATGGAGGTTTGGGGAAATTAAGGTAATGGCCAAAGTGTGTGTTTCTCACATGTAATGTGTGCATGAACCTATTCTGAGTGTGATTCAAATGGGTGAAGCATCTTGGCTGACCAAGATGGGTTAGATTAAGAGTGTGATATAAGTGCAAGGCCTAATTGGCCTATTTGTGTTAGTTGTGTAAGTGTGGAGCCAAACAAAGGAGAGAAGCTTCAAAAGATAAGGTATAGGTCATTAAGGACCATCAAAGAGTGAATAATATTATTTATACTTGGCTGATTAAGTTGATACAGGAGGACACATAAGTCATTGGACCTAATGAGCCTAAAAGAGGCAGAATGAGCAAGGAAGCCCTAGAGGTTATTAGAGAGAGATTAAGAGGTAAAGAGTGAAAAAATAGCATGTCATCATCATTTGAAGAGTATCAATAGGTGTTCAAGGTGATCTAAGTTTCAAGGTAGCTGAGTGGGTGCTTGGTTGCCTAGGGGGTTGGTTCCTCCTTGCAAGGTGAAGCTTTCAAAAGTCTAGTTGTGTGGGTGCTCAACTAGATAGGGGTTATAGTTGCTTGTGGGATGGGTGTCTCACTAAATGTGGTTCTTTTTGTTATAGGACAGTAGTCCAATTATAGTTTATAGTGAGTTTTTTCCCCTAATAGGGTTTCCCACATGTCATGTACCCACCATATCATTGGGTTCATGATCTACTATCTTAGATGCACTTCTTGAGCTGTGTAAGTAGAGAGCTCATAGTGTGACACTCTTCATTGGATTTAATATTGTAGTTATGAATTATGCACCACTTTCCAATCTCAGAATACTTGTTCTAATCATTTGAAAACTATTTTCCACTCTCTAGTATGATGACTCAATCAATATACATACAAATAGAAGGCCTTCAATGTAATTATTCAGATCATAAAATGTCCTCATATGGAAATAAAATTATTGGTTTAAATAAATCACATAACTTGGTGATCCTTATATTTACTTCCATTTTTTCGTGTTATGGTGGTTTTACTTGCTTCTCTTTTTTTGGTGGATCTTTAATTGTGAATTACATCATTTTTAAAAGGCCCATATTTTTTCATAGGTGCTAAATATTTATGTTTCAAATATGCCTCCACATCATTTTGATCAATATGTCTTATATTTTATGTTATCACTCAACTCTCCACTTGTATCTCCTAAAAAATTTAAACCCCAACAAAATACCACCATCAAGGTATTGGATGGAGTGATTAAGGATGAGGAGGGATGAGGAGGGATTGAGTAGATATGATGAGGGATAGTGAGGATTAATGAGGGAGTGATTAGGGAGAATTAGGGATTGATTAGGGATGATTATGGATGGTGAGGGTTAATAAGGGAGTGATTAGGGGTGATGAAGTAGTGAGTAAGGATGATGAGGGATGGTGACGATAAATGAGAGATTGATTAAGGATGATGAGGGAACAATTATAAATGATGAGTAATGATGAAGGTCAATAAGGGAGTGATTAGGGATGATGAAGGATGAAGAGGGAGTGATTAGGGATGATGAGGGATGATGAAGTGGTGATTAGGGATGATGAGGGAGTGATTGGGGATGGTGAAAGCCAATGAGAGAGTAATTAGGGATGATGAGGTAGTAATTTAATATGATGAGGTATGGTGAGGGTAAATGAGGGAGTGATTAGGGATGATGAAGGATGAGGAAGGAGTGATTAGTGATAATGAGGGATAATGAGGTTTAATGAGAGAGTAATCAGGGATGATGAGGGATAATAAGGGTCAATAAGGGAGTGATTAGGGACAATGAGGAATGAGGAGAGAATGATTAAAGGTGATGAGGGATAAGTAGGAAGTGATCAAGGATGAGGGGGAGATAATGAATAAGTGAAATTAACACAAAGTGGTCATTTGATATGTGTAGGTCATCAATGTGACCTATGCTACCCCAATCACACCACTTTGGATTAATTTCAAAGTGATCAGTTTTCAAACTTTAATTTTGACAAACTTAGGACCCCTAAAAATGCTAAGAAGCAATTCAAAAGGCATAAAAACCTAAAAAATGACTATATGTTTATAAAAAATGGACATCAATTACAAAAGTTATGCCCTAAAATCCTTACGTTCAATACTTAAACACTAAAAATACCTAAGTACTGACTAAATTGGATTTGAAAAACTATTTTCCACATCGTAAGGCATATCGTTGTGAGACCAACTCTATCAGATGCAGAGAGACCCTAATTTATTATATTTACTAAAATAAATTTATAATATAGGTTTACATTTATATATTTACATTTATTTCATAGTAAATATTAGCTTCAAATCAAAATTGGCTTCATGTACATGTTCAATGCTATTTTGTGCAAAACAAAAGGAATGCAATTGTGTCATGGAGATACAGCCCGATCACGTTATTAACGCGATCGCACTATTTGAATTTGAATTCAAACACCAAGACTTTTGGCTCAAGAATGGCTTGGATTCCTAAGCCAAAGGCTTGGACATGACAATATACAACTGAGTCTAAGAGCTTTGATAGAAAAAAACAAAATTCATCTTCGATCACCAAATACACTATGAATTTCAATGGTAAAATTCAAAAACTTAATACCATCACAATGAGCATGCTCTCCTCTTTTAAAAAATATGATTTTTATAATTTTTGGACTAATTTAAAGTTTCAAACTATGTTATTTCTAACAATACCTTTTTTAGGCCACTACATGCCATAAATATACATGCATATACATATTCATGTAATTTGTTTTTTGTTAATCCAAGTAAAAAACAAGTTATATGGTCACAAACTAAGCATAAATCTACACACATTTTTTTTAATAATGATTGTCATTTTTTTGGAGGTAGTTAGGGGGGCCTCATGGCTATCTATCCATTTATTTGTCATTTTTTAGGATCTATTTACTTTCAAAATTCATAAAAAAAGTATTCATTAAAAAAATATACAAAAATATAGGTCACAAACTAGAAGATCTTTTATAAATATTCACCAAAGGGTTTCAAAAAATATAAATGTAAGATTAAACTTAACAGTTAGAGTAGTAAATATCAGCTTCAAGTCAAGATTGGCTTCATGTACATGTTCAAATGCTTTTCTTATTCAAAACAACAGGAGCACAATCATGTTATTGCTTTTACAATAACATGATTGCGTCATGTATCGATGCGATCGCATTATATATTAATGTGATCAAATTATGTATTAACACGATGACATTATGTATTTGTAAATACTGAGTCATAATTTAAATAAAGTAATCATGTAATGTCAATAATGTGATCACATTAGTAACATTACATGATCACATTATGAGAAATGTCTACAAAATTGTCCCCCAACTCTGTGCACATACCCAAATACAAATCAAGGTTAAGCTTATTAAAAATCTCACATTCTCAATGACTTCCCAAATATACTACTACACATTGATAAAATCTACCTTATCCTTCCCAAATTATAAATCAAGCACTAGGAGCAATCATAAAAAAATACTAAAACACACCAATCTAGGTTAAGTGTCAACATTTCCAAGATCAAAGCCAGATTTTTAGGTGCATTCATATAAGATAGAGCACAATTACACATTCACACTAAGGGGAATAATTGTGTGGCTTGACTTCTCTCTTTAGAGTAATGGATACATAAGTAGTGGTCAAACATCAATAAGGGTGATTGGGGTCAGGTCAACCCAATTACACTTACTCAATTTTTACAGGTTTTCATCCTTCACAAGTGGACTTAGGGTTTCAAGGAGAAGGAACATTATTTTTAGAGTTGTACATGTAGTCAAGGATCACATATCATATAAATAGAGATTTATCATATAGATGCACCATATTGTATGGTCACAAAGATAAAAATTACCCAAGATAGTAACATCAACCCTAGTCACTAACATTAATGTTCTTGCCCACGCTTGATAGTACCAAGCCCATGCACACAGATAATCAATTCTAGATCTTAGTGAATAACATGCATACTACCAGTTTATTTCTAGTGTTAGAACACAACCATAGTCAATCAATGAGATAATAAAGCTAAATAGATATTGACATCCTTAGTATTGTTTATAAATAATAAACTACATTATCAGAGCTATCTCAATAAATTACATTCAAATTTATGTTTTATTAACATACATTATAGTCTAAATTAATTCTATAATTTTATCCTATTTTGATTAACACTAATCTAAAAATAGGGTGAATACAAATGTTCATATCTCATTAATATTATAAATAACACAGACCTGTCGATGGGAATAATAAGTGGAATTGGAAAGAGACACAAAATATATGGTGGTGTACATATGGATTCAATCTATAGCATCATAGATTAAAGATCATACAAATTTGTAGAGCATAGAAACATCATATTTTTATCGACCAATAGTTGCCTCAAAGGTGCAAGTTACATCAGAAGGGATGCAATTTTTATGTTTTCATAAAATAGAGGTTTTAAACTTAAAAAGTGTAAATTGATAGTCTTACCTCAATCGAAACCCATGGATGTTGACCCCGTATCACCTTATGTGCACGAATCACTAAGAAAAAATAATCTAACATTTTTTGTGGAGGTGATGGTAGAAAATGAGTTTGTGTGTTCCTTCATATGACATTGAGTTATGTGGGGAGATGTGTTTCAAAATAAGACTGAGCAATCACAAAGTGGTGGGGAAGAGCAAGGTCGTATAGAGCATGAAATTAGATAAATAATTTATGGTGAGATGGATGATGATGGCGTGGTTCAATGACAGGGTATTTTAGTAGATGGACTTGAATAACCTGGATAGATCAACATGCAAAGTTCAGTGACATGTCACATTTTTCAATACAATTTATAGCTTCCACCAACCTACGTAAATTACCTTATAAATGATTGACACATGTCATCTCAAAGAAAATAGGCATCATAAATCCATTGACTCTTCTAAAAATATAAAATGCACCGCATATCAATTTAGATGAGTATGAAACTAGTTACACAAAAATTATAACTGCTTTAACTATTTGAAACCTGATTAGACAACTCTAAAACTAATTAAATGAAAAATAAATCCTACTTCAATGAAAGATGCCTACTATATAATCTAATCAACCAATGTATGGCATAGGTAAATAGACATGGATACATATATTTCTAAGTTTTTTTCAATCTCATTCTCAATAACACTAATAACAACCATTGTATTCATAATAGTAGTGTTCACTTATCTTTATTCAGTGAATAGAGGAAATGTAAAACTACCAACATAACCACAAGCATTGTAAATTTTGGGTAGTTTATTTGGGTTCAAATCCCCACTAGTTTGTGGATACTCTCCAAGCGTTATGGTGATATAATATTTCTCAATTAGGCACCACTACGAATTTTATAAATTCCTCTATTGAGACTGTAACTACCATATTAAATAGTGTAAGCTACATTGAAAGAGATGTAATTTTTTGTTTTAGTAAAGTGGGGTTTTGTAAAAAGGAATTTTATAAAGCAAAAGAGTGTAAATGGACAATCGTACCTCACTCAAAACCCATAACCGTTGACCTTGTCTCACCTTTTGTGTACGAAGTGTTAAAAAACAATAATAAGATATTCATTCATTTTAATAATCTATTCAAAACATTTTTTACTAATCAATGCTCCCTTATATTTTATTAATATTTCCAGCAGGGATAAATAAGATGCTTACCAAGGCATGCTCCAATTATAGTTGTCGTTTCTTTGAGATGTTCAAGTATGGCATTTTCATATGTTCTTATCCCTGATGTAAATTTCCCATGTGTCAATATATTGATAACATGGACGAACAAAGTCTATAAGATAGACTACAAGACCTAAATGTCTTGTCCCCATGTTAGCAACATTGTAGCACTAATTCAATTTGCACATCAAATGTGGAGCCCTACAACAATCAAATCAACGCTCTTGATGTCCTCATCCACCTTTGACAATAGAAAACAATCAATCGAAGATGTCAATGCCCTGCAAGTTCTGCACCCCTTTATAATGGGTGAAACTCATATAAATCCAATAGCTACCATGGATTTGGGTCTTATGTACATTATCACATGAAATACCCTGTTAATTCCCCTCATTGTCATTGCCTAACTCACCTTGAAATCTTTCACCACTTACATGTTTTGTATGGCCTTGCCCTTCCCCATCACATCATCATTGCCCAAGCTCACCATGAAACAAAATGTCTCCTCCCCACACAACTCATTGCCATACCATATGGATGAACACACAACCTCATTTTCCATCATCACCTCAACCAAAAATACAAAATTATTTTTGCTTGACATTTCATAGAAAAAAGAACAGATGAAGATGATGATTATGAGTTTCGAGTAAGGTACAATTATCAATTCATACACTTTCACTTTACAAAACCCTACTTTACCAAAATAAAAAATTACATCCCGTATGACATAACTTACATCTTTAAGGGAACTATTAATTTATTTTCATTATTTTTTAACTCGTCAATATGAACTTTAACAACTAACCCACCTCTAGGCTAACCTAAAACCTTTATATATTTTTTGATGTTGATGAAACAAAATGTTTTTATCTTTGTAATAAAATGTTTTTATACCTAATAATCTACCACTTAATATTTTTAAATTTATAAATAATATATTACTATATTTTGAGACCCTTTTATAACTTTTGTTACACATCTTTGAACAATGGAAACATGCTCATTGACATCAACATATCATATTCAGTTAGTCTTACAATATTTTTAATTCATGATTGGTCATAAACTCAACGATGTTTGTAGAAATTTATGATTATATAACTAAGTTGCAGGGGAACAACGTTTCAACATATTATTAAAATAATAATAATAATAATAATAAAATAAAACTATATTGGCAAGATAATGTCTTCAGAAAGGATGGAATATATCCAACACACTTCAGTGTGGCACCTGCTTTTTTAATGCCTTCCTGCTTTTGGGTCCCACTCTTTCTCTTTTCTCACAAAATTTAATGATAAAGTCATACATTAATTTGATTCCACTTCTATTAAAGCGTGATATTGGATAAGCATTTCATTACTTTCCCTTGGACCAATTTATGTTATATTTTATTTGGTTGATAATGAAATAAATGTTTATTTCATATTTTTTATTGGTTATATTTGAATTTATTCTTATTAAAATATAATATTAATATAAGATTATTTTTTCTTGGAACCTATTTATCTTTAACATGATTGCTATTTTTTTATTATAGTCTATTTAATCAGTTATGAAACAAATATCTATCTCGTATTCTCTCTTAATCATATTCAATTCCATTTTTATTAAAATACAATATTGACACCAATTTATCCTTAACGTAATCCCTAATCTATTGTTATATCCTATTCGACCAACGATAAAACAAATATCTACCTCGTATTCTCTTTATTAAAGCATAATATTGGCATGAGATCGCTTTCCTTGTGATCCCTGACTTGATATCTAATCTATTGTTATATCCCATTCGACCAACGATAAAACAAATATTTACCTCGTATTCTCTTTATTAAAGAATAATATTGGCATGAGATCGCTTTCCTTGTGATCCCTGACTTGATCTCTAATCTATTGTTATATCCCATTCGACCAACGATAAAACAAATATTTACCTCGTATTCTCTTTATTAAAGAATAATATTGGCATGAGATCGCTTTCCTTGTGATCCCTGACTTGATCTCTAATCTATTGTTATATTCCATTTGGCCAGCTATAAAATAAATATCTTTCTCGTATTCTCTTTATTAAAGCATAATATTGGCATGAGATCCCTTTCCTTGTGATCCCTGACTTGATCTCTAATCTATTGTTATATTCCATTTGGCCAGCTATAAAATAAATATATTTCTGGTATTCTCTTTATTAAAGCATAATATTGGCATGAGATCGCTTTCCTTGTGATCCCTGACTTGATCTCTAATCTATTGTTATATTCCATTTGGCCACCTATAAAATAAATATCTTTCTCGTATTCTCTACTGGTCATATTCAGAACAAACTGGTTTCCCTTTAGTGTTCTCCCCTCTACCTTATCTCTTTAGTATTCTCTGTGAGCTTTACTCTTTAACAATGGGAAACACTTGCTGCTCCACATTTTGTTCCTCACAGAATGTGAGCCTTGTAGATCTAACTACTCTTACAGAAGTGGTGCAAGATGTCAACCATCTTGACCTGCTGATCTCTATTATTGAGGAACGTCTTACCGCCATCGCCACTCAAAATGACAGGGTAACTATAGCTTGTTTCCGTCCATGTCTACAGTGGTAAGTTATAGCTTTGAATGTACATAAATCTTAAGTTTGAATACATTTTGTAGAGTCAACAAACTACTGCTGCACAACAAATTGGCAGTTCATCTTGGTTTGCTTCTTGCACAAACTTTGGGAAGGATTTGGCAAAGAAGGTGTCGAAGCATACACAGAGAAATCGTTGCATGGTATTGGACTTCACCATTTGTGTTTCGGTCATATTTTACACGAATTCTGGTTGTTAATTTGGCCCTGATGAACATTTGTTTTTTTTTTGTTTTTAACAGGTTTGCTTTAAGTCTAGTTTTGATAGTGAAACACGAAAAGTGGTTATTGATGTTTTGAAAGAGGCGTCCCAAATTCACTCCTTGGCAGCAGGGCTGTGTGTTATCGGATATGTGTTGCAGCAAATAGATCAACTTTCCAGTAACAGGGCTCAGTGTATACAGCTACTGAGATATATGTGTGCAATGGCCAGGCGCGTGAAACAATTAGATGAGCATCTACCTGGTGAAAAAGAGAAGCTCAATCAAGCAGTTCAATTCATCTTTGAAAGATGTCTTTTATGTCTCACACAAATGAAATCTCAAACGCTGTCCAGGTAATACTTACTGAATTTCACAGTATAGACTAGTGAGACAGGATTTACTTTTCTATTTTTATTTTTTTGGGTTCTATTGGGGTATAATTTGTTATTGTTTATGAGCGTGTAGGCTTTTTTGTGCTTTGGTGGATGCTGGGGATCTACAAAATCTTGAATCCCAAATTCAACATACCTATCCAGATCTCATTTTGGGCGCTCTGATTGGTGTTTTGGATAACATCCCTCGTGTTCTTCCTCCAACGCAGGGGGAAGGTCCGAATGCAGGTATCACAGATATTTGCATTTTTTGTATAGAAGCTCACTTTTCATAGTTTCAGATGCCACTGTACTAAAGTAAATCTGAGGCAAGTTTGTTTTAAAACTTGATGCCATAGAATTTTTGGTTCAAAAATAACAGATTTCTATAGGGCTTACATCGCAGTATGGGCAAAAAGTACTTCAGATTTTTAGTCTCATCTAATGTGTCATTTTACTTGAAGTAAGACATGTTTGGTTTTTCACATTACAGTTGGAATTAAAGAAGCGAAAGATGAAGTAATTAGGCTTCTAAAAATGGACCTCTCCGATGAATCAAAGAGAGCTGTGGTACTTTACGGGGTTGGAGGTGTTGGAAAGACAACACTGGCAACTGATGTCTTCAACAGCGTCGACCTTAAGGCCTACAAATTTTGCAGGCTTGATATGGACCAGAACTGTTCCAATGATCATATTAAGCAGCTTCAGCAGCAGATTTTAATGGACCTGTTTGGGGATAAAATTGAGCTGAGGAGTTATGTGGAAGGACAGAACCAACTAAGAAGGGCTTTTATAAAATCCATTCGCCCTATCTTCGTGTTCATTGACAATGCCCTCACAGAAAGTGACCTCACCAAGCTTTTGCCACAGGATTTGTCCTGCCTCCCAAGGCATACGAGGATGCTTCTAACCACAAGAAGATTAGATCAGACCGACATTTTGCAAACAGATATTCAACGGTTTGAGTATAGGGTAGATTTCCTTCCTCAATCAGAGTCTAAAAAGCTTTTGTGTAAAAGAGCTCTAGGCAGTGCCAACGCATCATTTCCCGAAGGCGTAGAAAGCACGGATGTGGAAGAAATTGTGGAAATGTGTGGAGGCATCCCTCTAATTATACTACTAGTTGGGTCAAAATTAAAAAAATGTGTTGATGACATATCAATAGTTAGGTCTGTGAAGGAATCCCTCAAAGAGTCGATAAAGGAAGGAGAAGGGGAGATGAGTGAGCGCGTAGTGGACTCTGTGTATAATACTCTGGATGAGTTTTCCAAAGAAGCCTTTTTGGACATCGTTTGCTTCTTTAAAGGAGAAAGTCGGCGGATAGTTGGTTATGCAGTTGGAAAGGTCCAACTTCAAGTGTTAGAAGATGCGGCACTTGTAAATGTGACTTATCAATTGTCAACTGAAAGTTGGGAAAGTTTCAGTGATTTTAGAGAACATTTGGATGCTAAACAGGGCATAATTAGTATTCATGATGTGATTGAATCAAGAGGAAGACAATTGTCAAAACCACATAGAATTATGGAATTAGAAGGATTGATTGAAGCTGTCCAGGATACACAGGTATGTTGAACCCTCAATGTTTGTTTCGTTTTCTTTTTCACTTAACTATTTTTTTCCTCATAGAGAATTTTGAAATTAGGTTCATACAATATATCTTAGCTTTACATTTTTTTAATTTTGAACATGGTTGTATGCGACCTGGGTTACAAGCAAACATTTAATGCTAATTCAATGACTCATTCTAATGCTTGTGCTGCAAATATTTTACAGAAGCTTCAAAATGTAAAAGGCATTTATATTTTTGGAAATAGTAACTACACACTCCAAGCAAAGTATCTAGACTCTATGCATACTACATTAAGAGTTGTAAAACTTAACAGTCAGATTCAAGTCGCTGGAAGATGCCTTCAAAGTTTTGAAAGTCTCAGGTACCTCAAAGATTGGAGCGCATGTAGTTCATATATGGATCTGAGCAAACTGAAACGATTGGCCGTCTTGGACTCTAGTATTGACAATAATGTTGTTCAGGCAAGTGCTTCATGACCATTTATTTTTTAGAAAATACATTTTGTTTTATGAATAATTTATTTAAATTGAATTGTGTTGTGTGTGTGTGTATATATATATATATATATATATTAGGGGTTCATACACCTTAAGTTTAGATTCTAGACACCTGAAAAATCTAAAAACTAAATCAAAAAATTCCAAACAGAAAAGTTACCTTTTAGTTTCTAGACTTTTTCAAATAATTGATAAATCATAAAATATTTAAAAATTAAACCAAAAAAAATTTTCAATATAAAAATAAAAAATACAACACATTTCAATCTAGATAAATTATTCATAATATAGAAATCTAAAGAAATTTACTGATGCCAGGTTTTTTTTGGGAAAATAATGTGCAGTTACCGGCATCGTTACATAGGCTACAGTTGAGAAATTCTCCACACCTTCCCACGTTGCTCGAAAGCTTTGGCAACCTAACTTCATTGGAAGAGTTAGAATTGAGTTATTGTCATGAATTGATGAGGGTTCCAACAAGCTTCGACCAACTTAGATCTTTGTGCCTCTTAAACTTAGAAGAATGTAGCAATCTTGCCATACTTCCAGACAGTTTTGGTAACTTATCCGCTTTGCAAGCCTTGTCTTTATCCTCCTGCTATAAATTGGTGAGCCTTCCACCTACCTTTGGAGAGTTAAAATCTTTAAGTTTTCTAGATTTGACCAATTGTAATTCTCTTACTACATTGCCCAATAGTATAGGATATCTATCTTCATTGCAAGCCTTTTATTTAACAAATTGTTCAGACCTCATTGCATTACCAGAAAGTTTTGGCAATTTATGTGCTTTAAAGAGACTATATTTAAACTGGTGCTCCAACCTAGAAAGCCTTCCAGAGTCTTTTGGCCAATTAAGTTATTTGACATACTTAGATATGGATGGTTGTAAGAAGTTGTCAAGCCTTCCGGACAGCTTTGGACAGCTCAAGGCTTTATACTATCTTAAGATAAATGTGTGCTTGCGACTGGAGAGATTGTGTGGTGATTGCAAATGCTTGAGTTCACTAATGGCAGTGGAGGCATCATTTTGCAATCAGTTGGAGGGCAAGGTGATGGACGTCCTGTGTGAGGTGAAAAGCTTGATGTTTTTCAAATTTTACAAATCTTGCAATCTGATTCGACGGTGGAAACAAGTCAGAGAACACCATGCTTTGTTGGCATGCCATTTCAGCTACAACAGTGACAGACAAATGGCAGTGGTAATATGATCACTTTTTTAAAAACATTTTGTGATGTTTACTTGTCATGTTTTATTCATAGCTACATTTTAGTTATTTATTCATATTTACATTTTTTTCCATTTTGCATCCCAGACAGGAGACCTTGCAAATACTGTGGACACAGTATTATTTCATCCAGAGAGCAGATATTTTTGTGTTGATGATAATGAACAACTAGTGGAATGGTCCTTGCCGCGCCGAGGAGAAAAAGTAAAAGACACTGATGTCGCTATGTTGTTGACAATGTGTGATCTGTCTTCAGCTTCTAATAGATTGGCTTTAGAAAGGGTGAAAGAGGAATTGCAAAGCATGATGGAGGAAAGCTCTGCGCCTGAAGACTTCCTGATTATCTACATGGAGGTAGGGGATTCGTTTGAAAAAAGTGAAGAACATTTGCGGCAGAGGCTCCTCCTTTTACCAAGTTGCACTCGCGCTTGGGTCACTTATAATGATATAACAAGGCAAATATTTCACTATGCTGTGTACAGGTCAAGAAGGGACTCACTCAATTATGAAGAAGACAAGTTATCACTACCTTTTCACACTCATATTGTCTCTTTTTCCCTCGGCGTGGATAAAGAAGGTAAAAAAATGGTGAATTGGGTGAATCGATACTTTCCTTGTATCAATGATTTGGAAGGCAGTTCAGGTGACAATGATGGAGAAGATGAAGAAAGGCATGTGATAAGAAAAAACAATTTGGAAGCATTAATAGATCCAGTAGGTGGGTTGGAGGGACTATTCAGTTCTCTAGATGATGTCTTCATTGAAATATCAAACTGTGAATATTATGAGAGCTTTTGGTTGGATAATGAAGACGAGCGTCATTGGATGGACTATTCAGAATCAGACATTGAAATATGAAATAGTGATTATTTTGAGAGATTTTGGCTGGATAATAAGAACGAGGGTGACTCAGGTAGTGGTCCCATGAGATAGGGCTCCTAAATATTCTGAAGGGGTAGTGCACAGTGAATTTAAGAACATATGTAACAAAAGTGGTTCCATGGAATACAAATTCTGAGTGTATATTGCTATTTTATAGGAGATAATATTTAAAATTATTATCTTTTTATTTATAATTAAAGTTTAAATAAATTTTATCCACAAATATATTTACAATTAGTAAAATATCTTCCTACAAAATAGAAGGATATATGAGACAATTGGTAGAATATCTTCCTACAAAATAGAAAGATATATGAGATAATTGATAGAATATCTTCGTACAAAATAGAAGCAATACCTCTCGCTCAGATATCCTCTATTTGACAGTGCCCTACCTGTAAAAGGTTTGCCCATTTGTGTCGATTAAATATTATTATTAAAATAATAAAAATTAAAATAAATTGAAAATTTTGTTTGAAAGAATGCTGGTTGAAAGAGTAGTATTCTGTCCTAAAATAAACATAACACAGTTAAAAAAATCTGAAAAAATCACTACATTTCAGGGAAATAAATTTAGTAAGAAAAAATCAAAATTCAACAAAATAATCCAAAAAAAAGCTATGTAGTTTTAGGGTTTTTTTAGTGAGTATTGAACCACTGACCTCGCGCTTAGGCTTATACGAGCTGCAAACCCAGTAAAAGCGTTCATCAGGAACATTCACGCACACTTCGTTGGCTTCAATCGTGAAAAAAGGAAAATTCTCCACCGGCATTGACAACTTTGTCAAAGTATCTAACCCTGGTCGTGGATTCAAAACAACAAATTCCCTAATTTAGTTGAAAAAAAAACATAAGCATTAAGATGAAGATGCTTTCATTATGGAAAATAAATACATGTCTGTGCGTAGTATTCCATAAGAAATTTTGCCAATGTTGTGAAGATTCTTTACATCCATGGGTGCCTGCAAAGTCATGGAGTCTCCATTCACATGTTTTATGGAAACTTGGACAACATCTGTGCTTGGTTTTTCTATACCAACAATTTTTTCTACAACAAAGTCTTTCACTTTAGGAGGCTACACAACACAGCCTGGTTGTTGGTAAAGATTCATAGGAGGCGAGATGACTTCGAAAAGAAGATGAAGAATCTCTAATGATCTTGACACTTGGTCCCATAGACTATTTGGTCTCGTGAACGTCATTAAAACTCATTTCATTTCATTTCATTTTATACATCAACTCTGTCATCTAAAACTTCTCTACAACTCTCCAACGACACATGGCTGAATGTCGATTTATGTGTTTTTAGATATTACTTGCTTGTGTCTCAGATGAACGCGAGGATATGGTGACTATGAAATTATTAGGCTGAGTAGTGCAGGTGGCGATAATAATAGCACCTATTTCAAATCGATGCAAATAAAGGGCGGAGACTGATCGCAAATTCTCTCTAACAGCCTAAATCAACCCAACAACATTTTTATTTAGCTAATTAATATGTAGGTGTTGACATCTGGAAGCTACACGACCCAGAGCAGGTGTATAAAACAGCGTTTCCACATTCATTTTTTATGTTTTGATTTTTTTCAGAGATTTTGGACCCTTTTTGCCTACCCCTACTTTGGAAAATTAAAATTGTCATCTTTGTGTTCATAAAGGCAACTAGAAAGAGGGTGTATAATTATATTGAGGAGACAAATAAATTGGGAAAATTGTGTATTAAAATAGATGGAATCATTTAAATGTGCTTGGTTTTTCAATTAAAATTATTTATATAAATAGCAAGGAGAAGTAGTGGGTGGATATTTACTTTTGGGTGCAGTTGCATCCAAGCAACATTTGATGTTGCTTATCAAGTACGATTTTTATGTATCTATTGTTTCATGTATAACTATGTTGAGTGGTGTAGTGTTTGTTATTTTTTGATGATGCTTCTCAATAATGTTGAATATTTGTTATTAGTTATCTGATAGTTGTTTCATCATTGGGTTGCTTGGGCAACCATTGTCTGTTTCTTTCATAAATGTGCATTGACAATCTATAAATATTTGTGCAGTTGTGTGTAGCTTGAGGTGTACATCAGAGTGATTCCAATCATGTTGATTGTTGAAGTCATGATTTCCAAGCATGGTCATATCATCTATTTCATTGTTCCCTAATGAGTGCATCCATGATAAGCCTTCCCACACATTCATTTCCATATCTATATCTAGTGCATCTTTATCCTTTGCAGTGACATCATTGGTGGAATCAACATCATTTTTGTCTTTGACCATGGATTATAAGAGTCTTTGAATTTCTCCCAATTTGTGACAATGTGCTTCCTATCACAGCCAATGTCGACATCAAAGTTTTGGAAGGGTTTGTAAAGTAAAAGGTTTACCCAAAAAAAAGCTCAAGTGAAAGGGAATTAACAGATGGTATAGAAGAGAATCGAGGAAATATTTGAAGAATAACTTGAGACATTCTTTGTCTCCGCTCTTTATTTTTTATACGATTGTTGTAAGACCAAGACCTTGTTACTTCAATAAGTGGAGTTATCTCCAAGAAATAACAGCAATATAGATATGCACAAATAAAAGATGGTAGGCTAGATTTT
Organism: Torreya grandis; assembly: GCA_037957365.1. NCBI lineage: Eukaryota > Viridiplantae > Streptophyta > Pinopsida > Cupressales > Taxaceae > Torreya > Torreya grandis. The sequence continues at coordinate 2,727,787 of JARHVA010000659.1, read as the reverse complement.
GTCAATATGCTCTGTAGGACCTTTTTGAAGGTTTGTCTACCAATATACAAGGTAACAAATGGTACACTAAAAACTATTAAAGTAAGCTTTTACAACATGTGGCATGTTTCTTGTGCACCTATGTCGTGATCAACAATAATCTCTAAGAAGGAATTGTTATACGCAGTCGTTGTTGGGATCTCTATTGTAATTGTAGATGATATTCTAGTTAGAATATGGTGGTAGTTTTCAAAATTATTTTCAGCCTTTGACACATATTTTGTTATAAACTTGAGCACAACATGACAATAAATAAATGATTGGCAATCTACATTCACACACCATATTGAGAGCATGCTTATGTTTTTGATGTTGACTATGTTATCATTTTGTGTTGGGAGGTAAGTTTTTCACCTCTTATCATTGATAAATAATGTTGAGGTTGGTTGTACTGGAGATGGGGCTTTGTATTTACATTGGAAAGTGGTGTCTTTTTTGCTCAAACATATTGACTCACTGCATTTGGTATAGCATTTTACTCGATTTAGAAGATCCTCATAATATTTGTTAAGATCGATAATAAATATTTGACTGGTTATAAGCAAGCATGGATCATCAAGATCAAAATGATGCATTCTATTATGAACTTTGTCAATATTGTGTGGATTCTATGTAGTTATATAGTGGTAGAAGAACATCCTTGTAGAATCAACCTAATGTGGGTCCTCTCAGTCCTTGGTGTCCATGTTAAGTGCATTTTCTAACCATAAAAACCCATGGATGTGTGATGAGCCTATGTGTTGTCATTCATACCTGTAGATAAATACTTAATTTGTTAGTAATGATTGTAGGGGCATTTTTAATATCTACTGAGTGTTTGAGAACATAGACTCATTACGATTACATATACCAGTAATTTGTGTTGTAAGATGCCTATGCAGAACTTCTTCTTGATGTCCAAAGTTATGAGGATTCTATCTTGAGGGGGTCTCTTATTTTGCTTGTGTTGGTCTTGTCTTCTTTCTTGATGATTTATGTGCATATTGAATTTTACATATATTGGATTGTGATCTGATTTCATCTCAATAACGTAGTCCCCAACTTCAAGATTCATCAATCTCAAAATAGAGTTATGTGAGTAAAAAACATGGTCTACCACACTTTACCCATTGTAAGTTTTATAAGTGATATTCCCTAAATTTGGCCATGTTCTCATGCCATTGCATATAACCATGTCATACAAACTACATAGTCTTAGTAGTTTTGTTTCATAATATGTAACTTCACCCTTTTCATCTTGTGACTTCATTTTCCAATGTTGATCTTCTTCTTTGTCTAACTATAGCGGATTGCTTACCACACCCTCTTCACTCCTCAATTTGAGAGTTTGGTTGTTTTTTGTCCACACATTGAAATATCCTATAATCAAGACTTCTCCTAAGGTGTTGAAAACTGAAATGTATCTTTTTAGTGCTGAATAAAGGTTTTCAGAATCTAACTTCTTCTTCTTCTTCTTGTAAGTTTTAGAATCTCTCAGTGCAAAATAGTAAGCAACAAACCTAGTTGTTAATTCATTTTTTGTTATTTCCAGCCATATGTACTATTTATTTGGGTCCTCTTTCTCCACTTTTATAATCCCACACCATGTTTATTTGATTATCACTGTAACCCCTCCATGACCCTTTCCACTTTCAGTCCTTTCATTCCAAACTGATATTTTATTATATCCTTCATTATCTATAGCTTTGCAGCCTTCATGTTCATGAGTTTTAGTAAGAATAATAATGTATTTTCCCTCTAGTATGGGCCCTAACTCAGCGCCTTTTCTCAAAGGGTAGCCTTTACAATTCAAGCTTACCAAGGTCAAGTTCTCCTAGGGGGCTTGAGTCCTTATTTATCATGTGTCATTCAATGGCTGATTTGGGTTCTTTCATTTTGTAACCATGCCCATTTTCCTACATCTCTTATTGCATTCACTTTCTTCCATTCTTTCCTTCCTTCTTCTTGTGTTGGGGTTAGATCATCATCTAGGTAGATGTGTGTCCCTCTAAGAGACCTTCTGTTCTTTGATATTTTGTTTTTATCTTCTGTATGTTTCATTAAAACTTTTACATGTTTGTCCTTTCCTTCTTGTATCCATTTTCCATTCTGTTTGCTTGATATATATGTTATGTCCAATGCAACTAGTCTACTAAGAGGTCTTTTGCTAATTTGTTGACATTCTCATTCTCACCATAGTCTTTTAGTCCTTTAATAATGATGTTTGTCACCCTATAAGGTCTATCATGTTCTTCTCTTATTTACATTCTAACATATTTTTCTATTATTTCCCTTTGTGTATTTGAAGGTCCTCTTACTACATGAGCCCAAGACTCAGTCTCCCCATGTTGGACTCCTAAGTGACTTTATTTTACTTTTATATGTGCAATTGTGGATGGATACTCTTTTGTTTGTGGCACCTTCTTTCCTTCGTCCATTGTTGACTAATTTTCCTCTATTGTTTTCAAGTGCTTTAAAGCTTAGTTTATGGCTATCATCTCTTGCTACCCCTTTTCCATGTTGTTTTATAAGTTGTTTACTTATTCCTTGAGTATTTTATTATCTCTTACAAGTTTCCAATTGGAATTTATAACCTCTTTCATCTTGTTGTCCTTATATGATTTATTTGTTTCTAAATATGCAAGCCTCATTTTCATGTCCATTAATTCTTTGAAATATAGCTCGAGTGACCACATTAGTGGCATGAAAGTTGGGCTATACATTTCCTTTCTTTGTTCTCTTCATCTTTTTTATCTTTTTTGGCTGAATATATTTCAATTTCCCTTTGTTGTCTACTAACATATACATTTTTGCCATTCTCCTTATCCTCCAAAAACCTGTGATTCTTATCTGTATTATCATTTTCCTATTGCATATGGTAAGTGGCCAGGATGTCTTGTTTCACATCATGTTTTGGTTCAACTTTGTTCGTAAACAATGCAGTCAGTTGTTCTTTTCCCCTTTCTTGCCCTTGTGTTGTTTGAGTTGTCTATGTTTACTGCCTTGTGGGAGTGGTTATTGAAGTGTGGTGGACTACCCTTGGTAGGATAATTGTGAGTTTTTTGCTCCTAGTGTGTCTCAATTTATAGGCCTATCTCCTTTTTAAATACCTTTATACTATTTTTCATTAACAAATTTTCACTGGTGTACGATAGACTAGCATGTGGGTATCCCAACATGTGTGTTTGAATGTATGATTTCCATACTTTGATGTTGTACCCTTATACGAACCTAGGGGATATTGTATGAGGTCCAACAGGATCACCAAACTTTCCTGAGGCATCATTCCTATTATTGGTCCTTGTGCTTGTGTCCCTATTTGAGACCCCCCCATTTATTCCCCATTTGGTTTCATGTTTCTTTGTCACTAATACTTCTACACTTTCATCTAAATTTGTCTTTTAATTGCCATCAATGATACGTTTTGCACCACTTGTCTCTGTCCTAATCTTACAACCTCCCTACTATTTTTATGGCATTCCTTAGTTTTGTTGTAATGACTTTATTTGCTAGGGTTTTTTTGGCTCATGTTCGTAACCTGATACATAAACCCTATATTTGAACTTTACTCTAGATTATATTTTTGAAGCAAAAAAGAAATAAATACCCAGTTTAGATTTATAGACTTAGTACCTAGAAATAGTATGTTGTGGACCCTAGTGGTTATTTGTAAAACCTAATTCCATCATTCAATATGCAAACCCTGGTTTTGTCTATACCTCTATGATTTGCAACCCCTGTGTGTGTTGATATACAAACCCTATTTCCCTCTATCATCTCTACTACCTTTGCCAACTCTATCCCCTATCAATTGGGGTTAATTTGGAAAGAGGCCCATGTCGCCTATCAATAAAAATCCTAAATCGTTCAACCTCAATGGCTACCTCTGCATCCCAAGAAAAACTTAAACCGATGCAAACCTTATCTTTTAAAACCCTAAAGCCTAGTAAAGACTACTCTAAACTAAGTAGGAAACACAAGCTAACCGATGGGGATCATAAGCTAGAAATTTCATTTATAACTGTCAAAATGAAATAATTTAGAGATGATGTTAGGAATAAAGTGGTCCCATGGAAAATTAATTATGCCAAATGCAAGTGGTGATCCCTTCAAAAAAGTTGACAACCACATTTCAAAGAAAAGGTGGAGACCATACACGTGGCATCCAACATGAAGAGGACACAACCCACATGCAAAGCACACATAGTAAGGAGATAAGTAGAGGAGAGAATACTAGGGGAAAGGTCCTAAAATCCATGCACCCTAACTTTGGAGCCACATAGATTTATCATGTTATCATATTAGACCCAAAAAAATTTACCAATTTTAATATGTCGTCGTAACTACTTATAACTAAGGTTTGAAGGTCTAAATCATTATACATTTTATGATATAAATGATTTTATCACGATAGGTCATAAAATGCACTTTTTAACTCTATGACCAAAAGTTAACCTTTGGAGTGCCAATACATGAGCATTATAGTACCAATAGTTGAGTCTTACATGTCATGATGTGATTGACAATTGTTAGGAAACCATGCACTCTACAACTATGTAAAATTAATAGAATGTAATTACAAAGATAATTAAACAAACAAATCCTCCACATGCATGAGACAAAACACAAGATTTATGTGGTAAAACCTCAGCAAGCTAAGGTAACATCCACAGTGCAAGGCATCGAGATTTATTAATTTCAAGATGAACAGATTGCATGCAAACTTGTTGTGTAAATTACATGCAAACTCCATAAAAATAAATAAGCTTAATTGGTAAAACATCGTTAGGATTCCTCCTAAAAATAGAGTGGAAAAATATCAATAAGACTTTCCTTCTAAAAATAGAATCCGAGAGGGAAGTGAGATACGGCGCGATGGATGAAGGTGAGCAGGAGGGCACGACAGGGCAGAAAGCAAGGCATAGCTACAGGGAAGCGCTTGGACTGCAGCAGGCATCCCAGGGAGTGCGCAGCAGTGGGAAGGCTCCACTTTTGCAAGGTTTAGGTTCTTTTTCTACTCTTGAGCAACCAAGTATGTGCATCCCCAAAGTCAATGACTCTCTGGAAAGATACAAAGAGAGGCCCAAGCTGGTTATACCAATGGAAATGATTGCTAAAGACATTGAATACTATTCCAATCACTTCTTGTACTGTAAGTTTCTAGGGCTTAGGACATCACTGTTATTCCTGGAAGCATGGGCTCAGAGGATGTGGGAACTGGAAGGAGAAATGGATATTACATTGCTAGCCAATAGCTATTTCATGGTCACTTTTACCTGTATAACAGATTGTCAAAGAGTTTTTGCTGGAGGTCCTTACTTCCATAATCAAGTGGGACTATTTATCAAGCCCTGGCATGCTAGTTTCATACCTTCATAGGAACTACCAAATCGTGTCCCAGTGTGGGTGCATCTTCCTCACTTTCCGGTGGAATGCTGTCGAGAAGACACTCTCCAATTGCTTGCATCATTGCTGGGAAGGCCAGTCGGTTCCTCAATGTCACTCCTGGGGAAAAAGGTAATGACTTATGCCCACATTTATGTTGAAACTGATCTTAGTAAGCCATTACTAGATGCTGTTTAAATGAGTGCGGGCACTTTTTCATGGGTACAATAGCTGGATTATGAAACCCTCCCTTTTCGTTGTCATCTATGTCATGCTTATGGGCATTTGCAGCGATGGTGTCCCACCTCAAAATCCACTGCACCTCAGCCAGCTCAATCTACTTGCACTCCTTCTGGTACTGACAAGAAAAGGGGTCCGATTCCAGGTGAGGTGCCTGAAACTAATAGTTTTATTCTGGTTAAAGGCCGATATAGAAATAGAGGCCAAAAATGGTCCTTGAAGGAAAGATAATTAGATGACTCACTCAATAGATTTAAAATATTGGATGACCTTAATCAGAAGGAGGTGAATCTCGGGTTGATGATTTTGGACCAGGGGATTGAGGGACCAGCTCAGGAGACCAATGCTTTAGGGGCTTTAATTGAAACATAGGATGCTGGAGATTGTCATATGGACATGGACCAGCAGCAGATAATTTCAGAAGGAATGACTTCCTTAGTTGCTCCCCTTAAAGAAGACAAAAATATGCCCCTTTCTGGGAAAATTGGGGACTCAGGGGCAGCAAGAAGCAGTAAATCTTCTCCTCATCTCGAAATTATGCAAAAAGACCTTAAGAAAGGAGGGGGAGAGAAATATGGCAAGCCTCGCAAAAAAAAGGACCTGGAAAAGATCAAGTTAATGGGAGAGACTTTGGTGGAGTCGGGTCAGTAAAGACTCTAGATGCACACTTTTTGAACCCTTTGAAATGATAATGATATCTTGGAATGTAAGGGGTTTGAACAACAGAGCTAGACAAAATGATGTTCACACCCTGATTAAAAGTCATAGGCCGGATGTCCTTTTCTTGCAGGAGACTAAGCTTTCAGTTGAAGACATGTTCAGACTAGCGCCCAAGTTGTGGAGGCAAGGAGAATGTCAATGCATTGGCGCTACCGGATACTTAGGAGGACTAGCTTGTCTATGGAACCCATGAAAGATTGGCCTCATAGGCTGGCTGACTTCTAAGTACTCCATGACTATGATTGCTTCTAGCTTTGAGATGGGGGAAGTCATTCTCTTCTCCAATATCTATGCTCCCAATGATTGGCGGGGTAAAAACTCCTTATGGGGCCACATAAGTTTTGTCCGTAGCCTGGCCCCCTTCCACCCTTGGATTATGGCAGGTGATTTTATTGCTATTCTTGATTTGACTGAAAAGAGTGGTGGCACAACAAGGCTGGACCCATCTGTTTTGCTAATGCACAACTACATTGAAATTTTGAATTTAGTTGACGTCAGGCCCAATAATGGACAGTTTACCTGAAACAACCGCAGGAGTGGGAAACATTGCATAGCTAAGAGACTTGACCATTTTCTGGTCTCGGCGTTTTGGGTTGGAGGTATGTGGTCTACGAGGTCTAAAATTTTGGACAGGAGAGGATCAAACCATTGGCCCATCAAGCTTAATAGTGTCTCACAGTATCACCCGCGCTCTCCTTCCTTCAGATTTCAACTCATGTGGCTACGAGATCAATCTCTACATGAGTGTGTTGCCAATTGGTGGTGTTGGGGTAGGCCTGCCCATGGTACGGTGATGTACTTTTTTGCCAAAACACTACAATATGTGAAGTACAAGCTCAAGCGGTAGAATCACCAAAGTTTTGAGAACATTTTCCATGTTAAGGCTGCTACACAAACCAAGCTTGATGGTATCATGAGAATAATAAGGGAAGGACTGACTGAAGACTTACTGCAAGAAGAAACACAGGCTATGAAAGACCTGGAGGAATGCGAGCTACGAGAGGAAATTTTTTGGAAGCAGAAAGCTCGGGTCGAATGGCTTCAGGAGGGGGACAGAAATACATCATTTTTCTTCAATTCATCCAAAGCCAGTAGACATGGAAATTCTATTTCAGCCCTGGTCAATGAAAGAGGTGAGCGATTAACTCCTTTTCGACAATTTCAAAGTAGGTAGTGCAGTACTTCTCTACTCTCTTCAGGGAAGATGCTAACGGGGAATCACCGAAAGAAGCTCAAGTTCTCCTCTGCATTTCGTCGTTGGTGACACGTGAAATGAATAAAAATTTAATGAAACCAATCACACTTGGAGAGCTTGAGGAAACCATTATTTAGATGAAAAAAGGGAAAGCGACTGGACCTGACGGCTTCCCAACTGAATTCTACCAAGAATTCTGGGATATCATCAAACTTGACCTTATAGCTGTTGTCCAAGAATCTCAGTGAAATAAGCAAATGCTTAAGGCTACAAATTCAACCTATCTTGCTCTCATACCCAAATGCGAAGGTGTTGATAGGCTAAGTCAATTCCGCCCTATATCCCTTTGCAATGTTGTTTCCAAAATTATATCTAAAATCATTGCAGATAGGTTAAAAAGAGGGCTGAGTGCTGTGATCTCAGAAGAGCAGAGTGGTTTTGTGGAAGGTAGGCAAATCTTGGACGGTATTGTTATTGCTGTTGAGTCCATTCACTCCATGGCCAGCTCAAAAGATAAGGTGATGTTCATTAAATTGGACATGGCCAAAGCCTTTGATAGGGTCAGATGGTCATTCATGTGGAAGGTTCTTAGTGCTTTTGGCTTTGTGGATGACTGGACTCAATGGGTCATGAGCTGCATTTCCTTGGCTTCCTTCTCAGTGCTTATCAATGGAGAACACACGGAGCTTTTTGGTGCTACAACAGGGCTGCAACAAGGTGATCCTCTGTCTCCGTACCTTTTTCTTCTCCTTACTGAAGGTTTGGGGAGGTTGATCAGTAGGAACAAAGAGGAAGGACATATCTAAGAATGGCGATGGGGAGGAGAATTGCCAGCGCAATCACACCTATAATTTGCTGATGACACTGCCCTTATGGGCATGGCCACAATGACTGAAGCTGCTAATTTACGCAGGGTGTTAGATATTTATCTAATGGCATCGAGACAAAAGGTCAATAAAGATAAGTCATCCATCTTCCTCTTCAACACTCTGGGCCCTATTCAGCAGTGGATAACAAGGACTCTGCATTTTCAGATTAGGACTCCCCCCTTGATTTACTTGGGTATCCCTATCTCGACTGGCCATACATCCAAAGAATCTTGGCAGAATTTTTTGGAGAAATTTTGGGTGAAAGTGAATCATTGGACACATAGGTGGTTATCCTTTGTGGGCTGAGTTCAACTTATCCAATCTATGGTGCAGGCTTTACCTATTTATAGGTGTATGCTCCAGGTTGCCCCGATGGGAATGACTAAGGAGTTTGATTCAGATACCAGACAATTCTTATGGGCTGGTAGTCTGAACTCCACTAAATGGAGCCTTATTAGATGGGAGATTCTCTGTAGCCCCAAACAATATGGTGGGCTCAATCTGAGGCAGACGGACTTAAATGGTATTGCTTTGGCGGCCAAACTTTATTAGCGATGGTGCACCGAACAAGACAAGGCTTGGGCCAGAATTCTCTCACAGAAGTACTACTCCAGAACCATTTAGAGGGACATTCCTCACTATTCGCTTATTGGGAAAGGTTTGACAATATGGGGTACTCTCAAAAAAGGGGCTGCTCTCATCAAGGATGGCTTATTCTGGATTTGTAAACAAGGATCCAAGGCTCTCTTTTGGTCTGACTCTTGGGATGGTTATCCTCCCATCATTTCTCAATTTCCAAATTTGTTGAACCTTTGTCAGATATTCCTTGATGCTGCCTGGTCTTGGGTGAGTGACTTCAAATTTCACATTACACAAGGACAGGTGGAGGTAGCTCGCTGGAAAGCTCCCAAAACTTGGCCTGTTAATGGGACGTAGGAAGAGAATGAGAAGTTGTTGAGCATCCTTTCCAGGCATCGTTGTAGTCTTCTTTAGGAGGAGGATGAGCTAGCTTGGTCTCCCAATCCCAAGGGAGCTTACACAGTTTCATCTGGATATCAGGGTTTACTTCTTCAGAGATTGGACAAGGGGAAGTGCATTGGTGGAGACAGGTTTGGAATAAATTCACATGGCCTAAATGCAACTGTTTTGCTTGGATGTTGGCTTGGAACAAGTGTTTGACCTGGGATAATCTCCAGAAGAGAGGTTTCTAAGGCCCTTCAGTATGTGTTATGTGCGGAGTGGCCGAGGAGGATTCAGCACACCTTTTTTTGTGATGCCCCTTTGCCTTGCAACTCTAGCATTATTGGTGGGATGTTTGGCAGTGCCCATATTTTCATGCTCAATCTGTGGTCAATTTTTGGAATGGAATGGGAGAACCCCCCTCAAGGACGCCCTTCCTGTAGGACATATGGCTGGGCGGCCCCATTTTTTTGTTCTGGCAGATCTAGCTTGAGAGAAATAGGCAATTTTTTTGGGGGGTGAGGGTCATGGTGCAGCAAGTATGGCAAAAATTGGTGGGGATGATCCAGGAAACTGTCCAAGTAAAGAGCGCGATCTGCCTTCCTTTGACCAAACAAGACGCTCAAGTGGTGGCATGACTCAGATTCCAGCAGTTAACTGGTAAGTCAGTGTGTGTCAAGAGGAGCAAGCAGGTCAAGGAGTAGATTCTCAGGACTGGTCAGTGGCAACGCCCCCTAGTGGGATTCTCAAGATCAATACGGATGGTTCCTCCAGAGGTAATTTGGGACTCACGGGTACTGGAGGGATAGGAAGGGATTCTGAAGGTACGGTGATTTTTCTTTTTATGGTTTCTGAGGGGCTGCAAACCATTAACATGATGGAAGGCTAGGCCATTCTTTATGCCCTTGAGAAGGCCCAGGCATTAGGTTGGTGTAGGATTATCTGCGAATCGGACTCTCAAGTCTTGATTAACCTGCTCATTAAGAGGAAAGTGGTGGACGTCAATTGGCAACTATCTCTGATTGTGCAACAAATTTTGTGGATTTGCTCACTTATTGATAGCGTTACTTTTGCTCACATTTCGCGTGAATGGAACAGGGCAGCGGATTTTTTGGCTCAATGGGCGTCAGACCATTTGGATGGTGGAAACATTGAGGATTGGGGGTCTCTCTCCCTGACGTTGCATTCTGATTTGGAAAGAATTCTGGAGGCTGATAGGGAGGTTCATAATATTGTCTAGTTGGGCGTGTGCCTAGTTTTTCAATTTTTGCTGCTTTCTTCTGGGGGTTTTTTCCTCCCGTTCTTCTTGTAATGCTTTTCTTTACTTATTAATATTATTTTTACCCCTTTTTAAACTATATATATATAATCCGAGAGAATTCGTCTTCCTAGAAATAGGGGTTTGTCTCCTTGATTTCATACCTCGAGAGTGCAACCCCCAAACCCCGCTCCCCCCCCCCAGGAGGACTCCAACCCCTATTAGTAGTGGAGGGATGTTACCCCCTCCACACCTCCCTATAAAAATAGACTATAAACCACACCGTAAAATGGTCCAAAATTTAACTTTATTATCACATATCTAATAATTACTTTAAATTATTAATAAATAAATGTTAAATAAATATTAGATTTTACGTACTCAACTTCTAATACACTATATATATATATATATATATGGACCAATTTATTCCATTTAGACACCTCTAAAGGTAATGTCTATCTTGTGTTCTCCACCGAGAAAAAAATCACCCCTTTTTTTTGAAGGACAAAGATTTTAGAAGTGGAGAATGTTTCAATGGTTAGAACATTATTATTGTTAAAGTATATTTTATCGATAAAAAATATTAATATTTTTTATCGATAAAATATACTTTAACAATAATAATTAAAAAGTTATTTTAAATTAAAAAATTTAAAAATTATTTAATTTCAATTAAAATAGATATATATTTATATGTAAACCTTAGAACCTCGCTCGAAATCATAATTAACTATTTACCCCCAAAAAAAAAAAAAAAAATGCAAATTTACTTAAATATATTTTTGGTTTTGAAATCATAATTAAATAAATGTCACCCCAAACTATTCACCATTACAAGCGGAGAGAGAGAAGGAGTGAAATGCGGCGGTTGATTCAATCTCCAAAGTTCATAATAACCAGAGATGATGACAAGAATGCATGCATGAAGAAATAGCCATGGCCACAACCCAATCCAAAGTCTATTAATATTAACTGCAACCACCTGTATTAACGTCATTTAACTGCAACTGCGTGCATTAACATCATCATTTAACTGCAACTGCACGGATGAAAATTGACCTTTTACATTTTGATTTGAGATTAAAAATCTTGTATTCTTTTCCATTTTGATTTGAGATTAAGAATGCCGCCTTCCTTTCCATTTTGAATTTTGAAAACTCCCCCCTACTCGAGGCAAACAATGCGATTTTTGGTTGCCATTTTTTATATTTGCTTCTTGTTATTTCATTTTTGTCCCAATTTTACTCTTAAAATTTGTGATCTCCTTGTTTTCATTATTTACAAGGCAAAGCTTAGCATGCAGAGGTGATCCATATTGGTGTGATGTAATGTAATTTGTTTCTCTAAGCAAGTAGGTGGTCTTCATTGATTTCTCACCAGGAACTAGCGATTGCAGTCGCCTTTTACACTTGTTAACAAGTTGAGAATTTGATGAGGTTGTATGATTGATTATCTGCTCATTAACAATTTGAGCATTTGATGAGGTTGTAGGATTGATCATCATAGAGCAGAGGAACTTATATAATGTAAAATTGCGTTGGCTTCTCAACCCATGAGAACTTGTATAATGAGCTTGTTTAAGCCGAGACTGATATATAAAACGAGAATGGTATCTGATACTCTCTACAATTCTCTGTTTGAACTTGTTGAGTCTTATAATTTTTTTGAGAGGAGGGCTATCTTTCTCATCACTAGAAATTGTGTTTGGTAGGGCTTGGCTCCAAACTGCTTACTTTGTCATGAGAGCATGAGACACATTCGTTGCTAGCTTTATATTGAGACTCGAACAAGGGACCTTTGCACTTTCATCTCCATCAATTTTGGTAATTTTTTTAGGCTATTAAGAGCACAAAGAAAATGTTTGAGATAAAGCTGCCTAAAGGTGGAATCTGCACTTGAATTCATGGTTTCAAAACTATAAAACTTCTGATGAGGTTGTGAGAATATTCTCCAATCTGATCCTAACCTTTGTAATTTCATTGAATATAAATCTGTCAATAATGTGATCGCATATATTGGAATAATTAAATGTGATCTTGAGAGCTGACATTGAAAAGATACAACAGGTTGCAAGACTCGAGGTAATCAAGAGGCTCTACCTATAAACTAGCTAGTGTGCGAGACTATTTTGTTCTCTTTTGAAGGCAAAGTACATCACAACATGGGTGTCAATTTCCATTCGCCATCAATGATAACTATGCAATTGGATTTTGCAAATGAGTGGGTGCTTTATTAATGCACAAATATTTACAAGAATTCTAACAGAACCAGTACTGCAAAAATATTCCATAGAAGATATTTTAAAACCATTTATTTTGATGGACAAAGAACAATTACCATTGAAAGATATAGGAGGGGTGGTCCATACTTTATAGAAGAGGCACATGGATACACATACACCCATCACGACACCCATCTACCAATCAATCACCTATAACAACTTCTCTGTTTCTATCACAATTAAATGTTCAACTTAAAATATCTATTTATGATAAGAGAAAATAATATCACAGTTAAACATTCAACTTGAAATCTTTTTAAGGAATTATGTCTGGGTTCTCCTAGCGTTTTAGGATTTTTTAGGTAAGATCCTTTGATGATATATATTGATTCTATTTGTGGTGGTATGAATAGTTGTTTTTTTGTCTTTTTTTTAAATTTATTTATTATTATTTAAGATATTTTGTCTTATTGTCATCACCCATATAAAATAGAACTCTTATGCTTGTCATCATTTGATCTAGCTTAATTTCAAGGAACTCTTCAACTAATGGCATCATAATGGGTAAGAAAGTTCGTACTAAAAGTGTTTCATTAATAAAAATCATTGATTCATATGTTGTTCTCAAATATTTTGAATTTTATAATACATGACATAGGTTCTAAAACCTCGTTGTAGGAGAATATTTTGTTTAGTGTATCCCCTAAAGAAAGAAAATTTGAAAATTGGGTACATAACAATTTAACCCTATATATATATATATATAAGAAATGTTTTATTGTGTTTACACAATGAACTAAAGATTTTGTGGTGTCACAAGTTAAGCTCAAAGTTCATATTTATAGCATTTTGTTGACCAGCTTACAAAAACTTGAGGTTGTTTTATCTTTCCTGAATAGAGAAAGTTACAAATTGTTATGCCATAAACACTTCTTTGATCCATGTGCATTTTTGCTAGTCCTCACCCTTATCTTTAATGCCTTGGTCATTTGCAAAATTTTATGCAATGCCTCACTTAGATCACCTTTGGGTGGCACCCCACATCATACACATATCACGTTGCCCCAGGAAACATGCTACATAGCTAAAAATACCGCACAATACAATTCAATTAATATACATGGAGTAAATAAGGTCCAAAGGCTTATTTGGTGTGGTGTTGAGTGGAAAGGCCCCATTTTGTGTGCAAATTTTTGTCTAAAAACCCCAATCAAATGATCTTGGAAGACTTAACTCTTTTTCTTCCATTAAAGACATTTTTTACACAAACCTATCCAAACCATTTTTTTAAGTATCCTCTTTCATTTGATGAGAGATTAACATCTATGTTAATTCTTATTGAAACCATCTTGATGCATAGGTCATCAAAAGTTTGACATTAATGCATGAAACAAGAAACTCAACCAAATCATTTACCTCTGTCCATATTTGACTGGCTCTAACTTTGGCTTATCTTGATTTTGTGTATTAGCACCTTTGACTACACAAATTATTTAACTCTACCTTCAAATACTTTATCTTTATCTGATACTTTTCATCATTTATTCATAATCACATTGGTTAACTTCTTGCAAATTCAATACTTTACAGCTTCTCCTAGCCTGTCTATGTCTTGTTCATGTTTGCACTAAACAAATTAGCTTTCATAGTGAGGTTTTGAGCTTCTGTTGCTCATTCAATTTTTATCTATCTCAATACAATTCATTCCATACTTAATAGATTCTATTTGATTTCCAACTCACTCCATAAATTATTTCAAAACAATTCTCCAAACCATACCCTATTTTCTTTTCTTATCTAAGTTCATTTAGTAGCCTTTTTCTATTGATATATGCCTTGTACAGACTTGTACTTCTTCATAATGAAAAACTAGAACTTGTTTCAAATACCTTCTATGATATTTTGTCTTTCTATGAAATTTCAAACCCTAATTAAAAGTTTTGACTACCTTTTAAAGCCCATTTTGCTCACTACCTAGGGTCTTTTAGTTCTCTTAGGGCTTTTATACTCACAGTCTGTCCAAAACTATACACAGGGGTACGAAAAAATTCTAGTTCCTTAAAAATATCTTTTATCACATTGAAGTCACACTATCTATAAAATTGGAGGACTTTTATATGGTTCAAACTCCCACAATCTCTAATTTCTTATGTAAACCCTAGCACAAGGATTGTCATAGACTGAGACAACTCAAGAATGTTATATTGGCCTAGATTCTTCTCTGACAACTTTCAAATCATTTCAACTAATGAATAGGGTTTGTTCATCCTCTCTTTACCTTTTCCAAATGTTTGGTCACATGTAGTACTCCTCTTTGTCATTTGAACACGTTTTAGGTAGTGATTAGGCATGCAAACACTAGTCTGTGCAATCAAGAAACCTTTGTTCACTGATCCCAAGCTTTGTTGAGGGTTTTTCACACCTTCCAAAGGTAACTAAACCTATTTCACCACTTAATATACCATTCCCAATAGAACTTAGGCTTCATGACGTCAGTGTTTCTCATTCAACAAGAATTTGTATTGACAGGCACCTACAGTCTGTCTCAATCTAAAAATAATCATTTGATGTTTACACCTAGAATTTGTGGGTTTCAAGGTTATTTTATGGTAAATGGGGATATATAAAAACCCTATATTTCTAACTCAAGTATTGAAACTAATTTTTATTGCATCTACAATTTATTTACAACAAACTTTACATGTTGACAATTTGTATACATAGGACAATACATTGTGTGCTTCTACACCTGATCGGCACAACTAAGGACATTTATTATAAGACTATTTAGAAATATTAAATCCATTGGATACTTATCAATTTTCTCCAAAAAATTATGCTCAATCCTCCTATTCACAGAATGTCCACATCATAGGGTATACAAGATTGTGTTAAACTACTCAACCATGTAGGTGAAAAACCTTATGCCTTAAACATATTTGGATTTTTCAATAACTAAAGTAACATTGAAATAACCACTTGTTAATCAATATATATATTTCCAACCCCTCTCACAAATTCTCCTTCTTTTACAAAGCACAACCAATAATTTTTTTCAAACAAAAAACCAATAACACACAGGGATCTATACTGTTGATTCATCTCAAAGAATTTGAAGCTAATAAAATAGATACTTGAAACACCCCAATATTATGAATACACACTTACCAAAACACAATAATCACCACCATTTCTTGTCATTAAATCTATTTTCATTCTTCCATAGTCAACTACAATGCTTTCAAAAAATAAATACAAAGGTTGTGTTCTTTGTTGTCTAGAACAAGAAACTTTTCTCCATTACTCGAGGTTTGACAATGTTTTATCTTTTGATTCAACCCCATCATGTTCTCCTACTCTTGAATAAATCCTACCTTGAATGATAAAACAAGACATGTACAAGACTCTTATAACCAAATAACCATCCTAACTGAAATCTAACTTCTTTTGCACATTGAGAATGCCTAACTTCTATCATAACCACTAGTGTGACTCATCATATGGGTCATTTATGACCTTAGGTGCTACTAACAATTTACACCAAAATAATATGCTATAAGGACCTCCTAATAAATAACATTTGTTCTACAGGACTTGATCAAGATTTCAAAATTCAAATGAACTGCCGAGAAAATGCCCAAACACCTCAAATTCAAATTTGATCAAGTCTAATCAACTAGTATGGACTCCTAAAAACTCATTATAGCCAAAATGACTAACAATAGACTAAACCATTGAAAAAAAGACTAATATGTACAATGTCAGTGATGCTCCCACATCATATTACTGAGGAGCAAGAAAAACTTTCACATGAAAGTTATAAATGATCTAGTAATCAAGTTATATGCAACATCCATCTTCCAAGCTCATGTCCACCTGGATCCCAAGGCCTCTTTGAAACATATAGGCCTTTATGATGCTTGCTTTAGATGGCTCCTCCTTTATTCTTGTTTCTCTTGTTCTTCATCTTGATTTGTGTTCTCAATCTAATCATGGGCAGTTGTTGCTCATTTCTTTGCCTCCAATAACCTGCACATGGACCAAACATGTCAATCAAATCCACTTCTTGTTTTCTCTCTTGGAGTTCTCCTTGTTCATTTCGTTCCAAATCTTCTTCCTCTTGGCTCAATATTGTTTGCAATGTAAACTTAGCTAATGTGATGCTTTTTTGGTCTCCTATGAGACTTATATCATCAAATTATTCCATTATTTTCTACCATAACTTTTCTTTTTTTGTTGTATACTCATCTTCTTCACCTTTGACTTCAATTTGTGTCAAAAAAGACACCTCAACCTACTGCCATGAAAACTCTTCAAACACTTCAACTTGTGCTTCATCTCCCTTCTCTACTATTACACCTTCACCTGTGTCAAACACCTCATTTGGTACTACTATACCTTATTTTCTTTCTACCAACACATTCATTAGCCTCAATGTGCTTGCATATAATACATCTTCCTCAATGTTCAAATCAAAATACTAATAAAAATTGACATTGAAATAAATACCTTGTACCTTTTGGCTCTTCTCCACTCTTTCTTGATTGAAATCTTCCTCTTTCTTGCTCATCATGTTACACGGTGATCATGCATATTCTCCCTCTTCTTCTTCATCCTCCAATGCGTCACCTTCTTCAGGGTAACACAAAATGGTGTCACCATACTCAACCATCCAATCAATTTCTTCTTAATTAGCATGTTGTTCATGCTTCAATCCTTCATACAACTCTTCACCTATATACAAACATTAAAATAAACCATTAGTCTTAACTTTGTGAGGCTTACTTACCCCTTCACTTCTCTCTCTAGGTTGCCTTGCTAACTTCTTCATCCTTTGTCTTCTTATCATCTCTATCAATTGTTTGAGAGGCCATCTAATTTTAATCTTTATGCACACTTACAATCTTGGTCTCAACTCTTCCAAGATCTTCTCTAGCCTTGTCATCTCTTCCTTCATCTCATCTATCTCTTTCTCTCTCCCTATACATATTTGCTTTTCTTCCATCTTCTTCTTGTATATATTCTTGTGGAATTATTCATATATCAACCATTTCATCATTCTCATTATCTCTTCTCCTCTTGACAAGTCCTCCATCTTATCCTCTTGACCATTCATTTGGTCTTTCACTTGAATCTCTCTCTTGGAGTCAACCTCTTTCTCTTGTCCTCCCCTGGGACTCTTATCTTCTTTTCTTGTCCTACAATTTATGACTCTTTCTAACTCACCCATGAGTTTCTCACTTGGAGCTCCCACTAGCTCTCTTCCTCTATAAGACTTATTGCTATGTTCTTTTCCACTTACTTTTGCCTCTCCTTTCCCATATACCTACAACCTCTTTACCTTACTCCTACATTCTCATTAGTCATCTCACCACAACAAATTAAAACAAATTTCAACATATACTCCACAAAATCTTTATGCACATGCAATCAATAATGTCAAACTCTAATCATACCTTGCCCATAGAATTCAACATGGCTCTGATACCACATGATTTAGAGGTCATAAAAAATTTGACATTAATGCATGAAAAAAGAAACTCAACCAAATCATTTACCTCTGTCCATATTTTCCTCGCTCTAACTTTGGCTTATCTTGCTTGATTCTATTTACTAACACCTTTGACTACACAAATTGTTTAACTCTACCTTCAATTACTCTATATTTATCTGATTCTTTTCATCTCTCATTCATAATCACATTGGTTAGTGTAGACACCAAAAATCCACACACTATGATTCCAAATGTTGAAACACCCCTAGACCACCTTAGGACCCCCTTGGGACCCATATGGGATTTCATCGAGTAATCGAGCCTAACCCAATTTATGTTTGACCACCTAGCTAACCAACCCTTTTATCTATCTTTACCCTTCACCCTAACTATTAACGGTCAAGGTGCACCTCTTTAACCAACAATATGCAAACACTTCACCTTCATTTTCTAAATATAGCTTGTCTAATTTTGTATGCAAGACATTACACGAGCGATTTATAATTAGACATCCCAATTAAACCTCCACTTGAATCTCTTATCTATGCCTATAAAGAAGAGAGGAGCAGGGAGGTGAAAATCATCTATAATTGTTATCATGAGCTTGTACATCTAGAGTTTATTTTTTGTAGGTCAATTGTCATCAACAATCCAGTGATCTAGCCATCACATTAGAGAACTAACTTGTCACCACCTCTCTAACAAATTGCTAGGTACCATTACTCTATCAAAATCATGCCAGATTCCACCAATAGGATAATCACCTCAACCATCCACCCAATCAACCTCCAATAAGACAAGTACTTATTTTCTAATATTCATTTACTTTATTCCCATTTTGTAATTTGCCTAGCACCAACCTAGCTCTTGAAATCTAGATTTGAGATCCTGTCAATCAGCTATTTACCAACCCAGACTTACATATAGTAACCGTCGATGGTTGTCCAAACCACCAACGGTCTGTCCAACCATTGATGGTCACTTTTATTGTCAATGGTCACATCAACCACTGATAGTCACTGTGGAAAAAAATAAGAATTTATTTTCACCCCCTTACCCCCAACCAGATCTAATTTTATGTGTCCCTGCCTGTTCACAGACCCCTACCTAATTTTTTAAACCAGACCTGAGCTATTTAGCATAGGTATTGACCCACCTTTTATTAGAATTAGTTTTTTTGGATTTTTTATTTAACAATAATTTTTTGTATTCAATTTTAGTACCCTTTGATTATTGATGCAAGTACTTTATATTCTATTTTACAAAATTATTTAAAATGTGTGGATTGATAGCCCTCGAGGAAGCTCTCACTTCTAGGATCTAACTAGCGCTAGGAAATCCACTCAATTATTGATCTAATAAATCATTTACTTTAAGCGTTGTCTTATTTACAGGTCATCCTCCCAAGCCAAAGAGGAGCTCTTCACAGCCTTCTAATTTAAATGCACACACAACCAAGTAGGTTTTTAAACCATAGCCTTATCAATTTTATTTTCTCTTTCTTTCAAGAACATAAACAAAAATTTACGTGAAACATTATGGCATGCTCGATGATACCTTGAGTCTCTACTTGCATTTTCTTTTCTTTGCATTTATGAGCTCTTCTCTCCATCTGTGCTCATAAACAAAACTAAAATTTATTTTGAGATTAAAATTAAATGCATCCATTTCTTGCTTCTAATTTTAGTTCACTTTAAATTAAAGCACTGTAATCTTATCATAACATCACTTTTGTTTCATACACTAAACCAAATCATTTTCATAAATAAAACATCAAAACAACTCTGAGAGAAGGCCCAACATGGATTTCATCACCTAGCAGAACACCTTACCCTTCTTGACAATCCTACTTGGAGGTCATTACCAAGGGGAGGTTCAATTTAGCTCTCTGGTTGAGTATAAACTCTAGAATTCAGTATATACTGGCAAAACACCTGACACCCTTATTGTTGTGGTGTGTGAAGTGAGGGGGTAGGCCCCAATACTAAGCCACGTATCAAGTTCCAATATAGATCCTTTTTGAGAGCCTTGAACACAACCTGAAACCATCCTTATACTTCTTTTCTAGTACCTGTTCTACAAGCCATTTGGATTCACACATTTCTTGAAGCTTAAGGCAAAAGCCAAAAGTGAGATTAAAAACTAACTTCTAGGCTTAACATACTTTTTAGTGTGTGTCATATTTTTCCTTGATCATTTTCTTGTCTTCTTTATGTTTGAGTGGTGAGTTTGTTTATGTATTCTCTCCCCCTTTTCTTCTATGGTTCTCACTTGCCAACAACGAAGAGACCTAGCAGAATAGAACCCGCCACTGAACCAATCAACCTCTTCTACCTCCTCATCCATGGAATACTCTCTAAATCAGAGGACTCCCCCATCCTTTGGGAAGCCCTACTTTCCTTCAGGTATTTCCCCAAGGAGATATGGATTTTGCCACTTTCTTGTAAAACAACCCAGTTACCCTTCAGCACTATCTTAACACCTTATCTTACCATGCCCCCACTTCGGCCCCATCTATTGATCCTCCTTACGGCATGTCATCCCACCTCATGGGAGATACTTCCATTACCATGGTAACTACCCAACCCTTGACTACCTAGGCATCTTCATCCACTAATCCCTTTAACATCACAATAGAAAACCAACCAATTCAACCAACCACTATCCTTACACCTTCTGCCCCTACCAATGATTCCTCTACCTTAGGAAAAACCCAACCATTAACCCTTAATGTTCCACTCACTATTAGAGCACCTACCACCGGCATTACCAACCTTCCTTCTATCAAACCTAACCCATTGATCCATGCCCCACTTCTAAATTTGGTAGTGTCTATACCTTATACTTTACCACCTATTAGTATGAGGGTCACTACCTCTCCTTTTATCACCAACCCAACCATGACTCCTACCCAACCCACAACAATACCCCAATAAGTACCCATTGCAACCAACCTAGGATACATCCCTAACCCATAAGGGCATATACCCTCTACCCAACCACCCACATGTACTTACCTTTACATATCATCTACCCAACCCCCTACATCCACACTTTAATATGTGGCGGCACCTTAACCTCCAACCAATTATCAGTATATCATCCAACCTCAACCCCAATATGCACCTTATAACCCTTTAGGTGTACCACCCCAAACAGACCTAATGAATATGCTCATGGATAAAATGACAAACCTTGAGTCATCCATGTTAGGAGCTCATAACATCTTATCCTATGACTAGATTTGCAATGAACCTATCCACCCATTTGTCCTTATTAGACCCTATCCTCCTCAGTGGGAGCTTCTAGAGTTTACTAATTTCAAAGCTAGGAAGACCCTCAGTAGCACCTTAGGAAATTTAGGCATGCATGTTATATGATTGCTTATGATGATGCCCTTTTTCGTCGTATCTTCCCCATGTTTTTATCTGACCTATAAATTGACTGGTATAGTGCCATCACCAAACTTTCAATATTTTCATTCACCCAACTAACCTAGGTTTTCTTAGACCACTTCTCAATCAACATTTCCAAAAAAGTCTTTATCATTGACCTTTATCCTATCCAACAATTTGATGATGAATCCATTGCCACTTTTTTAGCTTGATGGAGAAGCTTAATCAATCAAATTTCATTTTATTTACCTCAACTCAAACTAATAGAACTTTTTTTTTGGGCTTATGCTAGGCACATTTCTTCCACACTGCGTGTCTAAAGCTTCAGAACTTTTGACAAAGTTTTCACCATGGCACGCAAGCTAGAAAACTAAGCCATAGATGATGGTAAGTTAAACTTGAGAAACATAAACTATACCTTCAAGACCAATGAGGCCTCTTCTTCCAAACTAAGCAATCAAACCAATACTAGACCAAGAGAAAGGGACCTGTGAATGCAGTTATCCTTAAGACCGATCCTCCACCTATCATCAACCAACAAAACTCTTTCAATTCCTCAAATCAAAGCACAAGAAACCCAAACCAAAATAATCAGAAGAAATTTACTCCACTTGGAGAAGCTTATGCCTCAGTCCTAGAGAAGCTGTTGAAAGATAATATCATACAAATCCCTCCAATCAAACCCCCTCAACAATTTGATTCTTCTCATATTGCACCTAGTTGGTACAATGAGAATGATCTTTGTGATTTATATTGAGTAGTTGGACATGATGTTAGCAGGTGTAATACCTTCAAGAATGTTATCCAAACCCTCATTGACAAGGGGGAACTTATGTTGGACAACCCTAATGTCCCTCAAAATCAAGCCCTTGACATCTTCAAGCAGCCTTTCCCCAACCATGACCCTACTAAAAATGAGAGCAACAAGGCTGAGTGTTCCTATGATGCCCATATGGTCAGTATGGTTCTTGACACACTCATTATTGAAGAGCCTACTGCCCAACCCACCTATTTTTCACCCACTCCACTTACTGAGGTAGTGGAGTTACCTTCCCTTCCTTTGGAGACCCAAATTGAAGAATTACCTTTCTCCTTAGCTTCACTTATTGAGGCTTTGGAATCATCAAGATCCTCTTCAACTAACACACCAAAGAAACCAATGGTTACTACTTTACCATCTCCCTTCACCATTGAACAAATCACTCCTCCTATGGACATCATTCCCAAGGGAGAAACTTCACTTTCAACACCTCTCACAGAGGAACCACCTATATTGACCTTGCATCCTTTGATTGAGAAAGAGGATGAGCTTACCATTCCCCCTCCTCAACCTATGGGTTTTTCTTTTGAATCCACTGCCCAGGGAATGAGACTAGTATATAGGCATTTCTCTAGATAAATTTAGAGATTGGAATTTTTCTCCAAACATGATGTGGATCGAGCTACCTTCTAGCAATAGTTGGGGCTCCCTTACATCAATAAACTAGAACCTTTTGTCATGCCTTTAGTAAACTAACCCATCATTATCCCACCTAATCTCACACTGATCAAAACTTCTACCAACCCAACCCCTTCTCAACCGTCTAGAATGATCAAACCTCAAAAAACTAAAACATGAGCCAAACCATCTAAAAGTCTTGGCATCTTCCCTACATATATTTTGGCTCACCCATCTTTGAAAGTAGAGTTGACCCCATCTAAGGCATCACCAAAACCATAATCCAAATCAACCAAGGAGGTGAAACCGTCAAAGGGCCCAAAGGCTAAACTTTTACCTCCCTCAACCTTGCCTTCTATCTTGGGGCCTCATCCCTCAACTTTAATTGGGAAGCCAATTACCTTGATCAAAACCCACCCACCACTATTGGTTAGACTAACACACTTGCTTTTTGACACACCCATCTTCACTGAGTTACCAATAACCAAGCTACCTACTCTAAAATGTCCTACCTCTAACTTGTCAACCTTTGACTTACCCAAACCAAAACCATTGACTAAGATCACCACCTTACCCAAACCTCCTATCACCAAACCTTTTTTTAAGAAGACACCCAACACATCGACCAATATCACAACCTATAGACCCCTCCTACCTCTAGTTGAGTCTTACACAACTATTTTCCAAAGGTTTTTGTAAGCCTCTTGCTTGAGCTTACCTCCTATCAGACTATTTGACCTTTTTGGCTCCAAACTAGTTTGGTACAATGATCATCAAGTATGTTCCTATCATAGTATGCATGGACATGACATAGATAAATGTAAGGCTTTCCACGCCATTATCCATCAGCTTTATGATGAGGATGATCTTTTATTAGATGAGCTTCCTTTAGGGCTGTTACCAACTTAGTCAACAACCATTAGCCAACACCTACCTAATCCTCCACTCTCACTTCAGAGTGACAGAGAACCTACCTAACCTCCTATCCCATCTCTTCTTTTTATCCATACCATTAATGTGGTGACATGATCTCAATAAAAGGATAATGGGAAGGCCAAGGTGTCTATCCCATCTAGATACCCATCCTCTTACCCCAAACCATGTTAGGCCCAAGCCTCTTCATCTTCAACTAAATCCAAATTTACCATTTTGGATACCTCTGAGTCTAACCCCTCTTAATCAATCAGGAGGGTCATTCTCAAGCAACTCCACTATACCCCAGTGAAGATGAGCCTCTATGAGGTCATTTTCACCTCACCTCACCATCGCCAAAACATGATAGAGGCTATGTAGGCCATTAAAGTTAGACCAAGAGACTCCCAACCTTTAGAAGCCTTCATAAGCACTCTCCAACTCTCCAATCATGTTAGCTTCAAAGATTTAGAGACACCTTCTATCGACCCTGACGACCCAAATCCCCCTCTCTTTATTACTGGCTACATTAACCAAACCCTCATCAAATGGGTTTTGATTGATGGCTGATCTAGTATCAATATTATCTCCTCCCACACCTATAGCCAACTCAAATTACTAGACAATGTCATGTCTGAAACCTCGATCATTATTTGATCTTTTAACAACACTATGACCACTACCTTAGGAACTGTTGTCCTCCATATATATTTAGAACCTCACACACTCCCTAAAGTATTTTATGTGGTCGAAGGTGAATTCTAGTATATCATTTTATTGGGATAACCTTAGATTTATTCCATGGCTTTTATACCCTCTACCCTTCATCATTGCATCAAGTTTGAGCATTAAAGTCAGGTTATTATTATACAAGATGACCCAAATCCCTTTTTGACATACAACATCACCTATTGACCCAATGACATCCTCTTGCCTCCATCAAGCGCACTCTCACCATCCAAAAGCAAGCCCTCAACCATGAAATAAGAATCCATTTCTTCTTCTTCCACTGAGGCATCTACAAGCTCTTCAATTCTCATGAAGCAAATCCCTAACACAGACCCCTTGGAATCTACATTCCAATGCCTTTCACTTGGATAATATCATCTCTTGACCCTTGATGCTTTCCCTACTCCCCAAGAGTATGGGAAACTCGATCACCAACCTGGTTATGACTCCAACATTGGAGCCACTTTTCCCCTCAGACCTTCAAATTATCAAACCCAATTTATCTATGGGGGACTTGACAAACCACTTGATGCTTCTACCACCTCCTCCTCACCTTGACCTTTCGCTTCTACCTTTTCCTACCTATATAACTTGGAATTTGCCAAAACATACCTCCACAGGTGCACCTGGAAAGGATTTGGCCTAGGGTGATGCGAGCACAACCCACATGAATTAATCTCAATAAATACTAGAAAGCCTCATGAGAAGAATGGCCTTGGTTTCGTTCTACCCAATATGAAGAAAGTTAAACCACCTATCATCACCATTGTTGAAAAAGACAACCTTTCCTCACTGACCTCTCCTCCACATGTGTGTGAGGGTGATGACATCATCCCAACTAACATTTTTTTCATCTACATGATTTGCCTTGTACCCCTGACCTATCAAAAGGATGGGACAACCATAACCAGTCATCTGACTCATCCTGAGATGGTAGATGACGACTCTCCTACCATCATCACTATTCAGTGTCAGGCTGATGATTCTATTCTTAGTTACCTTGGTGCACCGAATTATTTTATCCACAAATCCTTACCTCTAGAGAATTTAATGATGTTAAACAAATCCATGATGGATATCAACTTGGGCACTCCAAATAATCCTTGAAATGTCAAAATTGGCTAATCTCTAAACTCTGAGGAACCTTGGGATTTGCCTTCCTTCCTCTAATACCATAGCATAGCATTTGCCTAGTCATATGCTGACATGCTCAAAATTGACTCGACCATTGCCACCTATAAGATCATAACCAATCATGAGGCCAAAATTGTTAGATAGAAATTTTGATGAATGCACCCTTGCATATCCCTTCTTATCAAATAAGAGCTTCAGCATCTCCTATTGATCAATTTCTTTCAACCCATTGATTATCCCCAATGGGTTTCAAATGTCATACCTATCACCAAAGCCATAGGGGTACTATGCATCTATGTCAACTTTTATGACCTCAACCTTGCATGCCCAAAGGATGACTTTCCTCTGCCTAGCATTGATCAACTGGTTGATCTTATAGCTAGCCATGAGATGTTATCTCTCATAGATGGATTATCAGGTTATAATTAGGTTTAATTACCCCCAAAGATTAAAACAAGACTACCTTTATCACCCCATGGGGGAATTTCTATTACAGAGTCATGCCTTTTGGTATAAAGAATGCAGGTGCAACCTACCAACATGATATGACTTACATTTTCCATGACCTTATCCTCAAAATTATCGAGGACTACGTGGATGACCTCCTTGGAAAATCTAAATGTTGTAAGGACCATTTAGTCATTCTCAAGATTATCTTTGAGAAACTTATCCATTAACATGTCCACCTTAATCCCAAGAAATGCATTTTTGGGGTCTTACTAGGCAAGCTCCTTGGATTCATCATTTCCCTCCGTGGAATCGAGGTAGATCCTACCAAAATTAAATCAATCCTCGAGAAGCTCCCCCAATAAACCTCAAGCAAATCCACAGTTTGTAGGGGAAGCTCCAATCCATTCCTCACTTTATCTCTCAGGTTTTTGACCGATGTCAACCCTTCCATTACTTCCTAAAAAAAGATGTCTCTTTCAAGTGGAATGATGACTGTCAAAGGGCCTTTGATGCAATCAAAGAGTATCTTTTGTCTCCACCTATCCTCACCCCTCCCAAGGATGACCAAACTTTTTACCTTTATATCTCTACCACCAACACTCCCTAGGAGCAATTCTTGCTCATTGGGATGAACAACACAAAGAGCAAGCCATCTACTACGTAATTTGCATGCTTGTAGAGTATGAGACTCAGTACACATACATAAAATCTTTGCTTGGCTCTAGTCTTTGTAGCCACCAAAATTTTCCACTACCTTTTTAACCATAAAACTTTTGTCATAACTAATACCCATCCACTAAATTACATGCACTCCAAGCCATACTAAAACCAACATATAGCCAAGTGGCTCATGCTTTTAGCTGAGTTTGATCTAGAGTTTTTCCAAAAAAATTCAAGGGGCAAGTCATTACTGACCAATTGGTCGATGCACCATTAGTAGACAACCAACCTCCTCCTCTTGAATTTCTTGATGAGTCTATCACAACCCTCTCTTAGGAAAATTTCACGTAACAGGTGACTATGTTCTTTGATGGTTTAAAATGTTAGTACGATGGGGGAGCTAGTATCATCCTTATTCCCCTTGATGGTAAACCCCTTCTTTTGTCTTTCAAGATTGATTTTGAATGTACCAACAATATGGTTGAGTACAAATCCCTAGTAATAGGTCTTCAAATTGTGTTATCCTTGTGAGTCAAAATAATCAATATCTTTGGTGACTCCTAACTTGTAGTCAATCAAATCAATGACATGTAATAATATAAGAATGATATTTTACAATAATACAAACAACTAGTTGTCAAACTCTTAACATCATTTGAACACTACCATATATGATCCCTATTTACTAGTTATTTCTCATGGTTACAAAGATTTGGTGTTGATTTATGTTTATGATGATTATGATTATGGTATTTTGCTTATGCTTATGTTATGGATATTATTGTAGACTCACCTAGCTAGGCATGTGATGAGATGCATATTGCTTATGATTATGGTTATGATGATGTTGATATGATAAAGATTCACATGTTATATATATCCCTTATGCCCCTGGGCTACCACTACCACTGGCCCCTCCTAGAACACTTCCTCCTAGGGCTTGTCTTAAGGTACTTGCCTGTCAAACTATGGATGCAACCCACTAACTTGGTGTAACCACATTTGAATCACCTACTAACCTCACTCTGTATTCACCCTACTGGGGCTCTATTGGGAAGCGAGTCAAGACTAAAGCCTCATAGTATCATAACTCCTATATAGTGGTTATGTACTTCTACATATTAATGGTCCCTACTAGACCTACTGGTGTTACTAATCCTCCAACTTGTCTCAGGGAATCTCACTCATGGGTGATCGAGGCTAGTGTAGCTCTTGCTTAGTCCCTCTCACTTGTCATAGTGGCTAACTGACCCAATAGCGTATCCACCTATCCCTGTAAGGTAACCACCTATCCCTATAATGTTTTCACTTGTGCCTAAGTTTTGGCTAGTGCCACTCATGTCTGTGCATCAGGACCAACCCCTTATACCTATGATCTCTAGCCTCCTCTCCCGACTATGTCCACATCCATAGGCCTCCCACCATCACCATCACCAACATATATAGCCACATATAAAGATAGGTACCATGCCATTTACCAATATATAAATATGACATTATCTATCTATGGCTTGGATGGTAACTCCTCAAAATGTAGCAATGTCTTGACCAGATGTTGCCCTAGTAGTAGGATCTCTAAGTCTTCATGCCTCTATCTAGGGAATGCACAAAAAATACCATGAACTAGGCCAAATTACCTGTAAACCCTATCAAATGAGATAAGCTCTACCTCGCCATCCCTCCTACTAAATATCCACCTATAATACTACAAGGAGAATGTCTACCTCCTATAGCCAAGCCATGTTAGAAACTCAAAGTATGGTCTCCAAGTAATATATCCAATCACTAGTGCACCCAATGCACCACTGAACTAGTCAACATCATGTGCACCTCCTCCTATAGCTAAAGCAATGAAATAACTTCCCCATCACATGAATCTAATTGGGAAATCTATCTCCACATATCCCATCCATGACAACCCCACTAGCCTCATCACCTAGATGTGTTCATAGCCCAATAGTGTATAACAAGACTGATACTGATGTCATACATCTTATGGGCCCTAAATCCCCATAGCTCCTTATATATATGCACCAAGAGTACATGTACCTAGTTGAATACAGTCTACCCTAGTAGTAACTCAACCAACACCCTCAATAACAAGTATGGAATTATCCCATTGCTCAAATCAAAGACAGTAAAACATGAGATGACCATCATAAGAATAGTCATCAATCTCCACTCACATGATACCCTCTTGTACAACATGTTGTAGGTAAAACCCCTAGCATGCCTTTTGACCTGATCACTATCATCTCTGTATATTAGCTCAATATGATCCCCTCATTCCTCTCACTCCATGTGATAGATCTAATCACCCTGAAGATGTAGTCATGTGATCCTATACACATCCTCTAACAAGATCCTCATCTCATCGATAGGTAGTAGGAAGGTGTTCATAACCAAATCCTATCTCTCGATGAGAGCTACAATCATGAACACATCATGAGGCATATACTGATAGTACCTCATCACTCCCAACCCAACCTCTTCTATATGGTCCTAGTCAGCTAGGGTCATCTCTTGGTAGATCTTCATGAAGATGACCAATACTCGATCATGCATCTATATCTGTTCCCACGCCTATGAAAATTTATTAACATATGACTTAGTTCCTTATACTATTCGCTAGCCTTACCTACCCTTAACCTATTTGACCACCACCCTTCTTAGCATCAACCATCTACACATCCAATAATGGGACCCATCTAAGCTTTCAATGAGAAACTGAGCCTAACCTAAGTCAGGTTTGACCACCTAGCTAACCAACCCTTTCACTTATCAATACCCTTCACCCTCGATAATTAACAATCAGGATGCTTATCGATGGTCACCATGACCGCTGATGGTCAGGGTACACCTCCTTAACCAATAACATGCAAATACTTCACCTTCCTTTTCTTAATATAGCTTGTCTAATTTTATGTATGAGCCATTGCATGAGTGAGTTATAATTAGATAGCCATTTGAAACTCTACTTGAATCTCTTGCCTCTGCTTATAAAGAAGAGAGGAGCATGGAGGTGAAAATCATCTACAATTGTTATCAAGAGCTTGTGCATCCAGAGTTTATTTTTTATAAGTCAATAATTATCAATAATTCAGTGATCCAGCTTTGAGATCCCATCAATCAATTATTTGTCAACCTAAACTTACACATAGTAACCACCAATGATTTTTCTAACCACTGATGGTCTATCCAACCATCGATGGTCACTTCGATCATGGACCCCTACCTGACTTTCTAAACCAAACCTGAGCTATTTAGCAAAGGTATTGACCCACCTTTTGTCATAATTAGTCATTTTGGCTTTTTTATTTAGCAAGCATTCTTTGTATTCAATTTTAGTACCCTTTGATTATTGATGGAATTATTTTCTATTCTATTTTACAAACTTAATTGTTTAGAATGTGTGGATTATTAACCTCTAAGGAAGCTCTCACTTCTACGATCTAGTTAGCGCTAGGCAATCCACTCAACTATCTATCTAACAAATCATTTGCTTTAAATGTTGCCTTATTTTTAGGTCATTCTCTCAGGCTAAAGAGGAACTCTTCACGATCTTTTGATTCAACACGTGCATAACCAAATAGGTTTTTCAACCATACCCTTATCGAGTTTATTTTATCTTTCTTTCAAAAACATAAGCAAAAATTTATGTGAAACAGTTAGCTTCTTGCAGTTTCAATACTTTACAACTTTTCCTAGCCTATCTATGTCCTGTTCATATTTGCACTAAACAAATTAGCTTTCATAGTGAGGTTCTGAACTTCAATTTCTCATTCAAGTTTTATCTATCTCAATATAGTTCATTCCATGCTTAATATATCTTATTGGATTTCCAACTAACTCCACAAACTCTTTCAAACAATTATCCAAACCATTTTCTTATCCAAGTTCATTTAGTAGCATTTTTCTAGTGATATATGCCTTGTACAGACTTGTACTTCTTCAAAATGAAAAACTAGAACTTGTTTCAAATACCTTCTATGATATTTTATCTTCCTATGAAATTTTAGACCCTAATTCCAAGTTTTTACTACCTTTTAAAGCTCATTTTACTCACTACCCAGGGTCTTTTAGGTCTCTTAGGGATTTTATACTCACAATCTATCCAAAACTGTACGTAGGGGTATAAAAAAAATTCTAGTTCCTTCAAAATATCTTGTATCACATTGAATTCACTCTATATATAAAAATTTAGGACTTTTCTATGGTTCAAAATCCCACATTCTCCAATTTCTTATGTAAACCCTAGCATAGGGATCGTAATAGACTAAGACAAATTGAGAATGTTATATTGGCTTAGATTATTCTCTGACAAATTTCAAATCATTTAAACTAATTAATGGGGTATTTTCATCCTCTATTAACCTTTTCCAAATGTTGGGTCACATGTATGACTCTTTGTCATTTGAACATGTTTTAGGCAATGATTGTGCATGCAAACACTAGTCTGTGCAATCAAGAAACTTTTGTTCACTAATCCCAAGATTTGTTGATGGTTTTTCACACCTTTCCAAGGGAAACTAAACTTTTTTCACTACCTCATATACCATTCCCAATATAACTTAGGCTTCATGACGTCAATTTTTCTCATTTCAACAAGAATTTGTTTTCGATAGGCACCTACAGTCTGTTTGAATCTAAAAATAATCATTTGATGTTTACACTTAGAATTTGTGGGTTTCAAGGTTATTTGATGGTTTTTTGGTTATATTAAAACCCTATACACCTAACACAAGTATTGAAACTAATTCTTATTATGTCTTCAATTTATTTACAACAAACTTTACACATTGACAATTTGTATACATAGGATAATACAGGGTGTGCTTCTACACTTGATCAACACAACTAAGGACATTTATGATAATACTATTTAGAAATATTAAATTAATTGGATACTTATCAATTCACTCCAAAAATGTATGCTCAATCCTATTGTTCACAAAATGTCCACACCATAGGGTATACAGGACTGTTTTAAACTACTCAACCATGTAGGTGAAAACCTTATGCCTTAAACATATTTGGATTTTTAAATGCTTGAAGTAACCTTGAAAGAACCACTTGTTAATCAATATATATAGTTCCAACCCCTATCACAAATTCTCCCTTTTTTACAAAGCACACTCAATACTTTATTTGAAACAAAAAACTAAGAACACACAGGGGTTTATACTATTGATTTATCTCAAAAAATTTGAATCTAATAAGCTAGATACTTGATCATTATCCCTCACCATCCCTCATCATCCTTAATCATTCCTTCATCATCCCTAATCACTCTCTCATTAACCCTCACCATTCCTAATCCCTCATTCATCATACCTCATCATCCTTAATCACTCCCTCTTCATCCCTAATCACTTTCTCTTCATCCCTCATAATCCCTAATCACTCCATCATTGACCCTTATCATCCCTCATCATCTCTAATCACTCCCTTGTTATCAATAATCACTCCTTTATTGAACCTAACCATTCATCATCATCCCTAATCCCTCATTTATCATCTCTCATCATCCCTAATCACTCCCCCTCATCCCTCATAATCCTTAATCACTCCCTCATTGACCCTCACCATCCCTCATCATCTATAATCATTCCCCCATCATCCCTAATCACTCCCTCATTAACCATTACCATCCCTCATCATCCCTAACCACTCACTCCTCATCCCTCATCTTCCCTAATAACTCCTTCATTAACCATCACTATCCCTCATCATCTATAATCTCTCCCTCATCATCCCTAATAACTCCCTTATTGACCCTCACCATCCCTCATCATCCTTGATCATAGTTCTATCGTCCCTGATTAACTGAGATGACTATCTCTAATTTAATTATCTATCTCCCATCAAATCCATATAGAGAATATGTTTTTTCAACCCAACCATGCCCATCTATTTGACCATGCCTATCTATATGAACTTCCCTACATCACTAGTCCTTGTTGGCCCAACTCGAGTGACATGGGTAGGGTAGTTTTATGGTCTATTAACTGCAATATTCTATAAGGGATAGTGCTCTTGTATATAAAATATTTAATAATAATTTTCACCCACATTAATCAACCACTTGTCCACATTTGGGGGACCAACATTTAGTCTTCTTTGTCTTTGGGGTAGTAATGTCCAACCAGGCATAAGGTGTTTTATCTTTACCCTCCTCAACATCTCTCCCTTCAAGTGTGCTTACTTCTATTTTCTAGTTCACCTCACCTTTCAAGTGTAATGTCCTCTTCTTCTGAATGAGACACTTATGGAAGATTGTTAGCCTATTTTATTCTCATAGGCTAAGCCAGGTGTTGTAAGGGAATAATAGGGTGGGATCACTATTCATTAGTTACTATTCATGGATAACTATTCATGAGTGACTAAGCATGATGACATGGCATATTAATGAGGTGGCATAGTGATGAAGTGTCTTTGGTGATGTGGTAATGGCCCACAAAGTAATTTTTAATTATTGAAAGTGGAGGAGAGAGAAATGTGGTGCATTTCTCCACTTGGCCACGTGGGAGGAATAAAGAGAGCATGCAGGGGACAAATTGATTGAGAATCTCATAATTCCTCTCAAACATGTGATGTGGGGCATCCTTGATTGAATTCAAAAGATGGGGAATCTTTTGACTTATGAGTGTGCACATGGGAATGTGGGAGACATGGTCTACTATTCTTTATTAGAGGTCACATGAAAGGTGGGGTATAACATGTGAGGACACATAGATAAAGTCAAAAAGTAGATCTTGAAGATGTTTGGCACATGTGAGAGATATTTGACACTATAGATGAATAGTGCAACCACTATAACATGGTGCATTTTATTCTCTATCATGAATTCAAAGATTATTATTCTTCTCCATTGTAAATGTTATATTTGCATGATCTCTCCCTCACATTTTCATCCTTGAAATCACTAAACCCCTCTATTTTCATATTTTGGACTTATGTTCAAATCATCCTTCCTTGGATTAGCTCCATGGAGTATTGAATTTAGTTTCAATGGTGAGATATCCTTCCTAGTTGGTGTTGTTAATTCCATTAATTAATTTCACATATTCTTCATCGTAGATGTAGAGTTGCAGTAGTATAGTCAGTGTGAAATGTATCGTAAGTGTAGTGGATTTCCCATTATAGTTTGTGAGAATATTTTTAAGTGTGTGATTGAAGATCTAATATAATATATGTGTTTTTCATCAATATCTTTAGCTATTGTTTGAATGGTGTTTCCATGATTAATATTTGAAAAACTAAAAATATTCATATTTAGTTAAATACCCTAAAAGGGATATTTCAGTGGTATCAGATCTAGAGATATTGCTAGCCTATAGGTCTTGTGTTGTGTGATACTTCCTAGTGACAAGGAATTCAAACATTGGAGAAGAGATAAAAATAATTTACAACTAGAAGAAACAATGGAGGGTATAGAAGCTAAGGCAAGAAAATTTGATGAGATGATTTAAGGGAAAAACTACCTGTTTGACATGTTTGGCCAGATGATGCAGCTAATTCTAAACAAGCCTACCAATAACAACAATAAAGGAGAAGATAAAACCTCTATAGAAAATAATATGAACAAGGTCCTAGAGGTGGAATCTTGAAATCCAGGAGTGGGTTTTATCAATAGACCCCAAAAACCCCAATTTCATTTAGAGAGAAGAAGTGCTTCCAGGAGAAGTGGCTACGTTCATGGAAGAAGTTCCTCATTGTTATGAGGAATAGAGATAAATTTTATATGAGGTTTGAGAATCCATGACTTTGAAAAATTATTTATCTATAAGGAAGATCAAAGGTGCTACAAGGCACACTTACAACATATTCAAATATATAATATGTTTTCTATACCATTAAACATTTGTCAAGGAGCCAACAACCCAACATCTAACCTTATAAATAAATTCTATGTTCAAAAGATTGATATTGATAAGATGGTATAATAAGTGATGAAAGCAAGAATTATTCATAATTTTTATATTTCCTCATCATATCCAGTGGGGATGGTTCATAAGAAGGACAAAAAGTGGTGCATGTATCAAGACTTTATATACCTCAAGAAATTCACAATAAAATACAAATTTCCTATTTTCTCTAGTTGATGATTTTATAGATGAGTTAAATGGTTTTGTTTATTTTATGTAAAACTAGATCTCAAATTGGGATAAAATAAAATTAGATTTAAATATGAGGATATTCCCAAATAAACTTATAACCCAACAAGGCCATTATGAGTTTATATTAGTTCCATTTAGTCTCACAAGTTCTCCTTATACATTTCAAAGTTTGATGAATTTCATATTTACTACTTATATATGGAGATTTGAGTTGGTCATATTCACTTATATATAGGTGATAAAATCAACATGGATGGTCTATTTTTTAATGAGTGTTTTAATAGATTCATGATTGTGTTCATAGGTGATAAAATCAACATGACGTTTATATTAAAATTTGTGTTAGTTCATGAGTGTGTTCATATGTTTCAAATTTCCCTCCACATGGAACATAGGTACATTAGCATTTATATCTTCTTGATGAAGAAGTGCACATATGCTATCATTGTGTTTGGAAGGCCTTGGTATTTATTTTAGTACATGTTTAGCAATGGTTGGATCTTGCATACCATGTAAAGGCTCATCCACCTCTTATGGTAATATATCATTGGCATATTGAGGTTAATTTAGAGGTGAAGGTATTTTCTAAAAAGGTTCATCACTTGGTATGAATGAATCCTTTAGATCATAAAAATATTTGTGTTGAGATACCTTGGTTGATATAGGCAAAAGTTTGAGATTTTCAACATTAGGGACCTTTACCATTTCTTATTGTTGGTTTAGTGTCGTTGTTTACCTTTTGAAAATTTTCAACATCACATGAAGGAATAGGAGCACCATCACCCTTATCAAGGGGGATGTTGTTTTGAAATGTAAGAAGAGTTGGGGATTTTATTATATTACTTGAAGGAGCAGCCCTTTTATTCTCAATGTGCAAATCAGCCATGATTTATTTATGTACTTGTTGAAAATTTTGATGATCATATGAAGGAAAATCTTGCTCACATGTAATAAATGGTTTTTTATAAGGTGAAATAATAGATTACTTATCTTTCTTAGGATTTATCAACTCCTCTCCTGAGGGGATGGTGGCATGAACCTGGTTAAAGGGATGGTTGCCACCACCCCGTAAGGTTTTGAAGTGATATGCTTTTGCACTTTCATAGATATAAGCCTTGTCAATGTATATACCTTTCATGTGATAACGATGAAGAGTCTCACAATCATATTCATCTAAAAAAATTATATCATCCATAATGAGAGAAAGGAAGAAAACAAAGATTAGGACAAAAAGAGCCAAAAGCATTAGTTATGTAATACTTTTGAAACAATGATAATCAAATGACAGGTTCACCAAATGTTTAACCCTAAAAATCTATGGTTGGGGGAGTCCTAGAGTTAAAATCAATAAATCAACTTTGGATATGCAGTGATAAATTAATATGTTGGAATAAGATAATTGATTGATAACTCAAATAAACATATTATGAATTTAAATTGTTGAGTATGCTAAAAATAGTAAGTGAAACTATTGAAAGACATTGAAATGATAATGAAAAATAAGACTTAGTTATTTTTTATGTTGATACTAGTCTAGATCTATAATAGGCAAGAAAAGGTCTCAAAAATGATCTTGGAATAGTCATTAGATTATATAAATTAGTTTTCTATGTGCACAGTCATATACATTAGGCTCGATAATTACATTGATGTAAGTATCTAGTTCTGATGTAGGCATCCGATATGTAATAATAATTGAATCTAGAAGAGATGACCTAGAATATTGTTAGTTTGATGTCACCTTATTCTTGGTGTACATGGATATTGCTTCATATGCTTTACTCTTTATGAAATAACCAAACCTTAGATTTTGACCCTCAAATTGACCTATGGGAAAAATGGGTTGATGGGCTTATGGTGTTAACTGACCCTAGAGACCCCCTTTCAATAGGAACTTCATATATATCTAATACATCAAAGTGGGCCTCAGATATATATAGCTATCCCCTATGTGTTGGTATGTGTGTGTAACAAAGTGATAAGCAAGTGCATTGATGACCTAGCATGCAACTTGGAAAATATGACCTTATGATTACCCATTAAGTGATTTAGATGTGTAAAAATGATACTCATATGTTGGGTATGGCTATGGGATTGATTAGGAAAGATTTGGTCACTTAGAATGCTGAACAGAATGCTTCTTGGTAAGTTTTTAAGTGATTTCCAGATGATTTATATGTGGTGAATGAATGAGAGTTGATCTTGTATATATACCAATCCCACATGAAGATATCTTGCAATAAGATATTTAGGTTGACCTTATGAATGTAAATATTTTGTAAATTGGATGACTTTAAGGCACTAAACATATATTTTAAAGGGACACCTACATCGATGCAGGTATTTGGGTTGATATAGGTTTCCAAGATGCAAAAAAATAGGTATAGGTCTAAAATTGGTAGATAAGGATAATAAACATGTAAATATCATTTTGCGCAGTATAAAAAGCCTAAGTCATCAAAATAGCCATGATCGAATAAAGATATAAGAAATGAGGCACAAGGGGATAGTGAAGGCGAGGATGTTGAAGGTGAAAAGGTCTAAATTAGTATGGGAATAGTCAGGGTAGTATTTTACAAGTGTGAAAGGCTAAGTATTGATATAATTCAATTTTATCATCTACATAAGTGTAATGGGATGAACTAAACCCAATCACCCATATGATGATTTAACGTTGCCTAAATATATAGATTACTCAAAAGAGGGAATCAATCACACATGGTTCTCCCACCTAGAGTTATTTGGTAGGGGCAAACCAAAAGTAACATAGTGATTCAAAAAAGTATACATCGAGAGCCAATAAAAGCAATAAACATTAACAAAATAATACCAGACTGAAAGAAACAAATTAAAATCAAGGAACAATCCCTATAGACTTAGTCATCTGGGGATTACTAGTCATATTTTTATCCTCGGTCTCCTTATTCTTCATCAATTTTCCTCTTGTTCTATTTTTTGGGCCCTCCAAATGGTCCTTTTTTCAAGCTACAAGATTTTCATTGGCATCCTCCTAGGAAACCATCTTTTCTTGGTAATTTTCCTTGCATTTCCTCTTGTGCCCTTCCTAAAACTTATACTCTTCAGGGTCTTCTCTAAGATCTTCCTCGACCTAAGGATTAATCATGTAGATCAATTCCTTCCAAACATCACCCACTACTTCCAACCCCTACTCTAGCCATAATAACTTTTTAGAATGCCTTAATCTCTTTCCTAATAATTATTAGCTCACCTGAATGCTTTTTTAAACTTATCTCAAGTGCCTTTAGTATATCCTTTAAGAAAGCCTTTATGACAAAGCCCTTTTGAGCAGTCTATGTACATTCAACTAAATTTTCCTTAATCCCCACTTACTCTTCGTCAACAATGGGACTGGGTAAAATAGATTTCTCCTCGTGAATGTGCAAAATGAAATCAACTTCTTTGTTAACCAATTTGATTTTTATTATTCAACCACAGTTTAATATTTAGTGAAAATATAGTAAGTCAAGTTTCAATAATATCATGGAACATACATATATAGTAGCACCACTTTGAGTTCTAGTGTTGAGATACTCTTACTATAGGATGATACAAAACACACAAACTATTATAACCTAAAACATACAAAACATAAGCACAAGTATACATGAAAATACTAAAAAATATATTCTAAACTAAAATTTGTATCTAAATTTCATTCATAGAAAGAATGTGAAATAGTAGCTTATTACCAATAGTTATAAACTATAAACTTCTACATGGTGTTTAGACTTTGAATATATGGAACTATTTTTGTGTGTGTAATTATTTTATTTTTTAGGGATTTTGAAACAAAATGGTAAATAAACTTAACATATGCATAAATAGTTATGTATGTATATAAATATATGTCTATATAAATAGCGATGTGTGTGTGTGTGTGTGTGTGTGTGTGTGTGTGTGTGTGTGTGTGTGTGTGTGTGTGTGTGTGTGTGTGTGTGTGTGTGTGTGTGTGTGTGTGTGTGTGTGTGTGTGTGTGTTTATTTAGACACAGGAACTAGTTGAATCTGTGAACTGAGAATAAGTAAAGAATGTGTTAGTAGATTTTATTATTATCTAGAATATATTTTTAACATAACTCCAAATACGACATGCAAGGAAAACCCTTGATTAGTAACAATTCAACACAATTTTTTTATTACAAAACTTTAATAACAAAAACTAATCCTAAATAAAACAATTAAAACTTATCAATTCAATTCAAACCATCAAATATTTAGAGAAAAAAATATGACATACTGAATACATTTTATTATAGTTTATTGTAATTAGTAAATAAAAACCATCAACTAACAAACAAACAACAACAAAAAAATATATCAGATCAACAACTAACTAGCTCAATAGATTTGTGAACATGTGTGTTTTATATCTACAATGGAAGCGGTTGTGTGTGGTGTAATGGAGTGAGTTGTTCACTTTTATGTTTGACCTTAAATTTGAAGACTATTCTACCATTACACATAAATTTCACATCCATTTGACCATCTTGTATAATTTTTTTTTTTTTTTTTTTTTTTGAGAAGTCAATTGAAAAATCATAATATCTTGGTCATACGATGGAGTTTGGAGATTTTTTTTCTTATTATGCCGATAGGCATCCTACAATAGCATCAATGGGGTAAAGTGTAATGGAATGAGCTATTCACTTTTAAGTATGTCATATGTGAATTTTTAACCTTAAATTTGATGTCCATTTGGCCATCACTTAGAATTTTGTTGTTTTTGCTTGGAAAATTCAATAAAAAAAATTGAATATCTTAACCATACATTGGAGTTTCAAGATCCATTTTTCTCTTGGCAAGATTTTTGTAAGCCAAACACATTGGTGTAGCTACATAGATGTCATTTTCCCTAGTTAGTGTGAAATTAAAGGAGAAGGTAATGAAGTCATTAATAAATGTGG
The DNA here is from genome assembly GCA_037957365.1 of Torreya grandis. Lineage (NCBI taxonomy): Eukaryota > Viridiplantae > Streptophyta > Pinopsida > Cupressales > Taxaceae > Torreya > Torreya grandis. The sequence continues at coordinate 2,687,662 of JARHVA010000659.1, read as the reverse complement.
TACGTGAAAAATACAATATCAGAACCTTAAGATTGATATCGCTCAACATATTTTATATAGATGTTTTTAATATATCTTTATTTGTGTGTGGGGGGGGTGTATTTAGGGTTTATTTGAATGGGTATTTAGTGTAAATTTGTGTGTATGTCTATATATACAACATACATGTATATATACATATAAATATTTATATATTTACACGACTTAATATAAACTGTGAATTGATCATAGCTAAATAATGAGTTATTATGGATATTTCAAACTTGAATAGAAATTATAAGTACAAGGAAGTAAACAATATGTTAAATTTTGGCCAGCCATTAACCTATAAGCGCAAGGTTGAAAGCAAGAAGTAGATTATGGTGACCTATTAACCCACAAGTGCAAGGATGTTGAAAGTACCCTAATTAGAAAAACCATCATGGGGTAGAAAGAAGGTTAGTGATACGTATATATACTTTCATATTGAAAGTGCCATATACATAGTACAAAATGGTTGTATAAATATGCATAAAATTGGGTATGAATAATACACCTAGTAATCAAATAGAAATATCCCTACACCTTAAAACAAGATAAATACATAAACATGAAGTCAATAACAGAACATAAGAAAATACTTTGGTGATTTAATCAACATTATTGTGCGTCTTTATTATAGAGTGTAACTTTGTTATTCTTAGAGAGTTTCACATATTGTATTATTTAATTTGAGGTAGTCATGTTACCTCTTAACATGTAGCCTACATTCTTTCTCTCTCTTCTATAACAATCGATATCCTAAAAATCCCCAAACACTTATCACATTCAACAATCAATGTTAATAAACAAAGTAAAACCTACATATCAAATCAGTGGAGATCTCATGCATATGAAGATTCAATTAATGGGCATGGATGGACATCTACTTTTGAAAGGAGGATTTAGAACCTATAGTATGTATTATTAAATTCAAAATGCTTGAGAACAACATATGAATCAATTATTATTTTTTAATGGAACACTTTTGGTAAGAACTTTCTTACCCGTTACTATGTCATTAGTGTGAAGAGATCCTTGAAATTAAGCTAGATCAAATGATGACAAGCATAAGAGTTCTATATTATATAGGTGATGACAATAACACAAAATATTTTAATTAATAATAAATAAATAAGACCAAAAAAAATCCATTCCTACCACCACAAACAAAATCAATATATATTATCAAAGTATCTGACATAAAAAATCTTAAAATGCTAGGAGAGCCCAGACATAATTCCATTAAAAAAAATTTCTTTAAAAATCATATATTGATATTCAAAGTTGAACATTTAACTGTGATATTTTTTCTCTTATCATAAATAAATATTTAAGTTGAATGTTTAACTGTGATATGCACAAATAAGTCATTATAGGTGATTGATTGGTAGATGGGTGTCGTGATGAGTGTATGTGTATCCATGTGCCCTTTTTGTCAAGTATGGACCACCCCTCATATATCCTTCTATGGTAATTTTTCTTTGTCCATCAAAATAAATGGTTTTCAAATATCTTCTATGGAATATTTTTGCAATACTAGTTTTGTCATAGTTCTTGCAAATATTGATGCGTTAATGAAGCAACCACTCATCTATAAAATCTAATTTCCTAGTTTTTGTTGATGGAAAATGGAAATTGACACCCATGTTGTGATGTAGTTTGCCTTCAAAAGAGAACCAAACTAGTCTGGCACATTGGCTAGTTGATAGGTAAATCCTCTTGATTACCTCGAGTCTTACATCCTGTTGTGCTTTTTCAATGTTGACCCTCAAGATCACATTTAATTATTCCATTATATGTGATGATAATGTTTTAGATAGAGTTATATGCAATGAACTTATAAAGGCCAAATATGGATTGGAGAATAGTCTCATGGCCTCATCAAAAGTTTTATAGTTTTGAAACCATGAATTCAAGGGCAGATTCTACCTTCAAGCAACTTTATCTCAAACATTTTATTTATGCTCTTAATAGCCTAATAAATCCTACCAAAATTGATGGAGATGATAGTGTAGAGGTCCCATGTTTGAGTCTTAATATAAAGCTAGCAGCTAATGTGTCTCTCATTCTCATGACAAAGTGAGCGGTTTGGATTCAGGCCCTGTCGAATATAATTTCTAGTGATGAGAAAATTAACCCCGCTCTTATAAAAATTGTAGGACTCAAAAATTTCAAATAGAGAATTACAAAGTATCAAATACTGATCTCATGTTATATATCAATCTAGGTTTAAACAAGCTCATTCTAAAAGTTCTCATGGGTTGAGAAGCTGATGTAGTTTTTCATTATATAAGTTCTTATGCTCTAAGATGATCAATCCTTCAACCTCATCAAATGCTTGGCTCGTTAACAAGTGTGAAAGGTAGCTGAAAATGTTGGTTCCTAGTGGGAAATCAATGGAGACCACCTGCTTGCTTAGAGAAACAACAAATTACATTACATCACACTAATATGGATCTCCTCTACATGAAAGCTTCACCCTACAAACAATGAAAATGAGGATATCATAAATTTCAAGAGAAAATTTGGAAATAAAATGAAATAAAAGCAAGTAGATATAAAAAATGGCAACCAAACTAGAACAAACCCAAAATAATAAAAGAAATCACATTGTTTGCCCTGAGTAGGGGGAGTTTTCAAAATTCAAAATGGAAAAGAAGGTGGGATTTTTAATTTCAAATCAAAACGTAAAAGAAGATGGAATTTTTAATTTCAAATCAAAATTGAAAAGGTCAATTTTTATCCACGTGGTTGTGGTTAAATGATGTTTTTAATGCACATGATTACGATTAATGTTAGTTGTTTGCGGTCATAGTTAGCAGTGGTTTTTGGGGTTAAACTAACTATGAGTGAGGTATGGTTAGAGTCTGACCTTTTTAATGGTAGGTGTGGCCAAAACCACACCAAAACGTTAGTGCATGCTGTTAAGCTCACCCAAAGAACACAAGATACAAATTTCCTTTACAACTATCTAAATAGAATAAATTGGTCCCAAAGAAAATTAAATATAATAAGTTTAAAGGAAATGGGTTATCAGTTGCGATAAGTCTACAAGGACATTGCATGGTAAGGTGGAGTCCATACATGTAGCATTTTATATCTATAATTGTCTAAAGGAAGAGGATAAGGTATATGTGGTTGCTTATTTTCTGTGGAATAGTCTTTTTTGGTGAGAGGCTTCTCTTATTGTATATTTTTATTGTAAGTAGTGATCTACTAGAGCTCTTCATTATTAATCCTACTATAATATAATTTTATTTTAGAATTGTCTAATTGGAAATGGAATAAGTCTACAAGGAAGTGATTATTAGTTTTTATAAGTCTGAGGGACATTGTGTGGCATCCATGTAGCATTCAACATCTATAATTGTCAAAAAAGTATGAGGACAAGGTATAAAGTGGCGATTATTTTTGAGTTCTATAAAGGACAAGGTATCCATGGAATAGTCTTTCCTGGTAAGATTATTCTCTCATTGTATTTTTAATTGTAAATAGTGGTCTATGAAAACTCTTCTTTATTAGTCCTAGCATGGTATAAATTTCTTTTATAGCTGTCAAAACAAAAATGGAATAAGTCTACAAGGAAGTGGTTATTAGTTTTGATAAGTCCAAGGGACATTGTGTGTCATACATGTAGAATTCAACATCTACAATTGTCAAAAAGGAATAGGACAAGGTATAAAGTGGTGATTATTTTCACATTATACAAAGGACAAGGTATCCATAGAATAATCTTTCCTAGTGATATTAATCTCTCATTGTATCTTTTATTGTAAGTAGTGGTCTAAAAAGAATCTTTTTTATAGTCCTACCATGGTATAAATTTCCTTTACAATTGTCTAAATAGAATAAGTCTACAGAAATTGGTTATCAATTTCAATAAGTATACAAAGACATTGCATGGCATATATGTAGCACTCAACATCTATGATTGTCAAAAAGGAAGAGGACAAGGTATAAATTGGTGATTATTATCTCATTTTATAAAGGACAAGGTATCCATGAAATTGTCTTTCCTAGTGAGATTCGTCTCTCGTTGTATCTTTTATTATAAGAAATGGTCAACCAGAGTTCTTTAGTATTAACCCTACAACAAGAGAATCTATAAAGTTTACTTTTTACTTTTTTCCTTTTATTTTTCTTTTCTATTTCTTAAATAGTGATTAAACTATTTATACTTTAACCTATTTATACTTTGTGTTTTTTAATATGAGTGTATTTGTAATATCTAAGAATGGGAATAATTAATGATAGGAATAATTTATGTTTTTTTGTATGGGTGTATTAATATTTAAGTGTGGTTAATAACTAATAGAGGTATCTTAAATACATTTAACTGAAAAAAGTTGAGAGATATCGATCCCAAGGCCCTTATCTTGGATTTTTTACACACCATAATTATTTATAACTTCATTATATTTTTCAAAAAATTCCTATCGATTGGTGACAAACCATCTCAATCTAATTTCACTAACGTGTCAAGCTCAAAATAAAAAATTTGGGAAAAAATAGGCTCCAAAGTACACTAAATGACCAAGATATTACTATTTTTCATTTGAATTCTCTAAAAGAAAGGATTTTTTTCTAAATGACAGGAAAATGGATGTTAGATTTAAGGTTGACATTAAAAGTGAACACACTTATTACATTATAGCCCTTTGTCCTCGCCCCTGCCCCCTCGGCCCCCTCGCCGCCCCCCCTCCCCCCAAGATGCCATTTTAGAATGACTCTCACTTAATTAAGTATGGAAATTAATTAAGGCTATCCAAAATTTGACAACTATTTTAGAACTATCTTCATGCCTACTTTTAGTTTGTTTCAGATCCATAACTATATTAGCATCAGAACAAGCTAAGTACTTTTATTTTGTCATTTATATATCAAACCTAGTTATACTTTCTATATTTAGACTATCTCAACATAATAAATCTAGTGTATAATTATATATGAGTTTAGCATTTAATTGGTCTGCTATAGATCTAATTATCAACATCGTGTCATTTCATTTCTATATTCTTAAGCCTAAGCTTGAAGTGAAAACATACAACATATTTCATTTTAGGGTTAAATGCTAATGTAATTTTAGTGGAAAATTTTGGTAGCATAGTGAAGGGGCATGAATTGTGTGAAAAATAAATTTGATGATTTCAGGATATTTTAAGCATTATTATAGAAAGGATGAAAGTTATCTTATTTTAATTATTCTTTGAATAATTTGTATACCCTCTTGTAGAAACCTCAAAATATGTAAAGTATAAACCATATGATATAGTATCAGTTGTAAAATGTTAAAACATATCAAAATTATGTGTATTATTTGACTAAATACAACATTCATATGTTGATGCATTGAGGGAAATATCTAAAACACATACAACGTTAATAAAAATAGTTATGTATCAAACAACTATCAAGTAAGACCATTCAAGGTTTAAGATATTATAAAATTTAATAAACTATTTTAAAAGTATTATCCCTTCAATAATATTGAAGTCACTAACATTTTATATTGTTGGAGTGTGTTATTTATGTTAGCTCATGTTTACCTAGGTGCATTATTTTTCCAATTTAGTTATTACCACCCACTTATGTGTGGATATTTCATTTATCTTATTTTAAATATTATGAGATATTCCATATTTTGCTCTTAGATATTATGGGGATAGTTTTTAGTTGTTTTCATCATTTAGGGATAGTTATGTCTTAGTCTTAGAATTGATCTCTTAGTCCTAGAATTGATCTCTTAGTTATGATTGATCACTTAGCTTGATCTCTTAGTTAGTATTGATCTTCCTTGCCTATATATGCAATAGGATTCATTGTATTTGACAAGCTTTGGAGATATAAATATATGATATTGTTGCTCTTTTATTTTGCATATCTATCTATATGTCTATATTGTTAAATTACTTTCAGATTGTTATTTTTATGAATGTGATGTTCTACTAACACCATAGATCTTTATGGCTTGGAACAATCTAATTTTCATTCCTTTTGAATAGTATCAAAGCTTAAGGTGTTGTATACATTCATTAGTAAACTTATTGTAAAGGCATTTTTTATGTATATCTAGTTTTGTTTGTTTGCTAAGATGGCTAAAAAGAAGATATATGTATATTTTATTACAAGTTTTGGATCATGGTGTTTACAACAATGGTCTCAAAGGAAGGAAGAAGATCATGATTCTTATGCAATTCTATGTCTGGTTTTGTATTCCATGTAGTGTGGGCATGTTACATGCGACATTTTGTGTTTTTTGTGCATTGTCTACATCATTTATACATTTTTTCTACATCACAAGGGTGTTTACATGTGGGAGAGTGTCAATTTCAGACTAGCAAATAGGAACACTTCATCTCTCTTATCCTCACCCTTATCCCCTTAGTCATATGGTATGGTCACAAGGAGGGGGCTTACCTTTTTATTCTTAATAATTGGGGCTTAACTTTAGCCCTTGAATTTTTTTTGTAATCTCTCAAAAAAAATTGTCTGAGCATTTAATATTTTCTTGGTGCAAATTTTTTTTGACTCATTTATGACAGGAAAACTTGTAAAAACTATATCTTTTTATTGATAACTCAAAATCGAGTGCAAATTTTTTTAAAAGTGTATGTTTTTTAATACCCAATCTATTGGTGTCATTTATTTTGTAAAATATACCAAAATATAAAACTAAAAATTTATTTGGGGTTGATTAATACAAAATATTTTTGGGGTTGTCTAGGTGCTGATTTGTGCACCCTTTTTGCATTCATTTGATCTTTGGTGATTTTTTAGAATGACTTATTATTCTACATTAGATCGGTGTGAGCCATCAACAATATATAATTACCACACATGGAGACCAAGAATGGAAACAATCGTTAAATGTAAAGGATTATGGGCTTTAATGATTGAAACACGACCAATGTTCACTAGAGAATATAAGAAAAAATTTCACAAATGCAAATTTGATGAGTATAGGGTTTTGATAGGAACTTATGTAAGTGATAGTCTTTTATTTTATTTGGAAGGATGTGACTCTCATTTCAAAATATGGGAAAAATTAAACGGTTTATTTGGTAAGGTGGATCACATGAGAGCCATGTATCTTGAAGTAGAGAACACTTGTCTCAATCTTAAAGATTTTCCATCTATTGTAGACTATTGAAGGGGAGCAGAAGAGACAAGAAAGATGAGGAGTGTGTTTAACCAATTATTTCTAAGTTGAAAGGTCCATTCCAAATATTTTCTTATATTTGTTTCTCTAGCATGGATGCCTTAAGTGTCACATTCAAAATGTCTAATTTAGAGTTGTTTTGTGAAAGAATTTACCAAGGAAGAATCCAAATTGTCTAACCTTGAGTCTTCCACCTCTCAAAATTCCTTATTAACATCTCATCCTAAGGGTAAGCGAAAATCAACAATTAAACCCAAAACGACTTGTCCATCTCAAAGTGCCACTAAACCCCAAAAATAATACCCCAAACCTAAGGAGTCTTCTAAATATAAGAAAAAGTCTATCCTTTCATGTTCTTTTTATGAGGGCATTCATCATGTAGAAACTAAGTGTTGGAAAATAATGCAAACCTTAAAGGATGCAATTAGAAAACACAAGATCTTTATCTCCACTCCACCTCCTTCTAATGAACATGGTAAATAACTTAATGTTATTGGGATATCTCAGTCACCTGTTACAAACAATTGGGTTATAGATTTTGGTGCTTCTCACCACATGACTTCTTCTAAAGAGTCTTTTATATCTCTTAGTTTGAGTTCTACTTCTAAAATTTAGGTTGGATATTATTATTTTATTTATCTTAATGGAAAAGCTGACATACAAATTATAGTGGTTGCATCAATGATGCATTATATGGTCCTGACATCACTTCACATTTTATTTCTATTTATCAAATGTGTCATTATAGTCAAGGCAAGACAATGACTTTCACATCAAAAAAGGCTAAAATTCAAACCTTTTTGGAGCCCCATTCAGTTGTTGCAAAAGGTTTTGTTGATCATAGTTCTTTACTATATCACTTTGAGGGTTTTGATGACACTTTTTGTATGGGGACATGCTTGGTTTCTCATACTGATTCTGAGAGTAAGCTTTGGCATGAGAGATTTGGACATCTTAATTATATATATTTGAAGGAATTGAGCACTCATGTATGGTTTATGGTCTTCCTATAGTTTCTTGACTTGATGGAGTTTGCCTAGGTTGTGCATTAGGGAAATAACACCAAAATTTGTTTCTTAAGGGTATGTCCAAGAGAGCTTCTTCATCACTTGAGCTTGTACAAAGTGACTTGATGGTTATTTCTATTACTTCTAATGAAGATAAATATTCACTTACATTTATTGATTTTTTTTGAAGCGTATTTGCATTTATTTTATTAAGTATAAGAGTGAAGTTTTTCACACTTCAAAGTACTCAAGAGTTTTGTAGAGAATCGATATTCTAGTTGAATAAAGAAGCTTCATATTGATAATGGGGGGGGGGGGTACTTCAACAAAGAGATTTTTAAGTTTTTAGTAGTTCATGACATTGTTCACCAACATTTTGTTCCTTATACTCCACAATATAATGGCTTAGTATAAAGGAAGAACTAAACTTTAAAGCATATGGATAACTGCATGATGCACTCTTAGAATTTACCTCCTGTATACTAGGTAGAAGAACTTAATTTTACAAACTACATTCAAAATAGCACACCACATAAGACACTTAAGCATTTGGCTCCAGAGGAGGCTTGGTCTGGAACTAAGCCTAATGTCTTATTATTTTTAGTTTTTGGGATCCATGCTTGGGTTTTTTTACCAAAAAAGAAAAGGAAAGCCTTGGATAAGAATATCAAACCCTTGATATTTGTAAGGTATTATGAGGACATGAGAACTTATCAAATTTTGGATCCTAATACTCAAGATGTTATTTTTTGAACACATGTTCAATTTGATGAGCATTTATTTTCTCATGATTCTTCATCTTATTCCATGTCTTCTTCTTCTTTGATCTCATCCATCGATGATTCTTCACTTCATCTTGAGGATTCCTTCTTTGAGGAGCCAATTTAAGAGGCCATTGAGGAGGTTATGGATGTAGACTTAGATGTAATCCCTATTCCCACTATGCCTAAGTGGGCTCATTCTACTATTTATGAGGTGACACCTTTCATACAAGATCTTCCACCCACTAGACATCATCATCCACATTCTATAGGTTTTGTACTTTTGTGTCAAGCATTTTTTGGGGATCCATAATCTTTATAATAGGGTCATGGAATACATGAGTGGGATGATGCGATGATAGATGAGTATTCTTCTTTGATGAATAATTGTACTTGGGATTTGGTTTCTCTTTCTAAGGAAATAAATTTGAATAGATGCAAGTGGATATACTATACCAAATATGAAGTTGATGGGTCCATTGACAAGTATAAGGTAAGTATTATAGCAAAGAGTTTCTCATAAGTCAAAGACATTTATTACTCTTAGACTTTTGCCTCTGTTTTCAAGATAGATTTTATGCACCTTGTACTTTATCTTATTGCATCACAGGGTTAGACAGTGTACTAGATGGACATAAATAATTCCTTCTTACATGGAGATTTTCAAGAGGAAATCTACATGGAGCAACTTACTAGGTTTGTTCATGATTCTTCTCTTGTTTGTCGACTAGAAAGTTCTATATACAGTCTCAAATAGGGTCTTCAAGCTTGGTATGAGAAGATAGATTCTTTTCTTCTATCTATTGTATTTGTTCACTGCCACTTAGATCCTACTATATATATCCAATAAGTTGGAGAGGATATTGTTATACTAGTTTTGTGTGTTGATGATCTACTTCTTAAAAATAGTTCTTCTTCTAAGATTTAGGCTATTCAATATGCTCTTTCAATGGAATTTGATATGACATATCTTGATAATTCACATTTTTTCTTTGGTTTGTATATTTCTCATCCATATTCAGGGATTCATTTGAGTCAACAAAAGTACACCCTTAATATTTTTCAACATTTTAGCATGGTTGATTGCAAGCCAAGTCCCTCTCCTTTCCAATCTGGGATCACTCTTACTTCCACCTACATTACTCCTCTTTTTGATCCTACAATGTATAGGTAATTGGTTAGAAGTATCATGTACTTAACCCATACTCTTCCTGATATTTGTTTTATAGGTGGGCTTGTATCTCAGTTTTCATATGCTCTTCATGATAGTCACTGATAGGCTGACAAAAATGATTTTATGATATATGTAAGGCACTTACCACTTTGGATTGCACTACACCGTTGGGTAATCCCAGTTGGTTGGATATGCTTATTTATATTGGGTAGGTTCTATTTATGATAGATGTTCCACTTATGGCTACCATTTTTTCTTAGTTCTTCTCCAATTGCATGAGCTTGCAAGAAGTAGCAATCTATTTCAGTTTCATCTATAGAAGCAAAGTATAGGGTGAAAATCATAGTGAGTCAACAAGTTTTTTGGCTTCATCAGTTATTGACATAGTTTGGCTTCATACAAGATTCATTTATTGTACTTTGGTGTGACAACCAAAGTGAAATTCACATTTTCCACAACCCTGTTGAGCACCAGAAGACCAAGCATATTGAGACTCACATGCACTTCATTTGTTAGCACATTCAGGATAGATTTCATTATTTGGAATACATTTTGACTCAGTAATAGGTTACCAACATCTTTATGAAACCTTTTTCATCACCTCATTACCTTGAGTTGTGTGGCATGCTAAAAATTTTAGAATTTATCCTTGGGTGTGTTCGTGAAGACATCTTCTTTCTTCATTTCTTCATGGATATATTATACATAAGTACCTGATCAAGCCTTCTTGGTAGGACTCATATTATGGATATGCCACTTTATTTTTGGCCCCTAGCTTCACTTGAGGGCAATGTTAGATTAAGTTATTTATGTTAGAACATATTTATCTAGGTGATTTATTTTTTCATTTATTTAGTTATTCCCACCAACTTATGTGTAGATATTTCATTTATTTTATTTTAGATATTATGAGATATTACATATTTATCTTTTAGATATTATGGGGATTGCATATTGATTCCTCTGCCTTAGCTGAACATTCCTTAAATACTAAACACCAAATCAGCATTAATAAAACAAATTTGATTATTAATGATAATAATTATTGGAAACAGAAAATTAGAGAAACTATCAAAATTAAAAAAAGACCAGCTAACCTCAATAGAGATAATGGAATTAGCATTGGTAGGTCATGGAAACCTATTTTAAATCATATTAAATATAGGTGGGGAAAAAATAGGTTTTGTCTTTATTCTTTTTATCTTTTTGGGGTGGTTGACCTTCTCCATGTTTTGGTGTTTTTGAACATTATTTATGTGAGGTTGGTTGGGGCTATTTAATCCATGAAATAACTTTTATTTTTTGTTTTCTTTCCCTGAGGATGAGTACACATTTGATACTTGAAGTATCAGATAAAGAATTTACTCACATGATAAACCCTGAAATCTTTTTTTCAAATATTATGGAGATATTTTGTAGTAGTTTTTATCCTTTAGAGATAGTTATTTCTTAGTCCTAGATTTGATCTCTTAGTTATTATTGATTACTTAGCTTGATCTCTTAGTTATAATTGATCACTTACCCTGATCTCTTAGTTAGGATTGATCTTCCTTACCTATATATGCAAGGCTCCTTTATTGTATTTGATAGGCTTTAGAGATATAATATATGATATTACTGGTCTTTTATTTTATATATTTATTTGTAAGTATATGATATTAAATTAATTTCAAATTATTATTTTTGTGATTATGATATTCTACTAACACCATAGATCTTTGTGGTTTGAAACAATATAATTTTCATTCTTTCATGGTACCAGAGCTTAAGGTGTTGCAGACATTCATTTGTAAACTCTGTGTAAATGCATTTTTTATCGTATATCTAATTTCATTTATTTGTTGAGATAGTCGATAGGAATATCTCTATATATTTTTATTGTAGGTTTTGGATCATGATGCTTGCAATAACAGTCTAGAGAAAAGGAAAAGGATCACGATTATTTTACAATTCTACATCTAGTTCTATATTCCATGCAATGCAAACACTACATGCAACATTTTGTGTTTTTTGTGTGTTCTTTGCATAATATATACACTTTTATACATTATGGGCATGTTTATGTTTTAAATTCATGCACATCACAACAATGATGGTTAAATGAGTGTTAAATCAAAGACAACAATAGGTAGCAGATCGACATGTAGAAGAGTGTCAATTTTAGACCAGTAAATAAGAGCACTATTCATCTCAAGTTTCTCTCTCTTTTATAGGTGATGCCACTCCCACTTCAATCAAATTAATCAAAAGGGGGATCTTTTAACCTCACCCTTAGCCCATTATTCATATGGTATGGTCGCGTGGAGGGGGCTTAATTTTTTATTCTTAGTAGTGGGGGCATAACTTTAGCCCTTGAATTTTTTTGCTAATTTATCCAAGAATTGTTTTTGTCTGAGCCTTTAATATTTTATTGTGTAAAGTTTTATTTTTTGACCCATTTATGAAAGAAAAACTTGTAAAAACTATATCTTTTGATCGATAACTCAAAATCGAGTATTTTTTTCAAAAGTGTATGTTTTTTAATACCTAGTCTATTGGTGTCATTTATTTTGTAAAACACATTAAAATATAAAGTGACAATTATTTTTTTCTTTTTTTTGGGGGTGGGGGGCAATGCAAAATATTTTGGGGGATTGTCGACTAACACCATAGATATTTGTGGCTTGAAACAATATAATTTTCATTCCTTTCATATATCGTAATGTTAAGATCCCTACCTACTCTAAAAACACAAGTAAATGTCCGAAGTCCCTCATCGTTGTCCATGTTAACAAATTTTATTGATTCATTTTGTTTAATGATTTATCATGACTATTTATTTGATGCATTTTATATTACTATTGAGATATTGCTATATCATGTTCTATTTGATCTGGTTGGCACTTTGATATATTAATACAAATGTTGATCTTGATTCAGATTTTATGATTATGTTATCTTTATTTAGCGGTTATGATTCATCATTGCATTGGATAATTATTGACATAGTGATATTTTGGATACATTAAAAATGTCATATTGGAATATTTTGTTCAATTTAGAATTTACTTTCTTTCTTGGATATTTGTACATTGTTCAGATACTATTGATGTCCTATTTTGTGACTACAGGAACAAGTTAATGAGATAGGATCGATAGTGGATTTCAATAGCTTTGGAATGAGAAGGTTAAGGACTATTAGAAAAGATTTTAATGGTTAGTTTGAGCCATGATCAAATTCTAAGCCTTCAATCATTATTTAAGTCTTTTTTTAGTGTTATTTTACCTTCTTTTCTATTCTTTCTCTACTAAGTCTTGATTTATTAATGTGCAAATTTTGACTTAGACTGACATATTGTTGATAATTAGCTTGATGTTGGTTATGAACCTTGTTATGGTGTGGGAGGTCTTCGTGGTCTGAAAGTGACTGGTATTTGACTGTGTTTTTAGTTGTTCTATTTATTGATCTTATCATCTAGGTTTTAATGGGTATTTATTAAGGACTTACTCCACCCATTTTTTTTGGATTCTTAGTGGTTATTTAATACTCTTCTTTTATTGTTTTAGCCTTAAGGCTGTTAACTTGGAAGGTGGTCATGATGCCTTGAGACCATATAATGGGGTCGTGACTAGACCACCATGGTATGACAATTAGTTGATGGTTGGAGTTTTATTTGTTGACCTTGTTATGGATTAGGTCATGATGTCACAACCTTCGCAACTCCTTCCATCGAGTAATTTTTTTTGGTTCACTTGGCTCTTATTTTTTGTTAGTGTTGACCTCAACCCAATCCTAGGTAGATGCTACCAATTTAGTGGGGGAATCCATGGGAGCTTGGGGGAGTGTGTAAATAATCTATGGAGGTTTTGGATGGTTTTTAGTAATAACATATTTATCAGAACTTAATGAGTTGTGGGGAACATAGTGTTACTTCGCTAACTCATGATCTTAGTTTATTGCAGCTAGAATGCATCCCATGGTGGTATTGTGAAATAAATAGTTGTTTATTTTTCTCCATGGATACACAAGAGAAGATAAGGACAAGATCTTGGGATGAGAAACACAATTTCACAATTGAATGCATTCAAGAGAAAGCAAGTAAGTGAATGTTATTTTTTTGAATTGGGTTTTATTGGTGGATTTGGTAATATTGTTTGGGATGCACTGTAGGTAAATTATGAAGTCACTAAGAATTCATGTTGAACCTACATTACATTATGTTTTTTATTTGTTTCTCAACTTTAATGGGTTTTGCTTGCATTGCACAAGTTATCTATTTGTGACTCAGCCTTAATTGGTTTTGTTTGGAAGTCATTGAGTTTCTATTCTTCTTGTTGGGTTGGAATGGATTTTTTTTTAAAGTGTTGGGTTCTTGTTTTAAAATACATGCAACTTAGTTGTTATTAGTATGCATTTTGGTTGCATTTTATTGAAGTTCAAAAGAAGGTTTTTTATTTGGAATGTCTTTATGAAGATTTACGTTCTATTTTATATTAGGATTTAATACTAGATTGTGTCTTAGATGATTTATTTGAGGAACCCTAATGGGTGAGATAGATTTATTTGATTGTTTAAGCTATTATTTAATAGTTCAAATATTCTTGACTAAGTTATTTATTCAATTGGGTTATGGAGGTATTATTGGCTGACTCTTTTCTCTGTTTATTCTTTAATGGTTAGTTTTGATGTTGCTTTTAATGGATGCAAGAACACATGTTATGTGAGAAGTAATATTACATTGTTATATTTATGAATCTTGGTTTGTGTTATATAACTGATACATGTGTATATATTGAGAGTTGAAGATTATGATGATAAGTACATTGTGTTACTTAAATGGTTAAATGCTTGTTGTTTTATGTTTCAAGTATAATTAGTAAACCTCACACATTGTCTTTATGGATTTCAATCCTTAGGTTTATAATTCTGTAAAGATAATAATATGTCAATTTTATGCCATTAATGATTATTATAACTTGGAGAGAATTATATTGTGCCTTCTAACAGAGATACTCAGTCTTTGTAGCTTGTGTTAGCTATAAAGCTCAAGGTTTTATGTTTCAAGTAAGTTGATTTTTCAATTGGATTGATTAATCAATTGGAAAGGATGTGTTTGTTATTAAATCTTGACTTTAGAAACATTTTATTATTATAAAATAAATGTGGTTCAATGGAACATGTTGATGTATTCATTGAGTTATGTGGTGCATGCTTTATTGGATTAAATCATCTTTGGTTATATGAAAGTTATTATTTAACTATGGATCTCTATTTTCAAGATGACAATATGATGTAACAACAAAAATTAGTTATTCATTCAATTATGGTAAACATAAGTATGGAACGTAATGGTATCTGTAGGCATGTTAAAAGTTTCCCCATTGGTTAATATTATGGATTATTTAATTAATGACCAAATAATATGGCTTGTTTTATTATCTAACTATTAAGAGTTAATTTGTGTTGAACTATTTGTTAGTTGCTACTTAGGTAATCTTGTTATCAAATATGGATCTTTCTTGTAGCCATTTTTGATATGATAACTGGCTAATTTGGATATGCTAGGTTTGAACCTAAGCCATGCATGTGCTTTTGAAAATTGTAGTTATCAAAATGCAAAAGCTTAATAAGCATAGTAGTTGATATCAAAGTCAAGTATTATGTTTTTTATTGTATTCATTTTGAAATGAAGAGTATCATATTTCATTAATCACTTTTCAAATAAATTTAAGCTACATTATACTCTTGACTAAAATACTATCACTATAGGTTATCATTGACTTCATGACAATTGGATATGAGATCATGGGTAATGGTTATTTTGTATCTACAAGAAAGTTGAGTGATGTATGGTATTATGTTTCTTGATTGGTATTAAACTAATCAATTATGTTATAACTACCTATATCATATGGTAATGTAATATCCACTTGTGTGGAATTGTTCATTGCAAAGATGTCAGATTTATTATTCTATCACATGTATAATTAGGTTAAAATCATGTTAAGTTAGATAAATACAAAAGGTTAAAGTGTGTTGTTAATTCTTAGAATGTTTGAGTAAGACTATATGATGCCATGAACCTAAAAGTTAAAGATTATGTCTAAATGACATTAACAGGTAACACTATTTGAGTTACTTAAATTTTTCGTAGTATGCATTTTAATTTGGAATGGTTGTTTGCCTTATCCTAGTATTAAGTATACACTCTTGGATTAATATGGATAACAAGATGATTATCAAAGATTGTTTCTCTTACCTTGTTCTAAAATGTAAATATGGTGGTTGTATTAATTATGTTGAATGTATAAATGTTATTTTATGTGGATGATGAATATCATACTTGTTTTAGTAGTTTTTAATGGCTAAATTTGAGTTCAGTTGTTAGGGTTGTCTACCTTACCACTCTTAGCATCTTTATTAGGAAGATACATAACCTCTTGAACCCTTGAGGATCTTATATATACAACTATAGTGTTATTCATTTCATTATCTACTCATTTAATCCAAGCCTCTTATAATCCAAGTATCTCAAGACTCTTTTATAAAGTTTTATGAAGAGGTCATCACATCTTATCAAGGACTATGCACATTGATTTAATTGTACCTTCATGTATCTAGTGCCAAGGTCTTGTATCAAAATAAGGTTATATTAGTAGCATGTAGTTGAATATGATTATCTTGGAGAGGAGTGAATCAATTTCTCTCACCTAGTTTTGGATTTCACTCACATGCACAAATAATAATATTGACTCTAATTCCAAGTATGTGAGATATGTAGTTGCAGTTCATTAAGAGGGTTCCCAAGGAAACTTACACACACACTTTTAATACAACATATTTGAGGATTAGGTACTATACTAGTAAATTTTGAGAATAAAATAGTGTTTTTCATCATCATCCTATGCAATAGTCCCATAAATTTTAAGACTTGAAATTGACTAGAGGACACAATTGATGGTAGGGTATGAAATTGGTAGTATTAATAGGTCAAAATTGGCAACCTACCAATTATATCCCTTACATAGTCACCAGTCAATTTTTTAAGGTGGAAGTGTAGTCAACTCTAGATTTCAAGTTCAGTCTCAGATATCAAAAATACAACTTAGGTGTGTTTGTTTCTATATCTCTTCCCATTTTGTACATTATCATTACTTGTTCATTGTTTTTTATATTTTAAATTATTATTTTAGGCACTATAACATATCTGAATATTTTTTATTACTTTATTAGCATAGATATTTATTGTCCACTATTTTTTGCATGTTGTGTATAGGTTAATTAATGTTTTGTGCTAAATATTTAAAACATGCTCTTATTGGTGAATTTTTCATGTTTTCCATGTTATGCCATATTTTTCCCATTCCCCTTTATCTCACTTATTTATCTTTCTCCCCCCCTCCCACCTAATTTTTTATGGTTTTTGGATTATTTCCCAAAACTATACATTATGCGGTTCTAGGGTAGTAGAACAATACTATGTATGTTTTTGCTATGTTCATTGCGACCATTTTTTTGGTCCCACATGCCTTGTTCCCCCTTATTTTAATCCTTTCATGCTCATTGTATGTCAACTCACAAATATTTTTTTTCCTAATTTGAATTTGAGAAGTCTATAAATACACAAGTGCATTAGTGTATATAAGACATGAAATGAATGCCAATGTTGATTAATGAGTGTGATTGAAAAAAAATCATTAATTTATTGAGAAGAAAGAAATTCAGCATTTAGAGTATAATTTGGATTAATATTTGAATTATTTATTGCATTATGCTATTTAATTCATGCCAATAAAAAAATTCATATAGTATTAGGGCTTACATTCATAAAAATCTTATTGAAGTGCATTGAGTGTTATTTTCTAATTTTTCTCCAGACAGGGGCTTGATAACAATAGAGGTGTGACACATGCCCTTCATTGATTCCACTATATTTTATTGGTATGTGATGAGTAACTAGTGTTGTAATGAAAGATATCAGTCTCTCAGATATTTTCATAGAATTTAGGAAAAGTGAGCAAGGTTTTAGTAGCCCTTAAATAGGTGAACATGGTTGTGTATCATAATTAAAAAAAATAAAAGTTATCAAAATTGTCCCAATATTTTTTTCCATGCCTAGAACCATACTCCCACTTCTATAACTCTAAAAAAAATCTGTGTCTCAATTTTTTTATATTTTATTTGTCTTGCCTTCTAGACCTATTTTTTTTTGCCTAGTTCTACCAACTACTACCAAATTCATAAAAAAATAGATATTTTTATAGAACCCCCTCTTTGCACTTATTATATAATTTCACTTTCACAGTTAGGTATAATTATTTTATTTTACTATAGTAAATCTTATTATATATAGTTATATTGTTGTAGGGGTAGATGTGGTCTACTTTTATGTTAACCCACTTTTCCAATGCTTCACTTCAAATGATTACTTTTTTATTTCCCTTCTATTGGTTATTCTCTAAGTTCTTGATTTGGTTCCTTGGGTGATCAATTTATTGTTCCCATTTTGGGTTTACTCCTTGAGGCCCCTCCTTTGGTTCCTTGGATGACTACTTTCATGATCCCCTCTTGGGTTTGTTCCCCAAGGTCCCTCTCAGGTTTGCTTGTAGTTTATTATCTTTACAACATACCTCTTTGTTTTATTCCCATAGTTTCCTCTTTAGGTTTCCTAGAATGATCTTTACTTCCTCTTCCCTCTTGGGTTTATTCCAAAAAATAGTTCCTTTCAAGTTTCTTTAGATGTTTACTTACACTAATTACCATTTATCTCTTGGGATTTAACTCACTTTAATACCTCTCCCCTATTTAGTTTCCTATATTTTTATTGTGGTTAACCTATGATAAGACTATATTTACCATCTAATGACATTACTACATATTATCTTCCAATTTTCATAACCCCCTAGATATTACCTCAACACTTATCACATTACATTATGCATATTTCTATTTACCTCCAAATCCTACATTCTTAGTCTTTTTTGAAGCAAAATTCCCGTCTAGTGGTCAATTACTAATATGTCATCATTCTAGCATCACATTTTATATAGACTATTCAGAGTTCTAATTTCATTACTAATTTTCCACTTGAGGCACACTTGTATCAGAGATAAGATTATATCCTTTGATAAGGTGAAATATATGAGTATCTAAGCATATTGGTTAGTAGTTCTCCTTTATAGTGTCTAAATGTAAGCTCTCTGGTGTTTTCATCTTAAAATCCCATTGTCAACCTTATAAATCCATATGGAGTACAATAGAAAAATTTAAATAAATAGCAATAAAAAACAAAATCCATATATCAACTTCAAAAGGAAAATTTAAAATGCAAACATAACCATTAAAGACATGATCACAATCATTGGCACATTCCATGTTTTAGTTGAAATCTTAGACTCCACATCTAACCTCATAGTACAACCAAAGGTTTATTGGAGTGTGGAGAGCTATTGGACCAAGGTAAGAGGCCTCATTTATATCATTTTTCCTACCTTCCTTTTCATACAAATACCTAATCATCATAGCAGTTATTGGCCAAAATGGGTCTTGAGGAATGAGGAATGCATCATGGGAAGGTAGGCATATTTTCATTTTTATGCATAACCTTAATGGGATATAGTTAATACTTCAATATTTTTCCCATTCCACAACCTTACAAGATAAGCTTCCTAAGCCTTTTAATGCATTATCTCAACCAAGGATTTCATATCACCTTTAGATCACCTCACTACTTCCCTTCACATTACTCCCAATTTACTCTTGATGGATATTGTTTATATGTTGCCACATCTGGCTCCTATGCATTCCTATTCTACAACATGTTATAGAATTGACTCATTTTATTATCTATCACTAAAGGTTTGTGAGTTTAGGATTTTAAGACCTTGGGGAATCAACCAATATTTCCTCACAAACACCCACCTGCTATGCTAAAATTTTCACATTATTTTTGGAATTATATGGTCATATTTCCACTAAGAAAGCATAATACAAAAATTGATATGGTTTTAATTCATTTCATTCTTATTTTATCACATCTTTTATCTTATTAGGTTTCATATCTAGTTGAATTAGATGTCACATTTTACCACACTATCATTTTACATTTCAAATTAGTTATTTCATTACAAGACATACTTTTTCTCTCATTTTTCAATGAATAATTAAAATAAATTTGATAATAGAATTCTACAACACTAAATTAACTACATACACATATCTAGACAACATCAACTAGGATCCAATGTCAATTTTATGTATGTGTGTGTGTGTGTCTATATATATATATATATATATATATATATATATATATATATATATATATATATATATATATATATATATATATATATATCATTATACATCATGATCCATCATATACATCAAATGCCTCTGATACCTTGATCACGATGTGGGCATATATCATGTGAGGGTGTAGCTTATTTAAGGGACCAAATGAGGGTTTTATCTGTGTAATGTAATCCTCATACACTAGATATCTATATGCAACTAAAAAATATAGTGAACAATAGCTTAATCTCTCTATACTATCCCTAATGGTGGGCATATGTGACTTTAGTTCCATCATCAAGGCTTGTTGATCATCAATCAACTAAAGTATCAGTACCTCATCACCAATCACTATGACTATTATATAATAATAATGTCATGATACATCTCTCTTCCTCTCTATCACTCTCATCTCTATTCCTATGATCCTAAAGGCTCCCATCTCTCCATGTCAAAAACACCACATGATCCAACATCATTATAATATCATGATGTAGAATCATGCAATCTAGTTATCATGATGTGTGGCCTCAATCAATGAGTTCCATTCCTATACCATACTTTCACACAAAGGTAAGACATTATCCTCACATTACATTAATATACATCTCTAGATATATTTGTATCATTACTATACATTCTAGAAAGTATTTTTATACTTTATAATATGTAATAAATAACACACTTTATTACCTAGGTCACCATCATGTCAATCAAGGATGACCTCCCTATCCTATCTACCTCTAAGGACCACATCATCATCATCTGCTCATCATTACATCAAGTTCAAATCCCACCTACCCCTTTGTGAAAATAAGACCAATGATCAATACCTAGAAATATTTGCTCATTGCATGGGGTCTCATGTAAAACTATATATGATATGAAGGCTCATGGGTCTCACTAACCATCCCCATAATTCATGTGTCTCCTCTCCTACGTGTCACTCAAAAATTGTGGGAATCTTCTTTGCCACATGATCCTCATGCCTAGGAATTCCCACAAAATATTTAAATGAACTAGCTCTTTCACTTATGTATCTACATTTACCTTTACTCCCTTCTCCTCACCAAGTGATAGTCCAACCCTCTGTCGTTTCCTCTTCCATCAATGTCAATGATTCCTATAAGGCCTCAAAACTAGGACATGTAATTATGGTCCCATTATATCATTTTCATAAAATACCCCCTCTTCTTAATGTATATAATCTTAAGTGCTCAAGTCAAGATTGAACTAATGACCATAGATCTTAACACCTAACTCAAGAAAATCCTACCACAACTTGTATTGATTTCTCAGTCAAATTGTACATGGGAACCTCATGTATATCCATTTCAAAAACAAAATAACTAACCTTATCATAGGATATCCCATGTTAAAATGTAATATATATCATGGCATAGTTTTACTAAAATATCATATCCATGTTAATCTTATGCCCCACTCCAAATTTTCTTAGAACATCATTATCACAAACAAGGGAACTCCTTCATATGATTTGTGACATAAGATTTATATCACTATCAAACCTATAATTTCATTTTAGGTATCAAGAATGTGTGTTGCATAAACATCTCTCAACTACATAATAAAATAATATGAATAGTAATACTTAGATGCAGTCACTCTTCAGCTTTATGGTTGCTTATTTGCCTCCACCTATTGCGTATCACAATTCATGGGTGTACCTTTAATTAGTAATCCTAATATGGTGTGAATATCCTCCAAGGTGTAAGTAGCCTCAATAATGTCCCCCTCCACCACCCACCAAAAGGTGTACATTAGTATCTCCCAAAATTCCATAAACATCACTAAAAAAATTGATTTCCAATTATACTCGACACATATCCATGGTGCCCCAAAAACACAATGTAAAAATTTGGGCCATGTCTATGTCTAAATATAAAAACCAAATTAATATCTTAATCAAACAAAATTTAGAAAAAAATAAATAAATAAACAAACATTACATATTCAACTACATTGGCCATCTACTAAAGCTTTATCTTCCATCCTATCATTTTTATGCTTAAGCGGCCATCTATTTGTATAATATTATCCATTTATAATTTTTTCACTTCAATTTCCATCTAATTTTATGTCATCAATCATTTCTCATATTTTAACTACATCAACATTTTTGACCAAATGTCATTGGTCATTTATCAATTTTTAACCGCATTGGCCTTTTTGACTAAAGATCATTGGTCATCTACTAAAATCCTAATACATCATCCTTTTGACATAACCTCATCAGCCATGTTTTAATATTCATCAAGTATAATATCAACAACCAGGTCAATTATATTGTACGGTTGCATAAATTCCATTTTCCCCTATTAATTACATGTCACTCAAAAAACTATTCTACTCAAAACCCATTGTGCCTTTCCACATTACCTACATTTTGATTGCCTTTGGGGAAAGCTCCACTAAGGAAATTTAATGTGGTGCACACATTTCTAAATCTACCCTGTCAATCCATCCTATATTTAAATATAAAACCTACCTGCATGACAATCATTATTGGGACCAGAGGTCGTCCCTTGTACCAACATCTCCCTCCTCTCACCACAACCTTTTCTTGTGCTAAATATGGTTAATCCAAAGCTCCAAAATCTCAAAACCCTATAATTTTAATGTGATAAATGAAGATATTATATCCCCTTAAATAGTTTCCAAACGCAAACAATAAAAATCAAGCCCCAAATTCTATATAAATGCCATAACTATACAATTGTAACTCCTACCAACAAGCCAAAATAAATTCTATAATATTGGCATCACAAGTAATTTTATAGTACTAGTGCATTATTTTTCAATAAAATCAAAAAATCAAATTTTTTGTTGGCCTATCGAACCTATCCTAGTATTAATTTGTCAGACTTGCCCTTTTAAATATTCACTAGACCCAACATAGCACCAATGATCATAGATGGTAACACTCTTAAAACTTAGTAATTAATTAAAGGTAAATATGTTCATTTAGTTACTTTGGTTTATCTCATATTTATCAGTATTTATTATAGCATTTATTAACTTTTATGTACTATGTTCTTTCCCAAAGAACCATCACTTGTTACATTATTATGATGAGTGATGAAATTTTATGGGGCATAAATAGACACATTATTTTAACTTTATTGATTTTTTTCTTTTCTAGGGTTTGTAGGTGCATTAATCTCCTTAGACTTATGTTCACTCATATGTTGAGATTATAGTAGGTCAACTTATAACACTTTATGAGAGATGTGTCATGGACCATCCTTCCTATTACCACCTTCACACCACCATCTAATCGTCTTATTATTTCACCTTGTTTTCATTACCCACTTCTAACCCTCTTTTTCCCACTTTCATCCCATAGCCGAAGTCATCAACCCTATCGATGACATCTTTTAATGACCTTTGTTTTGGTTGATGGAATCGATTGAGTTGATAATGTATTGTTTTATTTAAAATTATTTGTATTTTATTATTCAGGTCAAGGTTGCTAGATAAAATATATTTTTGACTTTTACATATATGTTCACATTTATAAGGTTCCTTCTTTCCATTTATAAATATAGATAGGAAAAAACTACTTTGATTGCACTCACATATATGCATTATCAAGAAGAAGAGGACTTAGATGAAAAAAAATTGCTCTGATTACACTCACAAATATATATTAGGATGAATAATAATACTTGTGCCTAAGAGGAGCTTACATCAAGGAAAACAAGCTATCATAAAAGCCTTTTAGATATAAAGCATATGAGCTAGACATGTGATGTTTACTAAGTCTTTGGTGTCCCCAGTTTTGGTCCACCTGGGGCTTCATGTGTCCATCTTGACTTCACGTACAACCATCTCCCATAAATTTATACAAGCCAAGGGCTAGACTGATGCATTGACAATTCAACCAAATGCAAGAGTCCATAACCCTAATCTCTCTTTCTTTTGTACTTTTTTCAATAGGTGTATTAGATATTGTAGCTTAGTACATACTTATTAATTTATTGTTATATGTTACATTAATGTTACACATAGCTATTGCTTA
Source organism: Torreya grandis (assembly GCA_037957365.1). NCBI lineage: Eukaryota > Viridiplantae > Streptophyta > Pinopsida > Cupressales > Taxaceae > Torreya > Torreya grandis. Next base: position 2,663,228 of record JARHVA010000659.1, on the reverse strand, counting down.
CATCCTAATGGTATTTTTACCTTCTTATATCTCTTTCTTTATCACATTTATTTTACATAGCTATTTTTTAAACATCCAAATACACCTCATATTTATAAGGTCTCTCACTCTCTATATCCTTAGATATTGTGCATGTCAATTCTCTTTTTAGATCCATTACAACATCCTTTATCCATAACCATTGTCTATATCCTCAAACCACTTTTTCTAGCATATCAAAGTTTAAAAAAATGTTATCTAAGAGGATGTGAATGAAAATTTGTGCTTTATGGAATGTTTCACCGAATTTCCAATGTCAACATATTGAATGTACTTGTAAGAAAATGGGAATGTGAACAAGTATATCAATGGTTTGAAAATTGATAATCAAATGAAATAAGTAAAAATACTAAAATTGAGCAATGGATCAAATATATTGGGGATTTGTTTATCAACCCATATTGGTGGTATGTGACCATGCTAATTTTTATACTAACGATAAGCCTTGATTTCCCCAATATAGTAGCAAAGACACTGAAAAATGAAACTAAAATTAAAAACTAAACCCAATGTTGAGGATAAAAACTAAAATTGTAAATTGAACCCAGCATTAAGGATAAAATTGAACTAAAAATAAAAAATGGACCCAATTCTAAGGAGAAAACTCTATTCTTTGGCCAAAGAAGTATATATATGGTACCATCACTACCTTTGTAAGATGTAACCTAATGAAATATCTAAATATAGATATAATAAGTTGATTATATTCCCCATTTTAAGTGAGTATTATTCCTACAAATTAATCATCTCAAAATAAAGATTCATGCACATCATGTGTAATATATAGAATAAGCAAAAGTTGTAATCATCGTGAAATCAAATATGTAACTATTATAGGTGAATTATAGTTTATGGGTACATACTAATATGCATAACTAACCAAAACTAGGACATAATCAAGATCTATGATAATACAGTAATCAAATATAAATTATGCCTAAAATATTAACTAATAGTATGAGTAGAAGATTGAATAACCATGTAAAATGAAAAGAGGGAGAAAGAATAAAAAAAACACACTTGATCATTATTTTGTAATTCTATAACTAGAAGAAAGATCTAATACTGATATATAACATGTCCTAAAAATCAAACTATGTTTTATTTTTGTGTCAAAATTGATAGAAAACTAATTATGTCCTAGTCAGAAAAGTAAAGGGCTGATTCGATGCTTGTGTGACCACTCATGTCTCCTAAAATTTTATAGGTCTATAATCATCTAGGTAACTACACTGACTAATGTTGATTAGGGTGATAACTTCATTCCACTAGTTTGGTCAGTAGAATCCTCTATTTTTATTCTCTTTCAATCTTTCGCCTAATCCTCAAATGTATGAATAAAAGAGTGTGTGCAAGTTAGTTGACTCGATAAACCACTTCAGGATATAACAACATATCATGCATGCTTGGAATAAAGGTCTATATAGTACAATTCATGTGAGTGAATTCCAATCCCAATGAGCAAAAGGGTTTCACCTCTTCTCCCTATATTATAAAATGCAACTATATGCTTCATTAAAACCTTATTTTGGCACAAGACTTGGATTGATATATATTCAATGTATAATTAAAGTGTACACTCCTTGGACAAATGTGTATAAGTTTGGTTTAATCTGTAGCTCATTTTGGAACTATGAATTAGGCCCATGTTGTTTGATTGATACTTTCTTACAAATGGCTTATAATAGATTCACATATATAGGGATCACTAGGATAATTCACAAATAGGAAATAATTATAGGTGTAAATCAAGGACAATTCACAAATAGGAAATAAGTGTAGGTGTAAATCAAGCCACAAGGAATCAGGATAAATAAAAATAAACCCATAAAAAGATGAGGGTCAAAATTGGTAAAGGAATAATTCCATCCTAGAAGGAAAAAAGGCTCAAAATAGAAAGAAGGATAAACATAAAATGGATGGTTGGGAACTTGGAGCTAACAACTAATTGCTTTGAGGTGTATATGCAGAAATATATATGAATGAAGGATGAAAATAGTTTATTGTGATTTGAAAGTGTCCGAAAATAAAAAACTTTACACAAATATATGAAGTGTGTAAATTCATGACAAAGACACAATAGAAAAAGGACTTGTACCAAAACTAGATGTCTACAGTAAGCATATGTATAATATAATATAGATATGTCAACATGTAAGCTCAATAGTAATAAGTAACCCAATACTTATAGACCACTACCAAACCCTGTAAAGTAAGGGTGTAAAAATAGAGAGGGGATTGATATTCCCTAATGATACCCCATATACAGGGATAAGTGATATTCCTCAATGTAACTAATGTTAGACAAGAAGGAAAAGATATGTCAATGAAGCACCTAATAAGAGTATGCCCCAATAGATACATGGTAGAAATCATGGAAACATAAGCACCACATAGTATAGAACAAATAATAATAGCATGTGTGATATAGATCATGGCATTAAGCATATGATATCACACAATATATTCAATCTAATGTAACCATGAATAATCATGCAACCACATAGAATAATTTTAACCATTAAACAAAGCAAAGTGACAAAAATTAATAGGCAATTGACTACACATGAGTGACAAAAATTGATAAATAGAGGATCTTATATAGACAACACAAATAAATACATGATAATAAATACACACAAGCACACAATATTACAAGCATACACATGTAAGTAATCGCATAATTATAGGGCATATAATGTAGCCAAAATGTATCCACATAACTAAGCATGTAAGATATAATCTTCGGTAAGGATATGCATAAGAAATTATATAAATATATCTATATAATAATTTAAAGTAGGAATAATAATACCTAAATCCACTATAAAGTATGCCCCCAATGTGAGAATTCCTCTAGATGAGGGTAGGATGAAGTCGCAAAAACATCTATAAATCCATGTCATACATAACATGTATATCATGCATCTAACTAAACTAATTACCATGGGGATCACATGTAACATGTAAATGTAAATTTATACCAATATGTAGATAATAAATTATATATAACAATCTATAATAATCTAACCACAAAGATAATGGAAAATAAAAAAAAAAATTATGTTTTTCTTTGTTTTTGAATTCTATGATTTTATAGAATAAAATAAACATGTAAGAGACAATCAAAGAGGCACAAAAAAATCAATCAATAAATGAACAATCCAATAGGCACAAGCAATCTAAATGAAGAAATGATAAATAAAAACACAATCAAGGCAGTGAAATTAAGCAAAGACCAAGGAAGACATAAGCCAATGGGGAGAAAATGAGAAGAATCTAGAAGATGATGATACCTAAAAACCTACAACTCCCCTCAAAATTCAATGCATGCTAGGAGGAAGGCCTCGATACATATATGTTGTCATCATTAGGGGAAATTTGAAATAGTTAACAAAAATAAAAGGGAAAGGGCCAAAGAAACAAAGAAAACAACATAAACCAAGGGGATAGAAGAATGACATTGAAAATTGAAACAATAAAGAATTCATGTAACTTCAAAATTTAACAAAAAACATGAATGTCAAATCTATAAGATTTATGAAATAATAAGCAACTCAAGGGAGGAAATAAATTCCAAGAAAGAAGGAAACACGGTGAACCCAAAATTAAAACATGACACTATAAGATAAAGGGACATAAAAGGAAATAAATATAGAAGATTATAGAAAAAGAAGTAATTTACATTATATTATATCATTGAATCACATAGGATAGGCTAGAAATGCTAATTGATAACCCTGTCTAAATTTCCATCATATGCATAATAGGCTACCTTCTCTATTTCACACTCAAGGATATAAGATCTCATAGATCCTTAATGTGAGGAGTCACATATGTCACAATAGTATCTAAAATATGCTCATGATTTGTATGGTATTATAAACACTATAAAACCACACACTATGATTCTATATGTCGAACTGACCCTTAAACCACTTTAGGACCCCCTAGGGACCATTTCACGACCTTTTCCCCTCCAATCACAAGTCACAAATGGCTAAGTTTAGTCATTTTAACTTTACCCTATCGACCATTGATGGTCGACCCATAACCACCGATGGTTATCTTGACTATCGACAGTCGACCTTTAACTGCCCCAAGGGCTAACTCCCACTATAACTACAACTTGATTTTTTATTTTTAGTTATTTGATTTGTGTGTGTAATAAATGCATGTTAGGCTAATGTTGAATAGCTTGTTGAACCTATTGTTTCACCACTCCCTTATATAAAAAGAGAAGAGGAGGTGAAATATCATCAACAATCATCAAGAACTTCATGTATCATAGCTTCTTATGCAAGTATTCTTCTTCTGACAAATCTAAGAAAGCTTCCATTGAACCAATAACCTAGACACAGATCAAAGGAGCATCAATTCATAAGCTAAGGTACCATCACTCTATTAGAATTTATATAGGATCCACAATAAATTTTTAGCCACCCTCAACATTATTCAGACCAACAAAAGCTAAGTATTTGTCTCTTGTCAAGATTCAAGATTTAGTTTCTTTGTTTTATCTTTTTGCAACCTTGCCCAACCAAACTTATTGACCTAAGCCAAATCCCATAGTAAGCACCGATAGTCACCTAATAATTATCAATAGCAAGCTAATTCCATCTATCAAACCCTAACCAAATACTAATTCCTAAGTTTTTGCCTGATCATAGAACATTACCCTATTTTCTGAACCATGTATGATTTATTTAGAATTAATATAGATCTATTTATTGCTATAATTGGTCAAATTCATCTATCTCTTATCAAGCACTTATTGTATTTGATTTTAGTATCTTTTTTTATTTATGCAAGTAATTTATCTTTCGCTTTCAGAACTTAATTGTTTAGAAGCATGGATTGACATCCTCATAGGAAGCATGTGCTTCTTGGATCTAGCTCACACTAGGCAATCCACAAACTACCTAGCTAATCAACCATTTTTTTAGTGATTTATTATCTATAGGTCATTCCTCCTGAGACAAAGAGGAGTCTCCACAATCATCTAGACCAATGTGCACACAACATATCAGGTTTTTCTAACATACACTTCTCTAGTTTCTTCTCTCTTTTTTCTAAGAATATAAGAAAAAAATTATTAGAAACATTATGGCAAGCCCAGTGGGACCATTGAGTCTTAACTTGGGTTCATTAGTTTGCATCTAGGTGCTCTTCTTCTTGTTTTATGCTCATAAGACCGAATCAAAAATTTATTTTGGGCTTAAAATCAATCTGCATACATTGTTTACTTGCGTGCTTAGCTCACATAATTTAATTAAAGCAAATAAATCAACCACAAGAACAAACCACTTACACCTAATCAAACATTGGCATTAGGCCTGATTGGGATTTCATCATCTAGTAGTCACCTTTCTTCGGCTATCCTACTTGGATTTCATCACTAAGAGAAGAACCAACTAAGTTCATTGGCTGAGTATAATCTCTAGCAATCGGTATATCTTGGATAAGCACCCAACACCCTTATCGTTGTGGTGTGTGAATTGAAGGGGTAGGCCCCAATATCAAGCCACATATTGATTTCCAAAATAGATCCCTTTAAGAGCTTGAACTACCTTAAACCAACCATAGACTTCTTAACTAGTACATGTTCTACAAACCAAAAGTTGAGTTACACAATTTTTAAAGCTTAAGGCATAAACCACAAGAGAGACTAAAAAGAACTTCAAGATTTAACGTGCTTTAGTGTGTGTTTTGTTTCCTTGAATTTTTCTTATCTTCTCTTTGTTTGAGTTTTAGTATTGCTTGTCTCTTATATTTTACCTAATTTTCATGGTTTTAACTAGGTAACAAGAAACCAAACAAATCAGGATCTACCTCTAAATCATCCATCTTCCTCTTCATCTATGGAATACATCTTATATGCAGAGAGTTCTCCCCATCCTTCTGGAAGTCCTAGTTTCCCTCAAGTATTTTCCCAAGGGGATACAAATTTTGATGCCTTTCTAGATAATAATCTATTATCCCTCCAGCATTACCTCAATACCCTATCTCATTGTACACCCATTTCAATTCCACCTATGGATCCACCTTATGGCATGCCATCCCAACTTATGGGTGATACCTCAGTTTCCACCATTACCACTCAACCATTAGTCACCCAAGCATCTTCCTCTACCAACACTCCCTCTAATACCACTATGTAAAACCAACCTATCCAAAATACCAACACACAAACACCTTCAACTCTAACCAACAATTTTTCTAACATAGGAGCAACGCAACCTTTAACCACCTATACTTTACTTACCATTAGATCACCTTCTACTAGTATCACCACCCTTCCTCTTATTGTCTCAAACCCACTAACCACCACTCCACCCCAAAGCTTGGTGGCTTCCATACCTTCTACAAAAGTTAGCAACTATCGCCTACCTATTAACCCGACTATACCTCCATGTTATGTTGTGGAGCTAAAAGCTTCACCAGGATGCAAACAGGAGAAGTTATGGAGGATGCAGAGTTGCAGAATCAGTTGCAAGAAAAATGGCATCGGTCTGATCAGCTGACGTCGGTCAGATAGCAAGAGGAAGCAACCGGCGTCGGTTACCAGTCGGCCGACATCGGTCATGGAGGAGCCGACGTCGGCAGTCTGTACGAGAACAGGCAGTTTGCATGACGAATCCGAGAGAGTCTATCTTGAGACTGTTAGTTTGCATGTTGAAGGCTAGTCATAGTCTTGAGTTGCGAGTCTAATTATTGTAATTAGGTTAGTCTAATTATTGTAAGCATGAGATCTATATATGGACTCATGGGCTGTATTGTAAACTTGTGCTAGAAAGCCATAGAGCTTTTAGAGAGAGCTAGTGTAGCTCCTCCTAGTTCCAAAGGGGTGCTGAGTGTGTATGATCAGGGAGAGTTGCAAGGTCTGCAAAGTCAAGGAGCTGATCCACTAGGGTACTGGTTGAAGAATCATAAGGACTTGGTGAGGCAAGGACAAGGGTTCTTCAGGGGTGTAGAGATGTCTACATGGTGAGTAAGGTCTAGTGATTTGCAGGTAGCAGAGAGCAGGGGATCTACTTGGAGTACGATTGTGTACTTGGTGAACTGGCAGTGTGTTACTGACTGGTTGGAGAGGTGAACATCAATTCTGTATTGGAGTTGATTGTTGGGACTGAGAGAGAGAGGGAAGAAGGTCTTGAGGTGTGGCAAACCTTTGAGGTGGAGGAAGAAGTGGCATCTTCCTTATTGTATATTCTTCTATGTATTTAATACAATTGTGTATTGTCTCTTAATTCCTGTGTTGTTTCATATTTCTAGTTACTTATTGATTCTAGTATAATTCCATGTTTATCTGCTAATACAAGAAGTAATCACATGTGTTCTAATTGGTAGAGTAAGATCTTGACTCAGTAGGGATCGGAGCATGTTTATTGTTCTAAGGTGTTCCCTGACAAGTGGTATCAGAGCTTTTGGTTGGGTTACTAATAGGTGGTTTTAGATCTGGTAGTGTTTGTTGATTACAGGTTGCTCACAGGGGTTTCTAATTGAGTGGGAGTATAGCAATGGCAGAAGGAAGTAAGCTACGAATGGAGAAACTAAATAGCATGAATGGTCTGATTGATGGAAAGAAAGAGCAGAGAAAAAGATATTGTTGGTTGGTAGCAGATCAGCATGAAGGAACTGAAGATGCAGATGTTGCAGGTGTTGTTGCACAGGATGATTTGAGAGGTTTCTTGGATAAAGTTGAATCTTGGATAATAGATTATGTTGCCTCTTTCCGTGCAGCCCCAGGGAGAGGAGCTGGTGAGCCTTGCCAAAGAATTGGCAAAGGGGAAGTGAAGCTGAAATTGCAGATGGACGACACACAGTGGTTGAAGGAAGTCATGCAGGTACCAGTCTTGGAGATGAGTCTAATTTCTTCAAGAAATTTTGGTGATGGGAGATGTACTGTAACTCTCACAGCGGATATACTTGAATTATATGGTGGTAAGAAAGTAGGTATCCTTTATCTATCTACTTATATTACTGATTCACCTTCTGTTGCAGATATGTGGCTTCATAGGCTTAGTCACATATGTAGAAGGAGAATGCAGGTTCTGAAGCGGAAGATAGATATTTTTGACAAGCTAAAGAACTGGAAAGCCTTGGTGTTCATGGAGGAGATGACGGATAGAGATCAGGTGAGAGAACTGAATTATTCTGAGTAGAGCAGGGTTGATTTGATTAGGATTTTGATCCATGGAGAGCTCGTGAGTAAAAAGTTATCACTCATAGACAAACACAGGTACCGGCGTCGGTCATACAGTAACCGACATCGGCAACAGGAAGACCGACGTTGGTCATGAGAGAACCGACGTCGACAGAAATGATACCAGCGTCGGCTAGGTAAATGACGTCGGTAGTCAGGGTCAGTGCAGGTAACCGACATCGGTCGGGAGCAGACTGGGAGATGGCCGAGATCGGTCACTGGAACGGATATTGGGCGGACAGCAAGCTGTCAACAAGTCTCAAACGCTCATGTGGAGGTCAGAAAGGGTAAGTGAACCTCATATTCATTGTTCACCTTCTTTATATTGCCTATTGATGGTCAAGAACCAGGAAGATGGAAGAGGCAATGCAGGTAGAGTCCAGATACAGTGGGAGCTTGACATGGATGAGGAGTGTGACTCCTTGGAGAAGAACCAAACAGATATCTATTGGTAGAGTTGTCAGCTAGAAGTAAGCACTGAGAGAGATGGATTCCCATTTTAGAGAAGAGAGTGGATGGACACAAGAGACAGAAGGCCAAGGCATATGGTCTTGAGGAAGCTGCAGGACAGTGGTACAGGTTTTGACAGGTGGATGACTAAGCATGGCTTCAGTCAATGTCAGTGTAACTATTGTGTTTATCTTACCAGGTAGATGATGGTCGCAACATCATTTTGTTACTTTATGTGGGTGATTTACTAGTAGGTTTGTACATACAGGTATTTGCTGAGCTAAGGGTAAGGTTAGTTCAGAGGTGTGTCATGAAGAATTTGGAGCAACGAAATTCTTTGGCATAAGAGACATGGAGATTTTATCTCCAGTGGGAGCTGATGTGAAGACGGTGTTGGCGAGGTTCAACCAACATCGGTCATGGAGGAGCCGACGTCGGCAGCCTGTGCGAGAACAGGCAGTTTGCATGACGAATCCGGGAGAGTCTATCTTGAGACTGTTAGTTTGCATGTTGAAGGCTAGTCGTAGTCTTGAGTTGCGAGTCTAATTATTGTAATTAGGTTAGTCTAATTATTGTAAGCATGAGATCTATATATGGACTCATGGGCTGTATTGTAAACTTGTGCTAGAAAGCCATAGAGCTTTTAGAGAGAGCTAGTGTAGCTCCTCCTAGTTCCAAAGGGGTGCTGAGTGTGTATGATCAGGGAGAGTTGCAAGGTCTGCAAAGTCAAGGAGCTGATCCACCGGGGTACTGGTTGAAGAATCATAAGGACTTGGTGAGGCAAGGACAAGGGTTCTGCAGGGGTGTAGAGATGTCTACATGGTGAGTAAGGTCTAGTGATTTGCAGGTAGCAGAGAGCAGGGAATCTACTTGGAGTACGGTTGTGTACTTGGTGAACTGGCAGCGTGTTACTGACTGGTTTGAGAGGTGAACATCAATTCTATATTGGAGTTGATTGTTGGGACCGAGAGAGAGAGGGAAGAAGGTCTTGAGGTGTGGCGAACCTTTGAGGTGGAGGAATAAGTGGCATCTTCCTTATTGTATATTCTTCTATGTATTTAATACAATTGTGTATTATCTCTTAATTCCTGTGTTGTTTCATATTTCTAGTTACTTATTGATTCTGGTATAATTCCGTGTTTAGCTGCTAATACAAGAAGTAATCACATGTGTTCTAATTGGTAGAGCAAGATCCTGACTCAGTAGGGATCGGAGCATGTTTATTGTTCTAAGGTGTTCCCTGACACTCCAACCCAACCTATGATGATTCCTCAATAGGTAGCCATTGAACCAAACCCAAGCTACATCCCTAACCCACAAGGGTATGTGCCTTTACCTTCTACCCAGCCACCTGTGTCTACTTACCCATACACAACATCTACCCAACCACTAGTGTCCACATATCCATATGTGGCATCGTGCTAACTAGCTATATCCCCATACCAATATGTGGTATCTTATAAAACTCCCACCAAATATCAGTATGTTTCACCTTATTAGAATGCACCTTATAACTTTGAAGGTGCACAATCACAAACCAACTTGGTCAAAATGCTAATAGACAAGATGACTACTTTGAAGTCATCCATTTCTGGTGCTCATAATCTCTTATCATATGACCAGATTTGTAACAAACCAATTCATCCATCTATCCCCATTTGACCCTATCCTCCTCAGTGGGAACTTCCCAAATTTTTAAAATATTAAAGTAAGGAAGACCCTCAATATCATTTGAGAGCATTTAAGAATTTGTGCTATTTGATTGCCTACGATGATGCTCTCCTTCTTAGTACCTTTCCCATGTCTCGATTTGATCCAAAACTAGATTAGTACAATGATTTCACAAATCATTCTCTCTTTTATTTTACCCAAATGATTCAAACCTTCTTAGATCACTTCTCTATAAACATCTCCAAGAAAGTTTCCATCATTGATCTCTACTCCATTCAGCAATTTGATGATGAGTCCATTGCTAACTTCATAGCTTGATGGAGGAGATTGGTAAACAAAATATCTTCCTCCTTACCCCAACCTGAGCTAATTGAAATTTTTGATCAAGCATGTGCCAAACACATTTCTTCTACTTTACAGGTTTAGAGCTTTAGGACCTTTGATGAGGCTTTCACCATGGCATGCAAACTAGAGAATAGATCCATTGATGAGTGGAAACTAAAGTTGGGAAACAATAATTCCACCTTTAAATTAAATGAATCTTCCTCCTCTAAGCCCAACAATCAAACTAACACTAACACTAAAAATAAGGTAACTGCAAATGTGGTTGTCCTTAAAACCGCTCCTCCATTGGTTGTTAACCAACCTAACTCTTACAATTTCTTCAATCAAACCACTAGAAATCAAAATCACAACAATGAAAATTAATTTACTCCAATAGGGGAGTCATATGCTTTAGTCTTGGAGAAGTTTTTGAAATACAATATCATACAACTTCCTCCAATCAAACCTCCATAGTAATTTGACTCCTTTCATCTTGTACCAAGCTAGTATAAGGAGAACAAATTGTGTGCCTTCCACTGTATCATTAGACATGATGTTATTAGGTGCAATACCTTTAAGAACATCATCCAAACTCTCAGAGATAAAGGGGAACTTATGTTGGATAACCCTAGTGCACCCACAAACCAATCACTCGACATCTTCAGACAACTATTTCCCAACCACATTCCTTCTACCAATAACGAAAACAAAGCAAAATCATCTCATAACTATGAGGCCCATACTATCAATATCATTCTTGGTGAACTCATTATTGAGGAAACCATTGACCAGATCACCTCTTCTCCTACTCCACTTATTGAGGTAGTGGAGTCACCTTTTATTCCTTTGGAAATTAAAACTAAGGAAGTAACTATTTCCCTTACCCCACTCATTGAGGTAGTGGATTCACCGACCTCTCCTTTGATAAACACACCAAATTAGATAACCATTACCACTCTACCTTTCTCATCCATCATACAATAATCTACTCTTTCTTTAGATAACATTCCTAAGGAAGAAACCACCTTGCCTACACTTCCCATCGAGGAATCACCTTCCCAGACGTTGGAACCTTTTATTCAGGAAAAGGATAAGGTAACCATTGCTCCCTCTCAACCCATGGGATTATTTTTGAATCCACTATCAGGGGACTCAGAACCATCTATAAACCTTTCTCTAGACTAGTTCAAAACTTGGAAGTCATATCCCAACCTAACTTGGAGTGGGCCACCTTTTGGTAGCAACTTGGGCTCCCTTATATAACCAAGCAAGAGCCTTCAACCATATCTTTGTCATAACAACTTACCACTTCCACTAACATCACAACTGAACCATTGGATACCACTACCAACCAAACCATAACTGAACCATCCAAATTGACTCCACCTAAAATAACCAAGTCACCTTCTACCATTCTAACCAAGCCCACCAAAAAACTTGGTGTGTTCTCTATTCAAAACCTTAATCACCCATCATTGAAATTGGAATTAACTTCATCAAATCTATCAAAGAAACCCCAAACCAAACCAACAAAGAGGGTAAATCCACCCAAGATCCCACAAACCAAAATTCTACCTCCCCTCTCCACTTTGCTTTCTATTTTGGGACCTCACCCTTCTACCTTGGTAAGGAAACCAACCGTCCCAAATAAAACCTGAATCCAACCATCACTTTTGGTTACACTATCATTCCTACTTTTATCCACACCTATTTTCATTAAAACTTCATAACAAAACCTCCCATCTCTCAAGCATCTACCTCAAAACCTTTTACCCCCAAGCTATCAACCTCTCTACCAAAACCAAACCCATCCATCAAAAATGTTCATTCACCCAAAGCTCCTACCATTAATCCTACTCCTAAAAAGGCTTCCATCTCAACTACTAAACCTAAGACCTTCATTCCCTTACCACCTTTACTTGATTCTTACTCAACTATATTATAAAGGTTGTTACAATATTCTTACTTAACCTTACCACCTATCAAACCATTTGATCCACATAGTCCAAAACCTTCCTGGTACAATGACCACCTAGTGTGCTCATACCATAGAACACCTGGGAATGATACAAAGAATTGTAAGGATCTCCAAGTCTTATTCCATTGATTGTACCATGAGGATTAATTTTTGTTAGATGAGCCTCCCATGAGCTTACTATCTATCTAATAACTAGGAACCATCACTCAATGCCTACCTACTCCCCCAATCTCACCTAAGAGTGAGGGGGAATCGAAGCAATCCGCTACCCCAACTTTCCCCAAATCCATACCATTTATGTGGTCACATGATCATAAGATCAACAAAATGATAAGGGTAAGGCAAAAGTATCCATCCCTTGGACATACCCTTCTTCTACCAGCCAACCACATAACCAAATCCAAACATCTTCACCTTCAACCAAACCCAAGGTATCCATCTTAGGTACCTCCCAATCTAAACCTTCTGAATTGATCCGAAGAGTAATTCTGAAATAACTTCACCAAACATCGATGAAGATGAGTATGTATGAACTGATCACTACCTCACCCCATCACTGCCAAGTAATGATAAAGGACTTTCAATCCATAGAGGTCCAACCAGAATACCCACAACCTCTAACAGCCTTTGTTGGAGATATTCACCTTTCCAACCTTGTTACCTTCAAGGATTCATAAATACCTTCCATCCATCCTGATGATCCAGATCCTCCCCTCTTCATTACTGCATACATCAACCAAACCCATATCAAAAAGGTTATGAATAATGGGGGAGTTAGTATCAATATTATCTCCTCCCACACCTATGACCAACATAAATTACTAGATAAAATTATGTAAAAAACCTTGATGGTGATCTAATCATTTAATGACACCATGGCCATGACTTTGGGAACTGTTGTCCTCCACATTCATCTAGGACCGCACATGCTTCCTAAACTCTTCTATGTAGTAAAAAGAGAGTTTCAATACAATGTTTTGTTGAGATGCCCTTGGATCCACTTCATGGGTTATGTGTCATCTACCCTACATTGATGCATCAAATTTGTACACGAAGGTCAAGTTGTTATCATACAAGTGGACCTAAGTCCTTTTACAACATGAAACTGATGTACCAACCCAATGATGTTCTCCTTACTCCATCTAACAAGCCTTCATCAACAAAAGAGGAAGCCCCATCTTCTTCTACCAATAAAGCAGCCACTAGTGCATCTACCCCTTCCACCCAAATTTCCATAATAGACCCCTTGGAATCAACATTCCAATATCTCTCACTTGGGGAGCATCACCTTTTGACCCTTGATGTTTTCCTTACTCCCCAAGAGTATGGGAAACTTGACTACCAACCTGAGTATGATTCCAATGTAGGAAACATCATTCCTTTTGGCCTCCCACTTGTCAAACCAATTTCATTTATAGGGGACTTTATAAACCCCTTGACACTTCTGCCACCTCTTTTTTTCCTTGACCATTCACCTCTAATTTATCCTAATTGGATACACCAAAGTTTTCCAAGACATAACTCTATAGGTGTGCTTGGAAGGGATTTGGTCTAGGTCGGTATGAACACAAACCACATGAGTTGCTTCCAATCAAGACCCAAAAACCTCATGAAAATCATGGCACCAAACTAACCTACCTCCCATCACCATTATTGAGGAAGACATCCCATACTCACCAACCCCTTCTCCATCAGAATGTGAGGATTTCAATGTCATCCCACCTAAATTTTTTTTCCATCAACATGATTATCCTTAGACCCCTAACTTATCACAAGGATGGGGAGATCGTAATAATTCATATGAGTCATAAGCTGCTATAAGATGACTCTCCTACCATTAATATTATTTAGTGTCAAGATCATGATTCTATTCTCACCTATCTTGGTGAGAAAATTCCTCTATCCAAAAATCTCTCCCTTTTGATACTTTGACAATGTTGAATGAATCCACCATGGATGTCAACTTAGGCATTCAGGATAGCCCATGCATTATCAAAATTAGGAAATCATTAGATTCCTCAAAGAATCAAGACTTCTCTACCTTTCTACAAGACTGCAACATAGCATTTACTTTGTCTGATAGTGATATGCCAATAATTGACCCCACTATCACCACCCATAACATTATTACCAACCATGATGCTAAGCATGTTTGGTTAATGCTTCATTAGAAACACCCTCACATAGCCCTCATTTTTAAAGAAGATCTTCAGTATCTCCTTTCTGTCAATTTCATCCAACCCATTAACTATCCCTAATTGGTTTTTAATGTCATCACTATCACCAAAGCAACATGGGGACTTCACATTTTCATGGATTTCCATGACCTCAATTTGGCTTGACCAAAGGATGACTTTCCCTTGCCAAGCATTGACCAACTTATTAATCTTATAGCTAGCCATGAGATGCTACCTCTTATGGATTATTTTTTAGGATACAATCAGATCCTAATCTCCCCTGAAGATCAACATAAAATTGCCTTTATCACCCCTTGGGGAACTTTCTGCTACAGGGTCATGCCTTTTGGCTTGAAAAAATGTTGGTGCAAACTACCAGTGTGTTATGACCTACATCTTTCATGATCTCATTCACTAAATCATAGAGGACTATGTTGATGACCTTATTGAAAATTTTAAATATTTTAAAGATCATTTAGTTTTTCTTAAGATTATCTTCAAATGACTCATCTATTACCATGTCCACCTTAACCCTAAAAAGTGTATTTTGGGGTCTTGTTAGGAAATCTTCTTGGCTTCATTGTCTCTCTTCACATAATTAAAGTAGATCCTACCAAAGTCAAAGTGATTCTTGACGTGCCTCCTCTAATCAACCTTAATCAACTTCGTAGCTTGCAGGGGAAGCTTCAATCCATCTGTTGCTTCATCTCTTAGTTCTTTGACAGATGTCAACCCTTTCTTCACCTTCTAAAGAAAGACATCTTTTAAGTGGAACTAAGACTCTCAAAAGGCCTTTGATTCACTCAAATAATACCTCATTTCTCCACTCATTCTCATCCCTCCAAAAGAGGATCAACCTTTTTACCTGTATATCTCCACTATTGACCACTCTTTAGGGGCAATGCTTGCACATTGTGATGATAAGCATAAAGATCAAGTTGTCTACTATATAAGTTAAATGCTTATAGAGTAAGAGACATATTACACCCATACTGATAAACTTTACCTCTCCTTGGTATTTTTAGCCACCAAACTCCATCATTACCTTCTCAACCACAAGACTTTTGTCATAACCAACATCGACCCACTCAAGTACATGCACTCTAAGCCATACCAAAATCAGCATATGGCTAAGTAGCTCATGATTTTAGCTAAATGTGACCTTGATTTACTCTAACAGAAGTTTATTAAAGGGTAAGTCATTGTTGACCAATTGGCTAAAGCACCCTTAAAATACAACTAACCTCTTCCTCTTGAGTTTCTCAATGAGTCTATTATGACCCTTTTTCGAGCCAACTTCACCTATTAAGTCACTATGTTCTTCGATAGCTCAAAGTGTCAACATGGTGGGGGGGCTGGTATCATCCTTATTCCCCTTAATGATGAAACTCTTCCTTTATCCTTTAATCTATATTTGAATGTACCAACAATATGGCTGAGTACAAAGCCCAAGTGATAGGCCTCTAAACTACTTTAGCCTTGGGAATCAAAATAATCAACGTCTTTGATGACTCCTAATTCATGGTCAATCAAATAAAAATCTCTTATCAATTTAATAATGATGTCTTAAAATAATACAAACAACTATTTGATGTGTTATTGATGCCATTTGATCACTACCTTATC
Source organism: Torreya grandis (assembly GCA_037957365.1). Taxonomy (NCBI): domain Eukaryota; kingdom Viridiplantae; phylum Streptophyta; class Pinopsida; order Cupressales; family Taxaceae; genus Torreya; species Torreya grandis. Next base: position 2,646,757 of record JARHVA010000659.1, on the reverse strand, counting down.
CAAGGCACTCTATGATCTACAAATAAGTTTATCGATACAATGGCTTCTCTCACTTCCTAGATCCTATCTACACCCTCTAACTCTAAGATATTTTTCATTATTCATCATCTTACCAAGCCTTCTTATATCAAATCAGACTCTCCTACCATATTTAATGTGGAGGAGACCCAACCTAACCTTTGGTATTAGTAGACCTTTGACTATCTCAACCTTGCCATAATCCCTTCTAAACTTTCTAGGAATGTTTAAAGAGCATTTATTAAGAAAATCTCATGTTATACCATACTAGGGGGAATTATTTATAAATGTGGCTTTAATATCCTCCTCTTTCCTTGCCTACATATTCATGAATCCCCTCATGCTATCAGGGAAATACATGATGGAATTTGTGGAGGACACTTTAGTGGTCTAACTATCACTAAACATATCCTTCACCTTGGCTACTACTGGCCTACTGTTAACCAAGATTATTTTGATTATGTGAAGAAGTGTGTTAAGTGTCAATGACACACCAATTTACATCACACACCTATCCATAGTCTTCAATTATCCAAAGATTTTTTACCCTTCTCACAATGGGGTCTTCATCTTGAAAAATCAACCCCTATTCTTCACAACGACATCATTCTATCATCATTGAAACCAAATATTTCACCAAATGGGTAGAGGTCACCCCTCTCATCTAAACCAAGGTTTAAAATATCATTGACTTTATTAACCATAACATTATCTATCATTTTGGTGTTTTACATAAAATTATCATCGATAATGGTAAATATTTTAAGAACAAGAAAGCCTAAGGTCTTTGAGATGCATTCAATATCAAGTTAAGTTTATCATCACCCTATCATCTACAAACTAATGGATAGGATGAAGCCTCTAAAAAAACTCTTAACAACATGCTAACTAAAATGATTAATGCATCTGGTCAAAATTAGCATTTGTATATCCCCTTCACCTTATGGGCATATCGTACTATCATTCAAACCCATATGGGTGCTACCCCATTCTCTCTTGTGTTTAGAGAAGAGGTTGTCTTGCCTCTCAAAGTCCAAATTCCTTCTCTTTGCATATACCTATAGGATATCATTTCTAAATAATATTATCATCAAGAACATTTAGCCCAACTTGAGTTACTTGATGAGCATCATTTAGTCATGCTTAACCATCTTCATGTCTATCAAGAACAAATCAAGTGTGATTATAAAAAACACATTAAAATGTGAGAATTCAATATTAGATACCTCATCTTGAATTAAAATCAACATGTCACCAATATGGAGAACAAGTGGGGCAAGTTTGCATTCAATTAGCTTGGACCTTATATCATAACCCATAAGTATGGATCAGGGGCTTACTAGTTATCCTGTCTTGAAAGGACTCTAGAACCTAAGCTCCTCAATGCTTCATATTTGTGTCCTTTCTTTTGTTAAATAGGATCAAGCTCACTTTTTGTCTAACTTAAGCTCATCCCTTGTTTTCATCCACCTTCACCTCCTTATTTTAGGGATAACCGATTAAAGTTGAATCATGTGATTATCCATCACAACATTAGCCTAATCTTGAACATAGGTACCATGGCTCTACCCATGGCATGATTCTCATATTACTTTCTACCCCTTTTGTAGGATATATTCCCATGGTTGTTATCGTTTAAAACCTTTTACACATCATCAACCTTCTGGTGCTTTAGTGTTTCCTTCATAAAGGTGAACCTTTACTCCTATATAACCAAGTCTATCAAAATAAAAAATCAAAGAAAATCATGGGTCATTTGTAGCATTTGCAGACTACTCCCTTGAAGGATAACTACCAAAACATATCAGAATTGCTAATTATAAGGTATATTACTCCCTTGAAGGACAGTTATCCAACACCTTAAAAAAATCTCACAAACATGGACCACTCCCTTGAAGTATGATTGAGTAAAGCATTTGTCAAAGCATAGCAATTTCTTGAAAGCTTCCCACATCAATTAGCTTCCCCAATTCCTCCAAGCAATATAAAAATATCAAAAGACCCATTATCAAAAATTAGAAAAAGCAAAATAATTTGAATTTGTAATTAGCTTTCATGAGTAGACTTTCCTCATCGATTAGTCTACACCTTATATGACATGGACTTTTTTAATACTGGCTCTTTGGCAACCTACAGAAGAGGGATGTTAGTCTTAGAAGAAGGTTTCATTTTCATCTATACCCTCTATAAATAAGGGATTATTGAGCTTACTGGACACTAGGTGGTCAAGAAATGTTTTAACCAACTAACGAGTGATAATGTGAAGCATTTCAAGGGCTTATCTTCACAAGTTGATCCAACTTTGATTTTTTTTAGTCCTTGCCAAAGAAGAAGCATCGTTCCTTCTTATTCTCTCATATTTAAATGTTGATACATTCATTATGATGCTTGCTTCTTGCTTATCCTATCTCTCTCACATTTAGTTTTCTAATCCAACTTACTTTATGTGTCTTAAGGTTTTAACCACCTTCATCTAATCATATGCAGTTCAATAAAAACATTTAAAAACCAATTGTGTTTTATTGTGTTGTGCCTTGTTTAAATGTTTCTAATCAAAAAAACATCTTAACCATCATAACCGATCATGACAACATAAAATAATCACAACATTACCTTTTATCACATCATAAGTCAATAAATCATCACATAAAATCTACCTCAACATGTATCTACTCAAAATAACATCATAATCATCTCATCTAAATAACCAACAACACCAACTAATCATGAAGCATCTATCACATCCATGACTATTCAATCATACAACATCCACATATGCTATCCATTACATGCCTATCTAGGTAAGGTAGCAAAGATTCATTAATTCAAAACATCCACATGTCTAACAAAACATCTCACCATAATAAACATCATCATAAACTTATAAACTCATGAACATAATCATCAATCATCATAACAACATCACATCACCTAATCATAACATCATAATTATCAACTAGATATATCTCTAGGATTAAAAGGGATATCTCCCTAGATATATCTTGATGTACTTATCAACTAATCTAATACTTGCTTGTGTGAAAAGGGATAGGAGTTACATGAAATTAAAATATATTAAGGGGGTGATACACTATGAATATCTCCACAAGATTATCATATAGATACACTAAGAGATAAGACTCACAAAACTAGCTTCTACCTCTTAAATCACTCTAGCATTAGCATTTCAAACATGAAGGTGGAATATATGAAAGACTACTCAAGGTGATTTAACCAAAGATCAGTTTTAGACACTAAGGCTACTTTTACACTTGAAAAATAGACTCATACACTTAACAACACTTCATGTGACCTGTTAGAATGAAATAAATTACATCAGAAATGGAAGGATTGAGAGGAAAAAGGATTGATATCACTCACTTGATTTTTCACTATACATCTCTTCACACACTTAGACAAGATAGTTTTTAGGGTCAAAACTAGATTGCATATCTTATTTCAAAGGACAAATATAATATCAAACTAGCAGGGCTTCACCATACTAGGTGTGGTCTCCTTACAATAGCCAAAATGGCTTGCATTTATAGAATTTGGAAGAGGAGAGAGAAAAAAATAATTTCAAGAGGCACAAGCACAAGTATCCAAAGATGAAAATTAGTTAAAATTCATGGAAATGAGGTGTAAGAGAGATCAAGAATAAATGTGAACATGTGTCCATCCCAAACTGAGCACCTTCCTCATATATGGCGTTGAAACTCCTCAATCACTCTCCCTTGAAAACTACCTTCATCATGGGCTTCCTTGAGCATTCCAAAATAGATTAGGGACAAGTGTCTCATGTGCACTAAGGAGAGTAAGTTATAAAGAGGCCTCCACCTGCATTGGGAGTTTTCTTAATCATTAACCTTTTCTTACACAAACACAATCATCATCTACAACCATGATAAATCTCCAATAGGCTTTTCTTGACAATTGACACTAGCATCTTCTTATCCCTCCTAACTAATCCATACCAGGGGTTTCATGGCACATGGTAGGACACTTCATACACTTGGTTCCATTAAACATATCTTAAAAGGTCTCTAAATTCAGGATATCACTCTTTTCATTATGTCACTTTAGACTGGCTAAAGTGAGTGGCCTAGAAAGGACACTTGTGCACATTTATAAGCTCTACAAATTACACATGGAGTTGTTTCAAGTCCCAACCTAGCTTACCAAGTGATTAGTATCCCATGATCATCTTCAAGACCTGCAAAACATAAGAAATTGTCAAAGAAATTTGATTTATACCTGATCTGTATAGATTGTATAAAATATAATTCCATGGCTCTAGACCTCATGAATTTTTCAACAACTTCTATTTAACTCTTAGGGTCAAATTTATCCATTTAGAAGTACTTTGAGCCTCATTTCTTCTATCAGGTCACAAAACAGGGCTTTGGGAGGGTTTTGAGTGCACTAGCCCTTAAGGGATTGTTCATAATTATCTAACAATATAACTCTAAACTAACACCCCTCTTGGGACCTCCTTCATCCTCCTATAACTTCTTATAATCCCATGCAATGTCTCCAAGTAGGTGTGAGCATTTGAAGTTGACCTCTCGATTGTACCCCTTCAATTTGCATACCCTGTCATGGTGTTGGGTCCAAAAGTGATCAATATGTGACCTCTTCTACATATTTAAATATCAATAACCTTTTATGTAACCAAAAAAAACATATTTCAAACCATTATAATTATCATTTCATGCCACAAGTGTAACTGATATACCAATATGCCTTAGGTCTAAACCTTATTTCACAAGGTTGACCACAACTTAAGACTCAACCTGAATCTCCAATGGTTTCCCCTACCTCATGATTTCTTCAACACATCCAATATACCTATTCAATCATGAATTATCCAATTTTAAAGGTTTTACAAGGTTGAAAATGCATATGACCCTCAACTTGGCTTCTAGGCCTAAGGGTTTCCCTCATGCATGATTGTAACCTTTGTTGCTCAGGGCACCCTATTTGCTTTTAAATATTCTAAAAAGGTTTCTTAGGTCTCCATGGATTCATTATAACTTCTCCAATCATAATTCATGGTTATCTTTACCTTTGGCTTATCATTTCTTCCCTTTTCCCTTAAAACTCTCTTCATGCATGGCAAAACTACCCCTCCTCAGAGATAAAATAGAGGGTGTTTACCTTGATATATTTGAAAAATTTATCATTGGAGGATCTTAATAAAATCCTGAGGTTACTCTATAAAAAATTTCAACCTTTAACTCCAAGAATAAGACCTCCATCTTTACATATTTCCTAGGTAGACTTTGAACAAGGCAGACTGTGAGGGTAGACAGGGTATAAGACTGTATTTTGTGAAAAATGAAGGTTATTTCCATGACATATGCTCATTTATAAGACTCAAATAGGTTTAAAAACCATATAGGATGCCTCCAAAGGCTTTATCTAACAATTTGACTTCTTGGACCATCGCTATGCTCTTACAAGCACAAAACTGTCTACAAACCCCTGATTGAGACATTTTCTCTTTTGACTGTGTTTGGAGGTTTTATGGATTGTTTTGAGATTTTTTTTGACATATAAGGATAATTAATTCCTCTCATAACCTTTAAATAATCTAAAAGATTCACAATTTCAAACTGAATGACTACTAAAACTCACTTAAGGTCCTCCTCTCATTCCCCAAATTGATAGAGACAATTTGTCTTGTCTGTAGATGACCATTTTATCCTGTGTACGAACAAGGAGTAAGTTTGGGATGTATAAAAACATCCATCCCTTATTATTTATGATCTCTTGAGATTATATACATTTCTTGTTCATCATCCAAGTCATTTGAGCATGGAGACATGCCTTAGGAAGTGGTATGAGTGAAGGGCTTATTAGAATCTCAATCCTTTTGGATGGTCGTAGGTGGTCATTTCCAAGCATGAGGGTTCAGGTGGATGCCTCTACCTTATTTTTGTGAGCTTGGTTAATTTAATTCACTCCATACAGTCTGCCATCTTATTTTGATGAGACTCCTACTCAAAATTGCATACTATGGAACCAAAAAGTCATTTGCACCTATAGGCCAGTCATTGAAACATTTTAGTGTGTTTTAGGGTCTATATAGACCTCTAAAAGATGCTCTTACAATTGTTTGTACTCCCTCAAACTTTTCACAATCCATGTCTATACCAAGGGCTAGAAAATGAGCACAATTAGGTACTGTGGTTTTCTTTCCAAGAAAAGTACAAGGTATCTCAAATACCCCTTGGGCCTCTACTTGGTCTTTTTAGGGACAAAGTCCTCAAAACTCAGTCATTTGATGCTTGAAAGAATCTAACACCTCCCATTTCTAAAATTTCATATCAAATGGTTTATAATGCTATCATCCATCCCATTGGTGCTTGAAACTTCCTTGAAACCCTCTTGTCTATGGTTAGCATGATGTCATTAGGTTGTTGTAGGTGTCAATGGATTGAGTATACAATCAGGGCATGGAGTTTGAGCAAGGAAAATGTGTTGGGTGATTTCAAGACACCTCCAAAGTACTTCCAAACTCAAGATTCATGTTTTGCATTCTTGAATTCTCTAAATTTAGGATCAAGCCATCTTCTTCAGCATGGAAAACCCCTAACTAATCACTCCATTTGAATATGCAGACAATGAAGGGAAATAGTGGACTAGGTGCAAGATTTAGGCCTCATGGTTTCCTCCTTGATCATCAAATGAACTCTCATACTTCAAAACACCTAAGACACATTTAATACCTTCACATTAACATGTAAATATTTCATTCAAGGTACCTGTAGGTGCATATTTCTGAGCAAAGGTAGAAAACATGGTCCAGAGCAAGAACAAGACTAGAAAAGGCTTTCCTAGGCATTTGATGACTTAAAAATCCAATAGAATCATTCAAAACCTATGGAAATGCATTATATTATAACCTTGAGGAACACCTGAAATAATCAAAACCATCAAACTAAAGCAAGGAAATATGAGACAAGTTCAAACATTGACCCCCTCATGGATGCAAATGCATAAAAGGTTGTCTGGAGTGTTAGCAATGATTCATAAAGGATAATTTTTTAATCTAAGAACGCTTGCCATGAATGTGAAGTATACTCAGAGACCTTTCACCCATCAAGACCATTCTTCCCGACTCCAACTGTACGGCCCACACCAAGTGTTTGAATTTGGCCTTTCTTGGCTTTCAAGGAGAAAGTGGAAGAAGTTTCAAATAAAATTTTTGAACTTATCTCAGCACTCCAAGAGTGGAAATGAATCTAGGGAGGTGAAGAAACACATTGCCCATGTTTTTAGCTGATGGAGAACTCAAGAAGTTTGTACAAGTGCCCAAGAAGGCTAAAATTAAGGAGAAACTCCCCCTTTCTACATATAACTAACTATTTAACTGATCTCTAATATTACTTGACATATATTGACCTCTTCCACATTGAAATATCTCTTGGTGACAAATGTGCCTCCTTGTAAGTCTGTACAAGTCATTTATTATGCTAGAAAAGTGGCCAAAAGGCATATTTTGCACATAAAGCATGGTAAAGGACAAATATATGACTTAGAAACACCTTAGGACACCTAAATGACCATATTAGATTATTTATAATACAATTTGAACCTTTGACTAAGTTTGACCTTAGTTGACCAACTTTGACTTTATTTGACTAGACTAGTACAAGGAGAATGGGCTAAGACCAAGGCTAAATGGAGGATAAGTAAGACATATAGGAAAATAAGAGACCCCATAAGACACATGAAACCTTCTTCAAAAATTCAAAATAGTAGGGGTTGACTCAATTTGACTAGAAGTCAAATTTGGTCAATAGGTTGATAATGACTAGTGATGACTAATAGAGACTGTCGATGGTCATTGTATATGACTGATAGTGGGAAAACCCTAACTCTAACCCTCCATTATCTACATAAAATCAACAATAAAACAAATAACTACCAATCTAACCTCCCTCTACTTAATTCCCACCCATCTACCCCCCCAACATATTTTCACAATAACTATTTCTCATCCACAACTCTAAACAATAATAAAAAGAACAACAAATTCAAGTCTAAAACTACCAAATCTAAGTGCACTACCTAACTTGTTTCATAATCATCGACATGTAGATGCCCTTAAAACTGCCCTTGCTTGACCCCACACTCTCACTCATCCTTACTACATCCTAATTGGCTATCCTCTCTACTCTGGCCCCCAAGTCAAATCTCCCAAATGAACCCTCGATCAATATGACCACTCACCTAAAAATCACTTGCTCGTAAGCCAACCACCGTTGTTTCTTTTCACTCAATGCAACTTCAAAGAACAGTGGGTTATAAAATGCAAATGAGCAAATAGAAACCCTCGATAGAATTTTAACCTCACCCTTTTAGGGCTAATGTCTGATCACCAACAGTTGTTAGGTGATCATCAATAGTCAAACTTGACCATCGATAGTCGACCTCCTTCAAATTTTCCCACCCACCCTACTTTATCAATTCAAACCATGATCAAAGTGTTTTTACCCACTTTCACCCTTACCATTACCAACGCATACCTTCAAATATTACCTTATCTGACAACCACAAAAAAACCATGTCAACCTTGAGTTTGGTTATTTTGGACCCATTTTCATACTTTTTGCAATGACCTTGCCTTGGTCATTTTGACCGCTATGACTACATTTCAATATTGAACATTTTGAACTTGCACTACCTTCTATACACAAACTATTTGTGTCTTCTCAGGATCACTTCCTACCTTGGATAACTAAGGATACATTAACCTTACCTAGGAGACTTACATTTACGAGTGCAACCTAACCACCATGCCTAAATACAGTCACTTGATCCACTTGTTACTTCTCCTTCTAGTACCCCATGTTTTATAAACTACCTCAACTATGACATCGTAGTCTATATGTGATATCTGAGATTGCACTTCTTTGTAATTTGTGCGCATGTTTGTACTTTAGTGCCCAACCTATCACCATCGTTATCATCCACTTAACCAACTCATCAAACCCACACCTAATTCTATTTTACCTCATCACTTCCTAGTTTGAAGGGGAACACCTCCTCCCATACTTAGGGTAGTCGCACCTTCGATCTACCATACATTTTTGTTTTGTAACTTGTTGATACAACCTGCATAATAAAAAAGGGTAAATGTAGACACTAGAAAACCACACACTACAGTTCTATATGTCTAACTAAACCTTAAACCACCTCAGGACCCCCTAAGGACCATTTCATGATCTTTTCCCCTCCAATCATAAGTCATAAATGGATAAGTTTATTCATTTTAACTTTACCCTATCGACCGTTGATAGTCAACCCATAATCACTAATGGTTAGTCTGACCACCAATGATCAACCTTTAACCACCCCAAGGGCTAACTCCCACTATAACTATAACTTACTCTTTTATTTTTAGCTATTTGATCTGTGTGCATAATTAATGCATGTTAGGCTAATTTTAGATAGCTTTTTGAACCTATTGTTTGAACCTATTGTTTCACCACTCCCTTCCTTCTATAAAAAGAGAAGAGGAGGTGAAATATCATCAAAAATCATCAAGAACTTCTTGTATCAAAGCTTCTTATGCATGTATTCTTCTTTCGACAAATCCAAGAAAGCCTCCAATGAATTAGCAACCCAAACATAGATCAAAAGAGTGATAATTCATAAGCTAAGGTACCATCACTCTATCAAAATTGCTCTAGGCTCCACAACAAGTTTTCAACCACCCTCAACATTCTTCAGACTAGCAAAAGCTAAGTACTTATCTCTTGTCAAGATTTAGCATTTAGTTTCTTTATTTTATATTTCTACATGCTTGCCCAACCAAACTTCTTGACCCAAGCACAAGCCCACAGTAACTGTTGACAGTCACCTAATCACTTACAGTTTGCCCCCAACCACTGACAATCACCCAATTGTCGACGATCTCATCCAACCACCAATGGTCACTGTGTGCCAATTCTAATAGCAAGTTAATTCCACTTATCAAATCCTAACCAAATCCCCTTTTTTTGAGTTTATGCATGATCATAGAACATTACCCTATTTTCTAAACCATGTCTGATTTATAAGCATTAGTATCAATTTATTTATTATTATTATTATTATTCATCTATCTCTTATCAAGCACTTCTTATATTTGATTTTAGTATCTTCTATTATTTATGCAAGTAATTTATCTTTTGCTTTCAGAACCTAATTGTTTAGAAGCGTGGATTGGCAGCATCCTAAAAGGCGTGTGCTTCTTAGATCTAACTCATGCTAGGTAATCTACTGAACTAATCAACTATTTCTTTAGTGATTTCTTATCTGCAGGTCATTCCTCCCTAAACAAAGAAGAGTCTCCATAATCATCTGGACCAACGCACACATAACATATCAAGTTTTTCTACCATACCATTCTTGATTTTCTTCTCTCTTTCTTCTAAGAATATAAGCAAAATTTTACTAAAATAGGTATCTTGAATCATCAACACTAGTAGTATTTATAATGGAATCACAAGTTATATATTAACCTAAAACACCATCATTAGGAGAGTAGTCATCATGATAACTAGCTGAAATAGTTGTATCATCTTGGAAACAAACCCTTCGTATGGATTGTTTACTAAAAACCACATAAGGTGGTTTAGCATGAATGACCACAAAATTTTACGATAAAAATACCTTAGGGTGTGTTGTAGTAAGTATTTTAACTATATATTCTTTAAAATTAAGTTTTATAATTTTATTTTTAGGAATCATTTTTGGTAATCCTCATGTTATTATTGATGTTGTATAGGTGCCTCACAATATGTGCCTTGAATAGTAACCACTTTATATTCATGCACAAACATAAGACATTGGTTTAATTTGGATGGGCTAAAAGCCATAGGCGTCCAAGCAATAGATGATATGTCATGTTAACTAATAATATATGAAAGCACACTAGAACGTTTTTGGAACCTATGGTGGTAGGTAATGTGATACCCCAATAGGTTTTTGTGTAAGTTTGTCATAACCTTTAAGAACCATGATTTTACCACACAATTGTTTTGTGTAGCCTCTACTAAAAAAAATGACATTACACAAAATTTTAAACTTGAACCATTATCAATTGTGATGCCATTTGTTAATTTAAGATTATAAGTAGTGAAAACTTGTATAAATTATGGACCATTGTTAGAATTATCACTTTGAATCTCATGGTCATAAAATGTCATAGAAGGAACGTCTTTTGTAACCACATCTATGAAATTATTTTATTAAAAAGGTGCATAATGGATATTATACTTTGCAAAACTATGTAAAATTAGGATACAATAAAAATTAGGCTAAAAGTAATAACTAAAACAATTCATACCTGCCAAGTGTTGAAAGAGACAAATTGAAAAGTACCATGTAATTGCATATGATAGATAACAATAGAAAGAGAGATATAAATGATGGAAACCATCATACTTGGGTTATGGAGATGATTGAGATGCTATAACATAGTCTAAAACATGAACATAATATCATATAGGAATCAAATATGTTTCTATAAGAGGGTCAAAATTGGTAGACCATTGATTGTGACCATGTGCTACTATTGTGACTTATATTGATTTTTAGGAATTAAAACTCTCTACAACACTTTGAAAGGGACAAATGAGCAGAAACTTAGCTTTGTCTAATTTGGTGATGTATAAAACTATATAAATATCTTCTTCTTTAACTTTAAACTTAATGCTACAAGAATAGAATTGTTCAAAGGTTAGTGGCACATGAACCCTCTTAAGGGATTTTATCTACATACTATGCATGCTTAGAATCAAAGATCAATGTAGTTCTAATGCTTATGAGTCTTCTCAACCCAAATTAGAAATGAATTCATCTCCTCTCCCTAGATAATCAAATGCAACTATAAAAAAATGTATGACCTTATATTTATACAAGTGTGATGGCACAAGATAGACGAATGTAAAATTGGATCAATGTGTCTACTTCTTTGACAATTGTGTAAAACTATTATAAGACTTGATCGATGTGCATGAGATACTTGGCTTGTAATATATCTGGATGATAAGAGAGCTTATGAAATGACTAAGGTTACATTTGTAAATATAGGCTTCACCAAGACTCATTTATATGTGGGCCGACCCTAGAATATAGTGATAAATGACAATTAAGGCATAGTAAATCAACCTAGGGTGAAGGACCAATAAAAAGAAGGGGCGTAGAATCTAAAAACCACCAATTATGAGATAGTCATAATCAAAAAACCATCGACTATGACTTGAAAGGAAAAAAGGATCAAAATAAAGATAAATATTAATAAAGAATGACTAACTAGAATCTTGAGGTCGAGAATTGAAAAAATTGAGGTATTTATGAGGAAATATGGATGACACAAGGATATAAAGGGTCAAATGTGGATGGAAAGTTTTCAAAAAGAGCCAAATATACACAAATAAGTCAAGTGTGATATAGCATGACAAAGACACAATAGAAAAGGGTTGAACCATCTATAATATGAGCATTGGAAACCATTGATTGATGTGTTAGTGTTGCCATGTTAACACTGTATTGATTTTTAGTATCATAATATGGAAGTGAATTGTTAATATTTTCAAATGTTGATTCTATGGTGTCATTGATTCATTGAATGAACTATTATTTCCATCCACTTTAGTAACATTTTTATCAATCATATATTAAATCTTGTCTCTCAATGCAAAACATTTATTCATATCATGACCCAAAGTTCTATGATATTCACAATATACATTCACATCATAATTATTGAATAAAGGCTAAGATGTGTCTAACAAGTGCAGAGGAGGTAAATAAATCATATTTAAATTAATAATTTTTTAAAGCATTTGGTGAGGAGGTTCAACTAATTGTAAAGAATTTACACTCTTGAGGATGATAGACAAGCATATCAGGTGGCTGTGATAATGTGTTTTCTATATATTTACCTCAGTCTTAGATTGACAATTAGGAGTAACATCATTATCATTAACCTTGAATGTTGATTTACCTTGATATTTTGGAACACTATATATAGAGGTATTTTCCACATAATTAAGCATGTTGGCCTATAAAAGTTTAATCTCATAATTGTGAATTATATGGCAAAGCACATCAAAATATGGATACATGTTAAGCATGACTTTTTATTTGGCACATTAAATTAGTCTATTAGATAAAATAATTTTTAATTCACTGTCATGTAATTGGTGAGACATCTTCATAATCATAGTTTTGAATTTAAGCACATACTCACTAAAAGGTCCATTGTTTCCTTGTTTAGCACGTTGTAGTTGAGAAAATGTGATCTTTTAGCAAATGTTGACAAAAAAATGAGCTAATAATTTATGGACCAAAGCATTGAAAGATCATATAGATCTTGATGGTATGGTTTTACACCAATCCAAGTCATAGACCTTGAGACTTATAAGAAAGAGCTTAGTCAAAAATTAATCATCATATGCAAAACAAAAGCATGAAGCGTAAAAAGATCGAATATGATGTGTAGGATCACCATTGTTATTGAATATATAAAACTTAAGGATAATGAAACCAATATGAAAAGGAAGATAAGGACCTCATGAGCCAATGGGTTATGTAATATCTCATGATAAGTAACCACATGATTAGGTCTTTGAGATCTTTGTGAAAAATGTTGAATTTGTACGTGCATATATTATAGAGCTCGTTCAATCAATGCATTTGAGATTAAGTAGCATACATGAAGGACCCAAAGTAAAATTTATATGCATAGGAATAGACACTAGTGTTTTGACCAAGACCAGGACCAAAATATATAGCTTGAGATGTGAGTCTAGAAAGCCTAGAAACAGTGGGACGCAAAAAGAAACAATATGTCATGAAGGAATAGGCATGGTAAAGTAAACGTAGTAGGTGGGGACACAATATAAGTAGTAAGAGGATTAGGAGCAATATCCTCACCACCTAATGTAGAAGGAAAACTTATAGTGTGTGAAATAAAAACATTCAAGGATCCATTTGTAACATATTCATTCTTAGGTGTAGATTACTTTACCAAATTTGATTTATTTTTTTAATATCTAAAAACACGGATCATAGCATCAATTTCTCTAGGCACTATTGAAACAAATTGTTCAGAAAATTTTAGATCACATTTATCCATAGTAGTAATTTTTAAAGCATAATCATCACAAGCATTTTCATTCATAATATTATCATTAGAAGCATTGACACCATAAGTATTATCATTTTCAACATATGCATTTATATCATTCAAATCATGTGCTTTATTAGCATCAATGTAAGGAGCAATAATATCATCAATGTTAACCATTTTATTTTTCAAACAAGCATGAGTAGGAAGCAAAGGGATTTGAATCAAAATAATATTTGCACTACTCAATCTATCACTTTGCCTAATAGGTGTTGTATATTTAGTTGTCTTAATTGGAATAATATGTAAAAATAAGAAACATGGACAAGGAAAAATGGCACAAGGAGGGTGCCAAATTGTTCAAAACACTATGCCAACCAAGTGGAATAATAGCACAAGGAAAATCTAACAAAAGATAGCACAATAAAGTAAATCAAACTTGTCTATGGTATTGAAAGGAGTGAAAAGTACCTAGACATTAGAAAATTAAAATGCAAAATGTGAAAAAAGTGAATAAAGAGAGAGGCATAGTTGAATATGACTCACTTGTGTTCATACTGTTAGGTTGTGGAGCTAAAAGCTTCAACCTTTGCAAACTGAGAAACAGATGGTTGCTGAGTTCTACAGGAACCGGCGTCGGCAGCAGGACCGACGTCGGCAGAGTCCAGTGCAGAAGGCCACCGGCGACGGCAGGAAGTCAGCCGACGTCGGCAGAACCAGACTAGCAGGGACCGGCGTCGGTCGCCTGTGTGTTCCTGAAGTGTTCGTTTCACGGACAGTTAGTTAAGTGAACGATGAGTTTGCATGTTAAGACCAGCCAGAGTCTTGGGCTGCGAGGATAATTGTCTAAATTAAGAGTCTAAGTTATTGTTTGAGTTAGGGATCTATTTATAGACCCATTGGCATGTATTGTTTAAGGTATGAGATAGAAAGGAAGAGTTCCTTCTAGTTGTAAGATCTGTGAGTTGCAGGTTGTTGCAAGCTCATTGGGGATCTACATGTAAGTTTGGTCTTTGAATTGCAGGTTGCAGGTTCATGAGAGATCAGCTTGAAGTGCTATAGAGTGCTTGGTGTACCGGCAAGGTTATTACTGACTGGTTGGTGAGGTGAACACCAATTCTATGTGTGAGTTGGTTGTTGGGACCGTTTTTTGTGTAGGAGAGTGTGTGTGAGAAGAATTACTGTACACTTGAGGTGTGGCGAATCTCTGTAAGGTGAAAGAGTGTGGCGGCTCTTTGATGTATTCTTTTCTGTATAGTGTTAATACAAGATAGTGTATTGTCTCTCATATTCTGTGCTATTGGTGAATTCTAGTTACTTGTGTTTCTGGTTATTTCCGCATATTTAATTGCTTATATTTGGTAATCATACTGTGCTCTTTCTGAGGAGCAAGATCCTAACGAGTGGTATCAGAGCATGTTTGTTGTTCTAGATTCTTGACAAGTGGTATCAGAGCTTTTGGTTGGGATACTAACAGATTGGTGTAGATCTGGGCAGTGTGTTTTGATTACAGGTTACTCACAGGGTTTCTGTTTGAGTGGGAGTTGAGCAATGGCAGAAAACAGTCAACTACGAATGGAAAAGTTTAATGGCAAGAACTACCAATTATGGAGGATGCAGATTGAGGACTATCTGTATCAGAAAGATTTGTACTTACCGTTGGGTGGGGTTGCTAGCAAACCCTTGGATATGAAAGATGAAGAGTGGGAGGTTCTTGATCGAAAGGCTCTGGGATCTGTTAGATTGAGCCTTGATTCATCTGTGATTTCCAGCTTATCACAGTGTAAGACAACGGTGGAGTTGATGAAATCTTTGGCAAATTTGTATGAAAAACCCTCGGCTTCAAATAAGGTATTTTTTATGAAGCGTTTATTTAATTTGCAAATGTTGGAAGGTGGATCTGTTCATAGCCATCTTAGTGATTTCCATGGTTTGGTAAACCAGTTAAGTTCAGTTAATATTGTATTTGATGATGAACTTAGAGCTCTCTTAATCTTGTGTTCATTACCTGAAAGTTGGGAAGGTTTGGTAATGGCAGTTTCTAATACTGTGTCTCCTTCAAAAGTCTTAAAAGTGGATGATGTTGTGAGTGTGATCTTGAATGAAGAGATACGCAGGAAAAGCACAGGTGAATCATCTGGAGATGCTTTGAGTGTTGAAGGAAGAGGAAGGCCAAGAGAGAAGACAGAGCGTGGGAGATCAAGGTCGAAGATAGGCAAAAGATCCAAGTCCAGGTATGGCAGAATAACCTGCTGGAAGTGTGGAAAGCAAGGGCACTTAAAGAGAGATTGCAGATCGGGTGAAGATCATCATGAAGAACATGGAGAAGAAGCAGATGTTGCGGGTTACGTTGCACAGGATGCTCTGGTATGTTCTTTGGATAAAGTATAATCTTGGGTATTAGATTCTGGTGCCTCTTTTCATGCATCCCCACATAGGGAATTTTTTCATGAGTATGTCCAGGGAGACTTTGGAGAAATTTGTGTAGGGGATGGTAAGCCTTGTCAGATTGTTGGCAAAGGCAAAGTGAAGCTGAAATTGCAGACAGGTGACACATGGGTGTTAAAAGAGGTCATGCATGTCCCAGTTCTGAAGCGGAATCTGATTTCTGTTAGAAGTTTGGGTGAAGAGGGTTGCACAGTAACTCTCACAGCGGACTCTTGGAAGGTTACCAAGGGTACACTTGTTGTAGCTAGAGGTAAGAAAGTAGGTACGCTTTATCTATCTACTTGTTTTACTGATTCTCTTTCTGGGTTATCTACTTCAGCTGTAGATTCAGAGATGTGGCTTGATAGGCTTGGTCACATAGATAAGAAGGAGATGCTTGTTCTTGAGTCAAAGAATATGCTTTCAGATTTGGAAGGCATGGATCGTGGTTTCTGTATGCAGAAGAAGAAGGTAAGGTTTCTTGAGGAATCCGATGTTAGTGACAAGAACGAGAAAGCCTTGGTTTTCAAGGAGAAAGTGACGGACAGAGTTCAGCATAAGGTGCAGAGGAATTCTGAGCAGAGCAAGGGTGATTTGGACAAGGGTTTGATCCAAAAAGAGCTCGCGGGAAAAAGTCAGGTCTCACAAGAAAAACACAGAGACCGACGTCGGCAAAAAAATTGGCGTCAGTGTCCAGACAGGGACCGACATCGGCTATGTGCATCCCGACGTCGGTGACTCAGGGCAGAAAAGAGATCGGCGTCGGCCAGGGGAAACCGACGTCGGCAGGGAGGCAGTCGCAGTGAACCGACATCGGTCGGCTGTAGACTGAGATGTGACCGGCATCGGTTACTGAGACGAATTTTGGGTGGACAGCGAGTTGTCATGGAGTCTCAAGCGCCCATATGGAGGACTGAAGGTGTAAGTAAGTTCTTAAATTCGTCATTTCCCTTCTTTACACTACTTGTTGCTCACTTATGGCATAGGACCAGAAAGTTATTGAAGAAGCAGAACAGGTAGATCCAGGAAACAGTGGGAGCTTGGCATGAATGAGGATGTGATTCCTTGGAGGAGAACCAAACAGGTGTTTTGGGTAGTGTTGCCAGCTGGAAGTAAGCACTGAGAGACGAATGGATGTTGAGGATGAAGAAGAGCGGAAATGGATATGTGAGATGGAAGATCAGGGTATATGATCTTGTATTAGCTGCAGGGCAATGGAGTTTTGATCATTGTGTTTCTGTTTACCAGGTCGGATAATATTAGCTACATTATCATATTTTCTATATGATGTGCTTGTTGCAGGGTTACATATACAGGTATTGCTGAACTAAAGGTAAAGCTAGTTCAGGGGTTTGTCATGGAGAATCTGGGAGCAGCAAGATTCTTTGGCATGAGTGTGTTCTAGAGACATGGAGGTCTTGTTGACTTTGTTTCAGGATGATTGTGTGAAGCCGGTTAGCACACCGATGGTTAGACAGTTCATAGAACATGTGTCTTGATTCACATAATGAGGTTGAGTGCATGGTATGTACTAAACCTGAGTTTTCCCAAGCAGTGGGAGTTGTCACAAGTTTGGAGTCAATCCGGGAGAGTAATACTGAAGGGCAGTTCAGTGGGACCAGCAGCAGGTGCACATGCTATGCAGGGTCAAGTTCTTTATCTACATGGTTGTAGATGCGGATGTGGCAGGTAATTTGGATGACATATTTTGCACCACGGATTTTGTGGTGGTTGGTCTTCAAGAGTGATCTTGAGGAGGGATACAAAGCCAAGGAAACAAACTAGACGGTGTACAAGTACAGGTACAGGTTGCAGCTATTTATCTCCAAGTGGGAGATTGTTAGGTTGTGGAGCTAAAAGCTTCAACCTTTGCAAACTGAGAAACAGATGGTTGCTGAGTTCTACAGGAACCGGCGTCGGCAGCAGGACCGACGTCGATAGAGTCCAGTGCAGAAGGCCACCGGCGACGGCAAGAAGTCGGCCGACGTCGGCAGAACCAGACTAGCAGGGACCGGCATCGGTCGCCTGTGTGTTCCCGAAGTGTTCGTTTCACGGACAGTTAGTTAAGTGAACGATGAGTTTGCATGTTAAGACCAGCCAGAGTCTTGGGCTGCGAGGATAATTGTCTAAATTAAGAGTCTAAGTTATTGTTTGAGTTAGGGATCTATTTATAGACCCATTGGCATGTATTGTTTAAGGTATGAGATAGAAAGGAAGAGTTCCTTCTAGTTGTAAGATCTGTGAGTTGCAGGTTGTTGCAAGCTCATTGGGGATCTACATGTAAGTTTGGTCTTTGAATTGCAGGTTGCAGGTTCATGAGAGATCAGCTTGAAGTGCTATAGAGTGCTTGGTGTATCGGCAGGGTTATTACTGACTGGTTGGTGAGGTGAACACCAATTTTGTGTGTGAGTTGGTTGTTGGGACCGTTTTTTGTGTAGGAGAGTGTGTGTGAGAAGAATTACTGTACACTTGAGGTGTGGTGAATCTCTGTAAGGTGAAAGAGTGTGGCGGCTCTTTGATGTATTCTTTTCTGTATAGTGTTAATACAAGATAGTGTATTGTCTCTCATATTCTGTGCTATTGGTGAATTCTAGTTACTTGTGTTTCTGGTTATTTCCGCATATTCAATTGCTTATATTTGGTAATCATACTGTGCTCTTTCTGAGGAGCAAGATCCTAACGAGTGGTATCAGAGCATGTTTGTTGTTCTAGATTCCTAACACATACAATGATTAATACATGCGTAAAATAGATTCTGGAATTGTGCAGAAGGACTCATAGAAAAATAATAGTGAACAAAGCATATGACTATTTTTTCCACGGTCAAAAAGGATAATAACCAATTACTGACGTCAAATGTGACAAGTCCCACCAAATGTTGTCAGGCAGGGTTTAAAATGGCTATACAAAACCTAAGGGTCCATAAATTTTTGAGATCCTTCATCAGTAGTAGAAGTCCAAAAGTATGTATCCAATGAGCATAATCGATGCACGCTAATGTCAAAAAATCTTCTCCTTTGAGATAACCCTAACACAATCCAATCAACACAAATAAGATAAAATGTAAAAAAATAAATTAGTTTGAACCCCTTGAGGGTTGCAGTTACATATCACTATGTGATAATCAAGGTTCACTATAGTTCTCTTTAATGCGAGTGTCTCATCCCAATATGAGAGAAGCTTATACCTTATCTCCTTATTATAATCAAATGCAATAATTATGATCCTCAATGAAATCTTATTTTGGTATATGTAGCCATAAGAATTTGATAGATAATAAGGAAAAATGAAAGAGTGTGCAAGCTCCTTGAAAAGTGTGTGAAGGAAATGATCAATGTGTGAATGATAACTTCAAAGCTTAGAGGTCATAAATGGCTTAGGGTACATGTGTATATATAAGACTCTTTGGATTCAAATTGGTAGAATTAGGCTATAGGCCAATCATGGAAAGGTGTCAAAGCTAAAAATCAAGGCATGAAAAAACATGATATGGTGGCAAAAGGACCCACAAAATAGACAACCACTTTTGATGGGGCTGAAATTGATCAAACCATTTTTGGTAGTGTCAAAACTGGTCAAGGAAGAATAACTCTCAAAAACAGAGATCTAAATGAACTTTAGGCTAACTGGGTGGATCTTGAGCTGGACAAATGTCAAATCTAAAGGATTTTGTGAGTAAATACGAAAGATGCAAGATTATAAAGTGTTCAATGTGAATGGAAATTGTACCAATAAAATCCCAATACGTGCAAATGAATCAAATGTATGAAAACGCAACAAAAGGACTACATCTACAAACCTTATACCAAAATTACATGTCTACACTTTGTATTTATCTTGAGACCGTTTTGTGTTTACATATTGTACGTGTGTTAGATCTAGAGTGGTATTTTACGTCATACCTATTTATAGGATTAGTGTATTTTATAAGCCCCATTTTAGCCCAATTTACAATAAGAGTGTACAAATTAAGTGGGTTTGATGGTAAATGCATGTGTCCTTCATATAGAAGATCATAAGTTAGAATCCAAATAGGGTTGCTTTGTACACATCATTGAACAATATAAAGGTAAATGGAAAAAAAAACCCTTCAGGGCTTTTATAAAGGGGGTCTCATATTCAAAATTGGCATATCACTTGGTAATGACCTAAAAACTACCTTTTACCTTTACCTTTTATTAAGTTGTCACACAAAGCATCATCCAAATTTAGGGCCTCATGAATCAAATGGCAATTGTTTGAATAAAAAACAAAATCACAACAAAATTAAAAATGTATCCAATACCTTAAAATGATTTTACTAAGAAAAAAATATATCTACACCCTTTGTATATTGTTTCAATTCCTTCACACATATAAACACATTTTTTCACTTATATCATATTTAAGGTCATGCATTTCACTCGCAATGATTAGAATGCTTGTTACTTTGTGTTGTATTATTTATTGTGATAAATTATTCTTATCCATATTATACAATATCTAGAGATTATAAACATTTCAACATGCTCCATAGTATACCCTTGCATAATTATTCTACCATCGTTATCTCAAATATTATAATTACTATATTTCAAATGATATATATATATGGCTGCTAGAATAGAGCTACTATAATACTTTGTTTAATAGAAATGCATCTTTTTACAAGGGATTAACTTTTAAAAACATCATAATTCTAATCATGTGCACATACTATTCCACATATCCATGTCATCAAAACCTTCTGATAGTCATCCAATCCAAAAAATACAAATTTTAAAATTGAGTGAGAATAAATCTTAAAACACTCCTCAAGCCAATGACAAGGGTTGAGTTTGCGAAATCACAAAAAAAATTGAGTTTGGCAAACCATAACAAAGCTTGACCCTTGAACATACAAAAAACTTCAATACTTTTTTTAAGTAAATAATAATGGCTTCAAACCAAATGCAAACTTGGCACTTGACCATTCAACACTCAACCTTAAACCACAACAAGATTTGAGTATGTCAAACTTCACTATTTAGCGTGAAACAAAATTTTAACATTCTCACATAAATCCATTAGTCAATTCAGTTGAGTATCAAGAAAACTTGGTATACCTACTTATTCATATTAATTCAATGACTAACTAAAAAATACAGAACTTAACTAAAATTTATAAATAACTGGGTTGCAATATTACCTCAATCCTCAAAATGTATATGAAGTTAAGTTTATATAATACACTATATAAAAATTTCAAGATATATATAATAATATATATTAAGATTAATATGTTCATAGAGCACTCTCACTTAGTAAATATTCAACATATGCTTATATCAAAACCTTTTATATAATACTTAAAGTCTAAATTTTGTTACTGAAAAATAAATTAGTCAAATTGCTAACATATGCTCTTTGATTCTTTTTTAGATGGACTTCTCCATTTCCAACATTTATTATTTTATTATTTATTTGAGTTTAGCTAATAAATAATTGTTTTAATATTTTGTTAAAAATCCATGTTTTTTATTAATTAATTGATAAAACAAAAAAAATTGTTAAATGAGAAATATAATATTATAAACGTATTATACACAAAATCTAAAGTTCATCTTTACCAAATTATACAAGTTAAAAACTCATAAACCATCCCATATTACACCCTTGGTAGTTTTTAAAAAATCACACATTATGAAAAAGGCCATGCTAAAAAACCACATCTCATGAAATAGAAAACCTAAGAACTAAACTCCCATCACACAAGAGGCAAAAGAACTAAGAGTGAATACCAAAGAAAAGAGAGATAAAACAAACTTATGTGGAAAATATATTAAAATCCACTCCTCAAAAGTATCATATTTAACACACTAGAAAACCACTGCAAGAGAATAATACAGAATAATTCACCATGCAACATTTGTATATGCCAAATAATTTTCTTAAGCCATGACCATGGTTGTGTAGTAAGGGGCCCTATTTATTAAAAATTAAAAATAAATGTCACAAAAACATATGCTTCCTCTTTCTTTATATAATAAGGGTTTCATGGTCTTTTTAATGTGATTGTGTTTATTAAAATTCTCCACTCTTTTAAAGAGGAACTTAAAGTGTACGGATTTCGAACACACAAATAGGTAGAAAATGTAATGACATGGCTTCGAAATTAGTAGTCATTTAATTCTAATCCCACTCCATGCCACAATTTAATTCTCTTATAAGTTGTATCATTATATATACTAATATAAATGTTAGTTCTATGTGAAAAATATTGTATACTATTTTAACTGGGCATCTTCGATATAGACATGGGTCATAAATATTTCAATTTCATACCATTTAAATTTGAAAGATAAAAACTAAACTAGGCCACAATTTCCACAACTAAAAAATAAGATACATAAAAATCATATGATACAAAATAAAAATAAATTGATCATCTTGGTTGTGCCACTCAAAACAATTTTAAGCCTCTTTTAAGGACACACCATAATTACTTCTATCAATTTCCTTTCATATGACGGACCAAGCTATTATAATCATGTTGCATATATATATATATATATATATATATATATATATAAACGATTATATTAGGTATGTATATACTAATAAAAAAATAAGAAATTAAAATGTGACCCGAAGTGAAAATTAAATTAAATGTACTGCTTCTTCTATATATATATTATAGAAGAAGCAGTACATTTAATTTAATTTTCACTTCGGGTCACATTTTAATTTCTTATTTTTTTATTAGTATATACATACCTAATATAATCGTTGGTTCTATGTGGAAAATATCATATGTGATTTTTATTGAACCATCTTCAATATGAACAAAGTGGATGTCAACATCTGTCATGTGACATATATTAAATACTTTCCTTATTAAATCCTCAATCATTTTTTAATGGGTCTCAGAAGTGTGAGCCTATAATTTATTACAAGTTCCAAACTTAAATAGAGATGCTCTAAATGCTTAGAATAGTTGTTGTGTATTGTGTTGTGATAAACTATTCTTATCAATTATATATACAATGTCTAAAACCTTTCAACATACCTCTTAGTAAATCCATTTATTAATCATAATTATTCTAACACTTTTATCTTATATATATATATATATATATATATATATATAATGAGGCATTCTATTGGGCCCTCCCCTAATGCAAAGAATAATAATACATAGAAAAAATATAAGAACTAAAAACAATTTAGGAAACTAAGAGGTGGCTTTGCACACCATCAGAATGCGTTATAGGGAGGCCATAGACAAAGGTGATGCCCTCAAGCATAAAAAATGAACACAAAAAGCCCTTAGGTTGGGTTTTCACTAAGGCCCCCATATCATTGCCACAACAAATGCAAGCTTCACCCAACAAACACAACAAACCCACCCAACCACCAAAATTACCACCCAACAACTATACTATAAGAGAACTCAAAAAACAAAGGATCACACAACAATGGTGGGCTTACTATTAGGGACTCCAACAATGCTCGACACAACCCCTGATCCAATCCAGGGCCATTATTTGCATATTCTGCAATGGATTCAAGTCAACATTAGTACACTTGCAGAGGAACATAGATCAATAAACTTGTTATTGACCCTTAGCTACAAGTATATAGCTAATATTTAAGGACATGCTTGGACACATTTTAGCTTTGGCAAACTAGGAAAGGGTCTTAGTAGGCCATGCTAAAATCTTCATAATATCAAGGTAGCCCCCTTCTTACTAAAATCCATTATCATGCAATCCATACCCCAAAAATTCTCTGGTGTTTCCCCAAACGAGGCATCAAGCTAGAAGCACTCATCATTTTCAGTGATGGGAAGGACATGAATTCTTTACCAAACGATATTGCCTTCTTGCCTACGTGTTTGCATAAAGAGGACCCAAATGGAGGCTTGAGGAGAGCGTGACATTTGGCTTCATACGATTTCAAATTGAGCTCCAAAGAATGAACTCTATCTACCTAACCGACATCCACACTAACATAAATACATATTTTCCTTTTTCCATTGAAGGCAGGTGCCAATCGAGTAATTCCTCAGGTAAATTTTCCAAATTCAAGAAGCAAATTTCGTCATCAAACTCTAACAGAACCAACATCAGTGGATAAATTTTCTAGAGAGAATTATGCTCATCAACTGGGATGATAGCAACGGGAGGGAAGAGTCTTAACCAAGAAGTGAAAAGTGTAGAAGTAGGGGTGATTGTTGTGACTCTGCTGAGGAAATCATCATGAATGGACACTATTGATCTTTTCACCCCAAGAATGTCATCATAACCACTCCACCTAAGGACTTGGAAAACAAAGTTGACTCTCATACCATCAAGAAAATAGTAAGAATGCAAGGGTTTGAAAGTAATCCGACACAAA
This sequence comes from Torreya grandis, assembly GCA_037957365.1. Taxonomy (NCBI): domain Eukaryota; kingdom Viridiplantae; phylum Streptophyta; class Pinopsida; order Cupressales; family Taxaceae; genus Torreya; species Torreya grandis. The sequence goes on along the minus strand of JARHVA010000659.1, from coordinate 2,621,826 downwards.
AGCTCCTACAAAACCTTCAACTTTAGAAAACAATCGGAGGAGAAAGAATGCAATGTTGGTAGTAATGAAAAATACACATTCCAATGCCATTGCAGGTTATGACCAATCTTGAATCATGTGTGGGTGGGCATTTCCCATGAATCACCACGACTTTCCATAAATGCCAATTGATGCTATAATCAATAAGAAAAGGCAATGAATACAAATGTCAAAAAAATGAATTTAGTAAGATAGGAATTCAAAAAAAAATGAATAATTTTTTAACATTCAAAATATTTAAATGGATTTTAAATGATGTTAAATAAATTGAGAGAGAATCGCTCCATAACTAGGATCAACAAAACTTAGCATCTTGTGTACGCAAAGCCCTCAGACCCTACTAGTCTGAGAGGGCAATGAGCTTTCAATTTTGAAAAATATTACAAAGTCGGCGCCCTCGTTGGCTAAGAAATCACAAATGCAAAGACAAAGCATTACGACATTTCAAATGCAATGAATATGAGGGTGTAATTTCCAATTGGGAATGTTGCCTTTAGTCATTGTGTTGATGACAAACTATGAATCACCTTTAACATGACCAACTTAGATAATTAATGTACCTCCACTAGTAGAAGGCCTTCCACAAATCCTTGAATTTCTGCCACATTATTTGTTTCAAAAGTTCAAGATAAGGCTATAATACATTCCCCCTTGTGAGATCACATGATACATCCAAGCCCTACAATCCCTTGATTTCCTCATTAGGATCCAACAAAATTTAGCTTAATATATATCTTTCCTTAGGAGCTTTCCTTCTCACTATCAAGCAATCAATACCTCGTACTCTCAACACAGTAACAAGGGGACTATTATCTCAAATATTATAATTAATGTACTCCATTATGAATAATCTCATAAAATATAATAGATAAATCAACAAGAATAGAATGGTGTTTGAACCATTTTTCTACCACTTAAAAAGATGGAACCTTACATTGTCATCTCAACTCCAACTCTGAGTTGAAGCTTAATTATAATGAACCCAAATACTATTAAGCCAAATAAATCAATAGGCATAGTACTTCTAAAACAATCTAATTTTTATTCCCATTTATGGGGTTCTATTATTTTGAATATTATGATTACTTTATTCCACTATAAACAACCCATAAAAGATAATCTAGATTCAAGGACCCAAGAATCAAATGGAATTTGAGCCATTTAAACTACCACTTACAATGATAGAACCTTACTTTGTTAATAAATTCCATCTGATTTAACATATGTTATTGTTTTTATCCATCTACTTCTCTCTAATATGGATCCAATTTTATACTCTATCTTCGAGTTAAGAAATCATGCACATTACTGGTATAATCCTTTAACTACAAATTAAATTATCCAAGTAGGATCACGAATATCCCCGATCCACAAAGAGAGAGTAAGATAATTGAAATGAGTTTTGTTTTTCTCTTTAGAAATGATGAGGACCCGAGAAAACTCTTAAATAACACACCTTGCACATATATGTTCTTAGAAGAGAGATTCGCCAATAAAAGACATTGTGTTAAACTAAATGAAATATACAATGTATTTGTGCAACTGATACTGACTGAACTAACTTTAAGCTTCATTACTTTCTACAAGGACACAAATGGTCATTATATATGAAAAGCAAGAGGTGAGAGAGATTTGTATTAGTGGAATGAACTGTGGGATCATTCCCCAAGTTACACCTAAAATTTTCACACATGCGAGGATAACTACCATATTAAATGTGCACCAACACATCTTCGTAACAACACTACTTAAAAGTGGACTTCACATCAAGTGTGAATATGACACACCAACAATGAATGCATTAGTAATAGTAAGCTAAAGAAAACAAGAAAACAGGGATGGAAGATTGTGATAAATAGTCATTTATGAAATTACCCAATATTATCAATGCACTCTGCAAACTTAATTTTGGATCATTTGTAAAAAATCCAAATATTAAAGAAATTGTCACCACACATAATTGGGTAAGAATTGTAAATTTACACTTGATAAGCTCTCCTAGCTTGGTAGACAAAATCGCTTGAATAACATTCAAGCTTTAAAAAATCTGCTTTTCAATAACAAAGCAATAACAACCATGTAGAGTCTAATAATTAATAATGGATGTTAGCTTCTACTTGACTATTATACATTGTTACAGGATGTGCTACTGTGCGTCTTCTTGCACGGGCATTTGCGACGTTGATATGCCATGGCGATTGAAATACTCTCTAAATCCATAGGGACTGGCATCATAATTGAACTGCAAGTCACAAACAAAATGAATCGTGAGATACAGAAAATGCCTTTCAAATGTATGTTACAAATTTCAACCATTGCAATCTGTTTTTATTTGGTACAATTGGTTGATTTGAGTTTTTGAATAACAAATATGCATGCAAAACAAATTTTTGACACACCTTTGTCATCATTTAAGGATAATTATTTGAATTCCATTTTAGCAAACCAGAATTAATGACTTACAACAAATAGCTTCCCATTGAACAAAATTTGAGTTGCTATTTAATTTAAAGCTTTAAATCAAACTTCTCTTACACTCCAAATTTGTCTTGAGAAACTATATAATGATAAGCAAAATTATTAAGCCATATTCAAAACAATTGATGTTTTCAAAATCCTTACCTTTTTGGGTGAAAATATAATCATTACCCTCTAAAAATATTGCTGGGCAATGAAAGATAACCATCCAAATAAATGGCAACTGGCATTAAGAAAGATTCAAAAAATACCAGAAGAAAACACCAATAAGGAAAAGCAATATTGGCTTTTGACAAACAAAAGAGGATGTACATGGCAAATATTGTAAATGACTTGAAGTCAATTTGCAAGCCAACCGGAGAGATGGGCGTATAAATGATGCCTAGAGACTACTTCACAAGCATCTTTGCCTCAAAAGCATAAAAGGACACTATTTTCCAAGGACCTTGGTTCATGAACAAATCAGGGCTTTTCATGATTGGACTCTGACCTGAAACCCAATAGAGGAATTATAAAGTACTTTCTAGTTTAGGTCCGACTCTGTGTTCTGCCCAACGAGCTCTGGGGAACAATCCACTCTAACAAGAATTAGGAACACAATAGAGGAATACATAAGGTCAGAGCTGACACTGCAGTAAATAGTACCGAGTCTGTGTCCAAATTTATGTGGCAAAGCTCCTTCCTATCGCATCTAATGGAACTAGCAGGAACTATGTGGAACTGGACACCACTGTTAGACATTGAAAACATCCCATTCTGCAATCAACATGGGCTTGTAGCAAGGACCTGTCCAACCACAAGTAACAAAAAATGGCTGTCGAGCAACACGAAAGAACCTGCCATGAACAGTGGATGTCAGGAATAAAAATATGCATCCGCCAAAGAAGCACTCGAGACAAAAATATCCAACTAAAGAGGCTTAGGTTCAACCATAAAAGGCATACACCTGGGAAGCACAAGCAAACGTTGGTGAAAGGTACATTTCAATACTTTTAATCCATTCGAAGCTTTGCAACAGTTAGATAGTTTGGTGATAGTTGATTTTTTTTTCTCCGAGTAAAAGGTAAACATTTATTTTAATATTAATAGGAAGTGAAGATTAAAAAAATTGAAATCCTGGCTGATCATAGGGCAGGCAATCAAAGTTCAAAGAAATTAAGGACATTGCAGGCTAAGGTTCGTTGAATATAATATTGAAAGCTAACAGCCAAGCAAAATACAGCTAAGGTATTTTCATGTCCATCATGCTATCAACCAGTGGATTTAAAATGGTATGATCACACAGCATGAGAAAAACAACACTACCGGACACCAAAGTAAACAGCTGTGTACATTCTAGATAATATCCACACCTGGAAGTACCACACAGTCAGTTAGCCATAGCAGTATGGCATGTAGATGTCTGGGACCTTGAAGAAGCCATTGGTGGGAACCACATAAAGTTTTCCATGCACATGGATGGCACCATGTCTGATCTACCCAGATTGTGTTGCGCCACTATAGAAGTGTTTTCAGCATATGGTGAAGATGGATTAGTGATCTAGAAGGTACCGCAAACCCCTGGATGTGGTTCAAGAGTGCCGTCAACCGTTGAGCAGGATCCACAATTACCACAAGCTGTGAAAATGGACTTGGTGATATCACTAGAACCGCTTTTGGAGAATCCTCTTGTATCAATCGCCCCACTGTGAGAATCAATAGTCCGGATTGCATTAAGTCTAGGAAACAAGTGCAGAAACTTGGCTTCTAGTTGAACCCCTAGTTAACCATTTCCCTTGCTAAGGAAGTTATCTTGCTTTGACAACTCTGTATACCTACATAGAACAATTCTGTGTATATGTAGTTTCTAGAATTTAATTGGTGTTTACCAGTTGAGGTCTTGCTTTTGTGGGAGATAGAGTTCTAAATGTTGAATATGCATAGTTGTATGGTGCAATATTATTAGGAGTTGGTGTGGCATGATTACATCATGGAATCACTTCAAGAATCCGATATCTCTTGCTACCCACTGATACAATGACACACTAAGGAATGGCTATATACACACTAGCGACTATGTATGTATGAGTTCCCACGGATTACATCACAAACATCAATCAGTGCTACATCAAAACTAGGTCCTCTTTGAAAGGATAGATAGCATATGGGAAACAACATTGATGAGTGGCACGTTGCTTTAGATATGAGATTTTTCCTAGTACCGCCATCGATCAAAAAATCCAATGGCTACCCTTCCCCCCACATTTGTAATGGAACACGTGTTTCTTCAACGTCCGCCTCTAATGTTGTATCTTGTGCAGTGGCTACTACAACGATCAAATTAAATTCAATGATTCTATTACAGGGCTTGACTTCATAATCCCCAATTTCTACCACATAAGCAAATTTTTATGAGCGTGAGTGGTTGCCACTTATGTGTTTGTCACACCATTTACATGTATGTGGCTTCTTGTTTAAAGAAGGTGATTTATTTGGTGTAGGCAACATGTCCCACTTGCCCTTCATCTTAAACTTTGTTAGCAAATTTTTCGCCATGCATGGATGTCGGCAAATAGGAATGTTGAAAGAATGAAGAGAAATGGAAGGCATACAACACACTTACACACTTTTGCGTTTGTCTTTTTATTAAGCACAAAATAAGTTACAGCAGTTGGGAAGGTTGATAACCAACCATTAGTTAATGGTTAACTAATAACTAATTAATAACTTTATCACCTCTTAATGACTAAACCGGAGATTACTCCAAGTTTGTCCCAAAATTTTACAAAGTGGGACCAAAGAGTTAAGTCATTACATTTATAGACTACTCTTTAGATATCAACATGAAATTTGAAGTCCTTTTAACAATTTGTTGTTGTCCAATGTAGGAGCTTCAGTGTAGACAAAAACCAAAGAAGATAGCCAACACCAAAACAAATATCCGGTCGTGTGGGCATAAGATGTATCAAGTTGTCCACCAATTCTTTGTAGGGTGATTCACTGAACAGTGATGAATCATCATTTGTTGATAACTTCAGCCCAACCTTATACTTCTAAATCCAGAATCTTGAAAATGATGATCAATCAAAATATACCATGACTATGAAGCCTACTTAAGTTCGTACAAGGACTTAATCATCTTGCAAACCAAATGATCACTACCAAGTACCTGAAAATCTTCAGGGAATGCCATGTAGACCTCTGTTTAGGTAACAAAACTGAGCTGCTATGGAGAGAAACAACCAAAGTGTGACCATCTTTGTAGTAGGAGTAAAAACCAACTCCTCGGTACGAGAAGAAACCATCTCCTTGTCTATTCCCTCATGTTGGGAAAATCTTTTTGCAACAAGATGAGTTGTGTACTTGTCCAAAGTACCAGTTTTGTCCACACATTTGCATCTAATTAGTTGCTTAACCGGTTGTTCGGGAACCATACAAAGGTTAGAAACGAGAGCAAAATGACCATGCTCTACTAAAGTAACAACCTTGTTTCCAATCCTCTGAGTTGGTGCTTTTGACTCAAGCATTTCATCCTCCCGTACAACTACTCATGCATTTGACCGAGGAATTGCAACCTCCTGCACATCCGTATAGTGTATATTGCCTTCACAAGTAGTGCATGTGAGTTGACTAGAGCAGGGTCAACAAGCCTATGAGGAATTTCATCTTCTTGCACATCTTGTATGGTAGAGTCTCCCTCCATGTGCATTAAAGTTAACTATGGTAGGGTTAATAGCCTATACAAACCACCTTTCCCAATTCCTAGGGTGACTACTCTGTCATGTTACATCAGACACAATACATTGTTTCCCAAAGAAATGTACAACAATGTTGGGATTTTTTGTTAACTGACTAATGACAAGTTTTTTATTCATGCTCAGAACAGACCTAACATTCCTTACTTTTATTTTTATAGCATTATTCAACACTATGCAAATATCTCCTATCCTCTCTGTTGCATGTGACTAACCATCAACTAATGAAATTGACTTGGAAAAGTTTGTACTTACAGTAAATTTGCAATACTAGTCCTTACAACATGTGAAATATCTGGATGCATTGAAATCAATGAACCAACAACTGGTAGCACTTGTGTTTGAGTATAACGCCACAAGAGCATACTCTTCCTCAGAATCTCGTTCTTCTTCAACTGCTGCCACATGTTCCACCTAACTGCTTTGTTGGGAAAGTGCATAATGTCACTTTCAACAATCATTTTTTACATGCCCAACCTTATGAAAGTAAAAGCACTTCACCTAGTACTTAAAAGATAAATCAACAAGGATATGTTTCCACTTCCTCTTCGACTGAGCAAAAAGTGCACACTTTTTGTCCAACACTTGACTCATTTCCCTATCTTTGTCTACGTTCCTTTCGCATCAAATATGAACTAATCTCATCAAATTTTTGGGTCTGAATTTCTACCATCAAGTGTAAAGCCTCTATGAAAGATTCATATGAGGGCGTCAAGCTATTCAAAACAAGAGCAACTATTTTGTCGTCATCTACCTTTTTGTTAATGGTTGCTAGCTAATCTAAGAGATCTTTCATCCAAAGAAGATGTTCTGATAGGGAATCATCCTCAGACATCTGTGTAAAATAGTAGATTTTTCAAGTACAAAACCCAACTTTTCTCCGAAGTTCGATATTTATTTTTCAAACTAGCCTAAAGGACACTTGCCTCAGTGGCATTTCAGACCTCAAGAATCATGACATTTGATGACTGATACAGACAATTTTAACAAAAACAAAGCCTCTTTATGACACTTCATAATAAACAAAATTAGTTATAGGGTTTGTTTTAGTGTCGAGAATGATTTTATCACAATCACAATATTCCACAATTGTTAAAATCTTATGACTCCAAACATCATAATTATATCCAATTAGTTTGTGTTCTCGACAGAACCAAATTTTGAATATTGGTCATTCATCATATAATATTTGACTTTTGACTCGAAAATCAAAACATAAACGCAAAGTCGTTGTACAAGTTTGATTACCAAAATTAATGCAGAAAATACATAAAAAATTTACAGGTCTAATTACCTCTACATACAAAACTAATTACCAAAGTCAACCTTTCTAGATAGCATATCCTACACACCCTTCTAGAATGATCTGGACTATATATATTCTTCCCTACTTGCGTCACTTTCCGAATCTACAAATCATGTCCTTTGCGCAACTCATATTTCTCCCCTCTTGGTTCGTTCAGGTCTGCATATTGATTCTACTTCATGATTCTTTGCGTTCTGATTCAGAAATCCCATGCCCTTTCACCGTAGTTCTAGTCTGGTTCAACGACTTGTCTATTTTGGCATCTTTGTTTGTGTCTGTCTCGTGCACTAGCACGATTTGTCCTACCTTCATGCAATTGGAAATCGTGATTTTTATTTAATGCAAACAATCTTTCGTAACTAGAAATCGTGACTTTATTTATGGCTTCACCATTTTATTTTGTAACTCCTACCGTTGGACAGCAAAACTGCCTTTGTTTTTTATAAAACCACTTTTGTTTACTGCAAAACCACCTTGTTTTGATACAACCTACTCTGTAAATCTTGAATCCTTCCTCTGCACCTTGTTTGCAGATTGTGAATCCTTTTCTTACGATGTAAACACCTTCAAATCTACAGTTCGTACCCCATCAAACTGTGTAGGGCTTCCTCAAAACTCTTCATCTCTTATGAAGTTCATACCTGACTAGGGCTTCCTTGAACTTTTGTGACTTGTTGTTCATACCCTTCTCTTAGGGCTTTCTCAAATAGTGACATTGATACCAATGTTAGCAAGTATTTCAACATGTGTAGATATTAGCAAATATGAATGTTGAAAGAATGAAGAGAAATGGAAGGCATATGACACACTTACACACTTGTGTTTCCATCTTTTTATCAAGCACAAAAGAAGTTACAACAGTTGGAAAGGTTGATAACCAACCATTAGTTAATGGTTAACTAACAACGAATTAATAAAACTCTTCCTCAATGGTTATTACATAGCGATAGGCTATCCCATCATCTTCATCTTATCCAACTTCAATTTGGACTGAATTAATGGTCTTAGGCCACTACAATAGTTGAGAACTCTATGTTGCTCTGAGTTGAATGAGTCCAATTTTGCATACGAGTCATGTAAGGCATCGGTGTAGGCCTGGATCGATTGGTCTTGTCCTTGCGGTCGTTGTTGCCATTAAATGTAACAGTCATCATAGACATCTTTAGGATAATATACATCCTCAAAGGCTTCCCAAAAACTTTCACAAATTGGTTTAGATTCTTCTTTTGTCTGGTCTTTCTTCCATGGAATATGGGTTCGCCGCTAGTTATTGATGAGTGAAGAAACTTTCAAAAAAAGTGCAATCTTGATTTTCTCTGTCACAAAAGTCATCCATAGAAAAATATGACTCTAACCAACCTAAATGATTATCCACTGCATTTGCATTGCTTTTAGCCTCAAACATAGGAACGTCTAAACTCAATTGAAACCTAGGTGGATTCGATGACCAAAAGATTTGATGAATGAGCTGACAGAACCACCCATTCGAGGACTTCAACAAACTGTTAAACAAAAATGTATTTTGCTCTTCCAATGCTTTTGCAATTCCGACATTGATCATCTCTTCAATTGCATCTTGTCAGTCATCTTTTTCCATTTGAACTTTATTGAAACAATACAAAAGTATGTGTGTGCAGAAATATTCAATTGGAAACATGTAAATAGAACATTCATCTGGAAACATGCAGGAAAGCTAATAGAACAGGAACAAAAAAGTATATTAATCTATGTTTTATGTACTTGGCATACACTTGAGAAAGATGTATGGTTGTCTATCTTCCTAGGCTACGTTTATGCTCTAAAATGTGTACCATCTTATTGCTATAGATGTGTACACATAAATTACAGAACCGTAGAGTCTAAGGAGCCATTATCTAAGTCAAAATGGTTGAGCTTCCATGTGTGACTCTTTCCTTCTGACAGTTGAGTTGAACAATGTCAAAGATTTAATGGTCCAATTCGCCCCCATCGAAATAGAGGTTAACTGTGATGTCAGCGCTTGGCGGTACCGTGCGGTGGTAGTTAGCCTTAGTTGCATCACATGTAGGTATCTGGGACCCTAAGGAAGCAATTGGTGGAAATAGATTAAGGTTTGGCATGCACTTGGATGGTGCCATGTCCAATCTGCCTAGATTATGCTGCACCACTATAGAAGTGTGTGTGACATCTGGTTGAGATGGATTAGTGATCTTGGAGGTACCATGAACCTTTGGATGTGATTTTGGAGTACCACAAACCGTGAGTAGGTCCACAATTACCACAAGCTGTCAGAATGGGCTTGTCGATATCAATGGAACCATTTTTGGAGAATCCTCTCAGACCATTAACACCCCTTAAAAGTCAATACAATTCCCATGTTTTGTTTCCGCATAGGATAATTTTTTCCATCAAGACTATCTACCTTAGGAATCATATAATTTTGGACACTAGTTGACTTCTATGGGCTGAACCAAAATAGGTTTGGCGGAGGCTCAATAAATCTTGCAAGGTCTCTAGGTTTAAAAAGATTTGCAAACACCTTTTACATGTATAAAAACAAGCTTCTCAAATAAATATTTATATCAACATACTGCATTCTTATGAGCTAAAAAAGAGTTTTTGAGTTTTTACAACCTTTGTTAAATTTGGCCAAGTTTCTCTAAATTTAGCAGACACCTAAATTTGGCACAACTCCCACTAAGATTAGCAGAACCCCCAAAAGATAGCAAAAGTTCCTAAAAATAAACTTTTCCAAATCTGACCCTAACTTTTTTTTGACTGCCAAAATCAGATATGGTTTTAATATTTGAAATAAAAACTTGGGGGGAAAATATCATGTGACCTGCTACAAAGAATTGCACAAACAAATCGTCATGCATTTGGTTTCTCAGGTTCAAGGTTGAGAGGAACTGGACATGACCATTCACGAGAACATTTAACAAATACGGTCCAAGTGTCAACCAATTTGGCTCCTTTTCTTCCGTTCTGAACTCACAGCACCTTTGTCAGCCAATGACTCTTTTCCACCCTCAGAAAATGGCCTCTAGGTTTGCATCTTTAAAATACGTGTATGCGCATAACATCACTGTGTTGTGATATCCCACTATGTTGGGTTTCTCTGACAACAGCATGAATTCCCTAATATCTGCAGACTCTCATGTTCATCTAAGAACATTTACAGTCACAATTAATGACACAGCCTATAAATTGTCCTAATTTGGCATCTGCTATAACTCCTTCAAACACCTTTGTAACTTGTCTAGGTCATTTGTCCAATTGTTTCATCAAGTGCTCGCATTGCTTGTATGGGGGTTGATTCACCCTTAAGTTGCCTTCTTAATATGGGCTTGTCAACCCCTTTTGAAATTCAATTAGCTCTCTCTTAGAAATCAAAAACATTTTTCATTTACTCTTAGAGGAATCAAACCGAAAATAATGCAAGAAAATCAAGCTGCACAATTAAATCAAGCTGCACAACTATTCATCAAAGAAAGACGACATATTCTATATTAGCTTTGTACAAGCAACAAGAATGATGATTTGTTAGTATTTTGTTTGTTTGACAGCTAGTACACTACATAACTACAAAAAATTTAAGAAAAATAAACGTGCACGAACTCAAGATATTATTTTGCCAGGGAATAATTATTTCCAACATTTGACAGGTTCCAAGATTACTCGGTTACACAAACAATTGTTAAATTCTTGGAGACTATGTTTCCTTATCTAAGGTGTATCATTTAACTAAGTGAACACAGATCATAAGTGCCTAAATTATGCACTTACCGGTAAAACTTTAACAGTATATTTTGTGACTGGAGTAGCATCTATGATTTTGCCTGCTTTGTCTGCCTGTGAGAAACCACAATTATAAAATTAGTCAAAACATGACATACACAAACAAAGACACACGTTAAGCTTTAAAAGCATCATGGACACCACAAAACGGAATTGGATCAAAGCTTAACCCTTGAAATTCTTGAAATGGAGAAAATATGTGACCTCACATTGAGTATCACAATGCTTGTGAGCCATGATCATAAATACCATATACATTGTTTTGGTTTATGCAACACAAAGTCAACCTTGTGCAAATGATGTTTATTTTGTTTATTATTTTGAGCAGCTGACATATGCCGCATGGTTTGTTTAATTGTCAACATTTTATGGCCTGTCATTATTATCTGTTGGGGAGTACATAAATATACAGTCATGTCTTGGCAATAGCATTGATTCATTGCAAATATAATAATTCGTTCTCTTCCCAAATTTGTGTCTTTCTTTTCTTTATTTTGAATTTTTGTGATTTTGTGTTTTGAGTTTACTAAAAATCCAAGAGTTCTGAACCATGCAAGAATGTGTATCAATATTAACTTGGGTGTGCTTGTTCCCTATGTGATCGTATTGGAAATGGGAGGTATTGAATGGGAGCAATCAATCGACTACAAGAACATCCCATTCCAGTGCCTGATCTGCCATGAACATGGGGAATTAGCTAAAGTGTGTCCCACCCAAGAGACATAGGAGCAACCTGATATGCACAAGGATGAATCAACCCCTTTGCCCAAACATTAGGGAGACAATCAGCACTTCTCACACCAAAATCAAAAAGCAGATCAGCATGCCAAATTTGACAGATTTCTCAAAGAGGAGCAGCTTTATCAGAGGGAAAACAATTTTCAGCAAGCTTACTTGAGAAAAGTTACAGAGGGATCTCCAAGTTCACCAGATCAAATAAGCTTAGAGAAACCATTTTCTGCCTTAGCTGATGCAGCCATAGATGATATGGAATTGATTTAAGAGACCCTCGAGGTCCACCACTCCCAAGATGACCCCCATGTCTGCTGCCACAAGCATTCTAAAGCAAAAGAAAAAGATCTATGACCCCATGAAGTTTTCATCACTAGCAGACACCTCAAAGTTTGCTGCCAGGAGTAGAAAGGCCAAGGTCACACCCAATCCCCTTAAGGATCTCATTCCACAACATCTGCTAATGTGGGAGCCTAAAGGAGGGCATTTAGCGAGAAGGAAAAAAACATTGGAAGTGAGCATATAGCCCGAAGAAACACCAATCTCAAGTACTCCAAATAAAATGTGATTCCCATAGAGAAATTAGTTGACACCACACAATCCCCTTGATAAGGATCCTATCTTGGAATATAAGGGGCATTGGCATGCCCAAAAAATGCTTATTTCTCAAACACAGTTTGAAAATGAAGCAAGTTGATATGGTTCTCTTGCAAGAAACTACAAGGGCCGACTCTCTACGTACAATCTATCTCACAAGATTCTAGGGCAGCAAACACAATATTTTGTCAGCACAATAGAACTATGATTCAATTGGATCCCACCAGGTATGTACATCACTCTCGTAACTCCTTTCCTTGGTGTCTAGTTTAATTTTTTTCTCCAATGAGTTTCAAGAATCATATAGGCTAGTCAACATCTATATATCTCCCTGTGGAAGCAGGCGAGTAATCATAATCCAGCAGCTAATGGATTGGATGAGGATCACCCATAATCATACATATAACACCATTTTGATGGGCAATTTCAATACTATCAAAACCCTCAAAGCAAAAAAGGGAAGCACTATATTTAACCACAAAGCAGCAGAGGCATTGACACGGTTGACTGCCGAGGCCAACATGATCGATCTAGAATTCTCACGAGGACACTTCACTTGGTCCAACATGAGGAAAAGTAAAAACTACATAGCAGAAAATTCGGACCAGGTAATTATCTCTGAGAATTGGCTTAGTCCTAACATTTTGATAAATGTTGCTGTCAGTAATTCCACTCTCCGGCCACTGGCATATTCTTCTCGGCATTTATAAAGTTGACACAACCTCAAAACTGCAGCAATTCATATTTGAGGCTATGTGGATGATTCATCCTGACTTCACTTCCAAAAATTGTAGCATCTCAAGTTCCAGATGTGGAGGTAGAATAAGCACCTTTTTGGAAATATATTTACTCAAGCTGTCACTGCTGAGACCCAGCTGGATCAGCTGCAAATCAAATCCAAGATCAAGAATATATAGCAGAAATGGCAGACTATAAGCAGCAGCTCATACAAGAGTTGGCTACAATACAGCAAAGGCAATAGCGATACTGGCACCAACGATCCCAGGTAACACAGATCCAACAAGACAATTCTAATAAAGCTTATTTCCAGATATAAAGTCCTCAATAGGCAGCACATCAATGCAGTCTCCTAACTCAAAACATCCAGCAATGACTAAACAGCGCCTGAAATCACAAGTTATGATACTAAATTATACAGCAATCTTGTAAATTATATAGCAATCTTATCAAGGAAACTCTGGACAGCTCTGCCATACAAAATGGCAAAAAAAAACCTGTCCTACAAAACATTCCAAAGCCTGTAAAAGAGTCTGATAATTCTGCAATCCTCAAACAAGACACTAAGGAAAGGTAAAGAGCGTAGTCTTCTACAAAAATATGGATACCCCTGCCATACAAAATGGCAAATAAAACTCTTCTATAAAACATCCCGAAGCTTGTCAAAGAATCTGATTCTGCAATCCTCAAACCTGCCACTGAAGGAAAGGTAAATGGTGTAATCTTCTCATTCCAGCCAAATACAGATGATTCTCCTGCAGTTTTCAACCAGAAGTATTGGGATCTAGTAAAAGAAGACTTAAATGGTGTGATTGAAGAATCCAAGAGGAACCACCAAATGCTAAAACCGATGAATGCAACGAAATCTATGCTCATCCCCAAGCACAGTTGGATGGACCAGCATTGCCCCATTGCTCTTTGTAGCATGATTTACAAAATTTTGTCCAAGCCAATTGTTCAAAGGCTGAAACCTTTGCTGTCCAAAATCATCTCAGATATCCAGTTTGCCTTTGTTCCTAGACAACAGTAAATTATTAACATAATGAAAACACATGAAATCCTCCATTTCCTCATGCTACAGAACCAACCGGGTGTGCTTATCAAACTGGATAGGCCAAAGTGTTTAACGGATGCAGCACGAATATGATCACACAGACTCTCCTGGCCTTCAGGTTAGATAGTCAGATTGTGGGTTGAATTAATAGTTGTATTACAATTTACAACACCCACCTTTGTTGTTTCTCTAAATGGGGACACTGGATAAATGTTTGCATCCTCACAAGGACTGAGGTAAGGTGACCCACTTGACCTTTATCTCTTCATGATCATGGCAGCACTGCTCAATAGACTTCTTGATGCTGCAAAGGTTTCAAGAAAAACTCATCAACTCCTGGCTATAGTAAGGTGTCCAAGGCCGTACACTGGGTTCCACTTTTCCGATCACATCTTGATGTTTTCCACCCTCATCCTCAAAGAGATAAGGCACATAAACAAGATGCTCGATGCCTATCAATTGACCTCAGGTAAAAAAATCAACAAGCACAAATCCAACATCATATCTATTAATATTCCTGCTCGGCACAAAGGACAATTTCTAGGCATTCTTGGTCTCAATGAGGGGAAGTTGCCTTTAACATATCTGGGATTTCCTTTACATTGGAAGCCAAGACATGCTCTTTGGGATGTCAAATCACTAAAATGAAGAACAAATTGTGTAAATGGACTGGAAAGTGACTACCCTTTGCCGGACACAATTAGCTCATCTAGGCTGTCCTTCAAGCTGTCCCTATCTTTCTCCTCACGCTACTCCAAATTCTCAGTCAAGTGGAAAAAGAATTAATCAAAATTCAACGAATTTTCATATGGTGATGGGTTGATGATGCTTTCAAACATCCTTTGGTTGCATGGGGTGCAATCAAACAGTAAAAAGTGGACGGGGTTCTCAATATTATTAACATCTGAGAGCTGAATAAAGCACATGCAATGAAATTATCCTGTCAGCTTTTAATCGTCCCCTGGAGCAGAATAATCTGTGAGAAGTGCATCAGTTTTGCAGTAGGATAACTTTATTCAGTCCGCTTACAGGGACCTATTCTCGTTGATTTGCGAACACATCAAAAGTGATTCTAAGCTTCTCCAGATATACTCTACTTGGCAAGTGGGGAAAGGCAAAAAGCTAAAATTCTGGGAGGATAGATAGAATGATGGTCAACCTCTTGAGCAACTTAATGTACCAAAATTGCAGACTTAACTTTCAAAGTAATGGATATTAGAGCACATCAGACTACATTCATTGCTGAAATGAGTTTGATTACCATCAGACAACATCCACCATTACTCATACAGGATTACAATTCCAAAATCAGGTTGCCATTTTATTGAATGAGCTCCGAAACAGACCATTGATTTACTCCTCTAAGCAGGATCGAATTGTTTGGCTGCACACCAACTCAAGGAATTGCACGGTGTCCAGTGCCTACAACATCCTCACAACATCGGACCGGCAGGCCAATCCAATGTGGCACAAACATTGGCAAATCAGAACCTGGCCCAAAATCAGAGCTTTCATGTGGCTCCTCCATGGCAAGATCCTCACAGCAGATGCACTTCAAAGGAAAGGCTGGATTGGCCTCACAAAATGTCCTAAATGTCAATCATCTTGTGAAGACATTCCCCATTGGTTCATCCACTGTACATACCAAAAACTATCTGGTCTTACTTCAGCTCTTCCTTCAGTACTTGGTTGCCAATTCATGGCGCAATCAAAAGAATAATTTTCAAGTGGGCTAAATTGTAAAGTGATATGGGCATCATCAATGAGGTTCATTCCTTGACCCCAAAGATTCTTTATATGGCACATTAGGACAAAAGCAAAATGCTAGGATATTTGACAATATTCAACATCATCCAGAAGCTTTAATAAGGGCTATTCAGTCTCAAATCTGAGCTACTGCTATGATCTATACAACTACCAATCCTCACAGCTTCGACTCTGTAAGTATGTCAAATCAATCTATGGCTCATAACTGGAAAATCCTCTTCCAATATGACATGCCTAGATTCACAGCCGAGTGGATGCATCGACCAGGTTCTCTAAAACTCAACTTTGATGGCATAGTACGAGGAAACTCGACAAAGCAGGTGGGGTTATCAAATATCACAAGGGTGAGACCATACTTCTCTCCTATCAAAGCATCAGAGCACAAACAGATAACATTGTTGAGCTCCATGCTTTACCAAAGGGACTCCAGCTTGCTCACCGAGAAGGCCTGAACTCTCTTCAAATTGAAGGGGTCTCTTTAGTCATAATAAAGATGGTCTCTCAGGCTCACCAAGGATAGTTTGGCACCAATAATTGGCGAATGGAACATGCATTCAGTCAAATTCTTCAATTAATGAATATTCTTAATATCAACATTCAACATTGTAGGAGACAATTCAGTAAAGCAGTTGATCTTCTAGCCAATGAAGTTGTTGACCAAGGCACCGATCAAGTAACAGTTTCAAGGACTTCGACAACCATCCAACAAGCATTAAACACAATGTCAAGTTGAAGCAAGTACCTCCCTTAGGTAATCATGGTTTTAAAAATTACTACCACAGTTACTGACTCCGTTCTTTTTACATATTTGCAAAACATAAATCCATCTCTTTGGAATTTTAAAAGCTTGCCTATATACCACACTCACGTGGAATTTTCTAGGTCTAGCCTCATTAGTAATTTGTAAATACCCGTCTCCTTTATACCTGTTTTATTAGGTTCTATCCTAATTTCACCCCCAACAACACTTTGCCCATTTCCAAGCTTGTTCAAGTCTCTTGTACCCACCTAAGCATTTACACTTTTTGCTTTTATTTTCAACTTGATGTCCCTTATTGTAATGTCTATTTTAGGGCTGAATTAGAAAGATTTGGGTTTTCCACAAACCCTAGAAATAACACCGAAAAACCTAACACAACTTATGTATTTCTGAAATTTCACTTGCAAACCCCTAGCATCAAAATTGCAAATTGCTGAATTAAATATTCAAGCCTTAGCCAATAATTTTCTGAATGCTGCCAATGAACAATTTGGGTTCCAACACCCTTAAAACTATGCCCAATAGGCGCCAATTAATTCTGAAAATTGAAGTAATATAAATACCTGATTTTTAATATTTTTTTCCGATATAAAGAGCTGGAAAATATTATTAAAAATAGAAAATAAATATTGGAATATTTTGCAATATTCCACAATGTGTTTCCGGCTGTGATAGCCATACAAAACCTCAAATTACACCACAAAAGGGGGTTGCCCAGCTGGAAAAGAATAATTTTCCTGATTATCAACTCCACGCAGACCTAAACAGGGTCTTCAAAACTTGTAAATCCAACGCAGCCCTTAAAAAAGGGGTTTTCAAACCTGAAATCAATGATGGCTGCCCTATTAGGGCCTCTAACCCAAGTCACCAACCTCCATGAGCAAATCGCCACCCTCGAAAGCAATTACCAAACCCTAGCATGAAGTTGCCACCCTTCCAAAGCTGAAAATACTGAAAAAAATAGAATGTTGAAGCTCAATACAACACTTGTGTGAAGCTGTCCTCGATCTGAAATTAAGGGTTTGCGTCCCTAATTTCATTTACCAAAGAAGGGTTTCGTCTTCCAAGGTAGCAAGTTAAGCAAGCATGCTCAAACTCATAAATTTTATGCAAAAACATGGTAACCTTTCAATTGATCATCATTCCCCTTATACTCTTCATTTTCATCAAACCCTTCCCAAAAAGGGGCGCTCCACTTGGAAGGAGAGTTAGAGTAGTTTTAAAAAGATCATGCCTTATCTTCATTAAGGGTTAACCCATGCTCCAAAAGCCCCTTTTTAAGTCATAATCAAAAATAGAAAAGTGGTGGCCAACATAAAGTCTCTTAGACATTATTATTTAAGTATTTAGGAATAGTTTTTATTGTAAATAATAATATTATTCTAATCTCGAAAAGGGTACATTACACTTATCACCACCACCCTCCATATTGACACAACACCCCTTTGCCTGCAAAAGCCTTTGCCATGTCATGCACTCCAAGAAAAGATCTGATCATGGTCTATATCTTACACACAAATCTCTCCGCGTGTTCATTATATCACCGCTGATCAGCCCTCACATCTGCATTCAAAGTATCGCCTTGATGGCTGGATGCACCCATGGTTCGAACACATTCAACGCCAACATCACCACAGGCACTCTCATCTACTCAACCAGGGTTCAATTAGCATAAAAACAGCTATGCATTGGAACAGAAGTTGGGATTTCAATGGCATGAATACTTTTGGCATTCAATGGTCAGTTTGAAAGGAAGGTTTGTGTGGCTCTTCATTGTTGCAGTCCTTTCCAATTTCCTCAGATCTATACTTACTTTTGATCCAGGGGATCACCCTTCTCAAGACTTCAATCCACAATAATTATTTATAGCCTGGAGATGTCAACATGGCAGGCTTCAGTTAAGGACCACGCATGAGAAAAACATCATCAAATCTCAAGACAGATCTTATAATCAAATGCTCGCACATTCAGCATTAAAAGGAATGAGGGTTGGAGTCAAAGACTTCTAGCTGCAGCTATAAAAGGATCAAGCCCCTTAAGCAGATATATTTGTCTTAAACCAAAAATCAAAAAATTCTACGCAAGGTAATAATCACAAGTAAGAATGCAGTCTTTTTTGGTTAACCATCAGAACAGAGCTGCCAGGTTGGATCAACTTGCAACGGAAAAGCAGCCCATCATAGTGGAATATGATGACATAGTGGTCCCTAAACATGAAAAGTACACACCTCAACATTATGGTCAGCTCCCCAACCCAAGCATTAGGTACCTTTCACTCTTCCTGCCTTTTCCCATGGGTTAAAATCTAGTCATGAGAATATGGAAGCCTTCCAAGCCAGCCAACCCTTTTATATCCCAAGGCTCCCATCAAGGTCAGGACTCTTGAATGCTCTTGGACATCTTTCCCAGTTAAAAATAACCTTGCTGCTTCCGATATCCATCATCCAACTCATTAAATGTCTGCTCCTACCTCTGGTAGTGGGGGTTCTGGGTCTTCCGACAACAATGATCATAGTGCGACCAACAATGATGGTACCCCTGTGTTTTGGACAGTTGGTCATCCTCCTGATGCCCAGTTTGTTGAGAATCCAGTTGGAAGGGGCAACTTTTCCAATGAGGCCCATGGCAGTAACAGTAAGGGTACTCCCCTGATTCAAGCCTTCATTCCAGTAATGGAAGTCTCAAAATCCTCAATGACAACATAGGGATCCATGACATTCATAATTCTTTTCTGGAAAGGATAGTCTCTAATATGGAAACCTGCATTGTCTATTTAATCAATGTTTTCCAGTTATAGAACGAGAGGATTTATACTATCAAAAAGCTCCTGTTTGGCACAGCTGCTATTCATGATTGACGAGGAATGTCTGTCAAGGCACCAAAATCACCCTGCCGATCTGCATCAAGCAAGCCAAGGACAAGGTCATGCAGTAGGTGCCCTTGTGCCTACTGTTATACCAAGGCCTCAAGCTCCTCGACCTCCCCCCAACTGGCCTGAAGCCGAAATGATGCAAGTTGATGATCATGCCAACTTCAAAAATGCACGTAGATATGTTGAGCCTATAGGCTAAGTTGGCTTTTGTCCAAAGACTGGGACAGCAGGGTCAAATTCGTTCTTCTCACATCGGCAGTCTTTGGCTGTCCCATAGGCACTGTAAATTTTTGTATAACCACTGATTTAATAGTATAGTCGCCTAAGTCTCAGGGTCAAGTGGGTGTGGGGACATGGGTACAGGGTTTCTGGGATGGCAAAAAAAAATCCAGATTTTGGGGACAGTGGGGGACACCTATTAAAATAATAAAAAAAAATTAATATTTTAATATTTTAACTTTATTCAATGAAATTTAAGGGTTTAAACTTTATTTAATGTTTTTTTTGGATTTAATGGTTTTTTTGGTACTTTTAGGATTAACATTCAATGTTTTTGTGAAAATAACAACTTTTATTGGGGCAGGGGATTCTATTTTAAAGTAAAAACATCAGAAATTCAAAAAAAGTAATAAATTGGAGATGTCCCTCCAAGTCCCCAAAACATTTGGGACGTTCAAAGCATCACCAAAATATAGGGGACATGTCCCCACATAACACTGTTTAATAGGGCTTGCTCTAATTCTCTATGTGCCGACTGCCAACAGCGAATATTATCCTTTCAGCTCATTCCTTTTCTGCTTTTCTTCTGTAGTTTTTAGGTTGTTGGTATCTTTGGGTTCATGGATAATATGCTTTTCATGTTTGTTCTTTCTGGGATATGACCAATGTAATGGCTATCGGGTCTCAAAATCATGTTTGTCTTAGAAAGCTTCCCTCTTTCTAGACTAGCCAGAATGGAATATTATCCTTCAATTATTAATATATTTATCTTTTGCTGCAAAAAAGGGCATTGTGAAATGTACATGTTCACTTGTTCTCCAATTGTGTGCATCTATGATTGTAATTGTGGGCACTAAGACAAACCCTAAAAATGACGTTGAGATCATGGACATCATGCAGAGGTATTCGAGACATTACCTGGTACCTGAAATGAAACCATATCAAATCTGTTTCTTGACATTTATATATTACCAGTGTTATCGGGGGACATTCACCCATTGTTCCCACCTTTCCCTTGTACCAAACGTCCTTGATTTTTCATGGATAGGGGAACGAAGAGGAAACATCCCCCTTTACATTGAAAAAAGTGGGTCGTCCTATGATTTTGCGACCTCCTATGAACATCATCTTCCCCCTTCTCTCCCATCCATTACAAAACCTGCAAAGAGAACAACTAATGACATCCTAAGGATGTCAAGACATCCCTCGTTGTTAATGCCTATGCCTATATTCAACATTTCATCAGTGGCCCTAGCTCCATCACTATTGCTCAAAGCCGAGTTTTGTACTCTTTTTTGATACTAATATAACTTTACTCTTAACTTGATCAAAAAACAAAAATTCTACCAATCTTTATTCTCTACCTACAGTTGACTGGGCCCATATTGAGAGGGTCTAGACTCTCATGTTGCAGTGCATGATCCGTTGCAAACTTGCAAGCAAACAGTTCCTCAGTGCATCATCCAAGCTGAATTTGTCGCCCTACTACTATGCCTTGAGACTATATTTAGGGTTGCTTTCTACATCCACAAACTCAGATCCCTAGGGAACTTAGTTTTTGGTCGTGAGACGTATCCCTTCTTAGCACTTTACTCTTCAGAGAGGATTGCTTCACTAGTCCCCACCAGACGTTAGCACTATTGGTACTTTGAGACTAGGCTTCTCCTTTCTATTGGCTTCTCTGACACGCTACCCCCTTTCATGTATTCTTTAGACACCCCTCTCGGGCTCCTTCCCACAAAGGATGTCATCATTGGGACTGCCATAGAGGGCATCTACAGTCAGTATATCCAAACCCCCTGGATTGCCCCCCATGAGCTGCTTAGGCCCAAGCTTGCTTTCTATACTAAGCATTTCTTACAAGTGGTAGACGATATTATTCGTTGCCCTCACTATCTCTAGCACCATTGGTCTCACAGCTTAAGGTTTCCCTTTTGCCAGATGAGAGTTTGTTCTCACCAGTTATGGATTGAGACTGACCATCACATTCTCCATCACGACCAGATCACATTCTTTGCTCCCTCCAAAGGTGGATATCGAGGACCACTTCATTTTTAGATGCCCCATTTATGATAAGATCCAAGTAAGATATCACTGCCTCTATAGAGACTCAGTCAACAATCTAGCTACTTTCTTTAGATATACAAACTAGCAATGCCTAGCTCTTTATCTTTGTGAGGCTGTCCCCCTATGGTGCATATTCCTACAGAAGGAACCTAGAGGCTCTAGAGCTCCCACATTGATAACCTCTTTCTTTCTGCCCATCCAAGTGGTTGGTAACACTAAGCATCCTTTGGACACCAGTACATCACACATAAGAGTTGATAGATCAGTTAACCAACACTTCTCTTAGTACATCATTATACTCAAACTAATCAGATCTCCAAGCCTGCTATCTCTTGCTTTCGTGGCTTTGCTCCGCCCCGTCGATGTGGCTCTACCCCTCTCTGGCAACATGGATCTACTACTTTCCAACTTCCCCCTAGACCACAAGGGCAAAATGATATTACAAGCTTCTTTTCTACTACAAGAGTTACACCACCCTTGGATGTTAGGGGAGATTCTAGAGTAAGTGTCTTGCTTCCTCCTAGGATCCCCCAACTTGGCTCCTCCGACCCTGTATACTCACTGGACAATATTATCAAATCTCTCAATGATCGATAACGGCTCGGATGACTCCTCCACTTCAAGCACGGACAAGGACATTCGATAAGATTTGCCTACAGTCTTCATTAGCACATGCTTTTGGGGCTTTTGTTCGCCCCTCATTGTTATTTATATTGGTTTCTTTGCCACTTGTATTAGAGGTACACTATTCTATTTTGTCTTTTGTACTTTATTTCTTTGGTACGCCTCTAGGATTTTTTCTTCCTAGAACTTTCTATTGCTAATGGTTGTATCCTTTAATCCCATGGTCATTTGTGGACATTAATATAATTTCTTTCTTTCTACATTTCAAAAAGTTACATTCAACAACTACTGGAGCTTATTTGACATATCTTTTCAATTGTTGAAAAGAAAAAAGCATTTCAGTACTTATTCAATTTATTTCACCTCCTATGCTTATTATCCTCAAACTATCTACAGGAAAGTCATGGCAACAAAGTATAGTTCTAATAAATAATGCATTCTATAAAATGTTCCCAAATGGAACACACAACAAAATGCATCTACCAAAGCGAGAAAAAAATATATAAACATATGAAATCATCTTCTTGAACATATAATCACTCTGCTGGAAACATAATCTGGATGTAATTTTGATGCATGAGCTTGAGTGGGTTATTATATGTTGCAACTTGCAAGCTGTTGTTTTTAACAGTAGTTAGTCGTATGTAGAGTATATTGACAAACCTATGGAAAAGAAGTTGATGCAGGCTATGCAATGAAACAATGCCTAAAACAAAGCGTACATTCTTTTGTGTTGCCCTTACATCAAAATATGCATCAAGTACTAGAGTCAACAACAACCGGACAGTATCACCAACACAAAGTAATCATATAGCCACATAATGGATTATATCTAGGAATCTAATAGCAATAAACTGACTCATGATTAATGTGACAGTATCATTCAATGTTGGATCATGGATATATCATTTTATTTTAAAATTTAATTTAATTTCAGGTTATTTCAACTTGATTTAGTTTATAATGTTATTTGATTTTTTTAAAAATATTTTTATATGTATTTTTAAAAGCTGTCCCCCACCATCCCCGAAATCCAGGATTTTTTTTGCAATCCCTAAAAACACGTCCCCCATGTCCCAGAAGCTTATGTAACATTGACTATTACTATAATGTGTGGGGCAATTTCTGATTTGTGATCACTATTGCAGTCCTATGCTTAGTGCTGGTCAGCACTTTTTTGCAAAGTTTACCGTGACTAATTATTTCCAGCTTAGGCTTGTCTCAATCGAATGCAATGCATAGGAGTAACAAAGGTCTTGCTTTTGTAGAATAGCTTTGTCTGCTCAGCCCTCATTGTTATAGAATGTCCATGGAAGCACGGTAAAATGAGAATTAAACATGTGAATTCCATTAAAAATGTTCCTCTATGCCACATTGCTGAATTTTCTGAGGTTCAAAACCGCTGCCTGTAAATGAAATTACTGTAATAGTGACA
Organism: Torreya grandis; assembly: GCA_037957365.1. NCBI lineage: Eukaryota > Viridiplantae > Streptophyta > Pinopsida > Cupressales > Taxaceae > Torreya > Torreya grandis. Next base: position 2,597,627 of record JARHVA010000659.1, on the reverse strand, counting down.
TCATATGGTGCATTTCCCTTAAAAATCAATCAGCATCAGACACCCTTGCAGATCAAGCAGATAGTAACAGGTTATGTTATTTTAAATTTTACTAAGCTTTCAATTCATCGGATTTGTTTGTAATCACCTTTAAATCAGTGATTTATTCCTTAGTTGAGGTTGTATAGTGTAAGGGCTTGTGAATTTGCCACATTATTACTTTTTCTCTTTTGGTTGATGGGGCGACAACAGGCTATAGGAAAAAGGAACTAGGTGCTTGGAAAAGAGACTAATAGGAGGTTATTAGGATTTCCATTGCAATTTGGGCATCTTTCATCTTTTTTGAAATTTTCCTGTTTTCAACGATTTCATTTTTGAAGTTTGTTTCAGCTAAATATTCTGTTTTGGGGGCACTTTTTCAGTTTCTTTCGATGTGTTGACATCGAAGAAGGTAAAGGTGATAGAAAATTGTAGCAGTAATATGAATATCTTAAGGGGAAACATACCAATTTGCCTATCGAAATTGCCATTTTGACTGCAGAAATTGCCATGTGAAGAGAGTTAGATAAGAAACTTGTCAAATATATGGCAAATTCAAAGGAAGAGGAATTAAAACCAACCAACACAAAGGTACCAAGATCTGTGTAGTATTGTAGCAAGAATAACCATCTGTCGGAGGGTTGTTAGTTCAAACAAAATGTAAGCACTGCGCTGAAGTTTGTTTCAGCTAAATATTCTGTTTTAGGGGCACTTTTTCAGTTTCTTTCGATGTGTTGACATCAAAGAAGGTAAAGGTAATAGAGAGTTGTAGCAGTAATATGAATATCTGAAGAGGAAACATACCAGTTTGCCTATCAAAATTGCAATTTTTACTGCAGAAATTGCCATGAGAAGAGACTTAGATAAGAAACTTGTCAAATATATGGCAAATTCAAAGGACGAGGAATTAAAACCAACCAACACAAAGGTACCAAGATCTGTGTAGTTATTGTAGCAAGAATAACCATCTGTCGGAGGGTTGTTAGTTCAAACAAAAATGTAAGCACTGCGCAAGGCATAATCACTCATCTTAAGTGCTGGTATAGGTTCATCTGTAAACACTATTGCAGCAGAAATCATTGATCGGATCCATAATAGCTCAAGGATGCAAGTTCGTTTAAGCTAGAATTTTAAGATGCCTTCATTGAAGGAAGTTGTGAAGGTATGAAAAAGGTTTTTTCCAGAACCTGATGACAATAAGAAGTCAGAATGGATACAAGCTGATTATCTTATACAATGCAATTATAGGTTCAATTGTTTGCAATGACAAAAAATGTTGAAGAAAAAAGGGCTAAGAGAATGAAGAATTAGAGAAGCACAACAATTTCCAATCACGAACGAGAAAACAGGTTACATAGAGATAATATAACCATAGTGTAAATATGGAGCACAAAATGCATTGCATAACAACTAAGGCCAACTAGGCCTTAATGAGGGAAGGGCCTGCCAACAACCATGCTACATGCTAGACTTAAGGGTAGATGCCCATTGCAATGACACTAGACACGCTTACATGGTAAGAATTTGTTGGCAGATTTAAATTATCCCAATAATTCTTCCTTATTAGCATTACTTAATACAATAGCTTTATAATAAAATAATAACAAAATCAGCTATTCAAGTTTCTTGCTTAAGATCAGTCAAGAATTCAAATATAAACCATTTTTTGACATTACTAAACTAATTGTGTGTGTTAAATCTTCAACCCAAATGAAAACAGTTAGAAATGGGCGGCAAGAAAGACTTAGCAAGCATCAAGAATGATTTGCAAACCTGCATTGGGCTGTGAAATATCTCTATAAAGGGATAATCCTTTCTTTGACGAGCTATACAAAATCCTGGATACTTAGGGCATTCGACCTGTTTTAGAACAAGCAATCAACAACGCCGCTCATAGATGGCAAATATCAATGTTTAATAAATATTGTCCATGATTAGCAAAGTTGAGAGACATTTTTATCTCTGTACAGATTATTACAAGGTAACAACAAAAGCACAAATCACAATATGTTGTATACTTTATTGAATAAATGAATTCAGTAAAAACATTTGAGAACATGGACATTTTCATTTTGTTTCAATATACTGAAAAAGTTGATGATACTCTCATATAAAGTAGCATTACCAAAGCGCATAGCTACTCCAAAAGAATTGTGAGCTTAATGCAACCATTAAACCCCAATCATCCAAAGTACACATAGCATAATCACACGTCTCTTCTCAAACCCCCAGAATATGTTTGACATACAATTTCACCCTATGCTTTTAGATGAGTTTCATCTAAGATGAGATTTTTTAAATTGATGCTGTCAAGAAAATAATCATCAATGAATCACATTTTGTTACAAATCCTTTCTGCTCACTGGGTATAAGCCAATTGTTAAACTTAGATCATAATATATAATAAGTCTTAAGACACATTTTTTTATTATACAATAAATTCAATCATGGCAGAACCAAATTCAAACTATTTTGATCAAATCAAAACATCTTTGAACTTAACATCAAATAAGAAAAATGGCATATTGGTAATATTTAAAGCTTGAAAGTGAAAACAACTTATGTATTGCAGTTTTAGGTTGGCTTTATAACCCCCACTAAAGAAGCTAAGAGCAAAACATCCTACAGGACTTCTGCAAATCAGTGCCCCCTTCATGGTATGAAAAACATATTAAAATACAATGGGGCCTCCATAGGTGACCCTGGTACTGCTGGAAGAGGGGACCTAATAAGGAAGGCCAATGGGTAGGTTTCAAGCTTCTATGCCATGGGCTCGAATATCAACTATAATAATACAGGGAAATTGGAAGCTTTAACCTAAGGTTTAAAGGTCACCATTAATTTCAACATATAGAGGCAGTCTGACAATGTTATCGATGGCACAAATGTTTGTTATTGTAATAATTGCAGGCTTTCTAGCTTATTGGAAAAGGGAATTTGCTTATCCAAAAACTTTACTAAAGTTTTTTTGCACACTGCTACAGAAGTCTAAACAAGACAGTTGACTTACTTGCTAATAAATCAGTAGGTCTTTTAAGGAACACAGTCTTGAAAAAAAAATTGGATCACTATCGTCTGGGGGATTTCTTCCTTGGTCTCCAGGGCTTTGTTAACAGTTGAAAAACCCTAGCCTTGTTACTAGTGTCCCCTGGAGTCTATTTATTTTTCCCATTGAGTTCAATTGAACTGGTTCTCTTGATAGGTATATCCCTTCCTCAATTGTTATTGATTACTAAAGTTATGAGAACCTAAATTTTAAGAACTGACGGTCATTTCAAAAGTAGGGCAACATACAGCATTCAATGCTTCGAGAAGCCTGTTCCAAATCTGCCTCATTATGTCTGGTCTTGTGGTGGTGATTGAGCTTGCAGTTCAATTTTCCCTGTACGCTTCAAAGGGTTTTGTTTCCCTTGGACTAAAGCTCTCCTCTGCTCCTCTTTGTCTGATCCATTTCACATGCAGGTGACAGTCAGGCAATCCTCCAAGCATGTGCAACATAGTAAAATTTCATTTCCAGTTTTACTTCGATGAACTTACTTTCTTAGATGACTTTGATAATCTATAACATGAGAGAGATATTTATCGTGGAACCGACATTGGATGGTTATTTATTATATATGGACCGTTTCATAGAAGGAAATCACTAATTGAATTATTTCAATAACGAATAGCTCACTGTGATGTGTAGCATCTAGAATGGAACAACTCCTCAAGGTAAGCAGCCTGTTATGTTTTCCCCCAAAGCAATTATAGACACCTTATCCTTGACAATATTGATTCTTTTTGTTTCACAAATAAACATTTAAGGCCCTTTATTCCATGTCTCCTGTCATAGCGGTAAGACGAAGTGATTAACATAAAGCTGACCTTGGTTGAAGCCCCGCTGGGCATGCTCCATTGTGTTATTGTGACAGTGATAAGGCAGGCCATACATGTAGAATGTAGAATGATTACAAAGATACTAGACTACCCATAATAGCAGATACAGAATAGCAAAGAGACTAGACTACCAACAAGTGAATTTACAGAATAGTAATTGTATAACGTGCCATGGCAGAGGTGAGTATCAAAACAATAACATCTTTGTAGTCATAAAAGATAGCCCTCCGTACAATTCATGCAGTACAAGGAGGCCTTGATACCAACGCCCTTTCCCCGACATGCATCATTCTATTCGCACTACAAGAAGACCCACCAGTTGTTGATTAGACACAACCATCAACAACCAAACTAATGACAACCTGTTACAAAGCTACCTAACACAAACAATACAATCACTAACCACATAACAACATCAGCTACTAACATATAATTAATAAAATGCTGATAACAATATTGATGGTCTACATTATTACCCCCCACCGCAACCCACCCAAAAAAAAAACACATTGGAGTCCCTTCTGACACAACGCATATACAAATGATGATCTGTGAAGCAAAAATTGCAAAATACTCATGCTGAAAATACCTCTGGGAAAACTCTAGAGCTTTTAACAAATATGGCACGCTGGAGTTGTCCACACAAAACCACTACCCAACATGATTTTGTAACCCCACAAATCCAATCGTGATTTTTTTAATAGCAATTCCTCCTGATGTGAGAGCAAAAGACTGAACATCTCTAACCATATGGTGGTGCCAAGATTGAAGTCACTGAACAATACGACGGCATGGCATTCAACAAGGGGGTCATATGGCAGTAGAGTGGACTCGTCTACAAGATGGAGCTACCACTGTAGGTGGTCATATGGCTGGAAGGTGATCCGTTGTGGTCGTCATACAGCTGCAGGTGGTTGGATGCAGGTGATCGGCTGTGGTGGTTGTATGGCAGCAGGTGATCAACTACAAGGTGGTTGTACAACTGCAGGTTGTTGTATGGCTACAGGTGGTTGGTGCAGGTATTTGCCATGCTGCAAGTGGTTATTTGCAAAGTGGTCGTATGCTGCAAGTAGTCAGTTGCAGGGGTTTGTGCGGCTGCAGGTGGTCAACTACAAGGTGGTTGTACACTATACGTAATTGTTTGCAGGTGGTATGATTGGCTCTCTATCATCAATCAAGAGCTCTTCTATCCCGTATATATTTGTTTCATACACGGCAGGCTCGACAACGGAAAAGGATTCTATATCTATAGCGGCCCTATATATAGATAGTGGGAATTGAAGTGAAGCTAGCTTGAGATATTTATGCGCCCCTATCAAGGCCATTGGGAGAGGAGAGCACTCAACCTTACCAGATGGGAGAGATTCACACAATGTATATACATTTCCGGCTGGGCTAGGCCAGAGTGGAGGGGACTGGTCGAGGGCCCCCTATCCTATATAGTCCTCTATGCACCCCTAGATATAGTTGGGTCGAGATGGGGATTCTCTGTGCTTCTATCTCAAACTCTGTTTCAAACTAGACTTCCCTCGAAATGAGGAGGCTCAATCGAATCCTTGTTGGATTCTGTAGAATCTTTTGTAGACCTTACCAACTGTATTCAGTTGGCAAGGTCAGCACTACCTTCTTCTGGAAGGGGCAGTTTCCTTGCAACCTCCACCCACTATGAACTTATGAATGTTGTGCATTACTCCAATAACAGCTAAATCCTTCCTAGGTTTCGGCTCCAGCTTCAGATTTCACTATTTTACCATACTTTTCTTGAATGTTTTGCATAGGTGGCTGCCACTTGTTGCAAACTCTGTCCATAGTTTTCTTGAATGTTTTGCATAGGTGGCTGCCATTTGTTGCAACCTCTATCTATGCCCTTGTTGTTCAAAGAGTCTCATAGAATGTCAAATTTTTTGGTCTCCTTTGCCACAATGCTTTCTTTATCACCTTTATTTGGGCTCGTACATTGTCAATCTTCATTTTTTTCTCCATCTTCACAACAACACCTTTCCTCATACGTTTGTAAAATTTGTTCTTGTTGTTTTTCCCTATCACACCCTACTCAAAGATCTTGTATCGCAAGATAGTGCCTTGTAAGAAGTCTTGGTAGTTGGTCAAGCAATTAGTCTACCTCTTTAGATACAGCCAAGTTGCCTCATATAGCTTCACTGGGAATGAGGGTTCCTTCAAATTATTCTTTCACATTGTATGAATTAAATTTAGATATGCAAACAAAGTAAACTAATCCTAATCTAAGCTAAATTTCAACTAAGCTAGAGCAACAAATACAAAAACGAACAACCAAAACTTCACTCTTTGAATACAAGATTTCTTCATTGCGATGTATATCCGATTTGCTTATTATGTGGTGCTCACTCCATCAATGCAAAGAGAGAACGGGCAGCGTTTTGGTGCAAAAGGAAGACTTTTATTCGCTTTGATTTGCTTTGTGTGCAAGAGCTCTACATCTTGCAATTCCAAAATATATAATTGCAATTGTGATGCTTGATTGTAATTGTGATGTCTAAAATTTGTGATGATTGAAAATGGAGATTTGCAAGCTTATCTATAGATGCTTGGAAAAAGATCCAACGGTGGAGGATCATTTGGACTTTTTCAATGCTCCACGTGATCAACGGTGGAGGATAAGTCCTCATCCATGAGGATGGATACCTTTTCAACCTGGTTGAGAAAAGAGTGGGTTTGGTTAGCTGACTCAACAAGACTTAGTCAATTTGCTTGACAACTCAAGGGCAGAGTCATAAGAGATAGAGAATTTTGTGCATTTGGTTGCGATGAGGAAGAAAAAGGTGGGAAAAGATTTGAATGGATCGAAAATCCAGATTTTATTATTTAAAATAAGGATTTAAGGGTGTACAATTGACTTATTCAATATGTTGAATTATTCAATTATTTAATTATGAGAGGAAATGTTATTTATTAATTTAAGAAGAATTTATTAATAGATTAGGTGCATTTCGACACTAAATGAAATTTAAGTGTTTATATTTGCCCCTCTTTGAAATAGTGTTGCAAAGCAATATTGTTTTGAAGAATAGTAGAAGTAGAATGTTGATGATTACAAAGAAAAAACTTGCCCCAAATGAATGAAAATGAGTGTGATGATGCCCCATCGAGGGTTTGTGCGAGAAAACGAACAAAAGCTCAAAATTGATGATAAGAAGAAATGGTTAAAATGATGTGGACAAACGATAAATTAATTTATGTCCGAATTGATGTCAAATTTGCAAGTTATTGGTTGCATAAAAAGGTTGCCTCTAGTTAATTAAAACTAGAGTATGGATTTAAAAAACAATAGTTTAACAATTCAGAGATTGCACGATTATTGTTATTGCTAATGACGCAAGGGTCAATTGAGCATATGTGGGAACGATATATCCCAGCAATAATAAACTACAGATCTATAAATAGAAAAAAGGTATTGAGTTTGCAAATGCTTTTGTTGATTTTACGCTTGATAGATGATCGCAAGATTTTGAATACAAATCCAAAATAAATTGATTTAATATCACTTGACATTTGAAAAAAAATGGATGAAGAATGATTTGAATGAAGGGAGGGAAATAAGAACACTGTCATCAATAATACAAATACTTGTCTCAATACTAATGTTTGCAAAATTGTAGAGGGTACATGTAAAACTATTTACCCCTAGTTGTTAAATGCTAGAGAAGATATTGGAAGAAATACATTTCCCACTTTATAGACTGCATGCTAGGATTGTGCTCGGACTCAGGTGTCTCACAAGCAGATTTGGAAACGATGTATCCCAATGATGGTAAGCCATAGGCTAGAAAATGAAAAATATAGATTGTCCAACTTGTGATAAAGATTTACAAAATTGATATTTGCAAGCATTGATAAGGAGATATAACACTTTGATTAAATGACAGTAGAAAATGTGGATGAAATGGCTTGGATGGATGATGGTGGCCGAATCAACCCTAGATACCCCGTGTCTCTAAGCGTTGCCTACATAATCCACCGTGGACAAAGTCGATTGGGGATATCAAGCCAGATGTAGTTCTCCCAATACGGGAAGAGAAGTGGTGATGTAATATAAGATTGACACATGGATGCTATTAACATACTTAAGTCAATGATTGCACATTGTGATTGGATAATGGAGAAATGATGGAAATTGTGATTTTGTCGGTCCCAATCGACAAGTGCGTGAGATTGAATGGAAAGATTAGGAAATGATTTTCGATGATTGATATGGAAGCATTAATAAATAAATGAAGCAACTACATGGATTAATGATGATGGATCAAATGATTCGACAACATGGATGAGATAAAGATGGATGGAAGAGAGATATGACACACATGCTTTGTCTCAAAACGTGAGATGGTTTGATAGTTGCCTTGTATTTATTTCGTTCTTTGCATTGGATTTCCAACAATAATTCCAACCGAGTAACAGTTGAGCAACCTGATTTTTGATATTGCACATGACAATATGCACCAATGGTCTAGAAAAACCATGTTGGCTATCGTGTGATACACGTAAGGACTAATAGATTCACAAAGACAAAACTTAGTGCATCATGATATGGAAGATCTAAGTAGCCGATACGGGTATGGGTACGTGGATACAATGGATTTTTTTGGGGTGGTTTGGGTACAGCTGGGTACTACCGTACAAAAATATATATAAAAAAATTAAAAATATAAAAACATAGCCATATAAGCAAAAGCAACCACATAATATGCATAGCGGAAACAAAATAAGTTAAATAACCACAAAACATACTCATAATTTCAATATCAAAGGTCAAACTTTGAATAGTTTTATAAATTATAAATAGGTACATAGTGCAAATGTTACAAATTACAATGTATGGAAAACAATAAAGACAACTCAGCATTCGCTATAGTCTATATTATTTTTTTTTTAAATCATCTTTGGCTCCCATGTCTTCATCATGATATGGTTCATTAGAGCCACAAGCAACAACAATGCCACTCCCACTAGCTGCACTAAGCAGGGCCTGTGAAGCAATCTCCGAATCTGTATCAAGCAATGAAAGGTAGGCAGCGACGACATCGTCACTAGTCTCTGGGTCCACATCCCAACACTTTGTTGCCCCTTTCTTGAACTCAAGTTGCTTGTTCGAGAGAACACGTAAGTTGGAATGGACATAGACCAAGTCCTCTACGTTTTTCGCCACCAACTTGTTGCACTTCACTTGATGGATAAAGTTGTAGGTACCCCAGTTTCGCTCGACGGAGGAGAAACTTGCAACCTATTGAAGCAAGCCACAAAGTCAATTTATATTAGAATTTATAAAAATTAAAAAGACAAAAGTTAAAACAAAACATATAAATGAACAAGAAAGGTAGAGAGTTTTTTTTTTTTTTAAATCCTACTTATGATAGAATTTTAATAGCAAGTGGTTGAAGGTGGGTGCATGCTTGCCCATGGAGGTACCACCAAAATTGAGCTTCATTCTCGTACTTGTCACGGATGGCAGCAAGGGAGTGACCCGCGAAGGATATGAAATGTGCAAACTCTTCCCTTAGTCTTCAATTTTTGGATCAGGGAAGAGTCTAGAAAATGCCACTTTATATCCCTCGCTAACCTCAACATCCCTATATGGTGCGACCCTCCTAGGCAAAGAAAGGATCTTTCTACTGTAATATTTGGGCATCAAGGCAAAAGCATGAAGATGTAATGGGGTGGTCATTTTGTTTCACCTTTCAATGAAATGTGACTGCACTTCCTTAAAGAACCTCTCCATGGGATCTTTCTCTTTGGCATTTATGATGGATCTAATGTTCTCAATCATTAAGTCAATTCCATCATAAAGCTCACCCAAACATGGATGATCCATGTCCACATATCTCAACATGCCGACAATGGGCTTAGTAAAACTAAACAAATACTCCACACGTTCCCACCATGCATCATCAAGAATCCACATTTTCACATTTGTGGCTCTCAGTGTTTGTCTGCCTCCATATACTCCAAAGGTTGTTAATGACCATGGTACTCAATGCCTCACGCACCTGAACAAGTCGTCTCAAGACGAGGATATGTGAGCCAAACCGAGTCTTAGCAACCTAACACCAAATCAAAACAAATTAAAATTAAAATTAAAAAAAGTGTTCAAATTACAAACTTACAGAATTAAATATTAAATTAAAAAAATATATAAACATGATTCATAAATAAAATTTAAATAAAATGTAACCTTCAACAACTGCAACTTCGAGAAGGTCCTGAAGATGCCTTGGGACAAATGATGGTTAGATATGAACATCTGGATCTCGCTCCTTTGCTCATAGACTTGTTTGATCCAATCAATTTTTGTGCCCAATTTTTGTAACATAAGGTTGAAGGAATGAATGGCACAAGGTGTCCAAAATATGTGCCCATACCTCTCCTCAACCAACATGCTTGCAACTTTACTTTTAGTGTTGTCCTTAATAACTTGGACAACGTTTTGAGGCCCCACCGCCTCAATGGACTCTATCAAGATGTTGGCGATGAATCATGCATTTTTCACTTGCCCCTCACAATCAACGGCCCTCGAAAACATTGGCCCTTTAGGGCTCACTGTGACCATATTAATCAATGGTCTATTTTCTATATCTTTCCATCCATCAAAAATGGACACCCCTGTCTTGACCCACGAATCCCTAATGGGCTTCAATTCATCTTCAAATTTTTTCTTTTCTTTTGTCAACAAGGTGGTTCGCACCTTTCATACCCTGGGCCAATGAACCCTTTAGAGGCAGCATTGATAAATCTCACTATATCGTGCTAATATGGTGATCTAACAACACTAAATGAAAGCCCACATGCATAGAGGCAACATGCAATACTCTGCTCTGCTATGTCCCTTGACTCATTCTGCAATGACCTTTCTAATGGGCTCGAATCTTTTGTTCCCTTACGAGCAAGAGGTGAATCCTCTTTCTCTACGACCACGTCAGGTGTAGCAAGAAATGGGTGTGATGGGGCAGCCATACTAAGATGAGATTGATCAATATCCATAGGGGTTGATCCTTTCTTGCTCAAAGGATGGTTATGTCTTTTATCAAAAAAGACATCTGCTTCTTGTTTTTTGATATATGCAAAAACCTTTGCATGTGGCAAGCTCTTTCTTGGTTTTCCATTTATACTCGGCCCACCACAAGTTTTGATTCTTTCGCCTGGAATTGCACACAAATGGGCTTTCACCCGTTTATATGAGCTCTTGAATTGATAGCCACATTCTAAACATTGCCAAAGGAAACACCCTCCACCTAGTAGTTGTTCAAGCAATGTCACATACTTCCAAAGAGGGTCTCAAGCATTGGCTCTGGAGGGTAACCCTTGGCCCACTGAACTAGCACTTGCATCAACAGACATTTTGGCAAATCTGAGATCCCTATAACCCCTGATAAAATTATAATACTAATTAATGTTGTTATATTTAGCATTTGTTGAAAAAATATTTAAAATTTATTAAAAAAACAACAGAAATCAAAACTAATTAAAAAACATACATTTAAATTTAAAAACTTCAAAAAAAAGTTAAAACCCTAGAAGCCTTTGGTATATGAATTTTTTTTTAACATTGAATTGTCCGATGAGTAATCCGTATAAGGGATAACTAGGGTATGTAACTAAGGACAAGGGATTTTTTTTTTTAATTGTTTTCTTTGGATTTTTTAATATTCAGTTGGATTTTCTAATGTTTTGGATTTTGTTGGAATTTCTAATGTTTTTGGATTTATTTTTTATTTTTTTTGGATTTATAGGTGTATATACAAAGAATATCAGCAAAGGGAAAACTATATTCTAGCACCAAAGAGTGAGTGGTAGTGGATGGAAAGAATAAATTATATACAGAGTATGGATGAATAGGAATGGATTGGAATTAAGATGACAACTCTAGGGAACACATGAGGTAAGAACCAAGTGTTTAATCGTCAAAATAGCATTGCAAGGACACACCAAGATGTTTCTAAGAACATGTCTCAAGACGTTTCCACTTCCTTATCAAGGTCAAAACGGGAAGGATGGTTTTATGATGGCAAGGATTGGATGGATCTTGATGAGTTAGGGATTAAATGGATAAGGATGTGTTTGGATAGGTAAGGGTATGATGGTAAAGGATGGGATTAAAAAAGTTGTAGGATGGGTAGGGATGGAGGGATGATTTAGAATGCATAGGATTGAAATGGAATGAGCTTGCCCCCAAGTGTAGGGTACTTGTAGACAACTGATTATTTTACCCCTGATGCTGAAAAATCGGTTTTCATCATGGTACTTGCCCAATACACCATAGAAACGATTTTCACATTTGGACGAATTTATTTCTCTTTCTATTTTTTTTTTGTTTGCTTTGTTTTTTTTTTGTTTTTTTTTTTTGGGGGGGGGGATTTTTGACATCTCAATTATAAAAGGGTTCAAGATGCATAATGCTTACCACTATTAATATTTTAGGTATGCGCTCCAAAGATGTCTTCATTAACTTCATTGATTTCTAAGTTGGCCTTTTTCCAAATTTACCAAGATATAGTCATAGCCCCTACGATAGAGGGCGCTGCCATACAAGGTGAAGCGAGAAGTATGTTGGATGAAGGATGTGTGTTGAGTGCATGAAGGATTTGGATGGATGGAATAATAGTGGGGATGAGTATATGGGTCATGATGTCAAGGGTGAATGGGACCAACAATCTCACATTCAACAAGCTTGGGAGTAACTACAAGTGGGATGATTTGGGAATTCAATGTTTTTCAATGATATTTTCAATTTGTGATAGGGATTCATCCTGCAAATGTGCTAATGTAGAAGATATATTAATTTTCTCATCCATCAATGCCATAGAAAGGTTTTTACCAAAAGATTCTTCTTGATTGTTTTGATTGGGATTTATATTTGGATTGTCCAATAATGCCTCAAAGAGGTTTTCACTAAGGGACTCATATTTTTGATTTTCTAAATTTCGATTTGATTTTTTACTGCAATTTGTATTTTGATCATCTGATAGTGTCTCAATGAGATTTTCACTAGGAGATGTCAATTTTATATTTAGACTATAGGATTTATTTTGATTGAAGTACACTTGTTTTTCAAAATATGCAGATGTTTCTTGATGTTCTTCTGACAGAAGACCGGCTAGGAAGTCTACAATTATTTTATTATCATGGAAGGAAGTTAAATGTAAGTAAGATCATTGGTCCCAATCAATAGGTGCAGGATACTAACTTGCAAGATGGAAAGCAGGAATGGTGATGTTTATGATAGGAGTGATGGCAGCAAAGTCCTCGTAGAGACTATGAATGGATCCTATTTTAATTATGGATGAAGTTTTCTTAGAAACCACAAAAGTATCACTAACATCTTTACATTGATTTTCAAATGGTTTGTAGCTGATGCTATGGGGTCTAACATTTACTTTGAAATGGACGGGTTCGATAATTCCTTGCTCATGGATTATTTTATCTGAAAGTACCTCTATCCTTGCCTTTGCTGGATTCCATGCCACTTCATGCTTTGTTATGCATCATAGTCAATCAGGTAGTTCCTATACTTGAGAGCAGATTTGAATGTATCCCAAGTAGAGATGGGGGGAATGCCCAAATTCTTGAGAGTAGCTTTATGGCTATGCCACCAAGTGAGTGCATAACCAGCCATTCTTGCTCTTGCACGTGAGTTTTTTCCCATCTCATCGTAATCAAAGGCTTCAAAATAAACTTCCAATTGTTCCAACCATAGTCTGCATACTTGTCCTCAGAGAGTACTCACCCAAGGAAAAAAAAATTACTCGGCAAATACTCGGTGAATACTTGCCAATACTCGACAATATGTTTTTCGCAGTTTTGCAGTTTACTGTGCGTGTAAACCTTTTTGGCGAGTATATACACAGTACTCAACGAGCATTGTGTACATAATTGCTAATTGAAAAAAAAAAATTGCCAGTTTTTATGGCAAATACTCACCCAGGTAATTTCTCAGCAATTACTCGCATACTCAGGCATACTCGATGAGTATGAGAACTATGGTTCCAACCATCTATCCAACTTCTCCACATCAATTTCTTCTTCAGAGGGGCTGGTAACAAATTTGTTATCATGCTGAATTGGAGGGGGATTCTTGCTGGTTGATAATTTCTCAGCCTTCTCTTGAGAATCTTCATCTTCGGAAAAAAGCTTCTCAACTTTTCAGCACACTAGCATCTCCATCATACTAGATAGATTTTCCACTTCACATACCAATTTCTGCTCTTCCGGCTCAATCTCTCTTTCACCTCTTTTTGCCTGCTCTTGGAGTCATACAACCTGCAAAGCCTCCAACAACTCCAGATTATAGCTCTAATACCAATTGATATACCTAAACTGAGTCTTTTCTCAATTCAAACCTGAAAACTACTTATACTTTGCTTCAAAACCGAAAATACACAGATTATTCATAAAAACCTGCTTGAAGTAGCTCAAAAATAAGAGTAAAATGAATATTCATGTAAAAAAAATTGCAAAAAAATAGAGAGATAACAATGGAACAGCAATGAATGGTTCAAAACCATACCATAACACTCTGATTTACAGTGTAACACCCAGGTGGGAAAACAGGAGCAACTTGTAAATGGTTTTTTATTGCTCATAATGGCCATGTTCATAGCAAACACCGCAAGCATGTGACCCTCTATGGTATAGAACTCAATGAGAACTCCCTGGCCCAACTCTGTTTGCTATAGAGGAGCTTTTTTAAAGACTTCTACAGCTGGAAAACTTCAGATCCGAAAACTACCTCCTCCCACACAACATAATCCTTTTTCTTAAGCCTTGCCTTGTCGGCTGGGCATTGGAACCGAGCGGCCACAGGTTCCTCTTCCATGTAAGTAGATGAACAGTCCCTCTGGCATTTAGTGAGATTGCATTTCTTTTCTTGTCTTGTCTTGAACCTCGTTTTTTCTCTTTTTGCCTTTTATGTGTTTTTTTGTTTTTTCTTCTTTTTGCCTTTTATGTGTTTTTTTGTTTTTTTCTCATCTTATATTGACCCAAATGATCCATTCTGGATGAATAATATGCCCATAGCCATAGACCAGTCCCAAATCACATTCTTAGGTGGGTTTTAGGGCTCTCATAGTATAAGATGATGGCAGAGGATCAATGACAATTTGTATACTACTGTATGGTCATGTTTTAACATCTTTGTAGTTTTATATTCTTGTATCTAACACGACACATCTTAGCCACTTCATTGAGATGAGGCACAACACGTTGCTAGCAGTCACACTGGCTTCTTGTTAGTTACTTACAAACAGCAAGAAAAATTCTTTTTCCTGAATGTAACCTTTAAAAAACCTTTTTCAAGCTAGAAAAAATGGATGGTGCTTGTAACCAGATTTAGACAGTTTACCCTCTTTTAACAAGATAATTTACAAGTAGTGGGAGCCTCCGTAGATTAGTATTATTTAGATATTTTTAATTTTGTGATATTTTTCACTACCTTGAGTATTTTTAATACCAAAGTCATCACTTTGATGACTACTGACTACTTTCCGTGAGTAATCATTTATCTATGACTTTTTAACTTGTGTAAATTGGTGAATGATTCACAGGGCAAGGGGACCCACAAAGCACACAAGCACCACTGAGCATTTGTTTGTATCGAGGAGGAACAATGATTTTTGTAAAATCCACCACTCTGGGCTTTTCACCTTATAGCCTCTTCCCAATTAGCAAAGCTTTTGTGTGCATGTATGCCTTATAAGGCATCCTTCACTCACAATTAATACCAATGTTGGGTATTTATATTTTTTGAGGTCAGAATCATGTTTGATAGTATACTCTTTCTTGAGCTCATGGTATACTTAAAATCTCTATACACAGAGAAGAACCTTCGTCAACCACCTCTTGCCTTAGCAGTGGTGATTTTCCTACATAATAAATCAATAAAATCATATTTACCATCAAAAGAAACAAGAAACCCAGGATCTGGTCAAAAACAGTGCATTTGGTAATACATTTAGCAAAAACACAAAAAAAGATTATCTGCAGCCAGTTTAAAATTGCAGTGTCTAGTAATATTTACTAATTAAGTATAAACATGGAGCAGATTATGATGAGTCCATCATTATTCACATGCAATCTGCTGCAATTGATCGATATGCATTCATGATGCTTGATCTGACTTGCAAGTCACAGTAGTAATTGCATACGCGCATAAATTTTATGTGGGGATGGAATTCTGCTGCAGATGCATCCAGCATTCGATCAAGGTGCTGTGTATATGGGCATCTGCAATCAACATTTGCAAACAAATGAATAAATATTCTTATAAAAGCACCACAAGAATTGATTCTAAACATAGCGGTCATATTAGAGCACAAGATGATATCTCTTTATCAGTTACAAGTCATTTATGGAGAAGCCAATTGAATCACAGCATACTGCATGCTTAAGAGTGGTGTGTCAGATTTGAATGATCCCAACATGCTACATACTTAAATGTGGCATGTCAGATTAGACTAATCCCAGCATGCTTCTCTCTATGCAGTGCCATGTCCGATTAGGGAAACATACCTTATCGTAAAGGCTACAACAACAGGATAGCCTTCATGCAGAAGTTGCACAAACTGACGCTCAGACTTGAATTCAATTACTTGTGAGGGCCCAATATCCCTTGGATAACCTGTATAGTATCTGAAATTACACAGGTAGTTAAAGGTATTGGTAACATTAAACTTTTCAAAAGAATATTGAGAACAGCATACCAGAAACCAGTCTAAAATTCAGAGAAAAGACCATCTAGAATACTTAATAGACGAAGACAAATACTGAAGTAGCCGTAGAAATGCATGTCAGATGCCTATATAATATAACAGTAATAATTACAATTTATGATAATAATAATTATAAAAAAAATCTAATCCCAATTTATGATAATCGTGATTACATCAAACATTAAAGAGAAACAAGTTCAACTTAACATGCCATTGTTGACAGCTATCAAAAAGACAATAGCATAAGCAGTTTCCTCCATGATCTTAAAGAGATCGTGTCCATTGCCATCCTACCAACCGACAGTATGCTGCTAAAAACTTTTATTTCAATATAAGTTAACACCCTCCACCTAATATGGGACCTTATACCGGAAACTATAGGACAAGCCTACTTCTCAAAAACTATTCTTAAGTAGAAGAATAAGCCACCAATAAGCTAGGCTTTTAACTTAGCCTAAAGCATGGTAAGGGATCGTGCAGACAATTTATTTCCTTAATGTCTGCCTAACAAGACCAGAATCCCCCTTGTGAACAAGCCAAGCAGCTCTATACCCCCCTCAAACTTCTACAGCTAGAGAAAGAAACTTTTACAACCCTGATTAGGCCTACGATTCATCAACTGTAATTTCAAATCAATAAGTATATCAGACATAACCCCCTTAAAGGAAGTTTTACAGTCCTGATCAGGCCTACACTTCATCATCTATAGTCTCAATATCAAGAAAAGTATCAGACAAAAATATACTTTAAGAAACCCTTTGATATCCACATGACCTCCTTTCTTGGATTATGATATATTTGCATCATGCCAACATCAAAATGTTATTTTATGACATCACTGTTATTGACACAGTTATCAAAGAAACAGAAATTTTCTTACTTTTTCATATTTTACTCATGCTTAACTGGCCAGCCTGCTGACATCAGCCAACCTATTAGCAAAAATAAAATAGTTTTCATAGTGGAGAGAAGAGTAGCGCACAGAGGCAGACTGGAATTTTCTCCTAAATTGTCTTAATTAAATCCTTAGACCTATGATCATTACTCCCACACCCTCCCCTAATGATCAAACTGGAAGGTGTTATCCTTAAAGTGGATACCAGCACCGCAGAAATCACATGTTCTTCTATGATTTATGTCCATACTCTCTGCCAAATAAATCCTGTAAAATTCCCCATTGTATGGAAAACCCTGTTACACCCCCTGTCAGTCCCAAACACTTATCAAAGTGCAATTTTCATCCAGCCGAACTCCTTTGATTTCAATGAGCAAAGATACACACCACTTTCAATGATTTAATTCCCTTCATACATTTCTGACTTTTCCAACAACCGGGTTGACACAATCTACAACTGGATTAATTATACTCGGGGAAGTTCAGTGTGCTACAGTGGGGATACAGTCATCTTGCATTGATATTCTTAGGCTGCTAGAAGTCTCATAACAACTACACTCTGCTTGCTAAGTTTTTGACAAAATTACTTGATTTGCACGTTTCTTGTTTTCATATAGTTTTTAATCTCATTTGGTGTACTCAGTGTTGTTTAAGCTTGAGAATTAGTCTTATACATCATCATGGATTTATGCTGCATCATATTGCACACCATATTAAGTTTTTCCTTGTCATTAGTGTTGTTTAAGCTTGAGAACTGGTCTTATACATCATCATAGGTTTATGCCGCACCATATTGCATATCATATTAATTTTTTTCTTGTCATTCCATTGACTGTACTCATTCCCAAATTCAGTTTTCAGCCAAGTCTAGGTTTTTAGGTGCCTAAAAGTCTTTTGCTTGTGTAACATACAAGATAGTTTGCATTCTTTCATCTTCTACCTGATTTGCATCCAAATCTGCTGTTCTCAACCATCTACCAGTCTGATTTTTAGTCTTGCACGTAGTTGTGAATATCATCGGCCTCAACCTTGCATCCTAGTGATATCATACATCATTGTCTCTTTTGTCTGAAAGGGTGTTTGATCAAAAGTGATTGTGCCTAAATAAAGAATGATTGTTTCCTCTGCCTGTGTTTGGCCCACGAGGTGCTGATCCAAGGGTAAATTATTAAGAAGTTATAATGAAAAATATTTTCACTATATTTCATGGCTATAAATATTAAATATGTTCAAATGAACATCAAATATAACACCTACCAATGAGAAATATTTTCACTATATTTCACGGCTATAAATATTAAATATGTTCAAATGAACATCAAATATAACACCTACCACAAAGGACGGTTAGGGTTACTAGTTACGGTTACGGTTAGGTTTAGGTTTTTTTAAGTTTTAGGTGTATTCAAGTTTTTTTTTTAACTCTAGACAATATTTCAAATCACAGCATCATACGAGGCTTTATGGATTGATTTGCTGAAAAAAGGGCCAAAAACCAGGTTGGAAAAAGCATTTTGGGCCAAGTACAGTGATTAATCACGTTTAAATCGCACGTTCTGCTACTATTATTTGGCACTTATCCCTCTTAACAAATTCTACTCTATGTGGGTGTTACAACAACCATGCCCAAAATGATTTAGTACAGTTTATCCTATGTTTCTATGATATTAAAATTTACGTATCTAGCATTCTCATATGCTCTCATAGAAACTCTCTATGTCACTTTAAGCTTGCACAAGAGAATGCAATGGGGCTCTTCTCCTTTCTTCCTACAACTAATATTATTTCAACAGATTCAAACATAAGCTGCAACTTTTTAGTAGATATATTCAATTTTCAGCAGCAATAATACTTTTTTTTAATGGCAGCTCACTTGTTGCTCCATAGACACCTCTTTTCACCCAAACGCCTCAAGAAATATTAGTGGTGCCTCTCTTTTGTACAGCCTTGTTGATAGATACCTTTATTTTTTTTAAATCTGTATAGACCGCTTCTCCTGCTGGGCGCCTCCACTTCTGATCTTTCTTTATAGCTGATTTATAATGCCTTTTATAATGGGACCCCTCTCCATGCAAAACACAAAGCGCCTCTAATCCTTCAAAAGGTGTGCGCCACCTTGTTTTGTTTTGTCTTTTTACAGCAGCATTTAAACAGGATTAAACAAAGATTTTTGTTCCCCTTATATTGGAACAAAGATATTGATAAACAAAAATCGTAGGATGTATCTTCTAAAGATGCATAAAGACCTTATAAAATCTAAAAACTGACTTGAAACTGATTAAGACAGAAAAGTACACCAATCTTGAATGTTACGAAGTAAGACGAAATGCAAACCTATGTTATGCAAGCCTGAGATGTTTTTCAAAGGTTTCCAAGGGAATTTAATGACTGAAATTAAGTAAGATTATACTTACAGGATTCAATGCAATGCACTTTTGATCAAACAACCTTTCAAACAAAAAAGACAACGATGTATGATATTACTAGAATGCAAGATTGAGGCCAATGCTATTCATAACTATGTGCAAGATTGAATATCAGACCTGTAGATGGTTATGAACAGCAAATTTGACTGCAAATCAGCTAAAAGATGAATGAATGCAAACCATCTTGTATGTTACACAAGTAAAAAGACTCCTTTAGGCACCTAATAACCTAAAATTGGCTAAAAACCTGAACTTTGAAATGATTATAGACAATGGAATGACAAGAAAAAACTGAATATGGTGTTCAATATGATGCAGCATAAACCTTTGATGATGTATAAGAATAATTCTCAAGCTTAAACAACAATAAGGACACCAAACAAGACTGAAAACTATTTGATAACAAGAAACTTTCAGCCTATGATTATTGGGCCATTGTTGCGATAAGGGCCAAACCTTACTCCCAAACAAATGCCCAACAGCCCAACAAAACCTTAACGGACCAAACCAAAATGAAGTTTTTGTCTTTAATTTTCTCCCTATATGGACCTTAGTTATTACAAATTCTATAATGAAATATTCTACTGTTTCGGTAAATGGAATTAGACACGTCAATTGGAATGAGCTCAAGTAGTAAATCAATGGAACTTTCATAACAACACCCCAAGTTCAAATCCCCAAATGACATGTCAACGTGTTAAATTAAATGCTATACCATATTCATTTATGGGTGTGGCATATCTGATTGGACAAGGCCAGATACAACTCATGTTAGCAAATACAAACTCTGAAAGAATGAAGAGAAACTAGAAGGCACACAACAAACTTGCACACTTGTGTGTGTTTGTCTTTTATTAAGCATAAAAGAAATTACATCAATTGGGAAGGTTGATAACTCACCATTAGTTAATGATTAACTAATAGCTAACTAATAACTTTAATACCCTCCCAATGGGACCAAAAAGTTAGTCATTACATTTATAAGCTACTCTTTAGATATCAATCTGAAATCTATAGACCTCTGATATTTTACTGTTGTCCAATGTGGGAGTTTTGGTGTAAACAGAAACCAAAAAACATAGCTAGCAGCAAAACAAAGAACTGGTCATGTGGACATGAGATATATCACGTTGTTCACCAATTCTCTATAGGGTGATTCATTGGCCGGTGATGAATCATCATTAGCTAATAACTTCAACCCGACCCCCATAGTTCTAAATCCATAAACTTGGAGATGTTGTTCAAAAAATATATGAGGGTCGTGCAGCTTGCTTAAGTCTATACATGGACTTAATCAACCTGCATACTAGATGATCATGATCACGTACCCAAAAACCTTCAAGGTTGCACCATGTAAACCTCCTTGTCCAAATCTTCGTTCAAGAAACCATACTGAGTTGCTATGGAGAGAAGCAACCGAAATGCAACCATCTTTGCAGTAGGAGCAAAAGCACAAGTCTCATCATTGGTCATTCCCACCTATTGTGAAAATCCTTTTGCAAGAAAACATGCCTTGTACTTTTCCAAAGTACCATCAACAGTGCTTTTGACTTTGTCCACCCATATGCATCAAAAGGGTTTATTAACTGGTTGTTCAAGTACATAAGTAAGAGCAAAATGACCATGCTCCGTTGAATTAACAACCTTGTTTCTAGTCCTCTGAACCACTGCCTTTGATTGAGGCATTTTATCCCCCCGCACAACTACCCATGCATTTGATTAAGGAATTGCATCCTCCTACACATTCTTTATAAAGGATATTCCCTCCAAAACTAGTGCATGTAAGTTAACTAGAGTAGGGTCAGCAAGCCTATGAGGAATTTCATCCTCTAACACATCTTGTATGGTGAGAGTCTCCCTCCGCACATACATTTAAATTGACTATAACAGAGTCGACAAGCCTATGCAATCCAACTTGCCCAATGCCTAAGGCAATTATTCTATCCTATTTGACATTAGACACAATAATTTGCTTCCCAAAGAGACTTACAAAAATGTTGGGGATTTATGCTAACTAATAAATGAGATTTTTGTTCATGCTGAGAACATACCTAACATTCCTTACTATAATTTTTTCAGCATTATTCAACACTATGCCTATCCGAAACTCCCCTATCCCTTCTACTGCAAGGAACTCCCCATCAACTAATACGATTGAATAAGAAATGTTTGTATTTGCAGTAAATATGATGTACTAGTCTTTATGACGTAAAATGTTTGGATGCATCAAACTCAAAGAACCAACAACTGGTAGCACACTATCATTTGAGTATGATGTCATGAAAGCATACTCTTCTTTAAAACCCCAATCATTTTAATTTGCTGCCACATTTTAAACCTGACTACTTTGTTAGGAAAAAGCATAATGTTGCTTCCGTCAATCATTTTTGACATGCCCAACCTAATGACAATAAAAGCACTTCACTTGGTACTTGAAAGATGAGTCACCATGGATGTGTTTCCACTTCCCCTTTGACTGAGCAACAAACACACTCTGTCTATCCAACACTGGACTCACTTGCCTGTGTCTACTTGTGTAAAGCCTCCACGAAAGATTCATATGAGAGCTTCAAATAGTTCAGAACAAGAGCAACCAATTCATCATCATCCACCTTCTTGTTTATGGTAGCGAGTTGGTCTCGGAAATCTTTCATCTGAAGAACATGTTCTAACAGGGACCCATCCTTAGTCATCATTGCAAAAAATAGCAAATTCTTCAAGGACAAGACCTAGCTTTTCATCAAAATTTGATACTTGTTTTGAAGACTGGTCCCAAACACACTTGCCACAACGACATTCTGGACCTCGTGTATCCAATCATCTGAAACAAATAACTTCAACAACAAAAGAACCTCCTTATGACGTTTGTCATAGTTAACAAAATTCATAATAGTCTAAATTCTTTGTTGAGAATAATTTTATCACAATCACGATATTCCAAAATTGTTAAAATATTGACTCCAGACATTATAATTTTGACCAACTAATTTTTGCACTACCGACAGAACCAAATTTTGAATATTGGTCATTATTCATATGGGGATATGGACAAACATTTGATCCGTAAATTAATGCAAAAATAAATGTAGTCTATAAAGCAAATCACTACAAGCACAAAAAAAATCTGCAAAGCTTTATGCCAAAATACTTACAATTTCTACAAATCGTTTTCCCCAGCTCTGTCTATGCACAAAAATGTCATGGAAAAACTTACGAAATTATAAATCATAACTTGCAAATCCTCCCATGCCTTGATGTCTACAAAACCTCATGCATTGCAAGTTGTCTTTCTCCTGGTTTGTGCTCTACCCATGCCTTTGTACCCTAGATCGTGAATCATGGTTTGAAGGTTTGATGATTTGTGAATGAAATTTCAAGTTGCAACGTTTGGAAGAAGCACAACTATCCTCCCAACTATGGAAATCACAACTTTATCTTATTTATTTGGTCTTTTTCACATTCTAACTTAACTGCAACTTGCTCCACTGCAACTTGTCCCCATGACCTCCTCACACCCTGCCAACATCATTCTAGGCTAAAAAGGAGCCGTGTACCCTAGATATGATTAGGATTGTTCTTTCTAGTCTTTGCTTTCAAAAATGAGGGAAATCGGGTAAAACAACTGTAACAATGTCATTTATGGACATCATGATTCACAATTCATGAGCTAGTCTAATCCTTTATCCCTACCGCCACAATCTGGATCTGTAATGCCTTGGACTTCAAATCCACCTCAAATCACAACAAATTGGTTTGTCCTTACTTCCACCATTCATACCATTTTCCTAGGGCTTCCTCAAACTTGGCTCAAACCTCTTCTTTATTCATACCTTTCTCCTAAGGCTTCCTCGAACACCTGCAACTTGTTGTTTGTACCGTTCTCCTAGGGCTTCCTCGAATAGTGGTTCTAACACCAATGTTAGCAAATACAAATACTGGAAGAATGAAGAGAAACTAGAAGGCACCCGATACACTTTCACACTTGTGTGTGTGTTCGGATTTTATTAAGCAAAAAAGAAGTTACATCAATTGGGAAGGTTGATAATAGACCATTAGTTAAAGTTTAACTAATAGCTAATTAAGGACTTTAATAACTCCTAGCTGACTTTGACCTAATAGACACCCCTCGAGCTTTCATAGCAGATCCCTAAAGTCAAACCCCCAAAATATATGATAATGTGTTAAACTAAATACTATACTACATCCAATTTTCCAGGTGAATACTAAATGATGGACAACGCAATGTGCAAGTCTTGGGTGAATTTTTCAGAACCGACACCCTTGGTGCCACAACGCAAAAGTATTCCCTTGACAATGCTAGAGCAGTGAAATTACCAATAAAAATAAATAACATTAGACCCTCATAATAGGACACATTGTTGCCAAACATCAATTTATCCATTTTTGGACACCTAGTCAAACCCTAAATGGCTTACGACATTGTGCCATGGAGGTGGTTACCTCTCTTATTTTCCTTGTGCAAGTGATCTAATGAAACCTCTCAAACACGGTAACAAGAACGAATTAATTTTTTTTCCTCAATTTTAGGAGTGTTGAATTTTTAGCTAGAAGTTACTGCTGTTGGAAAATATCCCCTACTCAAAAAAATTAGGAAACCTTGCTGCCAAATAACAGTCATGGAATGGTGATTGTTTCCGCTGAAATTATTTTTACATAGTTTTAAAACCAAAATCCTTTAAAACTGCAGTGAAGAGGTAACACTTTCATACTTTGTGGGACCATTCACCTGCAAATGGCTCCCATCTTTGCTCAACAGCACCCGTGGAGAAATTATGGCAAGCCCCATACATGGGACCGCTTGCTTAGAGCTTAAAGTTAGGAAAATATAAAATAATCCAACTAGACTTTGGACTGCATCATTTTAGGGCCATTATACAAAGCTAAATTATCATCTTTGAAGAACTCCATAAATTTTTATCCAAATCTCCACCCTATTCACACACAAAAGGCCTATAGACTACCATAATATAAAGGATTATTGCAAAATATACTTTCATAAAAATATGCTACAGATTGACAAATGTGTTTACATTACATCAAATACAAATACGACTACTGAAGAAAGATAATGTTTATAAAACAAAATGATATGCAATTCATGTATCAATTTATGTGAAAAAAAAACCTAAAAAGGAAACCAAGAAAATGCATATGATTTATGTGAGGGGTATATACCTGGAAACAGAACGAAGATGGTTGACAAGCTTGCTGAAAACTGATAAATCCTCCATTTTTGCTCAAATTTACAGAAAATTATTTCACAAATCAGGGCAATTCATTTGATCGTTTAGTTTGATTGGAGGGTTTACCTGCAATTGCAATGAATGTGGGTAAAGTGAGAGAAGATTAAAATTACAAGGCTTACATGTCTTATATATAAAAATAAAGAGTAAGCATAAAATTTTGAAAACATGAGAGGACTCCACAACACCTGAAATTGGATTTAAAAAAAAAAGTAAATGTTTAAATTACGTAGGCTGCCTTCATATG
Source organism: Torreya grandis (assembly GCA_037957365.1). Taxonomy (NCBI): domain Eukaryota; kingdom Viridiplantae; phylum Streptophyta; class Pinopsida; order Cupressales; family Taxaceae; genus Torreya; species Torreya grandis. Next base: position 2,572,161 of record JARHVA010000659.1, on the reverse strand, counting down.
TGTGTTTTAATGTGCTATCCTCGTTCTAGTAATTTAAGTGGGAAGGATGGCTTCTTAAATTGGTTCCTTGAGCTGCAATTTTTGAACAAATGAATTGTTAAGAAAGCGATTTGATAAGCAACATTTTTTTTTTAATAAGTTATTAGTCCCGAAGGGATAACTAAAGGAATCAGTTTTGTTTAAAACCTGGTTACTCTGTCCCTTTTCCACCAATCAAAATCTATTATTTTTTGTGCATTTAAATATTTGCCGTTGGCCAGTAGTCAACTTGTGCATTTGTTACCAAAAAATAAGAAAAAACTCATTTATCTGTATTTTCATTGGTTAGATTGTTGACATGTTATTAAGGAGCAGAGTGCTGACATCAGGTACAGTGCATGGAAATAAATGCACTGTCAAGTACAAGTCTCGAAAAAATCCTTCATTTCTTGCTTGTAAAGTGAGAAAAGGACAGGTTTTTACCGTATTCCAACACAAATACACAAGTTGTCACATTGTACTAAATAAATAACATTATAGGGTCGACAATATTCTCTTGGCCCATTAATTTAACCTTTAAATATGCCTCAAGAGTCTCAAAATATGGGCTGACGTTTCACTTTGAAAATAGGGGTAGAAAATTTTAATATATTAAATTTTGCATGGGTAGTGGGGAGTGGACTGCCCAGCTGTATTTTGTCTGCCAACTTCTTGAGACACCCGCTAGTGGCCTCTATCGGAGTGTCGAGTCTTCTTTGGGCATGACTTATTGGGCAACAACAAAGACATCATGCTACAGGCATTGGATCACTTGTAGAGCCGTGATGGAGGCTGCGCTGCACTACAGGTGCTGCGAAGGAGCCTGAATGGGTAGTATAGCAGCAGAGGATCAGTTTGGTGGTATGGTTGATGTATAGGGAGCAGTGGGAACCAACTCTCTTATAAAGTCAATTTTAGTGGCTTTTTCTCTCATTATTCTGAGTGTTTTTTGGTCATTTTCTGGTATGTGGGTTTTGGCATTGAATTTGGAGGTTGATTTGGGTAGAATCAATTTTGTTTGTTTATCTTGATTCAAGCCTTTGTTTGATTATCTTCCATGAAGATTTTGATGTTTAATTACATTGATCTGAGATTTCATGCACTAACTTCTGCTAATATATTATTAAGTTTGTGTTTGATATATTGATATTTGCTCTAATTTGAGGTTTGCAGGTCTGCCAAATGGTTTTTCTTCCAAACATTTTGGGGAAGACAGTGAGTATGCAGGCATAAGAGAAGGTATGATCGACTGAAAAGTGCCTGGTTGCAAAGGATCAAATGCACCTGTTGGATATCATTGTTATGTAATCACGCTGTTGGCAATACAACCAGAGCATAACCAAACCATCAGGACTTAAGAGAAACTTTTTTTCATATTGCCAATTTTTTTAATTTCTTGGAAGTATATTTCGCAACACATGATGAAATTTAGGCTTGTATGAATTGGCAGAATAAGATTAAATGTTACTTTAAACCAACCAGGGATGAAGATTTTTTTTCAAATAAATATATGGTTGCATCCACGCCATATTTTGCCTTACAAACACTTTCTCTTCTATAAAAAGATTTTAAATGTTGGATAAACAAAATACACAGGTGTGAAATATTTATTTTAATGTAAATATCATGTTCCCACATCCAGTGAGGACTGTAATTTGACAAGAATATCGAGTTCAAAAATGATGTGATTTATTCTATTTTGTAGACTTAAAGTTCAAGTGGCATGGACAATGTCGGCCAAATAATGTTATCAGTTTTCCTAGTGCACCTTGGTTGAAGCCATGGGACTGGTGGTCATGGCCTGCTTTTCCCCTAGAGCTTCTTGGCATGAGCAAAGGTTCCACACAACAGGGTAAGTACTAAGGAATGTTTTACTACCTGGTACAATCAATCATCTTATTCTTCAACTATTGAATGTGCATCTATCTAAAAAACAAGGTCCTTGCAGGTATGGTGCAGAGATGCCTTTAATTCTACTTGAGTCCCTATTTTACCTGGTCACCATGGCTGTCTCAATAATTGATTTTAAGGGTTTCCACCCCACTTTGTCTAAGATTTACCTTGTGAAACCTGAGCATAGTTTCTTACTCTACCCTATTTCTCTTAAGCTAGTAGTTCTCTCAAGTATGGTGGGAAGTTATTTACTACCATTTTTCCTTGTTCAAAGAACAATTAACTTGTAATGGGTTGGAGGCTTTGCTTGTTAGGCTCCATGTCAACTAGGGTTGTTATAAAAAATGCATTCCTGCTCTTAGTTTTGCCATTTCTTACCCCTTGGCTGGGCATATTTAGGTCTCTCATTACCATAGCTTTTCCACTGTACACTAATGGTATAGGAAGAGCATTGTCTGTATCAGCATATGCATTTTTTTGCATCTCCATTTGTGTGGTGGGCTCTTAAGAGAGTGATGTCAGCTTTTGACACACCAGTTGAAAGTGAAACATTGAGATTATGGGGCGCCTCATCGCAATCTAAACCACTATCTCAGTTGATGAAAATTTGTTGAAACCATTCTGTTGTATATGCATTTGTTAGTTAGCAACATAGTCACAAGGTTCGGATTCGAGTTCGAGTTCGACAAGGATAAAATTCGATTCAAGTTCGCCAATAGATAAAGTTCGAAAAAAAATTCGCCATTAAGTTCGACTTATATAAAAACATAAAAAATATTAAAAAAAAAAGTCAAAAAGAAATCCAATAAAAATTAAAAATAATTGTAAATAAATAAATAAAATAAAAAATAAAATTAATTTAATTTAATAAATAAAATAAAAATAAACATAAGAATTTCAAACTTGAATTACATTAAAAGATATCAAAATATTCATAGTTTAGAGCCTAAGCTCAAAATTGATATAGAACTTAAGTTTCAAACATTTGCAAGTTGCAACATCAAACCCAACTTCAAAATCAAAACTAGCACTAGCACTAGCACCAGCACCATCAACGAATCTCCATCCAGCTCATCAACACTATCTATATTTTTCTCAACTCCTTCAAAGGATGGTTCTCCAAGATGAAGATTGTCATCTTCTTTTGCAAGATTGTGCTCAAGCAATCTTAAATTGCTATGAACAAACACAAGATCTAACAACTTTTGGGCCCCTAGTCGGTTTCTCTTATTAGTATGGATCAAATCATGCGTGCTCCAATTTCTTTCGCATGCAGAAGCACTGGCACATTGACTGTGGACACGCACTGCAAGCTTTTGTAACTTTGGAGTAGAAGAACCATACGTCTGCCGCCATAAATGGGGATCCATGCTAACAATGTCTTCTTGTGCCGCTTTAAACCACTCGGCTACTCTCCCCCAGTGTTGAGACCACTCGCAGGCACAATCTCATTTATTGACACTTTCTCTCACAAGGGCTCATCGGTGCATTGAATCTCACAGAGTGCATGCCTTAAGGGGTGCACTGGGAATGGGGTGGGATTGGCTTGTGGCATTTTGCGAGAGATATTCTCATACTATTCTATCACGCATACATCCCTTCATGCAGCCTTCATACCTCCTATGATGTCTCCTTGAAATCTTGAAACCCTGAAATATGGCTAAGTTTGAAACCCTGAAACCCTGGAATCTGACTAACTCTGAAATATGATAGGATCCTCCAAAACCTAGAATTTGCATTATAGCTCCTAGCGGTCCGAAACCCCTCTCAAACACCCTGAAAGTATATAAATAAAATATAACTTAAATGTTTATTTTATTTCTATACTCTTGGGTCCGAACATGAAATTTGCCAAACAGGGCGAACTTGAGCAAATTTTTAGTGAAGGGCATTAAGTTTGCCGAATTCCGAATTTTTAGGTAAAAATTCGGCGAACCTTGTGACTATGGTTAGCAACAATTGCTCTGACCAACTGGTCAACAACCAGTTAGTTCATGGAACCTTATTTTGGCTGGGGCAATCTATTGATTTCACTTAACAAAGCTGAAAATATACAAATATGCATGTTTGTCCATCATGAAACCCTTGTTCTGCACCATTTTTTAGCAAGTTTTGAATGTGTCCCATGGGGCGAGTGGTCTAGATCAAGATGCATGATTTTTTTTTGTGGATTTATTGTACAGTTACCCATGGAGGACAATGAGTGGATGGACCCTATAATCACAAGAGTGTACTCGTAACTTATCTAATTTATTACATTCTTTGTTCCAGTTTGCAAAGTTTCATCATGATTAATTTGATTCCTTCATTGGAAGATTTTACCAATACAATGTTAATGTAAAATTTCTTATTGATAAGACTATACAACTATGTAAGAGCCTTTATTTTTTTACTTGACAACCACAGATGCTCCCTCAGCAAATCCTATATGTTCCTGTGATTAGAAAGGGTCCACTAAGCATTGAAGATAGCATCTGGCTTGTTCCAGTACTTGACAGCGATGATTCTCCGGGTGCCAAAGTTCGTGGCAAAAGCTTAACTCTGCAAGAGGAATTCATGAGGTAGGCTGCAAGTTTATCATTCCTTTGTATTGGTTTTAATTTTTTTACTCTGTTTTGGATCATTAGTTATGTTTGGGAGATGTTTGGAGTTTCAATGCAGACCTTTGATTGCACTCAAAACTTGTGCTAACTCTTTATAATCACTCTTTCCAAGAGCAGGCCTGCCAATATTTGGCCTGGTCTTGTTTAATTTTTTTACGGTTGGGAGACCTCATAAATCACTGTTTAATTATCAAAAAAAATAAACCCAATGAAATCAATTCGCCGTTAGAAAATTCCCTTCACTGTTATAAAATTTTCTATTGAGAGTCAAGCTCTGTCGAATCTCAACCCTGAGTTGCATGCTGGACTTATTTAGCTTATTTGCTCCTATGTCTCTATCTTTGCCCAGTGTTGAGAATTGTTACCCGTTCTAGCCACGGCTATTGTCCACTATGATGGTTATGGAAGAGGGAATGTATAAAATTGTCAATCGGTTGCAGCTCAAGGCAGAAGAATAGCTCAGAGCATTGGGAAATAGTTAGGTGGGACATGTTCGTAGAAATTCAACAGATAGAGGCAGCTAGATATATATCTTCAAAGTTACTTCTACATCCAAATCCTTAGTAAATCTTTCCTGGAAATGAATGAGACCAGCACATTAGGAAACTTTCGCCGAGGCTAGACACTGCCACCTACAATAATGATATGCTACCACAGAATAGCATACAAACCCACAATACATTTTTGTTGGCAGCTCACCAAAGAAAAGCAATAGCATTAATAGCAAAATAAGCAACCCACTAATACATTATTAATCAAGTAAGCCATGTTAACTACACTAAATCCAAATTCAGCGTTTTGAAACTAAAAAAATAACCAAGCTAATGATTTGATTGGCCATTAAGGAGAAAACCAAGCCAGATCAAGCAGCTCAAGATAAAGAATGCAATAGCTAGAAAAGAATCAAATAACTGAGATGCACCCAGAAAATAACACTCCATATTGTTTTATAACTCTCTAGAATTGGCAAAAGAACGCTACATCATAGACCTTTCAAATCAATCGTAAGAAAAGAGGCTTATTCATTAGAAACCAAATATTCCCCTGATTTACATCATTATTTTGTCTTTACTAGAATATGTGAATCCTTCGAAGTATCCAGTCATGCTTTTACAATGTATAAATGATATTTTACAAATCATGATACGTTGCCAACTATTATTGATCGATAGTGACTAATCTTTACAAGATACCAGGAAAACTTTGGCATGTTATCTCCAACTAAAATGGACTTCTCTAAAAACAGAAATATGCCTTCAGAAATGGCTAGACAAATAGTACAGGGAATTTCATTTTTTCACTCTGATTTAATGAGTGTTTCCTTTATTAATAGAATCTTTGAACCTTAAATATTTATTTATAAGATAGCCTGTTATAGCTTATAAGCTATCATCAAACGATCTAGCTGAAAATTTTGCTGATGGTGTATACACAAGATTATTTACACGCAAGGGAAAAAGTTTCCATAAGACAGATAAACTGCAGAAAGCAGATTATCATCAATATCAAAAAGAAAAAAATCAAACTACTTTGTATATGTAAGATTGTGAAATTGACATTAATATGTGCAAAAAAACCAAAGGCATCTCCTATTTGGGGCAAGCCCAAATTGCTTTCAACGATTCCGAGGCACAAAACAAGCATTAAGACCGTCAGAAGCCGGAAGCACTAAATTAGTGTAGAAACTAAATGGAAAAAAACAATGAAAATGATAGCAACAATCCTTCTAGATCATATATCTAACAATTACAAGAAAACAAACACCTTCACTGAAGCAATGGATCATGGGGAAGGTTTTCTTAGGGTTGACGGGCCACTATTCTCCGATATGGGAGAACATCCTATTCGATGGGGCTGAGATTTGTCCACAAGCAAGTGATAGGGCACTTCCTTACCGAAAAACTGCCTCAGCTATCGTAGCAATGAAATGAGCCAAGCTCATTCACCTTTTTGACAGTCTGGACATTGAGGGGCAGAGCCGAGATAGGAGGGTTGCCAACAAGAAGAGACGAGCCACCAGCTGTGGATACGCTAGAGGGAGAGCTCATAACAACGGCGAAAAAATATTTATGGGACGAAACACCATCGCCCTTCAGTGGAAAAACCTGGGGCTGCCTTGAGAATTTGAACTGTGTCCACGATAGAGGTGAGAGAATAATTTCTAATCGACGCTTTCCCAGTGCATGAAATTAGAGAAATTTTTGGAAAAAAACACATTTTATTTGGTTATTGTTTTGGATCATAAAAATTTGGATGATAAATAAAATTTACATGATTATGAGAAATAATTTTTTTTTTTTTTTTTTTTTTTTTTTGGAATAGTGTAGATTTTTAGGTAAAAATTGTGTGAAGTATTTTTGTTTGATGCGTTTTGAATATTTTGATGATGAATTATAAGTTATGATTCGAAATGTGTCAAGCAATAACACTTCCCATAGTTTTTTCCCATAATTTTTATATAAAAATTTGAACGATTCACTCTTTTGGATTGTAGAAACATCAAAAATCAAATTTCTCTTTTCTTAAGTTTATTAATTATAGTAGTTGGATGAAAATAAGAACTATATTATTGGTGATTTCTTTCTATATATGTTTTTTATGTTACTTTATCCATCTCGTCTTTGGTGTTTATATATCTAAATATCTTATTTGATTTCTTTATTTGTTATCAATTCTTAAAAATACTCTTACAGTGAGGGATAGAGTTTCAGGGGAAAAGCCTCTTATGTTCGCTTACATGTCTACAACGACACTTGCAAGTACACTATCTAAGAATTTTGTTTACAAGTACATGCATGTCTACCTATACACTTGAAATTAAGAAAAATCATATAATGATGAAAGTGAACATGTAATTAGACATTAAATTGCAGATATTTAATTGCAAAATTAGTAAAATAAAATCTTAGTTTTCTTTGGAAGCTTAGATAAATGAAACTCTCTAAAGAATGGGTTCACTATTTGTCTACTTTCTCACATTATTTTTCTTGATTTATATTACATCATAGGGTACAAATGAATGAACAAACATAGATGTTGATATGCTTGAGAGGCGTAAAAAGGTCATAGCAAGTTTTACAACCACATTGTTGATAATGGATTGAGCATTGTGGAAATACAATACCTTTATCATTTGTATGATAGGTCTGTCCAAATAATGCATAATGCAAAACATTCGAATGTATAAAATATAATGTTTTCAAAATACATGTCAAGATACCGTCTATGCATTATAGGGAGTGGGATTTGACACAAAAAAATAAAAGCATTATGGTGTTCTTGATTATCATTATAATGGTTAATGATTTATGAAATGCATGGTTCATCATAATTGTGACCTATTAGAAACATTGATGTATTTTCCATGTATATTTGCACACATCACAATGTATTATATATTTAAATGTTCAATATTTAGAATGCTTGAGATGATTGTCTAAAAATATGATACTCAAACGAGCAAAAATAGCTCCCAAAAAAACATTTGGGATAGCCAATATCTATGTATTGCATTTTCCATCAATGAAGAGATTTAAGCTCAAGGCCTCTGTTTAAGTTAACAAACATATGTGCCAATACATTTTGATCACCCATGCTTCTGAAATCAAGTTTTTATGATTTGGAAAACTCCAATCCTTTAAATAATGAGCGTAAATCTCTTGTGGGTTTCCACCAAGGGGTCTCATACACAAAAATTATTGGCTCATTTGGCTCATCAGAGTTCAACGGTGTCATAACTATCCTTAAATAATTTTGCTTGATAAAATATTCACTTTATAATCAATACTTAAAACAAATTTCAAACTTATTCTAAGCTCCCACAAGGACTCAGTGCATTGTGCCCTTGTTTTATTGAAAAGTGAGTGGGCTTGATAATTAAGGCTTGCATGATTATTGGAAACTTTCATAAGAGTGTAGACACCTACAAATGGCTTCTTGGCTTTTATTTAGCAATATTGTAAGAACGTGAGAGCAATTGTTTGTCTATGGATAATTTGGTCCAAATTAAACAATATTGGTCCTCTTATCGACTTCCGATTGCCAAAATCCTTATCCTCTATCTTGTCATGTGTTTATCTTATTCTTTAGGTCCTCTTTATGTCAAGTGTCCATGTCTCCCCCTTTCCACCCGTTTCAGGTCCTAGTTGTTGGAAGTTGGCATGGGCGCCAATATTGTTGAATTTTGAATTTAGAACCACCTATAAATAGACAAGTTTTGTAGTTCATTTAAGAAAGAAGATAAATATTAGAGTCGTTATCATTGTCTAAGGTAGCATTCTAGTGTGGAGGACTTTTGGCACACATACTAGAGTTATTTCGAGTCTTGAGCTGCGTGTCTAATTATAGTAAATTAGAAGTCTAAGTTATTGTTTAGTGTGGGATCTATTTATAGACCCATTGGCATGTATTGTAATTAATGAGCAAATAGAGGAAGGCAAGGTAGATCCTTCCAATTGTAAGAACAGGATGATCTGCAGGTTGTTGCAAGATCGGGTAGAAGTTCTACATGGTAAGTAAGATCATTTGAGTTGCAGATTGTTACAAGTTCATGGGAGATCTACTTGAAGTACTTTGAGTACTTGTGTACTGGCAGGGTTATTACTGACTGGTTGGAGGTGAACACCAATTATGTGTTTGAGTTGTGTGTTGGGACCGTTTTTGGTAGGAGAGTGAACTCTTGATTGAGAATTACTGGGAGCCCTTGAGGTGTGGTAAGCCTCACAGAGGTGGAAGAAGAAGTGGCATCTTCTTTATTGTATTTTCTTTCCGGATGAGTATTGATACAAGATTGTGTATTGTCTCTCATATTCTTTGTTATTTGTGAATTCTAGTTACTTGTTACTTCTGGTTTAATTTCGCATGTTTAGTTGCTTATATGTGGTAATCATATGTACTCTTATTGAGGAGTAGGATCCTGACAAGTGGGATCAGAACTGTTTGTTGTTCTAGATTCCCCATCATAGTGGGGATCCTACCAACTAGTAAGAAAGGCAGCTAGTTGGTGGACTAACATAAAGGAATTAAATGGAATAACCAAGGAGAATTTGACTTGAGATCAGTCTGACTGTCATTTCAGGGAGAGATGGTTACCCCAATTATTCTTTGATGAGAAGACTACTAAATTTTACAACCTGAGGCAAGGAGGCATGTCAGTCCAACAATATTGGGATAGATTCACCAAATTACTTAAGTATGTGCCCATATACCAGAAATATGAAAGAGTTCATACTAGAAAGTTCATCCTATGGCTGAATGCAAACATAGGAGTGAAAGTAGATATACATGGCCCTGAGAACATGAACAAATTTCTCAAAAAATCTCTCAAATAGGAACAAAAATTGCAAGCCCTAGCTGCAAAAAGACAAAACTTCAACAATGACAGAAAAAGAGCCTTAAAAAAGAAACCAGATTTTAGGGGAGAGTAAGTTGTGGATAAAAACCCAAGAGAAAATCCAACAGGCAGAGCACCCCCACCAAATCAAAATACGAGAAATACTTTTGGAAAGTACAACAACAAGGGATGAGATAATAACATGAATGATCAAAGGAATTACAATTGCCTAGAAGAACCAAATACCAAAAGGCCCGCCAAGAGGATGTTTTGTTTGTGGAGGAAATCACTTTGCCCGAGAGTGCCTAAGGATGCAAGGTCAGATAAGAGCCAATCAATCTCAGAGAGGACCACAACAAAGGATCAATGTTGTAGTAAGGAATCGCCAAAATAGATACCAAAATGTGTCAGTTGAAGCTATAGGTATATTATTGGGTAAACACATTTCAATTCTCACAGAGACCAGTTCATCAGAATGTTTTATTTCTCCTGAAATAGTAATAAAAATGTCTCTCCCAGTGAATCACATGAAATTATCATGGATGGTCCAGTATGGGGATAAGACAGTCAAGGAAGTGTCTCAATGTCTACCTAAGGCAAAAATACAATTTCTAGATTTTGAGACAAGCTTAGACCTGTTTGTAGCACTTTTAGAAGCCTATGATGTAATAATAGGGATGAGTTGGCTCACCCAGCACCAAGCTGAAATAGACTATTATAGCAAGTTGGTTAGGTGTTTCAGCAATGAGGGGAGATGGGTCATGATTCAAGGGGCTCATAGGCCCATAAAAGTAGAAACCATATTAGCTATGCAGTTGAAGGAGAGAAGGAAGGAAGCTCTAATTTTCATGGTAATGATAGATGATAAGGTTGAAAGCAAAGATGAACCAACCCTGGAAGGGTATTCATTCCTAAGGGAATTTGAGGACGTGTTTCTTGAAGAATTACCTAGAATGCCCCCTAAGAGAGAGTTTGATTTCTCAATTGATATTGTACTTGAAACCGAGCTAGTTTTTAGAGCACCCTACAGAATGAACACCATCGAGTTGATGTAACTTAAAATTTATCTAGAGGAACTCTTGAGTAAAGGATTGATTAGACCAAGTGTGCCTCCTTGAGGAGCGCTAATCTTATTTGTTAAAAAGAAAGATGGAACCCTAAGATTATGCATTGATTATAGAATGCTGAATAAGGTCACAGTTAAAAATAGATATACCTTACCTCGTATAGAAGACCTTTTTGAGTAGATGAAATGAGCAACAATTTTCTCGAAGATAAATCTTTGATCAGGATATCATCAGCTAAGAATTAAGGAGGATATTCCAAAAAATTCTTTCAGGAATAGATATGGACACTGAGTTTACTGTAGTACCATTTGGGGTAACAAATGCTCCTTCAACATTTATAAACTTAATGAACAATGTGTTCCATAATTACCTAGATAAGTTTGTCTTGGTGTTCATAGATGACATTCTAATTTACTCTAAAAATGAGGAAGAACACTTAACACATCTTCAATTCGTTCTTTAGAGGTTGAGAGAACTTAAACTATATGGTAAGTTATCCAAATGTGCATTCTTTAAGAAAGAAATTCACTATCTAGGCCACAACATGTCCAAAGAAGGAATTGTAGTAGATCTAGACAAGATAAAGGCAATAATGAAATGGCCAATGCCCAAGAACATATTAGAAGTAAGGAGTTTCATGGGGTTAGCAAGATATTACAGGAGATTTGTTGAAGGTTTTTCTAGGATCGCCAACCTAATTACGACATTGCAAAGGAAAGGTAAGAAGTTTATATGGATAGAGCAATGTGATAAAGCTTTTCATATTCTGAAGGAAAAGTTGATGACACCCATCTTGAAGGTACCCGATCTGAATGGACATTTCATGGTTGTAACAAATGCATCCATCGAAGGATTGGGAGGAGTACTCATTCAGAATGATGGTGTAATAGCATACGAGTCCAAGAAATTGAAAACCCATGAAGTAAATTATGCCCCTTGTGATTTAGAATTGGCAATAATTGTTCACACTTTACAGAAGTGGAGACATTTCCTTATTGGGAAACCTTTTGAACTAAAAACTGACCATCAAGGGCTAAAGTACATATTCACTCAAACCAATCTGAATGCTAGGCAAATAAGGTGGTTGGAGTTTTTGAGTGAGTATGATTTTAAAATTGAATATATCAAGGGAAAGGAGAATAGGGTTGTCGATGCTTTGAGTAGGAGAAAACACCTAATGAATATAACAACGCTTAGATTTAATCTAAAAGGGCAGATACTGGAAGGACAAAAGAAAGATCCTTGGTATAATCAAGTGAGAGTAATGATAGAAGAAAATTTGGAAGACCCAAGAACTAAAGGATATCCCTTGGACGACAAGGGTTTGCTTCGGTATAAGAATAGGATCTATGTTCCAGATGTAGAAGACTTAAGGAAGATAATTTTGACTGAAGCTCATGATGCACCCTACTCAGGTCATCCAGGGGTAAACAAACTGTATGCTGATCTTAAGAAACTATACTTTTGGCAGGGGATGAAAAGAGATATAGTATTATATGTATTGCGATGCTTAGAATGTTAGAGGGTTAAAGCAGAACACCATCATCCTGCAAGATTTTTATATCCGCACGACATTCCACAATATAAATGGCAAGTTGTCAATATAGATTTCATACAAGGATTACCTATGACACCTTACATGCATGATGCTATTATGGTGGTAATCAACAAGCTTACTAAGGTGGCACATCTCATACCTGGGAACTTGACTGATGATGCACCAACCTTAGCCAACCGATTTGTGAAGGAAGTGGTTAGATTGCATGGAGTTCTAGAAAATATCATTTTAGATAGAGATTATAGGTTTACTTCAAGGTTTTGGATGACCCTACAGTCAACTTTAGGTACGCAATTGAACTTTAGCTCTACGTTTCATCCCAAGATGGATGGGCAAACAAAAAGGACAAATCAGGTTGTAGAAGACCTCCTAAGGATGTACTGTATGGATCAACAAACCAAATGAGAAACTTATCTTCCATTGGTAGAATTTTCCTGTAATAAATCATTTCAAACATCTTTAGGTATGGCTCCATTTGAAGCTCTATATGGGAGAAGTTGTCGAACACCACTTAGTTGGGATAACCTTGAGGATAGAATAGTAATTGATCCTGAAATGTTGAAAGACATGGATGCATAGGTGAAAGTTATAAAGCAAAGGTTGAAGGAAGCATCAGACAGATAGAAGAGCTACACAAATAGGAAGAGAGTTTAGAGAGACTTCTTGATTGGTGACAAGGTGTTTTTAAGGGTCAGAGCAAACAAAAGTTCCATAACCTTTGGGAAAAAGGTGAAGTTAGTTGCTCGCTTTGTAGGACCTTTTGAGATCCTAGAGAGAATCAACCCAATAACCTATTGATTGGCCTTATGCCCACAATTGAGTCGCATTCATGATGTCTTCCATGTGTCACTTCTTAAGAAATATGTGCCTGATAATAAACACATTTTAAACTGAAATGCTTTGCAGGTCCAAGAATATGATAGAATAACAATAGAGCCATACAGAGTGCTGGAGAGATGTTGGTACCAATTATGCAACAGAGAGGTTGATTAATGCAAGGTACAGCGAGATCACTATGGCGAAGGAATTACAACTTGGGAGGACATCGAAGAAATGAAAAACATGTTTCCATTTTTATTTTAAATTTATGAACCTAATCAAACTTTTGTAGTGCATTGGGACAATGCACAATTTAAGTGGGGGAGGATGTCACGACCTCTCTTCTTGCACTGTGGACTCATGCTCATACTTTAATTTGTTTTGGACCTTATTTAATATTTGTGATAGGATGAGTTGATTTTTAAGATAACTTGAATTTTGTGTTGATTTCAAAAGTCTATCAGGTCATCGATGGGATTTTTCAAGAAAGCAAGGTACAAATTTAATCTCATTTTCAATTTCTAAGAGTTTGAAAATTAAATCGTTCAAATATTAAAGCTATTTCTTTTCGTAGAATTATTTGCAATATTGTTATAAATTACAATCATGATTGAGGGAAAAATTTAATGAGATTAATGGATTAATATTGGAAATCGTCAAAAGAAGTTATTTAATTTTATAAAAAGGAACTTTTCCTTTATTTAAATATTAAAAAAAAAATCTATATTTCGTAAATAGTTTAAGAGTTAAATTATTTTAAATTAATTATATTGTTCGTAAATAATTTTTAAAATTATTTTAACTAAACGGGGTAAAAATTTATTCAAAAACAGGGAAAAACACCAAGTTACATAGGTTTATCTTTCTCCACCAGAGTAAAAAGCTTATGGGAGAAGCTCGTAGGCAACAGATTACAGTCAAAAATTTTCCATTGGGGGCCCTGCTCAGAGGCCCATTTCGCCAGGCAATCCGCCACCACATTCCATTCCCGTGGGATGTGCTTAAAACTCACAGAGTCCAACATAGTGGTTAACTGAAGAATCTGTTGCACCACCACAACAAGCTGCCAGTCTCCACTGTCAAAATTACGGTTAGTAAGCAACTTAATCACCACCTGTGAGTCCGACTCGCAGATGATATTGCGCCACCCCTGCTGGCAGGAAAGATGTAAAGCTTGTAACATAGCCAGCGCTTCCATGTAATTATTGGAAAAATATCCCTTGTAAACAGAAAAAATGAATTGAAGGTTTCCAGCCGAGTCACGTCCAGCACCCCCAATTCCAGCGTCACCAGGATTGCCACGCGAAGAACCATCCGTATTGATCTTTAAAGTTTCGGGCGGAGGAAGGGTCCAGCGCCCCAATCTATTAATCGGCCCCTGTCTCTGCCTAACACCACGTCTAGGACGCAAGGAATGGGCAATTGGCAGGCTTTCCAAGTGCGTCCCAGCGATGCTGGAAAAAAGACCACGGTCCACCCTGTCCAGCTGCACCGAATTGTTACCTTTGGCCGCTAAGGTCTCAGCCAACGCACTTTGAATTCTCCCCCAGAGGACGTCGGGACTCAGCTGCTCTCCACGGAATATGCGCCTGTTGCGTTCAATCCACATCTGCCACAAGATAAACGTAGGCCCAGCTAACCAGGCAGATTGAAGGATGGGAGCTTGAGAGGGAGGAAGAGGCAGACGGCTCCAGAATTCAGCAAGTGATGAGGGGTGCCAGCAGGGTCTGCGCCAAGCACTCCACCACCTGTGCCATATCCACTTAGCATAAGAGCATTGAAAAAAGAGGTGCGCCCCTGTTTCCTCCTCCCTGCAACAGAGAACACACCTGGAAGGGCCTATGAAACCGCGCTTGCACAAATTATCCCATGTAAGACATCTATTGTGGACAAGCGTCCACAAGAAGAAATTGCACTTCAGCCAGGTAGAGGAATTCCAAACTCTCTTTCCCCACATGAAGTTAGCTGCCCCAAACAGTTGTTTAGACAGGGCATGATATCCCGCGGAGACCGAATAATGCCCAGTTGAATCATCCCCCCAGGCCAGCACGTCCTGACCATGCAGGGAGCTGCAATGTCTGGAAGCTAGAATTTGAGAAAGCTCCTCATAGCTTTCCCTAGAGCCTCCCGGTGGCCAATCCGAAGAGTTTTTCCATCTAAAGCTAGTAGCCATGCCCAGATTGTATTCCTCCTTATAATGGGCAACATTGGTCCAGCCCTCAGCCTGAAAAACATCACATAACTGCTGGAGGTGCGGGTGGGAAGCTAAGAGTGGGGGAAGCCCATCCCACGAATCCTCCCAAAAAAGAGCCTCCGCTCCAGTGTGACAGATCCAAAATAGACCCCGTTTAATCAGTTGAGCGCCTATTTTGATAGTATGCCAGATCATGGACCCACCCCGCTCAAGTGACAACCGAGCAATGTCAGAGGGCTGCACCCCCGGAAAGTATTTGAAAGTCAGAATGCGGGCCCAAGGTTGGGACTGATTGGAGCACCATCTCCAGTACAATTTGGCCGCAAGGGCCTGGCTGGCCAGGATGGCCGACCTTAGCCCAAGGCCTCCGTCCTTCTTCGGCCTGCAGACGGTGTCCCAGTTAACCAAGCTCCACTTGGTATTGGTTAAATTACCACTCCACAGAAATTGCCGCGAGAGGGCATCAAATTCTTTGAGAAAATAGATCGGAGCAGCCTGCACCATGCATCGGTAGACCGGCAACGCTTGAATCACCGACTGTAAAAGAGTGACTCTCCCAGCAGTGGAGAGCCATCTATGAGTCCAGTGGCTAACTTTGTCTCTGAGTCTAACTAGCACACCCTGCCAAAAGAGTCGTGGCTGCCTGCCCATCACAATGGAAATCCCCAAATACGTAACCGGCAGGGTTTGAACTTGGAATCTCATGATGGCCGCTATCCTCCTCTGGATAGGATCCGGGGTGTTGAAGAAAAAAATGGAGGACTTTTGGTCATTAATTTGCTGCCCCGTCGCATCCATGTACATGTCAAGAGTACTCCGAAAAGCAGTAGCCTCCTGAATCCTCGCTTTCCCAACAAGAATCGTATCATCCACAAACTGAAGGTGGGAAGTGGTGAGGCCGTTCCCCCACTGCCACCCCTGAACCGTGCTCTGAGAAACTTGAGACTTGATAAGCCTCCCCAATCCCTCCGCCATAATGATAAATAAGTAAGGGGACAACGGATCTCCTTGGCGGAGGCCTCTAGACGCACCGAAAAAGGTCAGTAGGCTGCCCATTGATAAGGACCGAATAGGAGGGGGTGGTAACACAACTCAGCACCCATTGGATCCAATCCGGATTAAAACCAAAAGCCAACAACACTTTCTGAAGAAACCTCCAACTGGCTCTGTCATAAGCCTTGGCTAAGTCCAATTTGATGAACATGGCGCGCTCCCGAGAGGTGCTCATGGAATGAACAGCTTCTGAAGCAATGACCACCTCATCAAGAATCTGCTTTCCAGCCACAAATCCACCTTGCTCCTCCGAAATAATCAAGGGGAGGCAGCTCTTTAGCCTTTCCGCTATAAGCTTGGTGATAATTTTGTAAATTACATTGCACAGCGCAATAGGCCTAAAATGGTCCAGCTGATTCGCCTGCTCTTTCTTCGGAATAAGAACCAGGAAGGTGGCATTCAAAGCTCTGAGCATTTCTTTGTTAGAATATGACTCCTGAATCACAGCAATGAGATCCTGCTCAATTATGTCCCAAAAGTCCTGGTAGAATTCCACAGGGAAGCCATCAGGTCCAGGAGCTTTCCCTCTTCTCATGCTAAACACAACTCCTTCTACCTCGGTCCTGTCAATAGGCCTCATAAGATGTTGATTCAGAGCCAGAGTCATCACAGACGGGATACAAGACAAGACAAAATTTTCAGCGAAATCCGAAGGGGGCGGCCCATCAGAAAAGAGATTAGAGAAAAATCTAACCGCTGCCTGAGAAATGTCCCGAGAGTTATGAAGACGTGTTCCATCAGGGGAAACCAGGTGAGTCAAGAAATTGCTGTTGCGCCTTGCCTGGACAGACCTATGAAAAAAAGCGGTATTCCTATCACCTTCCTGTAACCAGTCAATACGAGCCTTCTGCTTCCAGAAGATCTCCTCCCTAAGCTCCCATTCCGCAAGCTCCTTTCCTGCTTGAGACTCAGCCACAAGGAGATCCTCAGATTGGCCGTGATCTCTAATTTGTCTAGTAATCTCATCCAGCTGATTTTGAGCCTTCTTCCGCATAGAGTGGAGGTTCCCGAAGCTGTTTGCATTCCAATACTTCAGCCTCCCTTTCACATACTGAAGTTTTTTGGCGAAGGAAAACATAGCAGTGCCAAAGCTAGGTCCCCCCTGTTTCCACCACTGCGCCATACAATCATGAAGAGAAGGCTCACGGAGCCACATTAGCTGGAACTTGAAGGGGGGTTTCCTTGGTCCAGGAATGTGGGAAGATGAGAGCTTAATCGGCCAGTGATCCGAACCACGCCAATCAAGAATTTCCGAAGCTAAGGAGTTGGAGCTTGATTGCCAGAAGCATGACACCAGGAACCTGTCCAGGCACTCTGAAATACCAGCATCACCACTCCTTCTATTGCTCCAGGTGAAAGAACCATTAAGCGGCTTGATGTCTGAGAGGCGCAGGACTTCTAGATTATGCCGTAGATTATCCGAAGAGGGCCCCAGGCGGGCCACTCCACCCCTTTTTTCCTCCAAATTGAGGACAGCATTAAAATCTCCCATAACAATCCACGGTAAATATGGGTGACAACTTCTGACATACCTGATATGGTCCCATAACTTCAGCTGTCCAGGTAGGTCCACCGGGGCATAAACATTAGTCACAAGAATGAGTTCACCAGCCTCCTTGGCCACCGCTGTCATTGTGAGAGCCGAGCTGTTAGACATCTAGCTTAGAGGCATAATACGCTCAGGGTTCCAGCACATGGCCAACCCACCAGAGCAGCCAAGAGACCCCACACATTGACTATGCCTGAAATACCAAGATTTTTCCATGCACAAACACCACTGTTCCACCGAAAGTTTAGTTTCTTGAAAGCAAAAAATATCAGGAGAATGTTCACTTACCATTTTATGAATAGCTCTTTGTCGGGGGGAGCTATTCAACCCCCTTACATTCCAAGAGAGGATGATCATTGAGCAACATGTGGAAAGTGCTCACTCAGGGGTTTAACATGCCCCGCTTCTACAAGAAGATCCCCTGTAATTTTAATTCGCTCCTGATCCTTTTTGCGTCCTGCCCTTGAAGGAGTGGTTCCAGAAGTTTTTTTAAAGGGTCTTTGCATGAGGCCAAGACCAGAAGAAGATCCTCTCTCTTGCCTGGCCTCCTCTACCCCCTTCGCCAAATCCGCCCAGCTAACCTCCTTATCACCTGGTGCCGGCGTAGATGAGATGGGAACATCTGGCAGGATACAAACCGCCTCCTGAGTCCCCTGAAGGTCTAGACTGGGCACAGAACCCACAAGGGGGACCTGCTCCATGAGATCGGCCTCCTCCCCCTGCACTAAATCCGGGATGCCATCCTCTATATGCATATTATCTAAAACATTGAACCGGTTGAAACCAACCTCAACTTGCCTGTCCATGTTTGGACGTTTTTGACCACGATTTTTCGACCGACGCTTGACCTGAGTGAAGCCTTCCCTATCCGGCCCACCTGAGCTTACAGCTCCCTGCTCCTGGTCGGTGGGAAGAAGGGGGTTTTTCCCTTTGTTAACGTGCTCTGCAAAGCCCGGCGCTTTACCAACCTGTCTCGGCTGTCCACTTCCTCTTTCACCCTTGCCCATCCTAGGACCAGGCTCTGCATTTTGCCCAGCATTCTCTCTGGAAGCCTGAGGGCACTGTCGATGCAGATGGCCGTACAAGTGACAAATGCGGCAGCGAAAAGGAATCGCTTCGTAATCTAATTGCTGTATCCAAGATGAGTTCCCCATACAGATTTCCACAGAATCCGGAAGAGGATTATTCAGATTAATATCCGCACAAATCCTAGCATAGGAGATAACCTTCCTGTCTAAAGTTTGATGCGCTATTGCCATTGGAGTTCCGAGCATAGACGCTATCTGACGGAGAATATCTTCTCGCCAGAATTCCAATGGCAGTCTTGGCAGTCTAACCCAGACGGGGACACAAGCAGGAAGATCAGCAGTCGAGTTGAACCCTGCATGCCAGGGTTTGAGGAACAAACCAATCCGGTCGAAGAAATACGGGCCTCCTTCGAAAACCCTGTTTCGATCCAAAATAGAGGAGAAATTCACTATGAAGTAGCTGTTCCCAGCCAACATGATATCGAAGTCCCCGTCAATCTGCCAGGTCCGCCGAATCCAAGCATCCAAAGCTGCCAGCGAAGTACGAATGCCCAGGAATTTACAGATAAGGGCGTGATCAGTCAAATATGCGACCTCCTCCTTCACAGAATCAGGGGAGATAACCAAAATTGGTCTCTCCAGGCTCCTAGGTAGGCAGCCATTTATCTTTCTGAGCTTGGAGCCTTCACTCCCACTGGACAACTCAGGCTCCTGCCCCTGTTTTCCAAGCGCCCGCTGCTCCTTGCTAGGGCCACCCATCTCCCCTACGCGCTCGGTCCCCATGACGAAGTTGGGAAAACCTGCCTGTCCCAATATTCCCGCCCCAGGCCAAGACACATCCTTCCTGGGGCCTGCTAACGGGTCGCCCGTCGCACCATCGCTCTCCATCGTCCTCAATTTTTAAAATTATTAATTAATAATAAAAATTATAAATAATTTTAGGTTATTAATTAATTACAATTAATTTAAACCCTACAAATATTAAAATAAAATCAATCTACCCTAAAACCCACTCTACGTACTTATCCATGCATGCAAATCTAACAACAATTATTAACTAAACCTTCCACCACGTCATATGGAGGGAACAACAATAAACTCTTAGTTTTAACTAACCTTCTTTCGGTTTGAATTAATCCACTCCACTCTTGCTTGGGCATGCAAACTGAGGGTTTTCTGTCAAGTTAACTGCCACCTAAGAATTAGTTTAAGCCATTTTAAAGCAACATAGTAAGGAGGAAATTTGGGAGGAAGAGCACTATAAATGTAGGAGAGAGAAGAGGAGGAAGGGTGGCGGTTGGCAGAATTAAAAAGGTAGAGAGATGACGGTGTCGACGACAGAAAAGAGAAGGGAAGGGGTAGATGACATCAGAGAAGGAGGGAGAATAGAAGGGGGTCGACGATATCAGAGGGAGATCAACGCTAGGGGAGAGGAGAGAGACCGACGTAAATGGGAAAGGAGCGTAGTGAATCAATGGCATAAAGAGCAAAATCAATGCCATTAACGTTGTTGCCATATCAAGTTCTGATCTGTTCTCTTCTTTAACTCAACGAAGATCAACACCGCCACCATTTTATCAGCGTTTTCAATTCAAGCGGATCCACATTCCATTTTAGTCAAAGACTTTCAACGGCATAATGCAAGTAATTTAGTTTATTTAAAATTGTAAGGTACATAGATTTTTTGTTTCATTTAAATTGTAAAATAAATATTTTATTTTATTTAAATCGGAAGGTAAATAAATTATATTATTTAAATTGTAAGATAGATATATTATTTTATTTAAAATTGTAAAATAAATAATTTGTTTTATTTAAATCAAAAGGTAAATAATTTGTATTATTTAAATAGTAAGATGAAAAATATTATATTTAAATCGCAAAGAAAATATAATGTAATTATTTTTATAAGACTAAAACAGAATGATTTTAGTATTACTAGAAACAAATTGATACCGCTGCTTATTGTTAGGGAACGTAAATGATTTTTATAACATTAAATAAATGAGATTTGTTTTCTATATACTTAGTTATAAACTTATGAAATACATTTGATTTAGTTTGTAAAGTTACATGCGTAAACCTAGATTGTGAGAATATTGATTTAGATACATGAAATTACCATAAAACAATCTAAGTTATCATAAAACAATATTTTGAGCGGACCCTTACTTTGAATGTTGTTGAGCTTTGATGATAAATTTGATTATCATTAAGATTAGTATGAAAAAAAATATTCTTCATTCTAGGGTTGAACCCTCAAATTTCAAAACCCTTCTTTCAAACGTATAAAGGATTTATTTAAATTGAAGTTCAATAAACTCTTTGTGTATAAGTTATTATTTTTAGAAAAGTTTACCCAAATAGACTAAAGATATAATTGTCCGGAAAAAACATGGTTGAAAATTGACATGATGACTAAATTAGGAGATTATGTTTATACTTTCTTACTAAAGAATTTGTTTTTGAAAAATAATACATTAATTTATTTCAAGTAATCTTTATTTTTCAAATCTCAAACTTAGATCAAAAATTTAAGGTTAAACAAAACTACGCAGCGTTTGATATTAAGTAGTGTCTCTAGCTCACATTTACAGGGAATACCATCGCGTTTGAGCTACTGCATCCATAGCCTAACACAACTGCAACAATGACATCTGGATATCATCCTTATAAATCGAGGAGAAATAAGGATCATGTCGTGTCATTAAAACCAAGGGGTGGGATAATCCCTCTTGGTCAACAATACTAATCAAGATAAGAAAATAACTTCGACTACCTTATATGATTCTGACTTGTGAACTTATGAAACAAAATGGAGAAAATACATTTCTTATTCAAAATTTGGTACCACTAAAAATGAGTAATGAAAACTAGATTTGAGAATGTTAAACCAATTATTATCAAGAAACCAACAACCATATGGCTTTCAGATAACAAAACTTTGACAACAATTGTACGAATTAGGTTGTCTAAAGCAAGGATCAAAACCATTTTAAACAAAAAGTAAAAAGAGGATGTAGCTTGCAATGTTTATTTCTATTTCTTGTTAAGATTTAAGGCTAATTTAGTTAAACAAGTATTCAATCACTTAAACTGATATTTTTACGTTCTTGTTTGGTTAGCAATCATAAAAGAACTATTTGGGGAACTAGGCCCTAGAAAGCGTTGCATACCCAGATTTACAGTTCACATGAAACTTAGAATAGAAAATAGAGCTACATGCATATTACACCTTGATCCTGTTCAGAAGTAGGTATGTAGACAGTTTAGAAAGTGAAGGATACTTTCAGTATGCAAGTGAATAAGATGGGGTTTAGGGTTGTGCGTTAAACAAGATTAAAATTAAATGAAAAGCAAGACCATTATAATAAGACATTAGTTTAGATAAATAAAACAAAGATAAATTTTTTATGTTATACTCGAAAAGATCTCAGTTGGATCGTCATAGTTCTCAAAGTTTTAGGCCAAATTCTGAGATAGAATGTGACTTTTTGTTATATATTTTATACATGTTATTGTCACGACGACCTCGATGCTTATCTAGTAGAGATGAGCGGTGAACAATGAGCGACTCAGGATCTGGTTGATCCCGATGAGTCAAGTTTCTGGCAAGAGCATAACCTACTCATGTGTAGATGCCTAATCTATTTGGTTAGACGCTTGCTCGTTTGGCAAAAGAATGCCTAACCCCTATGGTTAGATGCTTTCTCGTTTGACAAAGGAATGCCTAACTCGTATGGTTAGACGCTTGCTCGTTTGGCAAAAGAATGCCTAACCCCTATGGTTAGATGCTTTCTCGTTTGACAAAGGAATGACTAACTCGTATGGTTAGATACTCATCTGTTTGACAAAGGATATTTGATAGGATAAAATATACCTGAGTTATATTCACAAACAAACTTTAATTAACCAAAAAAAATAAAAAAAAATCTAGGATCTAGGATAGGAATTGTGGTCACTACACTATGGATCCATAACATGTACACATCATGCTTGTGTTGTTTCTTATTTTTCAACTTGCATTTTGTCTGGGTTCATCATCATATAGCTAAAAATAGACACAACAACACTTTTGAGCTTGAACAAATGGGTAGAAAAGGACCTCGTGGGCATTATGTAGGGATGAGATTTAGCACACAATCCTTGCTTTTGACGTAGAGTAAGTTGCACATTTGGTGAATCATAGAATTTGACTTGAGTAAAACAGGGATCATTGAAATCCTCCCAATTTGTTCTCTAACCTCCTTGGACAAGCATCAGGGATTTAATCTTTTGGATAACTCATTTTCCGACAATGCTTCCACTCTAATAAACCTTTCCATAAATATTTTGTATCTTGTATGTAATCGTTTTTAGGCATGTCGCCATCCTTTGACATAACACAAGCTCCACGTCACTTCCTCTCCTTACTCATATTGTACAATTTCTAATGCCATTTATTTCAAAATATTTTTTAAAACAAAACAAATATATAAAATAACATCATTTTTCATGAACGTCATTGAAGTTTCCAATATCCTCTAAAACTTAATACCTAATTATATGTAAAATAAATGATATTTATAATTATATATAAAATAAATAATAATTTAAAAAAAAAACATCTCAATTAAACTTAACCATTATATCATTGAAAATCTGGGTTGTGATTAGGTGAGAATGAAATGACTATTGGGCATAATAAAAATAACATACCTTGAAACTGTCTCAAAGTTGGTGAGGTGATAAACCCAAAGCCCTCTCGTTGGAGCAACCAAAGTTTTCAGCTATCTCTACCAAATTGGAGCCTTGGTTGCCATCTCCATGGGACAACCCTCATCGGGGCTTCATAAATCCCCAATTCAAAGTCTCCACAGACTGCCTATGTGTTCGTTTTTTCGTTTTTGACACTAATGGAGTCCTTACTCCTGTGGAATGCCCAAGTGGGTCTCCCTTATTCGTCTTCCCTTCATGTGGGTCACTCTCATTTGATAGTAAAACACCTGTCACAATCTTATGCAAACACCTCACCCACCTCGAAATTGCTTCTGCATTCGGATTCCTACACACAAAGCCATAACAGGCTCAGGGCAGTTGTGGGTACTGATCCGTTGTTGAAGCACGCAATTAAAAAAGTAGGAAAGAAGATATCTGTAAGCATGGGGGATTCTGTTGCCGTGACTCCTAAGGACAAGGGAGAATTGAAAGTGTTTCAAAATGGGGACGAGCTCGCAGCCAGCCTGGCAGATTATGTTGTTGGATTGTCCCAATCAGCAATCATCCAGAGAGGGGCTTTTGCAGTGGTTTTGTCTGGGGGATCCCTCGTCAATGCTCTCAGGCAAGGTTTTGCATATTCTGAATTATATATACGAATGACAAATTACTATTGTTTTTGGGGATACACCACGCTCAGTGAGTTGGATGCAGTGTTTTGTGCAATTTTAATAATTTATTTTGTCTCCTCGAATTTTAACTTGAGCTCATCCCCTAAATATTAGTACTTTATCTATAATTTAATAGTTTTGTACTTCCACAAGGGGATTTCTTTTTCATTTACCCCATTCACACCCACAAGTGTAGACCTTATGACCAAGCTTGGTCCCAACCTTGCCAACCCACATAGAAGCGTACATGGATTTTGATTTTTTTTCACCTTATATTGTTCAAAGTTTGTGCCTTGGGATTTTGACCTCATGAACAAACTCAGAAACAAATCGGACCTTGTCAATCCACCTACACCTGATATTTTCTTACCTAAAAAATTACAGATTTAAACATAATTCTACGGGTGTATCCCTCCTTGCAGAAGCCTACTCGGGAATTTCTTTCTATTTACCTTATTCAAATTTTGTGCATTTGGGTTTACACCCTGAACCTTCAGAAACAAACTGGACCTTGCCAATTCATCTACATCCTATGTTTTTAACGTTACAAGTTACAGATTTAAGCACAGTTTAGCTCATAAAACATCGAAATATTTCCTTTTATAAGAAATAAATAAATAATTATATAATGATGAACTCAAAGGCAGGACCGTTAGATCCCTAAGTCTTGCAAAGATCAATATGACAAGGAAGCACTCTTGCTCCTGCCTTAATTTTATCATTGCTGCTGAAGCGGTTCACTGGTTACTTTGGGATTCCCTATTTGGTCTTCCTGTTAGGGGGATTAAGCTACCTAATGAGGAGCTACTCTTCGATGTGCAATTTTCTAATTACACCATCCTCTTTCCTGTTGAGAATATTCAGACTTTCCGTGGTTTGATGGGCAAGGGAAAAAAAATGGCATGCTGTCTCATGGAAGGTTTGTAGTCACCCAAAGACTCATGGAGGTTTAGGGTTAAAAAATAAACAGTTTCAAACTTCATAGCATTCGTTTAGCTGTCAAGTGGATTATTAAAGCCATGAAAGGGAATGAACACTAGAAGGTTATTATAGACACAGTATTCAAATTGCTTGGCCTAACTAAAAGGGGTGAAGTCTGACTGGTGGAGAATGTTGGCTCACAAAGAGCCCATCAAAGTTCAAATCTCCAGAGATACCAAATAATGGATGAGGTGGGTGCAAGCCCTGGGCGACTTTGGCAGAGTAAATACTCCTCAATACCTTTGGTACTAAGCTGAAGGAGACCAATTATTCGTGCATCCGATACCAATGGGTTGGTTTGTTCTCCAAAAAAAAAAAATGCTTGACCTAAATGAAAACTTGAGTAGAAGGGACTAAGCATGTTGGACCCAATGCTCCGATCCTTCAGTTCAAACACCTGGTTTTAAATTTTATAAATTTATCTAGAAATCCTAGGAGCATGTCAAAAATCATATTGTTGAACCTGTATTTTCATGCATGGGAATATTCTGCCAAGGAACCAGGTCTATTTGGGGGAACCTTTGATATAAAACTGAAAAGAATCTCTTTGACCAGAGGATGCCCTGCTTTAGCACGACATAATAAAAAGGACCTAACTCCTTCGGTGGTTTAGGTAATGAAAAGAGCTGGATGTCTTGGGATCAAGTATAACAAAGGTACAATGTGTCTGACAAGGAAAAGAGAACCTACACAATGATAATCAAGGTTATAAAGGCAAATCCCTTTGGGTTCATCTTTTTAATATTTCTTTCTTTATTGTTTTTGGACTGGTCATCATTGTAATATTGCTTCTATGCCATACTCATATTCTATTTCTGTGATTATGCATAATTTTGTATGTTATATCGCTTCAAACCTTTTTAAAAGTCCGAACTTTGTCAAGCGTTTCGCCTTCTTGAACACACCAATTTTTTTGAACATTGTTACTATGCCTTGTGTTCTTCCACAAGGGGGGTCTTAGACAACAAATTGGTGTCTTGCTCGGCAGTGATCTAAAAAAATTGCCTTTACTGTTACCTTTTATATACAAATGGAGGTGCCCGTAGAAGATGTCAAGCACTTCTTTAAAGCTGGTCAGTTGAGAGAGCTCAACTCCTATGGTAAGGGGAAAGGGAAACTGCAGATCACACCTGCTCCTCCTAGTGTGATTGGGGGTACACTCCCCTTGGAAATAATTTGGTGCCTTGAGGATGCACTCATGCATCCAGGTAAGATTGGTACCAATGCCATTGCCTCCAAGCAGAAGGTTGGTAGTGAGTTTATAAATAGTGATGGAGACAAGGGTGAAGAGTCCTCTTTTGTTCAGGTTACATAATCTCCCAGTACCATTGAGTTGAGAGCCCCCATACCCTCTTGTTCTTGATTCTGTTCATGTGCTTCCTAAAGCTTCTGTTGCTCGTATGGTTCCCATCCTTAATGTTATTCCTGAATTGCTTCTTGCTCATGATGCTGCAACACAGAGCTTGAACTTGGCTATTTATGCTTCTCATCAGTCTTAACGTGAATTTTTATCCTGTAGTTCAGAAGAGGAGTCCTTATACTTGGCTAGGATAAATACTCAGTGGGATATTAAGGCTGTTTATGAGAAGGCAATGACTCCTTTGAAGAAACCGAGGAAAAAAGGTTTCTTGCTGTAATTGATGTTGGTATAAGTTCTGTCAATTTGATCAGGAATTTTGTGGGAAATACCCAGGTCCAGGTGATTGGACGTGATGATATTGTTATGGATGATAAGAAAGAAATGAATGTCATCCCAGTTGCTGGTGGTTACGAAAATAATGATGTACAGTTTAATATGAATGTGGGGAAGACCTCCTCGGTCCATTCTAGGAAGAGAAAGAAGAGTGTGCAATGTGATCAGGCAGCCAATTTGAAGTTGAAACTGATGCTTTCCCCTGCTGTTCTTGACCAGGATCCTCGTGTTGTTGCTGACTATGAAGTTGCCGAAGACACTCAGAAAGTGTATGACATGGCCATTGATAGAGATTGACTTTATAGCTTTTGAAATGTTTGATCTTTTGATACTTTTTTGATAGGTTTCTGGGAAGATGTTGGATTTTTATGTTTGGGACTGCTGTATTTTGGGTGGTTGATAGTTTTGGGTTAGTGATATGTTAGTTTTTGAAGAAAATTGAATAATTTATCTTGGATGATATAATTCTGTAGCATATTTGATGTATATTAATAAATTTCAATGCAATATTAAAAAATCTTATGATAGTGCAATTCCTGTCAAAATTATAATTTTTTCTGTATCCTTTTTTTTTAATTGTAATGTTGGATATATACACATTGGTACATGTTGGGTGAGTTGTGGGCTGTCATTATTGTGGCATGGGATTTAGATTGGGCCATATTCATAAAATTAAACTTAGATCGCAATGGAATGTGCCCCGTGTATGTTACTCCACAGTCTCCCCGCATGTCTTAAGTGGCCCATATATATATAGAGTCGCCGGCCATGGAACATAGAGGGCGGTTTCAATCACACTTCCAAGATTCTGAGATCCCACCACCTCGATCCCCTGATTCCAAGACCACTCAATTTGGGTGACTGGACTGCACTCCTGCAGTGAGGAAGATTTGAACCTCAGTCATGCTCTTAGAAGTGATTCCCTGTTCCATTGCAGCTCAACCCCTTTGGACGTTACATATCTTGCCCATTCATTATTCATAAATAGATTATTTTCCTGGGGCTTTTCTGGCTCTGAAATTGCATCTCTGTAACAGGTGTCCTAGTGTTGTGTAGCTCCTTTCAATTTTAATGTAGATCCATTGATTCAACAGTATTTTTGCTTTTCCTCCATTGCTCCACCATAAAATAATGGAAAGTTTTTAAGCATGTCAACAAATGCTCTCTTTGGGCTTGGGACACAACATCTTTTCAAGTCTATATGCCACACCTGAATTCAGGCCAGTTGTGTTGGTTACTGAAATGGCTCATGAGAATATTCATCTGCAAATAATTTTGTTAGCAAGTTTGTTAGATTTGTGAAAACTTTAAAGAAGACCTAGTTTAAATAGTCAGGCAAGGATTGGTAAAGTTGTAAAGTTTGGCCTTAACTGTAGTGATATAAAAAAACGAGAGAAAACATGTTTCATATGATTGGTTATATTTTGGCACAGCCTCCGTAGAGCTGGATTCTGGTCTTTCAATCTTTGAATTTTATTCGCAAGGTTTAGAAAATATTTTAGTGGTTAAAGTTGACCAATTGGTTATTTAAAACAAGAAAATATCCGAAAATATTTGCAGATTGAAAATGAAAATTAGCCGCAACTTCTATAAAGATTTTTTTTATTTTTTGAGAATTCATCAACTTTTAGTACTAGCAATGGTCCCTTTTTAAAGGTCCCATGAGTACACCAAAGGTCTAACACCTACACAAAAATTTGCAGCAATTTTAGAAAATGAGCAAATAACAAGAAAATGTCAGCTGGTCCTATTTTGTCTACAGACCATGTCTACAGCACCCATCGTGAGTTCAAAGATGTATGGTGCAGCATATTCGGAACTATTGTCAACCAAAATGTATTACTACAAGTGCCATTCGAGTGAGGTTGGAGAGCGTTATCATTGTGGCTTTCTATCTCCTCCTCACACCTCAACAAATGCAAGAATATAACATCTACTAAAAGGGAACGCATCATATCTCTCACTTTTCCCCACTTGTGCAATCAACTATTTCTCCACCCCTACTAATAAATGCTTATTGTGCTTGTGTGCTACATGGGTCCCCTTGCCTTTTGATCATTACCAAAATACAAGGAAAGAAATTTCATTATGTTAATGGCTACTGATTAGTAAAAATTCCACATAAATCAACAATATAATTAAAATTGCTTGTAAAAGCCTTGAACTACCTAATACAAATACATGATTGGATTGTAATTGGGTTAATTCCACATCGGTAACAATTGTAAGACAAGAGTGACTTATAAGGCTTTACACGCACTAAATGCTTTCCCAATGGGAAAAACATGGTTATTGTTTTCATCGCATTTCTCACTTTGGGCTTCTCACCCTTTAGCCACTAACAAATGCTTATTGTGCTTGTGTGCTAAGTGGGTCCCCTTGCCTTGTGATTATTGCCAAAAATGCATGAATAAAGAAATGGCATTAGGTTAATGAACCATGGAAATCATCTTGAGATGTCTTAAACATACATAAGTAAAAACCAAAAAAATCAACAATATAATAGATTACATTACTTGAGCGAGGTGTGAGCCATGAATTTGACGAACACAATCATCAAAATAGTTTTCTCATGTTTGTTATTTACCAGAAACGTGTTGTGAATAGATTCTGGCAATCATTCTGATCCACAAGAAAGGACCAAAAGCAAAGTTGCACCCAAGCATAGGCCTAGTCATTCACAGAAGTCAATAATAATTAGCATCAACAAATCCAACAGATGGAATGATTTTTATATCATATTGCCAAGATGTACAAAATGCAGGAACATATCATTAAGAATCCCCACCTAGCCACCTAATTTCACACCCTAGTTTATTGCTTAGTGTTATTCTTTTTCTATTCAGTATTAAATTGATAACTTTGCTCCCTTTTGTTACGTACCCCTTGCACCTCTCTTGTATGATACTCAATAACTAACTTTTAAATAAAGCAAAATAGGGTTCTATGTTTTTAAATTACCATTTTGAGTTGCTAGGCATCTTTTGTTCCCTAGACCTCAATTTTTGAAGTGACTTCTACTTGCCACCTATCATGGTTTGGCCTCCCAACTAGCCATTCCCAGCTGAGCAGCTCGCTTCAAAGACCTACATCGGCATCAATGCCCCCACAAGCCAGCCAAAAGGGCATCTCATGTAATCCTGCAAGCATCTCTATGCCGTGGTGTTAACATTGAGGCCATGTATGTTTTCCCATTCGCAAGGCACTTCTACATGATAATTCACATTCAAAAATGTGAGAGGATTAAAGTGCAGCAGCAGGCAAGCTCCTTTTTTCCTGATCATTGCATTGTTATGAAATCCAGTTGTCTTCTCCTTGCTTCACGTTACAACAGATGTGTGAACAAAGATCCTCCACATGGATTACATGATGTGGTGCATTCATTTTTGGAATAAGGCAAATGTTCAAGGACTGGCTTGTCTAAAAAATGTTAATCATATAAAAAATTCAGCTGGTTTGAGAGTTAATCAGGTGGGGTTCTTACAGCAGTCAGGCACCAAACTACAACATACTCAAACATAACTAATCGAATTGCCACCTATTTATATGGTGCAAATCTGATTTCACAGAGCTTTTTAATCCTTCAAAACCAACCTTCAACACTTGATGCGGGCATGTAATTTATGTGGTGAAATTGATCCTCAACTTCCATTGATTGTCACACAAGTGCAATCTAAGGATTATTTTGCATTCATGGCTCCAAGTCACGGCCTGATACTCATGTCTTTGTATTTAAATAACATAACAGATTTTGAAAATGCTAGTATGTTTAAATACAAAGGAAGAAGGATATTGAGAATTTTTTTAAGGTTTATCAAAAATAAATAAAAATAGGGGAGTAATGCACAACTGTATGAAAACAAATTCACAACTCTTTGCAGGAAGTGTTGCAAAATAATAGCAACAACATGTGTCCATTAAGATTGAGGTTTTCTGCTCTGAATCAGAAGCTTCTGAGGAGCCAGTGAACAGAATCGAGTCCCCAGTCCTTCCTCTCCTCTCCTCTCCTCCTGCCTTGGTAGGTCATTGGTTGGTTTTCTCCTTCCTTCCTCTTTTTAATGATCTAAGCTCTTCCCCTCATCTCACCTTGCATTATCAATTTCTGAAATCAGATTTTTTTTGTTGCAGTCAATCCATTCCATTATTGATTGGCAGACATTTCAGCTGGGGAACGAACTTACAACTGTGTGTTAGGACTCAGGAGTGAGATGGCTATGGGAGATGCATCCCTATACAAGTTGGTAAAGAAGCTGTGGTTGTGCAACTAGTTCCTTATCAGCATGGGCATCCTGGGGCGTTCACGAAATCATGCTGCCTGCGGTGGTGCAATCAGCTTAGCCTGCAGGTGCAGCACTGCTTCTTCTCGCCCTAGGAGGATTGCCTCATCATCCAAGCTCACTTCCAGCATGGCAACAAAAGGGCCACCATTGCCCGCATCCTCCCCAGCCGCACCGACAACGCAATAAAAAACCAGTTGAATTCCAACCTCTGACTTTGATACCTCACTGAAAATTCCCTTCTATGTTAGTCTGATGCGCTATCAAAACCTAAACATTATCCATCTATAAACACATGAACCAACGCTAAAAAAGAACCCAGTAGTCATGAAACAGTACAGGAGGAGGAGCTTCTTTAGATATGAAACACGTAAGTTATGCTGGAGAGGACCGAATGAACAGGTGACAGAGATCCATGTTCATAACCGATTTGGCATCCACTATACGAAATGGAATAAACATGTCCCTGATCTACAGTCACCAGCCACCCGATGGTTTCAGTAGCCATCAGATGGCTGCCCGCTCACTATACTGACGACAAAATGCTAGTCCACAATAAGATGCCTTCTGCATAATAAAACATAATAAATCTCAAGGAAAGTCGGAGTTCACCAAATTTGAAAAAAAAATAGAATTCAGTGTTGAAAAGGATAGGCCAAGATTTTTGAACTTAAAAAATTTCTTAATTCTTTGAACTCTCTTCCAAGGTTTGTGTATCAAGTACTATTTTGGGCTAACAGACTAAATGGTTTTTTATAAAATATGCTAATGGTGTTCATGAAGAAAGTTTCAAGTTTTTTCTCTTTAAAATTTTTAGAGGCAATGTACATTGTGACCTTCATATGCCTAGTTCTCTAAACATTGTGGTGGTAACCTTTGAAACAAGAGCAGGAAGTTGACTGAACCTCCATATCTCAATAGCGTCGATTGGGGTAGATGGCATGTACTTTGGGCGGATGAGAGGGTGGTAGCAAAAGATCATCCAGACAGCAATTACAAGTTAGCATACGATAATTTGCTTTCAAAGGTATATGGTTTTCCAGATTTTTATGTAAGAAAATTCCTATATGAATGTCGTTTGAACAATTTGACATTCATGTTATCATGACATGTTTATTGTTTGTGGGCCTGATGAAAAAACAAAACATGTAGGCTGAAATGGAGGCATTTATGAATGAAGTTTTAGTTGTACTTGTTTTAAAACTGTTGTACCTATTTAATCATGTATTCTGAGTTTATGTGCACACTAATATTGTAAACAGGTCTTTGTTATACCGATTATGCTGCATGCTATATTTGTTCCTCCTTATCATAGTGTATTCTTCTATAGCAGTTCTTTGAGATATATCTCGACATTTCTTATTTTATGCGTTACGCTATATGCACTATTAGTTGACTTTCTAACTTTTTATTTGACTCTGATTTCAGGTGCCAGTTGTTCCAGGTTGTGTTTATTCAATTAATGATTCCCTTTCTGCAGAGGCTGCAGCAGAGGATTATGAAACTGGGTTGAGGCAACTTGTGAAAACAGGGGTTGTAGATGTGTCAAAAGATAGTGGCTTCCCAAAGTTCGACCTTATACTTTTGGGGATTGGTCCTGATGGTCACGTTGCATCCCTATTCCCCGATCATCCTCTTCTTAATGAAAAGGAAAAATGGATCACTTCCATAACTGACTCTCCAAAACCTCCTCCAGAGAGAATAACATTCACTTTGCCTGTAATCAACTCAGCTGCAAATGTTGCAGTGGTCGCAACTGGAGCTGGCAAAGCAGACACACTTAAGAGGGTGTTGGGTGATGAGGAGCATGACAAGTTGTTGCCAGTTCAGATGGTTTTTCCGAAGGATGGGAAGTTAACATGGTTCACTGATAAAGAGGCAGTTGCCAAGATTGTGAGCTGAATACTGACAACAGTCTCTGTACTGAATCATGGTGGCTGTCAATATTGTGGTCTTTGCATTTTCTTCCATGCGGATCTTTTACCCCTGTTAAGATGGAAAGAAAAGGTATTTTATTAATAAGGAGAGACCATTAGGTAAGTGTTTTAGGACAAATAGCACTTGTTAATGTCCAAACTTTTGTTTGAAAGTAGTTTCTGTTCTGTTCGAATGGGGAGTACTCGAGGTTTCAGTACTTCAGGTTTTACAATGCTTGAAGTTCTATAAATGCAAGTGAATGTAACCTTTAGTTCACAGGGAAGTAGCGAATACTGGAAAAAAATGCATGCAGGTTGTTTTTATAATTTAGTTCAGTGGAATTTAACGACGATTTTTAATAGAGCCACTTTGTTCAAAGATTACAATCAGGATGTAGCCACAGTTAGAATTTGTACCTGTTTATCCTGCTGTCGTTACAAGCTATCATCTGTGTCCCCTTTGTTTTTCATGTTTGGGAGGCATTAAGCGAAAAAATCTGTATGTCAGTTTTGTTCAAATGAATTTCAAGCGAGAAAATCTGTATTTCAGTTTTGTTTAAATAAATTCCACCTCCTTTTGAGCTTCATGGGTTTTTCACTTTGTTATTTGCATGCCATGGTGATATGTTTCAACTTTTACTGTTTCCCTTGAAACAAAGATTGTGTTATCATTTTCCAATATGTTGTTGTAGGCTAACTTGGTGTGAAATATTTACAGTCCTATTTTTAAGACTACCGTATAAATGTACCCAAGAATTAGATGATGGGGATCAGTACAAAATCTGTCTCAAGTCCAAACATGTTCTGTATCCAAGGCTAATTAAATCTTCCCTGGACGAGGAAAATTTATAGCTTCTTGGCAATTTGGCTGCCATCGTAGGTCCTAGAGTGTACCTCTTTAGTAGGATTGGACTCTGCTGGCTTCTTTCCTGCAGTTGCTTCTCTACATACAGTGGATTCGATGGCATTGTACGGAGTTGAATCCCAAGATCTGTACCGAATAGAGCAAGAACAAGTTGTTTTACTACTACATCAGTTTTCATTATCTTCAACTGTTTTGTCATTATATTCCAAAAATGATATTCTATATCTGTGATGATTTCAGATGGAGCAGAAGACAACATAATGTTGGCAATTGTTTATGGGTGTTGATTTTCAAGATAATTCCTTCTGAATACTGCTTTGTACCGGCTAAGTGAAAAATAGTCCGGAAATGTTAAAATAAAGCAGCACTTTTAAAACCAAAAAATATGAAAAATTGTTGATTGAAAAAATAGACGGCAAGCTCTCTGTAAAAGCATTTATTATTGTAACTAAAAAATCAATTTAAAGATTTCATAGGAAAAAAATGAAACATTATGATTATCTGAAGGGGACCCCTACTGTTGGGGTCCCACGATTTTTTGATTGAAAAGCGCATTTTATTATATTATAAAAAAAATTACAAAATAAAATACAGCGAGTCATACAAAAAAAGCGGGTGGAAAAGTTACACCCCAAAATCACATCAGGGTAAACAAGCTTCGGGAAAGCAACAGAAGCGACGAGCCGGCCAAAGCGATCAAAAAGTTTAACATGTGTGCACTAACAACTAAAAAAGGATAAAGCAAAACCCAGAAACTGATATTTAAGCAGCAACAATGAACATGGTAGCAGGGGGTGGAGGCGATAGAGGGCCCTGAGGCTTCCATCCCCACCCCCAGTCAGCTGGGGGATTCTCATTCAAGGTAAGAGGCTCCCATCCATCACTTTGTTGTTCTTGAGTTTGCTAATGATGTTCAAAGATTTTGTCGAGGCAGAGAAATGGCAAGCGCTAGGCATAAAAACTTTTCTGTTGAGGCGCTGCTTAGCGTCCTCGACTGTCATTGTCACGATTAGATGAACCATGTTGAGGAGATGGCTAGCGAGAGTGAGGAGAGGAGCTCTTTTGACTCTGGGACCTACGACTTCGAAACTGCGAATGTTGGACTCCACCACCACGTCCTCGAGGAGTGTGATCGGGTGGCTCTCGACTGACAACACAAGGGGCATTACCCCAATGATCCAACAGCTCCTGTAAGTGGTGAAGTCCCAATGACACTTTCTCCGTCTGGGTCTGGATCTGAAGGGTAACATTAGAGATCACATTAATTTTGTTAGAAATTGAAAAACCAATTTCCATAGCTTCATGATTAAAACAAGCTTTATTTCTAGATTTTCAGATCTGAAATAAAATATCAATGCAAAAAATCTATCAAACTCTGTTGTATTTTGTAGGAAGCAAGGTTGAGTCCCTCAAGAGAGCCATTTTCCAAGTGAACATTTCGGCCCTAAAAGGTTTACAAAGAGAGTAAATCCATCTTCAAGCAGAGTGAGCATGGGGACAGAACCAAAAAATGTGCTTAATAGTTTTTGGGTGATGACAAGCATAACAAGTGAGATTAAGAACCCCCATTTGTTTGAGCTGGTCTCCAACAAGGAGCCCGTAATACATAATGCGCCAGAAAAAGTGAACTTTTTAAGGTTCCAACAGAGCCCACCAAATATTATCGAATCTCCTCAGCGAGACATGGTGAAGAGAGTTAAGACTCCATCGTCGGTTGAGCACCTCAATATCGATATGCTAGGGAGCAAGAAGATTATATCCTAACTTAAGGGCATAACGACAAAAGGAGTGGCACTAGGTCAATTCCAATCCTTCCACCACGGGGTGGGAGAGGACACTCCAATTTTGTGCAGATACTCATTAGGTATGACATTCTAAATTTCAAAAAGAGATTCTTTATCTTCTTTGCTACGTTGAAACCTTTCACAATCTCCCAAGGTAACCAGTCCCGAGATATCTTACAGAAAAGATCGTCAATTTGTTGATTACCCTTTTTAAAAAGCCTAAGACTTTTTATCCAAGGCACCATGGCAAAGGGAACATTGTGGAAATTGAGAATAGGGGACCACCAGAGAGATTGAAAATTAATAGAGAGGCTAGTCCTAAATCCATCTCCAACTCGGACTAGGTGAGACTTAAGTTTCTCCCAGGTCTTTGATATGCTTTGTATGACAAAAGAGCTAGTGATTTTGACAGGGACAAGGGTGAGGAGGGTATGCATGTCAAGACCACGCCACACCTTTTCGCAAAAAGGAGATCCTTGAGCAATGCAATTTCTGATAAGGATCTTCCAAGGTTCATCTCCTTCCAGTTCTTGTATAATCCACTTTACACTAATAGCAATGCCCTGGAGCTTAATGTCAATAAGGCCCAAGCCACCTACTTCCTTAGGCCTACAACAAATGGCCCAAGATACTCTGTGAAACCCTTGGTGGCCTTCAGAATTGGCTCAGAGGAAGTCACGAAGTAGATTTTCCAACTTGCCATAGGAAACATTATAAGGGATCCAACAAGAAGAGTAATAAACATGAGTGGCAGCGAAGACCTTTGGGCAGATCTAAACTTTCTTAGCTAGAGTAAGAGGCTTAGCAATCCAATAGGCAATTTATTTTTCAACCCTATGTATGATATAAGACTAAAGATCAATAGAAGAGCCCCAAAAGGCAAAAAGAATGCCAAGGAATTTAAATTGAACGTCGGGGAGGATCCATTGCCATTGGTACCCCTCAAGCCAAAGGGATTTAGGAAATAGAGATTGCCTATAGCATTGGCTCTTTCTCCATTTGATGGAATACCCTGAGGCCAAACAAAAAATATCAAGGCACTGCATGGCATTCCTGATCGACTCTTCATCTTCTTGGAGAGTAAGAAATGAGTTATCCACAAAGCGACCATTAACCAATTGACGATTCAAGGTAGGAAGAGAGATACCTTTAACCAGCGTCCTAAAAATATAGTCAGCTAAAAGGTAATTAAAACCTTCTGCAACAAGCACATAAAGGGCAGGGGCAAGCAGACAACCTTGTCTGATCGATCTGTGAAGCTCAACACTGTGAGATTGGGCACCATTTATGGTGATGCACGCTCCAGCAACTTGAAAGAGCATGTTAACAGTGTGCACAAATTTTGGTCCAAAGCCAATACCCCACAACATGGCGGTGATAAAGGTTCATTCTATGCGGTCATAGGCTTTCTCAAAGTCAATCTTGACAAAAAGAGCTTTTTGATTGGAAGTTCTAGCCCATTCCATGCCTTCCCAAAAAACTGTCACATTGTCCAAGATATAACGATTTTGAATGAACCCAGTTTGTTCACTCCTCACAACTAGAGGAAGAATATGTTTAATCCTAAGGGCTAACGCTTTGGCAATGATCTTATAGGATACATACAATAAAGTGATAGGCCTCCAATTGGTCAGTACTTCTAGGTCTCCAGCTTTGAGAATGAACTTAATATTGACCTGATTGATAAGAGTCCCCAAAGAATTGGTATGCATAGCTTCAAGGTAACCCTGATGAAGGTCAGGGCCCACAGTGTCCCATAAGGAATGATAAAACTCACACAAAAACCCATCAATTCCAGGAGCCTTGCCAGTGGCCATAAGTGAAACAGCATCCTTAAGATCATGAAGACTAAGAAGTCGATCACCAATGATTCTCTGAACCTCTAAAAGCTTACAGGGCACAACTCCCAAACATTGGGTGAGAGCATCTTGTCTGGCAGCGGTATATGGTTGAGAGGTGAACACCTCTTGGTAATGAGCCACAAATTCGTGTAGCACCTAAGGTAATTTGGTTAGGTGCCCAGCTGCACCTTTAATGGCCTTGATCCTATCAACCACTTGTCGACACCGAAGCAGGGCAAAAAATTCCTTGGTCACTTTGTCATCCACTTTGAGCCAATGCATTCTAGCATGCAGCTAAGCTCCTCTGGCATTGTAAGTGTCATCAACTTGGACTTTGTGCCTCCATTTAGCTGCACAACCCTGAAATTGCACATTAAAAGGCGAGGCTTCTAGCCCTTGGGAGGCTCTAATAAATTCTTGATTGGTGGCATGATGAATACGTCGTCTAAAAGAGGCAGCGTATTTGCCATATATTCTAAGGAAAGTGGCAGTACGTTTGATAGCATCAAACCACCACATAATCCATCTAGTGGAACCCGTGGGTCTTGGAGCAAGATTCCATATACGGCCAATGTGATTCAATGTACGCTCATGCTTAAGATGCGCAGTGTTGAGGTAAAATTGTGTAGTAGGCACCCAAACTTGAGGGGTAGTTCACTCAACGTTGAAGCAAATGGGATGATGGTCAGATAGAGAGGTGTCTGGTATAACCAAGACTACCCAACCTTGTATGGATGCAAAATAAAAAAGATCTTGTTCGGCTAACAAAGCCCCATCAAGCCTTTTGAGCACCATATCCTCACCTTGGTGAAAATTAGACCAAGTGAATCAGAGCGAGTGCGAGTCTTTCCGCCGGTGGTGATTGGGGTCAAACACATCGAGTTTGTTACGCAGATAGAACAATGCCTCACATTCTCCTGCACACCACCTCAAGGGAAGTTGTCCTTCTTTGTCATCTGGGGATTCTATCATATTGAAATCACCACAAAGAATCCAGTGAGCATCTGGAAGCGAGTCAACCAACCATCTCCATAATAAGGTATGCTCAACAACATCATTAGAAGCATAAAGATTAACTGACCCAATTATGTAGTTGTCAAAATCAAAAAGTGTCCAAAGCACACGATTTAAGGGGTCGGACTCCCATGAGATGATGTATTATGACAACTTAGGCGCCAATAAGGTCACAACTCCTCTACCAGACTCGTGACGAGTGGCCTGACAGATGGCCCCACGCAGATCACACAAGCCGTAGAATGGAGCATGAAGTCGGCAATCTTGACTTCTTGTAAGCATAAAATCTTCATGTTTGAAAAGAGTTGACAACTATTCCCGACCGAATACTTATGCATCAGATCAGTAAGACCTCTCACATTCCATGAATAGACTAACATGGAGAACTATCAAGATTCATATCTCCCTCTTCCGTGAGGTCTGAGAACGCTGAGAACCTGTTGAAAGCACTGGCTGGGATTATGAAATCTCCTAAAGTAAAGGGTTTTCGTTTATGCCACTCATATTCATCTTCACCAGAGGGTGAAGGGCTATGGGAGCGATGTAGTACAGCTTTACAAATGAAGGTAACAAGGTTCGCAAAATCTGAGTCATTCACCCCCAAAGGGGGTTGTGAAGGGAGGCTAGGCATAGTAGAGGCCGATGGAGGAACTATGGTTGTGATCGCTTGTGGCAAGCGTGAAATGGGTTTAGGTCGCTGAAGCCGCGGAGATGGAAGGGTTTTAGCTAGAATAGCGACAACGACAGAGGCTTGTGATGGGCAAGAAACATTGTCCCTGTGAGGGGTTTTAGCAGGGGCATTTTTGCAGTTAGTGACCATGGTCCACCCGTTAGAGGTGCAAGATGAGGGTTTTAAGTCAGAGCCATTGTGTTCTTGGGGCATGGTGAACGTGGGGACCAAGAGAGGACATTCCCTAATCATGTGGGAAGATGATTGGCAATGAAAGCAGGGATTTGGCAAATTTATATACAACACTAGTTGCGTGAAACGGTTATCGCCGACTTGAATATCAATGAAATCTTTGAGATCCTTAACAAGGTCGATCTCAACACAAACCCTTCGTTGGGAGCGAGCGGCATAAAATTTAGACTGCGCATGGCAAATGAAACGCTCCAACAACTTGATAAGCTGGTCTATAAAATTCCACAAGGCCAAGGGCAACCCAAGGGACTCAATCCAAACTAGGATTTTGAGTTTGACCTGATCTGAAACTTGAAAATCCCTGGTCCAATGAGAGAAAACAACCAAAGTGTTGTGTATAAACCAGGGCCCATGGTTAACAATGGCCTTGCAATGGTCAGGGTTATTGAAACGGAATAAAAAAAGCCCTTGGTGAGGTTTTGGACACCTAATTTAACCCCATGATTTTGCCAGTGGTTATGGACCCACTGTTTGAGGAGGCTCTCTGGGGGGACTCAACTCACAAAATAAGCAACAAAAGTAAAGTTTGCAAAATAGCTGCAAGCTTTATCAAACTCAGGGAATTCTAAAATTACATCAGGTACAGGAGTGGTTCAAGAGAATTACCTCGTGATAAACCTTCAGAACGAATTTTTGTGCTTGCTTTGGCGCCATTGTGGTTATTGCTCCCACCAATAACACATGCATCAAATGATATAGAATGAGTGACGATGACCATTTATAACAAGGAATGTGAAAAAAACCGCCCAAAGGGTGGACGGGAAAGCCAACTCAACACAGTAAATGCGCATTTAAATCAAAAATCTTACTTTGATCTATAAAGATTGGCAGTATGACAGATGGGAAAGAGATTATGCAGTCACTGTCATCAGGGGTACGATTAGGAGGCATGCATGCAGACAACACCAAATCCTAACCCTCCTCAAGATCTTGAATCCATTTTCATCTTCTATATAATTGTTGCCACATTCCATGACAATTTTCTTTAATTCAGTCCCACGATTTTAAAAAAAATGATGCGGTATAACTTATTGCTTTGGATTTACATAGTTTAATTAGTTATTAGTCAAAATATATCGTTCGGGAGGTTTTTAAGTTTTTTTTTGACGATTTTTCTTTAGATGTCTTTTTTGGTCCTTTTTTAAAGTGTGATCAATTGTTGGAACCCCAATGTCCAATTATTTTTATAAATTTGACCAATAATAATATGCAAATGAACATATTTGTTTTACATTGGCTAAAAAAATTGTGCACTTAGGGACATTGTTTAGTTGCAATGGGTCATTAATAAAAAATGAAAGGACATGTTAGATGACACGTGTGATTAATATGCGACTACGAGCCATATTTAATGACATTTGGTGGCTTTGTTTCAATTAATGTTGCCATGCATGCCATCAACCACTTGTTTCACATGGCTTTTCGAGACTCTTCTTCCCAAATAATCATGAAACCCATATGCCTCTTCTGCTATCAACAACATTTCACAGAGCTTGTAGCATTGGGGTTTTGGAGGGACAAAATGTTGTTTGAAGGAGTGTCCTTGTAAATGAACCCACATCAATATTTGTTTTTTCTAGTGTGCTTGTAATACATAATTTTCACTATTATTTTAATGGGTTTTTAACGTGCCTTTACATTTGAGTCAACTTTTACTAGTATGTTCATGGCGTGGCCTCAAGTTTTCATTTACACTACAGTAAATATTGCTGAATCAAACAATATCATTTAATGAATTCACTGGTCATGTTGGGACACACTTATGTTATTAATATGTAATGAAGGGCCATGTTGGAAGACACTTGTGTTATTAATATACAACAAATATTTTTGGAGACCCCTGGTGCTATGTTATTGTCGCCGTGTGCACCATCTTCATTATGTTCAATGTGGCTTGTTCAAGTCACTCTCCCCAAAACGTGATGGAACTAAAATGCATGTTATTGTTTTTTCGTGCCTTTACATATGAGTGACTTTTACTAGTATGTCAATGAAAGTCTCAAGGTTTTCATTCACATACGAATAAATGTTATCATTTTTTAAAATTTAATATGTAACAAAAGACCATGTTCAAAAACACTTGGTGGGTTTTGTTTCCATTAATGTGGCCAGTTATGCCATTATAGATAAACTCTACGCCATGTTCAACGTGTCATATTTAAGTCAACCTCCCCTCACAATCATACAACACAAATGCCTCTTCTACAAAATGCATCATTTGACAAAGATTTTAACGTAACCATGTTGGAGGGATGAAACATTATACACAGTTGTACTCACAACATCGTCATGTTTTTATTCACATTTACCTCAACATCTCATGGTGTTTGGATGGAAGCCTTTGATGTTTTCATTCACAATTATATCCCTACCCGCAACATGTAGACGATATAATTATTTCACAATTAAGGGCAAGGTTTTTTGTTCCCTCTTTCAATGAATATGTTGGGCTTACTTGAGAACACATATTTAAACCATTTGGTTTGTTATTTTTAGTCATTTTATAGGTGTGACAAATAGTTGAGACCTAAATGTGCAATGATTTTTATAAATTTGACCAATTATAATATACAAACATTTTTTTTCTTGCATTGGCTTAAAAATTTGTGCACTAAGGCACCATGTTGTGTGTTTGTATTTGAATTGATGTTAATGTGTTTTTATATCTGTGGTGCATTTGTATTTCCTTGCATTGAAGTGTCATGTTAATCTTATTCAACATGCCATGTTAAAATGTCAGTATCAATAAATGTGAGATGAATGACAATCGAACCCAATGACCTTTTATGTAGAATGCATCGTTTAACAAAAATTGTAGCTTCGACATGTTAGAGAGATGAAGTGTTCCCTGCCTTAAACACCCTATAAACTGAATATGTGCTAGCATACATTTCCCAGTATGTGGATGGAAGCCCTGAAGGTTTTCATTCACATACCAATAAATGTTATTATCTTTGTATCAAATTTAAAATTATCATTCGCATACCAGTAAATGTTGAGTCATATTTATCGAACCATATCTTTTTGTGAACTCATACTGTTGTGTTATTGATATGTTAGTGTGAATTAATGTTGTGTTATTCATTCACATTTTCAACATTACAAATATTCTCTGTCTTAGTTGTTTATATGTTATCCATTCACGTCGTCGTGTTTTTATATCTGAGATGCTTTCCTATTTCCCTGGCTTCAACTTTCTATGGCTTTTAAAAGCACCCACTTTTTATTGACACATAAGTAAATTGAGCATTGATATCTAGTGATTTTTATAAATTTGACCAACAATAATATACGAATGAACATTTTTTTTTTTACATTGACTTAAAAATGTTTACTAAATGTATACATTTAAAAAACAAAAAGCTATTTAACTTGTCTTCTTATTCACAGGGTTAGATTACATAATTTGTTTTGATATAAGGGGGTCAACAACGTCATTGACTGCATCATCAAGTGACAAAGTGGGGCATCTATGCCAAGGCCACCACTACTTACTCCTTCCCACTGTGTAAATGTAAGGGTAGCCAATCTCCTAGGGCCCAATGGGTATTGAACCTAGGTGGGCGTTGGCAAGGGTTATATTACAAGGTTATGAAATGCACGTAATCAAATGGAATGTTTTTCAGTCAGGGTGGGTTAAATTAAACTTAGATGGAGTCTTCAAAGGAAATATAGGGCATGTAGGTCTTCACTGCATTATTCAATCCCATTTAAGATCCTTTAATATTGCCTTTGTCTCGATCATATCTGAAACCACAAATAATGAGGTCAAATTCCAAGATCTTATCACAAAGCTTCAACTAACCGAAACTCACAAAATTCTCAATCTGTTATTGAAGGTAATTCTTAGCCAATTATCAATGCTTTAACTAAATACACTTTTAACTCAAAACTTTACTCCCTCTTTTGTCCAACGTTGCAGCTTCTGCAACAATTTTCTTAATTGTACTTATTGCATTGTTATTGCGAGGCCAATCTACTAGCTAATGTGGGAGTTAAGCTTGAATCCTTTTGCAAGTTTTATTGATTTCTACATGTGACTTGAAATTTTTCAAAAGACCTCAGACTGTGGAATGGAAGTATTGAAAACTCGTCACAATATGGATACAATAATTCTTGAGATATGGCCAGTAGAGTCTGAAGATGTTGTAAGCATGGAAGATACATGATACTAGTTATTGAAAATATTAAAAAAAATAATGTGAATGAGTGTATGAAGACATTAAGAACTAGACTTGCACTTTTAGGTGCATACAGATAGTATACAGAGCTTTGTATTTATAGGCCTATTGACCTAGCCTTGGACATTTATTTATTATGGGATATTTTGTGTTTTCACCCATCTTCTACTTTTG
Source organism: Torreya grandis (assembly GCA_037957365.1). NCBI lineage: Eukaryota > Viridiplantae > Streptophyta > Pinopsida > Cupressales > Taxaceae > Torreya > Torreya grandis. The sequence continues at coordinate 2,528,033 of JARHVA010000659.1, read as the reverse complement.
ATATCCTGCAATCGTGGACTGTTATTGCCTTGATATCTTGGGAATGATTAGCTCTAATTCAAACATGACATTATATGAGTTATTGATGTATTAATGGGATTATTTGTGCAAACATGGTCAGGGGAGATTATATGAGTCATTGATGTATTCATGAGTTTATATATGCACAGGTTATTAGGTAATGATGTACTTATATTTTGATGTACTATGCTATGAATTTAATGATTGGGGTACAAGTAGGTGATGTACTAATAAATGGTACATGGCTTATATTAGAAGCAACATATCTAATCATATAGTTGCTTATGAGCATTCATTATAAGTAGGTGAGTCATGTATCTATATAAATATGCACCTTACACATGTGAGGGAAGTGAAGATTATACATCTATGTATTGGTATCTCAATATAAATATATTTTGTGGAGTGGTTCCTTTCAGTAAGGAACATTGTACAATGTTGCCCTACCTCAAGGGTTTAATCTAATATATTGGATTATTATATTTCTAAGTTATGAGGTTCATAACATCTAGTACAAAGCGATGCTCTACGCAAAGTGGGAGATTTTTTTTTCTAAATAAAGGTCAAATTTATTGCAAAGGATCATTCTCCTCGCATAGGTTTGATTGAGGTGTTTTTTGTGAGGGTAGAAAGAGATTATAAAGATCTTTTCAAAAAGTGGTCACACTAAGGATTTTGGACAATATCAAAAAGAGATATGGTCAGGCAGAGTTGATCCTGCAAATTGGCTTCAGATCTATAAGGTAGAAAAAGAACCATGTATGATAGGCACAATATTTTCTATTTAAACATCAAATTGAGATGATTTTTTGTTGGCAAGTAGACTTCAATGTACTTCCAACAAATACAAATTCATCAATTTTGTGGTATTGTTGAGGGAGATATATTAATCGCAAGTTGCAATTCTAGGATCACTTGAAAACACAATAATTTCTAGACTTGTGACTTCGTATGAGCATACATTTAGTTTAGGGAAATGATTTTGATGTCATTTTTTACATTAAAAAGTAGACTTTTAAGGCTTTAAAATGGTTGGTAGTTCATTCATTTTTATTAAATATTAAGAGAGAGGATCTACAAACGGACATTTTTCAACCTCAAAACTCTTCACAAAAATGAAAAAATGAATGATTTACAAAAGGTTTTGGAAGGAGGTGTATATGTGCAATTGAGAGTTTGCAAGAAACAACAACAAACTAGTTCCTATTTCTAAATCAAACACAACCTCAAATTGAGAAAGGAAATAGAGAAACAATACCTACAGTCACCAAGTGAATATCTCTCTTGTTGAATGAATTTGCTTGTGATTTGATGGATTGTAATTGTTCAAAGGATCGTCCAAGATTCTACTAGCATGTACCTATGAAGAATGATTGATTGATTGCAAAGATGATAGAGATTGTACAAAATTTTCCAAGATTTTCAGATCATCAAAATGAAGGATGAAGGGTGAATTTATAAATTTTTGGATGGGAGGATGAACTACTGGGATTAACTTGGAAACGTTGAGTTTGGATGAGATTTGATCAATGAGTAAATTGATTTGATTTCAATTTGATGAAGGAGTTAGTTGATTTGATTGCAATTTGATGAAAGAGTTAACTGACCGAATTGAGAATGACTTGGATTAGTGGATTGAGTTTCCATTTTGATTAATGAGTTGAATGAGTGATAACATGGAGTTTGACATGGGCGAGGATAATTATTTATTTATTTGTATTATGTGTGCATGGAATTAGTTAAGAATTAATTAATTAATAATGATTATTAACTAATTACCCATGGAGCGATGTAGTGAGATTAAATGGGGTTAATTAATTAACATGGTGTAATTAATTAATTAATGGGGTGGTGCTAGTGTAAGTTAGTTAAGATGCATTGATGATAGAACAAAGGTGGCAGAATTAAGTTGTCTACATTTCCCCCTCTTTGAAAGGGCATTACGATTAAAATAAGAAATGAATTTTCAAAAAATGTAAAAAAAATGAGTGCACGTGGATGCCCCTAGTGGCATGGTGGTTAGGGATGCTCCCTCGAGAGGCCACACGAGGATGAAAAACACATACGAGATCTCAAAATGAGAAAAAGGTTGAAATGAAAGAATTAGGGCTAAAATGCATGTGTGAGGGGTGAATAAATAGAATGTGGTGGGTAAAATCGAAGGCATTCTCACCCTAACAAGTTAGTAATTAAGCTTTGACCTACAAGAGACAATCCCAACACACAAGCACCAGAATGAGTGAGTGAGGTTTTACAGATGACCAAAGGGAGGCGGTGAACCAGTAAGTAACAATATTTAATCATGTTTTTAAAAAAATGATGTGTTTATGAGGGGAAACACGTGCGAGACAAAAATGTTGTGGCTCTAAAATTTTTGGTGGTGTTTGCATCTACACAAACAATATATGCATTTCATGTTTTAGCATTTTTACGTGTTAGTGATTAACATTTTTGAAAAATTAATAGTGTTTGTGATACATGTAGTGTCATTTTTGAACATGTATTGGCATTTTTGATTTACTGGAAATAATGACTAAGTGTGCTTTGTGTTGTGTGATGGTAGGAGTGTCTACCAGTGAATGTGGCTCAAGAGAGGCAATCAATGGTGTTGATATTGGTGAGAGAGATCAACGCAGATGAGTATGGGTTATTAGAGGTAGTAGGGCTATATCACATAGCTAAGATGCCAGATATGCAAACAGATAGAGCCCTATTGGCAACATTAGTAGAACTATAGCACTCAAAGACTGTCACATTTCATCTTCCAACTTGGGAGATGACAATGACACTAGAGGACATATGGAGGATCTTACACATCTCACTATAGGGGAAGATCGTATATTGAAGGGATATAATGACATGAGTGATGATGAGGAGGGTGGTATATCGAGAGGATATTTCACTATGGAGGTTAGATGTGGATTTGGATGCATGTTTGGCTAGGCAGTTAGTGGAGAGATTATCCTTGGTGTTGGTGGCACTTATCAGAGGCATATTGCTTCCTAAAAAGACAAGGAGGTATTTTATGATGGGATTAGTAGGTGTAGTCATAAATATGGTGGAGGAGGGTATGGTATTTGCATGGGGGCCTTGTGTACTAGCAAAACTATAAAAATATATGCATACAACTACCTACAAGATGGGGAGGAGTATCAGTGCAACAAACTTGCTCTAGATATGGGCATGGGAGCACATAGCCATAGGGTCATCCAGAGGGGAGGTGATGACATAGGGTGGATGACGAGCTTGTGGTATATGGTTGGGATATTTTCACAGGAAAATGATAATGGCATTTAGGAGATTTGAGATTTTATCAGAGGGCAGTCGATGAGCTAAGGCCAAAGGACATCACCTAAAGACCATATAAACATATGGGGTAGTGGTTGGAGGATTTATACTATCTAGGGTATGTCTAGATACAATTCGATGTATAGCAAGATATACTTATAGGCCCACACATTTTTGCCCAAGCTTGTGGAGAGAGGCGACAATGGGGTGCGTCGATTGCCCACATACTAGCTTTGTTAGTTGGACATCCTTATAGTCAATAGATTGAGATGCACATATAAATGTGATAGGTGTATGGGTGGAGGATGGCTATGAAACATGTTGGGAACGGACTAGGCTAACGAGGCTCACAATATTATATCAAAGATGAGGGAACCTATGAGATAAGATTTAGGGAATTTTGAGGGCACAACCGCAGAGAGTTTGATGGTCGAAGGTTAGATGGAGAAAGGGTAGGATGGATGGTGGGAGGAAGATTGGGGAGATGGAGATGGGGTCGAGACCTTTATGTAGATGGAGATAAAGAGAGGAGAAGATGGAGTTGGGCCTTTGAGGCTGAGGCTGATGGAGAGAGGAGGAGATGGATCCAAGCCTTCAAGGTCAAGGATGATGGACATAGGAAGAGATGGAGGCAAGACTTTAAGGTCAATGCTGACATAGGATGAGCTGATGGAGACCCTTCAAAGGGATAATATAGTGAGGGAGGTAGAGTTGGCAGGGATGAGGAGAGAGACTGTCCATAGAGCTCATTTAGTGGCCAAAGATACAGAGATAAATACAATTAAAGCTAAGTTACACCAGATGAGGATGGAGCTAGAGAGGGTGTGAGTGGATTTATAAAGGGTATGGAGTGAGATGGATTTGGCCCGACCATTACTTACACCACAAGGCTTGGGACAGATGTTTGCAGACTTGATGAATGGGATGAGGGAGGTGTCGTACTATAGCCAACTATATGAGAAATTTGTATCTTTGGAGCAGAGAGAACCATCATTCACAAACCTCATGAGTAAGTAGACGACAACATCATTAACGAGGTTAGTACGCTCAGAAAGAGCGCCTCTTAGGAAAGACCCCTCCACCAGGGAGTCTAGTCGTTGAGATCCATGACAAGAGCTGATAGTCATGGACATTATGTGATTTTTTCATATATTATGGGATGGATGGAATGTGTGTGTGTGTGTGTGTGTGTGTGTGTGTGTGTGTGTGTGTGTGTGTGTGTGTGTGTGTGTGTGTGTGTGTGTGTGTGTGTGTGTGTATAGTGATTCTTTTGGATTGAACTCTCTCATGCATATCATGTGATGTTTGAGTATGATGATGTTTATGTTGATGGATTTTATTTGTTTTTATAGATACATGTTTTTATATGATGTGATAAATGGATTTAGATTCTTGCTATATCGTTTATGGTGCACACTTAGTCAGTGATAATAAACATTAATTATGGATAGTTAGTTAGAAGGAAATTTTAGGAATGAGTGTTGATGATGTGATGATGAATGATGTTAATCTTATACTGAATTCCAAATGTTTGAGCAACTTAATATTTACTATAGCATATGACATGGTGCACCATGATATGGAGAACCATGATGACATTGTTTCAACTTGTAGTTGGATTGAAACAAAAGCAACAAATAATTAACAAGAACGAGCAATTAACAAAAGAACAAACAAACCTTTTTTTTTGTCCCTTATCTAGTTAAAAACCTAATATTTGGTGATCGATGATAATGATAGCTTTGATTTGCCTTGAGCAACGATGTATGAGAGGGTGTTGGATTGGGAACAATATATCTTGATAAAGCTACAATGATTTGTTTAAAGTTGAACGATTATTTTAACATGACTAAGGATAAGACAAATGGTCTTTTGGGTTTTTGACCTTTCTATTTTTTAGAATTTTGTTTAACAATGAGGCTAAAAATTGTTTTATGTAAAATGGGATTATAAAAAAATACCCTATAGAAATAAAACATTTAGGTGCATCAAAGTAATATTTAGATTCACACAATATCATGCAGTATTTGATGATAAAAACACTCAAGCATGTGCAATAAATACATCAATAATTGTACAACTAAAGATTTTAGGGATAGAAGAAAGCATATCTTATTTGTTGATCTATTTTATACTGTCAAAACTATCAAGGCTCATCTTAGGCTCATTGCCAAGCTCTGTGTCCTGTTCATTTTGGATTTTATTGCTTTTAAGGGCCTAGACACTTGTGTCCACACTATTGTTTGAGTTTCAATGCATCTGTCATGTACAATAAATGGTCTCTTCTGAAATCTCCACTTGAGTCTTTTTGGGTTTTCAGTCACCTTTTATATTATGTGTTCAAATTGAACACATACGCTCTTGATATCATAATACGACTCAAAGCCCTAGATCTTTGTCTTTGACCACCTGTGACTCAATAAAAATGGGTTAGCACACGAATAGATATAACCCTAACAACCCTATTATTGCTAAGTGATGTCTACATATCCATATACTCCAATGAGGGCCTCAAACTCAAATGACGTTCTTCCACCTAGTTGTGTATGAGTAATGGCGATTGTGTAACTATATGCTCCTTCTATTGCAACCCTTGGTACAAGAAAATGCAACTGCAAATTAATATTTGTAGTATTTCAAGGTTCAAATTTTAGTAATTTGATAATGTAATGTAAATTCAATATATTTTGAGTAGACAATATATATGTTAATTGATAAGCTTGCTTGATAATCCAAAAACTATGCCTTAGTCTTGTATATATAGCTATCCTTTTGAATTTGAATAAAAAACCTAGTGGCGGGCAATAATCTGATAATAGAACAAACATAGGGCCCCTCTCCAATGGTCATAAAGTGAAAATAACAAGAATAGAGTGAGGATAAGGCTGGACACTTGCATCAATCTTCTAACACTAGCATTGATGCTTGTGTCCAACAGTGAACGCAAGTGTCCGAAACTCATAATACAAAATAGATAACAAATAACATAGGGATCCATGCCATAAGGTGGCTAAAGTATGACACAATAATAAGAAAGTACCAACAAATAATACATTATAATATAAAGCCATGAAACCCTAGGGGCCCATGTGGGACCGTGCCACTAAGTATTCAATCTTTCATCAAAAGGCCTATACATCCAAAAACTAAGTAAACATACAATATATAATAGGGCTTATACCAAATATGGGTCTCTACATCCCTCCCCTTTAATCTAGTAATACATAAAGATGAAATTAAATTACTATAATTAAAGGAAGTTCATACCTCAGTGTGCAAACACGCCTTGGACCCGTGCTAGCTCCAACTTGACTTTTGTAGCTCATGTCTTGCAAACAAAATTATGTTACAATATAAATGTGTATATAATCTGGAAATGATCTTGCAACCAAAATTATGTTACAATATAAATAGTGTATATAAACTAGAAATGATCGATGAATAAATATATCAAAAAATAAAGAGCATGGATAAAACACACCTGTATATATGCTACATAGTGATGTCTTTTAAAATATCATCCTCACCATGGAGGATGAAGAAGTAGCAAGGACACTTGGGGCCCCATCCATTTTCTAGGAAGGGAAATGAATGAGTCGGAAAGCAATCATGTGTGTTGCATCCTATGGATGCCTTCCTATATGAGGAGGGTTGGGAGGTGATCATGTCCCCAACCTGGTATAATGGGAGTAATGCCAAGTCCATAAAGAGCACTAAATCTCAACCACATAACTTGAGTGTAAAATACTTTATATGATTAATCTAATCAATCTAGCTAATCTTGCTCGTGTCAAATGGTGCAACCATATCAATCTGAAATAATATAAGTAGTGCTAAGTCCATCAAGGGAACATAATCTCAATTGCACTACTCAAAAGAGCCAACTACTACAGACAGATAAAATCTCAAATGATAATTCTTGGTAGGGTCAGCGCATCTTGGTAAGTGAGAGAAGGAACCAACTCTGTTCATGCCCCCTATCATGTCTAGCATGAATCATGTGTGATTTGAATATGTATTTGTAATTTGGTGTATTTGCATGGCACATGTACCTCAAATGTGTCTTAAGCTGAAGTATATGTCAAAATGTAACTTTTTCTCTATAACACTGTTTATAATATGTATCGCAAATACGAAAAACTTTGTCGTAAACTTGTGTCAAATTATAAAATTATATCCCTAGTGTATCTCTACATCATGCAAATTATTTCAAATTCTACCAATTTTATGAACTGTATGTATGTGGAGTCATGTCTTTATAACATGCCCACACTGACATGCCCCCCCTTTGGGATGAGGGGAATGTACCATGGTGGTCACCTTATCGTGAAAGGATAAAATGATCGTATTATGTGTGTATAAATCATAGAGTAACCAATCATTGGACAATGTTATGTCATAATACTTGTAAATTGTAATGGTTAGAGACTTTACAAGAAATATTATATTTTAACTTATGAATTATCCCATTGTAACGAATTAGATGAAATTTATACATTTTTTGAAGCTGGAAATTGTGTTCATAAAAGGTGTATGGTGCAGAAAATATCTTTGTATAGATCTCAATGCAATTTGTGTCATAACTCTGAAAAAAATTGTGTCTAATATGTCTCAACTAAAGAATATGTGTCATAAATTTGAAAAAAATTGTGTATAATATGTCTTCACTGAAGAATATGTGTCATAAATATGATTTTTTTTCAAATATATGCAAAATCAATGCAATGTATAAGATTTTGACCCAAGTGCATATCTAAATCATGAAATTGTACTGGAGATTGTATAAGTGTGGAGGTCATATCTTTATGACATGCCCCCATTGAAATATGGAGATACTGAGTAAGTGTGGAGGTCATATCCTTATGACATGCCCCCACTAAAATCTAAAAACTATGTAAATGTGGAGGTCATGCCTTTTTGACATACTCCAACTGATATGCCCCCCACCGCCTTCCCCTCCCACTTCTACCCCCGCCTTTTTAGGTGAGGGAAGTATAATTTGGTAGTTACCTTCCCTCAAAAACATAAGATAACTATATAATATGTGTGAATCATGTAGCATATAGGAGTAATATGTCTAAGTAGATAAAGCAATGAGGCTCATAATATTTGATCACATCAAGTCTTAAGATGCATGATATAGATCATGGCAAAGTCTAGAAAATAATAGTCCAAGCTCAACAAATAATCAAACACACACACAAGAGTACTCAATGTAATGTAAAAGAGTGGTCTAAGGAGACTTCATATAAGGGGCATGTTCAAATGTTTCACAATAAAAAATGAGTGACATATTTAAATGTCTAATCAACATAGAATGACATATTCAAATGTCTAAACAACATACAATAGCACATGGACAAATAAGCAAGGAACATATTCAAATGTTTCACAAGCAAGACAATAGCAAGCGATAAAATACACTCAAGGAAATGAAAAATAGATGAAGTATAAGCAACCAATATAAGCATATCATACTAGTCCATGCATATATATGTGATAGCAAAAAATGTCATGTAACATAGCATATCAAGTACACTATGAAAGATATGAGCATGAATACATGCATGTGTAAGTATTAATATATAAGCTCAAACATGATAATGAAAAGTGATCATGAAATAATGTAACTTGTATCAATCATGATCAAGAAAAGCAAATGCTCCTAACGTAGTGAAGTATACGAGAAGAGGAAAGGTCCAACATATGTAGGTGCATATATCATGTGTTTGGGTATCCCTGTATCATACTCAAAAGATGTGTGAAATATGTGTATATAGAAAGAAATGATATGTTATCTACTAACATAAAACAAATAATATAGATGCCAAAGAGCTAAAAAATATGTAAATGTTGAATATTTTTGTATTTTTAAATTATTTGAGTGTTTTTGAATTTTTCTTGAATATTTGAATTTTTTTTTAATTTCTCATATTTTTTTAGATTTTTGGAAATTTTGACAGAAAAAGGATAGCCTATGATCCCATCCAAGGGATCCTCATATGAAGCTCCAAACTCAAAGTATGGTACATCAAACTAGTGATACTGCCAATAAGCATGTATAGGTGTCAAATCTGGAACTCTATAATCTATGGTGCTTTGCGACTATCTTATAGGACTATGGTTGTGAAGAACCAATAGAAGGTGTATCATGTTTCTATATCAAAGGTGATGTCATTAATATATTGTGCCTCTTTTTCTCTGGTGATGCTAGATTTAACAAAAACGTTATTCCAATATGTCTTTGATTTCTCTTTTGAAATATCTTCTATGTCCTTTGCCTTTACTGACATGCCATTATTTGTATTTGTTTGTGTAGTTGCTAAAGATACACTTCTTTATTTGAAAAATTATGTAACTGTGACTTTAAGATTAAATGATATGTAACCTTTGTTTCTCTCAAACATTGCTCCGATTGAGTGTAACCATGATTTTCCCAGCACAACATGGTATGCATTTGGATTATAAGTAACTTGAAAAGTAAGAGAACATTATTTTGAAGCAAATGAAACTCTCAAATTAATTGATCTCATACTTGTTGGAATTGCACGAGTTTCATCCACGCGTTGAAACTTATTTCTAAGAGAGCTAAAAAATGACATAGAACACAAATTTGTATCTAGATAGTCAATAACCTTGATATTTGTAAATGCTTGCCATTGAAATAAGTAGTGATAGTAAAAAGATCTTGATTTGACAGAGAGCTTGTAGTTTCCACCTTTGTAACCACATTTATAACTTTTGTTTGTTCAAGTTTCTCTTAAATTTTGACCTATTTTGTTAGAAATCATGTTTTAAAAATTTGATGTGCCCATTGATCTTTTTGTAACATTGCCTTTGCAATACATTACTTTTGTAATTGTTCCTTTTCATCTTAATCTTTATGTAACATTGATTGGTTTGGCTTTACTTTTTGAATCTTTTCTTGCTCTAAATTGTTCATTTGCAACTACTTTTTCTTTGAATTATCCATTGGTAATCATATTTGTCATTTTAGGAGAGCTACTCATAATGTGAGTGGTTTGCTTAATTGATGTATCGATGATAAGATCACGACTATCATTGAGACTTTATTTTTTGTTCTTCAATGCCAAAAAAAAATTAGTATGATGCCCATGTATAATATGATATGCACTAATGTATTTTTATTTTTTATAGTATGTAGAGGAGGCAGTGTGATCACTTTGATTTTATAGTATGTAGAGGAGGCAATGTGATCACTTTGTTTCAGAGCATTTTTCTTAGGATTTCACTTGAACTTTTAGAATCCTTTTGTTCCTTTTTTGAATCACTAGTTGTAGATGATTTTTATTTTAACTTATTATTCTGATATGAAACCTTGTTGGGCACAACATTGGTAGATGAGGATGCGAACACATGATTAACACTAGCATATTATGGATTTTGTAGGTATGTAATATGATTTTCTAAGAATGTGATCTTTGAATTGAAATTATTTTGCAACTTTTTAATGAACTTACTCATAGTGATGATTCGGTATTTCAAAGCTTCACAAGCACAAAACCTAGGTACTTTGGATTAAATATGCATACACAAACCATTTAGAGGAGAGTGAGACGTGGAGGGGTTTAAAGAAGGATATATTGATTACCTTCATTTGAAACTATAAGATGTGCCACCTTGCCCCTTACAAGATTGATAACATGGACCTGGTTAGAGAATAATAACTATCAGCCTCCTTAGAGTGAGGAGGAAGAGGCTCAATATTATTGCAAAAAGAATTGTAAAGAGATATTAAATTGCAATCTTAATTTAAAACACTTTATATTGACTAATTTGGTTACTCAATTTGACTATATCTTTGTTTGATTTGGCAATGTATGAGAAATAACAAATAAACATCACTATCATGTATTATATAATGAAATAAGTAATAGATGTATACATATTAAACATGATTGATTCATTTGTAATAAATGCAAATCTAATTTTTAAAATATTTTTAATTCAAAAATCAAAAATCAGGAAAAAATAAGAAACCCTAACTCAAACTAGGGTTTGCATAATAAGACATAGAGGTCAGATTCATCAAATGTTCAACCCTAAATTGGTATAAATGGAGATAAGATTAAGAATATATAGAAGCTTAATCATAAGGGTGATAAACAAATATATAGCAAGCCAATTAATTGCAAACTCAAATAAATTAATATTTTGAATTAAAACACTGGGATATGCTAAATATAGAAAGTACCAAATTTCAAAGATATTCAATTCATTGCAATAGAAAAGATAAATGGTACTTAGTTAAATTATTGTACGTAGGTAGATCTAGACTAGAAACAGGGAGAAAGTATGTAAGATCAATATTCTGGATTAGTCATCAGATTATAAAAATTGGACTTTTGTAATCGTGGACACTACTATTAGATCTAGATTTTAGGAATAAAACTCTGATACTACATGTTAGATAAATGAGCTATATATTATCCAGCAAGTAATTAAAATGGAGAATAACAAGCTACAAAACATAAACAAGAAAGAAGACACATTACACATAGATATGTGAAAACCTTTCAATGTGCAAGGAAAAACTACAGATAAAATGACAACTTCCAGACTTCATACTAATCACAATAACTCTCTCTTCTACAACAACTCCAACAACTCCTTCAGTGCTAACAACCAAGCACTCAATGCTTACACTTAAAGCATTAAGGTTGTGAATCAAGCATAATCTAGCCTATAGGATCCAACCTCCAAGCATACAAGCACAAACTTGCATGGATCCTCTAACATGATGAATTACAATGAAAAAGTTATGTTATTAATAGCATTAACAACATAGAGAGAAAAACTAAGAGAGAGGATACAATGCACCATTATATAGTAGAAGCACTATTCATGAATAGGGAACCATGTCTCCCCCATGTGCCAAGTGAAGCCTTAAATGGCATCTCAAGATGCCCCCTTGACCACTTCATGTGCACACCAAAGTGTTATACCGTACTACACTTCTGACCTCAATCTAGCATAGTGATACTTATCCCTTGCTTTCCCATGTGCATTCACATGAGACAAGAGATTCTCAACTTGTAACCTCATCCAAAAAGATCCCACAAATAAATTGCACCCCACAAGCACATGCCTAAGTAGAATCATGAGATCCACTATCATCATGTCCTCACATATCCACAAAAGCCAACCCATGTGATGAAGTGTAGAAATGCACCCCATTTATCTTTCCTCATCTTTTCAACATGAAAGATGTTCCGTGAGCCATACCGCCCACCATGAGCTATGCCACATCACCAACCAATCACATCACTAACCATCCACTATTTTACTCAAATTTTGCTTTTTAATTGTTATAGAGGAAAGGTAAAACTAAAAGAGGGGTAGAGGTTAGTACAACTTAGATGTGGTGTGCACTCTGTAATCAAAATAGTTGTAGATACTCTACTTTGGCTTGAAAAGATGACCTACAATAAAATTGAAATAGAAAATGTTTGGTTCATTAGGTAGATGGGTGGATTGCTTAGGCAAGCTAGATCCAAGAAATGTAAGCTATCTAGGAGGTTGTCAATCCACCATTTGATACAAGTTAATGTTGATAAAAGAAAGGTTGCATAAATGAAAGTACTTAATCTAAAGAGATAAATACTTATCAAATGAATGCTAGTGTTCTAATAAAATAACATTTAGGTGAATGCTAAATTATTAAAGAAATGTTTAGGTTAGATCAAGTTTTTGTTCTGATCTATGAGGTAACAAAGGTCAAGAAAATAGGGTTTTAGTTGAAGTTTGGGTTCGATTGGTGCTTGCTAGTTTGGTTCACATAATGACAATCAACAGTCAAAATGACTATCGATGATTAGATTAACTATCAATTGTTGGGTGATTAACAATAGTTTGACAACCGATCATTGGTGGTTAGGGTGACTATTAGTGGTTTGACAGCTGACTGTCGGTAGTTTGACAGTCAACCATCAGTGATCAAGCTAACCGTTGGTGGTTATTATTGACAAGTCTGGTTCAAGTAAAGGTTGATTTACAAGTTAGTGGTTAGAGGGAAAATGGTAGATAGGTGCAACAGGTTGTTGGGGGTTAGTCAATTGTTTGAGAGGTCAGAGGTAGTAGGTCAGAAATAAGAGCAAGGTAAATGAATACATGAAAACAAGTACTTAGCTCATGTTCTTGAAGTTGGTGGAAGATATTGGTGGAAGATGTTGGTGTAGCCTATAATGATTTGGGTAGAGTAATAGTAATTTATTTGAAGAATGATCTTGATAGAGGTTCGGGTCCCTATTGTAGCTATTGGAAGAATGAAAACATGCTTGTTTGTAGATCTTCTTTCATGTCTTTTCACCCCCTGCTCCCCTCCTTTTATAGGCAAAGAGAGATGAAGGTAGAATGTTCCATAGAAGGTTAGGTTGATGATTTCGAGGCTTATAATATGTTAGCAAATGGAGGTGGACATCTATATAATATTTTGACGTGTTAGCTCACACACAGTTGGAGTTGGTAAGTTCAGGGGTTGACCATCGATGGTCAGAGCACCAACCATCAGTGGTCAGAGTAATCATCGATGGTCAAGGGTCAAAGAGTGAAGGGTCAAAGGTCAAAGGGTTAAGTTTGGTCAAGGGGTGAAGGGTCAAGTTTGGTCAAAGAGTGTTTTCACTCGAGTTTACGATCGAAAGGGTGTGAATGGTGGGTTGGGCATCTAGGGGTATTTCAACATCTAGAACCATAGTGTGTGGTTTTCTAGTGTTTATATTTTGCCCCTTTTTGTTATTTAGTTTGTATCAACAAGCTGTAAAACAAAAATGGATTGTAGATCTAAGGTTCAATTGCCCTAGGTATGAGAGGAGGTGATCCCCCTCAAACTGGAAGTTGATGAGGTGAAACAAAATTAGGTTCATATTTGATGAGTAATTAAGTGGATGGGAAGGTAGGTGACAAGGGTGGTAGGTGAGGTTGGGCATTTGAAGTTCAAACATGCACACAAAATATGACTAAGTGCAATAGCCAAAATCAGGCATAGACTATGTTGCCAATGTTTATAGAAATAAGTTTGGTTCTAACAAGATAAGTTATAGGGTAACTAGGCCCCAATGTTAGGCATAACTGATCAGGTTAATCTATAAGTCTCCTAGACAAGGTTAGTGTCTCATAGGTATCCAAGGTAGGAAGTGCTCCCAAAAAAACACAAAATGGTTGATTGTGTAAATTTAAATGGTCAACATGGTAAGGTTGGTCAGTGCAATCAAAAAAGACCAAGACAAGGTCATCACAAAATATGTGAATAGTTTGGGTCAAAAATAGCCAATGTCAAGGTGGACATGGTTAGATGGTTGGTTGGTTGGTTGGAGAGGGTGTTTTCCAATGGTTCATGATTGGTTTGTGGAAAATAGGTGCTCTTCGAAAGTTGGTTAGTGGTGTTCAAATGGGTTGCCCCAATTTGATGTCCCACTTGGTTTGGGTTTGGTAAGAGAAGAGTAATTTCTAATGGTTTATGGTTAATGGAGAAGGTGCTCTATAATGGTTCATGGTTAAGGTAAGGTGGTTGGAGAAGGGTAATCTCCAAATTTTGGGTTGATGGAGAAGGTTCTCTCCAATGGTTAGGTGGTGTTCAAATGGGTTTCCCTGATTTGATGTACCACTTGGTTCAGGTTTGGTAGGAGAAGGGTAATCTCTAATGTTTCATGGTTAGTGCAGAAGGTGCTCTCCAATGGTTCATGGTTAAGGTGAGTCTTGCACACTCACCCAAAACGCGTAGAGAGATACATTCTTGAAGATTTTAGAACACAACACATGTGTATTCATCTCTTTGTAATGCAAATCAAGTTTTTCAATAACAAAAATATACCATTATTATTCTACAGTGGTAATAATAGGGAACATATGCCCAATACTTAGAATATTTGAATAACATTACATAATATGGTAAAGAGTTCTTTATTGAATGTTTTTAAGATTACCAAACAAAATGTTGTCATTATCCCCTAGATTTTTATGTGTTCATAACTGATTACAACAGGGTTTTTATACTTGTTTTGCCTTGACCAAGTGTCAAGATCCTAACTATCATCGACAGATGGCACACAGACTCTCAATAAGCTGAGAGTCATGGATTTTATAATAAATTAATCCTAATTACTCGGGCCCTTATGCCCCTAGATACTTATTCTATGTTACAAATTGATGACTAAGTGTTTCATTCCTCACGGGCTGGTAAACCTTCGATTGATGGGGTCAAAGTGTCCTTGAATTACTCTAACTACTCCCGCATCCCTCACAATCCACTTCCGACATGCTCCCCTAGTCTTCTACTTTCATTCTAAGTCCTCTAGTCTCGGGTCCCTTGTGACTCATTCTTCCTTGACTAGGTCCTCTCACATTGGGTCTCCTACGCATTTGTCCTTTCATGCTTGGCAAGTTGCACACCTTTCTTCTAGCGTGCCATGGTCTTCTTGTGTCATGGTCTTCTTATGTTGTTCTAGTACTTGTTACAAAATGGACAATAGTCCCTTTGTACCAAGCACCCAAATGGTAACACTTATTCAAAATTTTAGGGATCAATGTTCACCCCACACTAAGTTTTTAGTCCATCTAGGACTAACCTGCACTAGCATCTTCCAAAAAATTTGACCCCTTCTGCTCAAGCTCCTTCCTAAACCCATCCCAATGGGACAAAACATCAAGGAATTTAGTAGTTATTTGTTTAATGGCCTTCATTGCTTCTCTCAACTCCTCATGCTGATTCAGAGTCTCAGTCTTCTTCACCTAGTCATTTAGGGTGGCACTAGCTTCCTTTTGCATGTCTTCTAAGAAGAGACCTCCATGTTAACTTATCCTTGGAGTATATAAAAACTTGCATTTATTTGTTGATGATGGTTATTAATAGCCTCTTCCACCATTTCTAACTCCTTGAATGCCTTTGTGCGCTCAACACAATCTTTTATTAATAGAAAGACATCAGTTGCTTACTGCCTTAGGACCTCCTCATCATTGAGTTAGGCTTATATTATTTTATTAGGGTGTACCATGCATGCAAAAATGCCATCCAAAATTGGGATAACCTCCCTGACTCTCTCCAAAGTATTGCGGTAGATATCTGTTGCAATGGTGAACTGCTCCAGTAGTTCTTCAGACTCATATCTGGGTGCAGGGCGCTCATTATTTTTGAGTAAGATCTCAATCGATGTCTCTAATTTCCCTATGGTGTCCCCATCCAATGGTACACCATCTACTAGTGTCAGCTCTTCTTTCAAAATTGTTTTGCAAAGGTTTTAAACCCTTACCTTAGCCTCAGTGGTCTCTTAAAGTTGTTGCTTCAAGGAGGCCACTTCCTTAGCTAGGGCCTGATTTTTAACATACACTTTATTATACATTTCTACCACTTTGCCATGTTTCCTTTCAACCATGCACACGTCTGAATCTGAAAGAATATTTCGGCATGTCACTTCTATGGCAAGTTCCAAAAATGTGGCACTTGTCATTATCAAGGAGAGCCATTGTGGATCAAATTTCATGAGGTCTAGCAGACCTAGGGCATATGGACCAAAAAAAAGGTAATCCAACAGAATGTCAAATTGAGGCTCTTCACTATACATCTCCAAAATGAAGGATAATTGCTTCCTTGTTTATTGGGTTGAGTCATTGGCTTGGAAATGCTTTCAAAAATAGAGATTTTATTCTTCTACGACAAACTAGTATCGTTCATGCAGATTGGATGACACTTTATGTTTTGGTTCTCCCTCAATTAGCCCCTTCCTAGGTCTTGTTCAAGTTCTTGATGGCTTTCGGTAGCCATCCCATCCATTCCCATATCTCAAGTATTAACTTGATTATTAGTTGGGACCTCTCACACAGGGGATGGAGTCTTCTCTATATTGTATTCAAAATTATGTATTTGCTTCTGTGAGGGGTCCCTTTTAGATGTTTGACTTGGAGGTTGTGGCATTGATCCATTGGTAGGTTTTGGAGAAGGTAGAGTGAAGGTGGTCACGAAGGTGGGGTACTCAGATGCAATGGGATCGGAGGGGAATGAGAGGAGTGAGTAGGTGAAGGTGGTGCAGCGTGAGGAGGTTGCCTAACTAGAGAAGGTGAGAGACGAGGTGGTGAAGGTGAAGGATGAGGTGGAGAAGGTGAAGGATGAGGTGGATGTGGGCATGGTGTAGAGGGTGTAACATGTAAAATAGTTTGTGCACTTGCTCCCCAACTAGGATATTCTTAACCTTTATATCAGTTAAGTTCGCTTCCCTCCTCTCTATGTAGGTCTTTTTTCTTGGATAGATGATCATCTTCTATATGGTGTGGTGCTCTACATCGATATGTTTTAATTGTATATTTATTGTTTGTGCATCATAAATTTTGTTGAAAAAATTGATGAAGTAGCATGCAGAGAAGGCATATGGTAGTTTAAGCCATGCTGAGAGCTCTCCTAAAGGATTCATCCAAATACGCACCAGGGTGTAGTGTTGTTTCATAGTGAATTATGCTTCATCTTTTATTAGGGGGAATATCCTCAAGAATGCACCATTCATTCTTGAAATCCAACTTCATTCCATCAAACCAGTACCTTATCTTCAACTTATATGTTGGAGTGATGTGCTGGAGGTAGGTGAAATCTTTGTAGCGCTCGATGGGGGACTTGTGAGTGAGGGGATTGCACCCACTTCAAAGATACTGAACTGTAGTCAAGCACCCTGATTTCATCAAAAACCAATAATAATAATAATAAGATTGCCCCCCAAAGGAACCTATACTTAGGTGTTTTATGCACCTTCTCTACATCTTCGGCTATCTTTTGGGCAAAGTAAAGTGCCCAGTTGTACTGTATACCCTACACTACTTAGTTTGCTATGTGAAGGTGGGCCATATCCACCTCCTTCCACATGTTGGTCCCTACAATATTGGTATAAATGATCCACGCTATGACTCTTAGGGCAGGATCCTGTAGGTTTTTAATGTGCATTACATGCCATTGCTTTTGATACATAAGCGCAGTGATGGTCTACTATATCTCCTTTGTATTCGCCAAGTCATCCAACACATTAACCCATGGGCATTGGAGTCCTATGAATTTGCTTACTATATTCGCACTGATCTTCACATTGCACCCTATGATGTGGATGTAATCCTCATGAATGCGCGAGAGGAGGAATTGAATTGCCTCAGTAGGCTTTTCAAAATATGGTAGTTCAAAGAGATGGAAGAGGCCAGCTTTGCCCAGCTGGTTCTTGATGGTCAAGTCATAGACCATTTGGTTTTGTGTGTTGGTGGTATGGACTTGATAATCATTTTGAAACTCTAATTCATTGCCCAACTAACAGTGGTTGTAGTCAAAGACTATTGTAGATGACACCTTGGAGACCCAGTTCTTTGTGCATAATATTGTCTCAAGGTACTGCATTTTTTCTATTAACAAGGATGGAGGGAATGTTGGGATGCCTTGTGATGAAGAATCATGTATGCTTTCCCTTTACCATCTTTGCTTTTGTGCTCTTTCTTTCTTCTACACTCTCTCCTAGGACTTTCATGCATTGTTCTTCTGGTCTTTCTTCTTCTCAAACTTCCTCCTTTATAAGAACCCAACCTCTGAGTATTTCTTTCTCCTTTGGTATAGTTGGAAGCTTCTCAAGTATTTTATCCTTTTTCTTCAATCGCATTACCCTTCGTGGTGCTCGAAGGTTAACCCACGGCTATCCCATGTTTCCAAAAGAATTTTTGGTGGTGGTCTTGCTTCAACTCAATAAGCTTCACACTTCAACAATGGTGGAACATGCAACCTGTAATTTTTACAAATAATGATCTCAACCCACTTCTATATGAGTTTGTACTTAACAATCTTCCTCCTTCACTTGGAAACCCTCTTCATGTCTTTGTTTACTTCTCAATCACTATGTTCTGCAAGGAAATTGATTTCATCTCTCTAGTTCTCTGGTTTGTCATTTGCACTTAGCACTTTGAAGATTTCAAGTAATGGCAAATTATAGAATGGCCTTAGTAAGCAAATTCATACGCTATGTGAGAGAACTTTCCTTCATTAATTTTCTCTCCCCCTTGTCACTTTTAGCCATTAATGCATATATTTTAACAGCCTTCACACTTTGACTCTTGTGGCGAGCATTAAATGCCTTAACTAATTCTCCCATCACTTCACTCACATGCTTCTCGTCATAACTATTCTTGTTATATTAATGACCCATTCTTTCTTCGTGCCTTTCTCAATATTGGATGACAAATGTGTCCCATTTTTTAGTATAGTGGAAGACAACTATAAAATGGCAAGAACTTTTTTTTAAAAGTACAATGAGTGACTCATGTGCCCTTACCCTCTTTCATGCCATAGATGACTCTTGCACCTTTTAATGCTTGTGCACCCTCATGTTATGTCTTCTTGTGCATGATACTTTTAACTTTAACCCACACCAGAAGGGTTTCGTGGTCCTCCACGAAAACATAGAACAACAATTTGAAATAATACAATAAAGAAGAAATTTGAAACAATACTTTTAATGCTCTTTATTGAAAGCAATAAATCCTAATCTAATGGCTTTAATCCTTGTTGAATACAAAATGTTATGTTCAAACAAAATCATAGTACGACCATAGCCGACTTCCATTGTAATGCCCTAGGAGGAACTATCCATCGATTCACTTTAGCCGATAGGCTCTGGTAGGTCAAATGTTATGTATTATGAACGGACCATCCTAATGGACTCAAAGCTTCCCAGGGTGGCATGTGAACTTAGAGTCATATAGAAATAATTTCATGCTTGGATAAAGGATTTTATTCTTCAGATGGCAATCATGCCATGCTTTTTATTTATGTTTCTCAACATCTTGACTCCAGTGGGTGAGGAACTAAGCTTCATCCAGTTTTATCAATTCATCGAGCCAAGATTTTAAATAGGCTTCATCGTTGATGTTTCCTATCCATGCTATCTAGAAAGATGGAATCAGGAACTCCACCGGTATTATCACTTCTTTTCCATAGACTAAGTTGAATGGGGTACTTTTATTGGGGGGCTTGTATGTAGTTTGATAAGCCCAAAGTACTATAGATACTCAATCATCCCAATCACTCCAGTTAATATTATAGATTTTTGTTAAAGTGGTACCAAGGATCTTATTGAAAGCTTCAGCTATTCCATTGCCCTGTAGGTGGTATGGTGTCATCTTATGATGCACGATCATGAACTTGATTAACAAGATGTAGATTGTGTTGTTTAAGAAGTGAGTGCCACGATCTATAGTCAAGCTAAGAGGACATCCAAACTATGTTACAATATTTTCCCAGATGAAGTACGATAGTTCCTACAGTACAGTGTTTTGTTGGTGTTGCGTTAGCCCAGTGCGTCAGGTAGTCTATTGTAATTATGTACGGTGAGCCTATTCATCATCTCGCTAGAGTAATGGGCCCTACAAAGTCAATAGCCCACTTTTCAAATGGTTCTTGAGAAATCATAGGGTGCAATGGCATGGCATCTCTTTTATTAGGTTTTCCCACATGCTAGAAAACATCACATTGCCTTACATATGCCTTTGCATCTTAAAATAAAGTTAACCACCAGAGTCCAATGAGCAACACCTTGTGTGCAGTAGATTCTCAAGCATAATGTCCTCTGGTAATACCTTCATGGACTTCTCATAATACCTTAGGATGCTCATGTTGCATTACACAATGGGGCAATACTTCATCATGGTCCATCTTGTATAGGTATCCTGCTATCAGTTGATAAGGTGTGACATGGATTGCAAGTTGTTTTTTCTCCTGTAAAGACATAGAGTCGGGTGCGGAGCCAATATTGAGGAATGCTGCAATATCCCCCAACTCTTTAGGTACTTGAGCAACTTGAAAAAATTGTACGTCAAAAAGGTCATCTTCTATAGCATGTGAAGCTTCTCCATTTTTAATTTAGGATAAATGATCAAGTCCATAGTTGAATTTCCTAGGCTTTACTACAACGGAGAACTACAATTCTTGGAAGAGAACGATCTAAGGACATATTGTTCCATGGAGAAGTGGTTTATTGATGAGATAATTTAAAGCCTCACGATCGGTGTAGAATATAAATGGAGTGGCCAAAAGGTATTGTCTAAATTATTGTAAAGCATAAACCATAAACAAAGCTTCACACTCAGTGGTGGTATAGTTTCATTCTGCTTAGGTCAGCTTCCTACTACCAAAGTAAATCGGGTAATCTAAGTTTCCCTGACTCGATTGTGCAAGTATTACATTGACTATCATCCCTGATGCATCAACATGAACATGAAAAGGCTTTGTCCAATCAGGGAATTACAAGATAAGGGTTGTAATTAATCTTTCTTTGAGTATTTCAAAGGCTTCTTTGCAAGAATTGGTCCATATGAATTGTTCATTGTGCTTTAGGAGCTATTCTAAGGGTGTGACAATCTTGGCATAACCCCAAATGAACTTTCTATAGTAGCCCATATGTCCTAAGCATGCGCACACCTCATGTTGAATTTTGGGCACTGGAAGATGAAGAATGATAGAGACCTTGGTTGGATCCCCCAAGAGCCCCTATTTACAAATGATATGCCCAAGAAGTACCCCAAAAGGTGTCGTAAATAAGCATTTCTTAAAATTTAAGGAAATTTGTAACACTTGGTAGTGCTCAAACATGAGCCTCGAATTGCCACTGTGGTCCTTGATCAACCCATATATCATTCAGTCGTCTAAGTAGACTTGGAGAAAGTTATGGATAAAATCTTTGAAAGCCTCAACTGCTGCCTGTGAGAATAGCATCAGGGAATTTTTCAACCTGAAAGGCATGACGGTATAGGCAAGAGAGCCCCATTCCATAGCAAAAGAGGTCTTGGAGTGGTATTCCTCAGCTATTTGGACTTTGTGATACCCTGAGAACCCATCGATAAAGGAGTATATCTCACAACCGATAACAACTTCTAGGATTTCCTCTATGAATGGTGTTGGAAAAGGATTGGTCACACAAGATGCATTTAATATACGATAATAAACACATATCTCTATACGCCCATCTTTTTTGATACTGATTACCATGGGACATACACAATCAAATTCATCAATGGGAGTATTTACTTTGGCACGAAGCATGTTATCAATTTCCTCTTTTACACATGGATGAAGGTTAGGGTTCATCTTGTATGGACGTTTCTTTATTTGGAGACCACCGTCTGTTAGCTTTATATGCATTTTGCCTATGGAAGGGTGAACTCCCTTCATTTCACTATAATTTATTAGAAATATATCTTAATATTCTTTTAACAACTCAAAAATATGAGAGATTTCTATCTTAGTCCAATAATTTCTAAGTGTAGCCATTTTTTGGGTCTTGCTTTGTGCCAATGTTAAGTTGAACAGTTTGGATAGGCTCATGATAGGGGTTGGTTGGAGAACTGGTATCCCAAAAAATTAATGAACCGATACTCATAGGGACGTCCAGATGGTTCATCATTGGGTCGCATGAGGTAGATCTTTCACTTTCATCTACTTAGAATATGAGTTTTTGCTTTTCGAGGTAGATCTCTTTACGATGTTCTTCATTTGGGGTTGTTGATCGTGCAACGATTGTATGAGGCTCCATAAATAATTGTAAAATTTCTTTAGGTTCTTGATGAATATGGCATAGTCGATCTTCGATGGGACTTGAATCTCTAATGATTGCTTCATGCATGGCTTGAAGGGTGAGGCGTAAGTCCATCTTGGGTGAAGAGTAAGAGAGTGTCGATGTCATGTTCTCTTTTAATAACTACCAAAATCTAGTGCCCCTGTGTCTTTCTTCATGAATGTACCAAGCCCATACCCACATGTGCAAAGTTCCATAAAATGCATGGGCCCATAGGTACTCTGATAAGAATGTTTCTTTGGTTTACTATTCTGTTTCATAGGTTTCAGTATGAAGTTCAGGGGCTTTCACGCCATTATAGCTAAGCATGCCTTTGATATTATTATCATGGTGAAATATATGATGTAGAGCAGTGCCCACTTGATCCTAATATAGAAGATGATCTTTATGGGTATGCCACCATCTGGTAGTAGTAGCATCAAGAATGTGATATGAGGACCTCATCCTGTTGTTTTTGGTAGCATATAACTCTTTGAAGCACTGAACAAAATTAGGTACCACCATTTGTCCTTGGAACCGTGGAACTTCATCAAGTCTCTCCAGTGGTGGTACCTCTAATGGCCCTCTCATTGCTAATCCCATGAGGCACACAAACTTGTGACGCTTCAAAAAATGGCATGGGATGTTATTGCCTTTATTTACGGTGTTGCATAATCTTTCGGTGAGATCATAATCACCGTGGGCCCTGTTGGGTGAATATTTTGTCAACTAGCTAACTGATGAGAAAAATAGGTCTCTTCAACCACAGCATAGGGAAATTGGTTAGCCAGATGTGCAGGTTTACTACATCAAAAGGGGACAAATCTCTCCTCTCATCAAGGGGAGGTTCCCTAAAAATATGCAGGAGCTATATACTATATATATAAGCAAAAAATAACACTCAAGGGTAGGATAAACCATCCATCTCTCTTTTTTCAGAGATGGTGTTCACAAATCAAAGGAGAAATCCTGATGAAATGACAGACAACACTCCTCTTCTTTTAAAAGTGTTGTTCAACAGACAAAAGGAACCTTTCAAGTGGTGACAAGTAACTGTAACAGGGTGCAGTAACACAGCAGGATGAAATGTAGCACAAAGTCTCCACCTCAACTGCCAAGGAGTGAGATACGAAGGATAATGAGGGCACAAAGTCATCCCAAGATCCTTTACACAGGAATAGAAAGAAAATACACTTAAGGCAATTGTGGGGGCACAAAGTCTCTCCACAGTTGGCTTCAGGACACCTTTATGATTATTTTCACTAATTCTGCTTATTCAATTAAATGGACAAAAAACGTATTAAGAAAAAAATATAAGAACAATTTCCCCAACAACCAAGCTATTCCAACACAAAGTCTGGAAAGTCACTTGTTTTTTTATTCAAATAACGAAATATAATCAACAATCTGAGCTCAAAGTCTTAGTAATGCCTTTCAATTTGGGCAGAGTTTTGTTTTTGATAACAGAGAGAGAGATCCCCTAAAACAATAAGAGAGTCCAATATATAGTGCTCCAAGAAAGACTTGGGTGCTTTGTTTCACAAAAATGTGTTATGATGAATTCAATGCCTTTAATGTATTTTAAATTCTATCCATGGGCTATGCTGGAATCGAGCATCAGTTTTAAATATGGGTCGCTTGATGTGTTTCCTTATGTGTGCATAGTTGTTCGCTCTACTCAATGCAAAAAAATAGGCTGTGCCATTGAATGTTCACACTCTCCGATATCCACATGGTGGACTGCTTTACCTTCTAAAAATATATCCCATGCGTGGATACTTCTGATCTTTCTTCATCTTTCCCCATTTTTTGGCTATATTTTGCCCTTATCTATGTGATTTGAGCTCTTGAGCTATCTCTTTAGAAGGTCACTAAATTTGTTCATAGGGTATGTGCTTAAGCCTGCAAGGATCAACAGTTATTTCATTGTCACAAATTTGACGTGTTCAGGTCTGTCATTATTTGAAATCCAATAGCTACTTGGTTGCCCTAAATTTGATGGCTACAGGCCCATCATCCTCCTTAGCACTTCCTTTGTGTCTTATCTGTTTACTTTGGCTGCTTTTCGCTATGAAACAAGAGAGGACACATGTCAACATCCATTGAGAAATAGGCGAGGACACATGGCAGCATCCGCTAAACTTATAGAAGCAATGTAGAAACATTCAAGACTCTTTTGGATTTATGTGGACGCAAACACTTATCACACTCTACTTGACCTTAGCACCTCACTCAGGCCCACCATAGTCCTTACAAAACAAAAGAAAGAAACTACGGATGTTAACATGTGGTGACTTCCACTGAGTTATAATGGAACACGTGGCACATTCTGCAGCTTTTAAACTTATTAAAAACTGTGTCTCAGAAGATGACACTTGGCAGTTTTCGCTACAATTTTATAAGGGACACGTGGCAGCTTCCACTGCAACTTTATGAGGGACACGTGGCGGCTTCCACTACAACTTTATGAGGGACATGTGGCAGCTTTTGCTACAACTTTATGAGGGACACATGGCGCATTTAATTACAACTTGAGATTTTATCTTTCCCAGAGGGAACTTGTCCTTCAGAGTCTTGAGAAACGGTCCACTTTCCCTAGTGAGAGCCTCCTGCAAGGGTACCTACCCTTAGGGATCTTTCAAGCAGCCTTCTGGGTTTTATTTCCTTGACAAGTTTTTCCTTTTTTGGTAGACTTTTCCTTCGGACAAAAAGTCTGAAGAAATTCTTTCAAACAATTTGTTCGAAGGAAATCTTCCTTCGCTTTGCCTCTACTTTCTGTCGGGCTTTTTTTCGGTGGGATTTTGTCTTTGCTTCAGGCTTATTTCTTCAGACAAAGTCCGAAGGAATTCCTTCAGACATTTTGTCCAAAGGAAATGCCTTAATCACTTTGCCTTAGTCAAAATTTCACGTTCTTTTCTCGAAAGAGAATTGTGCCCTCCGCAAGGACTGTTCAAGCCCAAAAATATCCTTCAAACTTTTGCAACGATCCATCTGCTCCTTGCTTGCCCTCTGCGAGGGTTGTTTGTCTTTGGTTCACTTTTTTGAAGGAATTCTCTTTGTCCGATTTTGCTTGTTGCCCTCCGCAAGGGTGCTCGATTTGGTTCACTGTCCTCCGCAAGGGCACTCAGCTTGGTTCACTATCCTCTGCAAGGGCACTCGGCTTGGTTCATTGTCCTCTGCAAGGGCATTTTTTCCTTTTGCTTTGGGGCAGCCCCTTCAACCTATCGATTGATCCGACCGATTAAACCAACTTTGGTTCAACAATTTAATGGTTCAATCTCTTTATTTGACTAAGTCTTTTTTATCTCTTGAATCAAATGCATTGAACCATATGGCCGTTGAACCTGTTGAACCATTGAACCTGTTGAGCCTTTGAACCAAAGTGGTTCAGCGGTTCAACGGTTCAAGCCTTCTTCTCTTCGATAAGTGTTTTGAAGCCGTTAAACCTCAAAGCGGTTAAACTTTTGTCAATGACGTTGAACCTTTGAACCCATTGAACTCGTTGAACCAAAATGGTTCAAGGTTCAATGGTTCAATGTTTCAAACACTACATAAAAGCTTGCCGATGAACTCTTTTGGTTGAACCAAGGTATTGAACCAATCCTGAAAATGACTAAGTGTTGGAAACTTATTCTTTTGATTGAACTCGCATGTAGAAGCCTTTGAACCTGTTGATTTCAAGTATGTTGAATCTATAGAAACATATCTATAGAGTTCGTAGATTTAAAGCCTGTAGAGTTCGTAGATTCAAGCCTGCAGAGTCTGTAGATTCAAGCCTACAGAGTCCGTAAAATGGGAAAAAGCTTGAAAAATGGAGAATTTGAATGCCCAGAATAATTTTTGAGAAGGGGAAAGAGGATTTTGGTCGATTGGACCAAAATATTTCAAATATTGTCCCAAAAATGAGTGATATTTTTGGGGGACAACAACTAGCTCCAGTTGGAAAACATCCTTTAGTTAGAACAGCTGAGGGGAGTAGAAACCAGAATCTCTAGTGACTTGAAGTGCGCCATTGGGCTATGGAGTCATGCTACCCAAAAAAAAAGGTGACGAAAATAAAAATGAAAGCACAAAAATAGAACCAAAGACTATACAAATATACATATGTACAGGTTGATCTTATCTGATACTTCACGGATTGAAGTGCTTCAGATGTTGCTCATTGTAAGGCAGAGAGAAGAGCATGCCATCTTGATATTTCAATAAGAAGTTCTTCTCACCATTGATTTGATGGATGATAAATAGGACTTTTCAAAGAGAATAAAACTTTGCATGCATCCCCTTTGGTTCTCTTCTCTTGTCCCACAATAGGAGTTCATCTCCAACTTAGAAATCACAATTTTTTACCTTCTGGTCGAAGAGCTTCTTCACCAGACTTTGATGGGTAGCAATTTGGTCCACCACCATAGTTATCTTCTCATGTAGCTCAGTGAAGCACATGATCCTCTTATCAAGGGGGCTTTCATATGTTTGATCTTCAATTGCCTTAGCCAATTTTAATGCTGGCAATTTCAAGGTGATTGGTATCTCAGCATTGATACCATAAAGAAGTTGGAAAGGAGACATACCAATTACCCTTTTTGGTGTAATTCTATCTACCCACAAAGCATCAACCAATGCTTTATGCCATGTCCTTTGATTGTCATTCACCAGCTTCTTAATGATAGTCATCAGGTTCTTCTTACTTGATTCAGCTTATCCATTCCCTTATGGAAAGTAATCAGAAGAGTGAGAGAGGGTGATCCCATAGTAAAAATAGAACTGAGTAATCTCTTTGAAAGTGAAACAAGCTGCATTGTCTGTGACAATCTTGGTTGGGATCCCAAACCTAGAAATAATATTCTCCTTGAAGAAATTACACACTACTTCTGAAGTAGCATGCTTGGTTGGGATAGCTTCCACCCACTTGGTGAAGTAGTTAGTTGCTATAAGGACATAATCATGTTCAACACTTGAAGATGGGTTTATAGCTCCAATAAAATCAATTCCCCATTACTGGAACAGTTCCTCTATGACCACTGGCTTGAGAGGTAGGGCATCTAACTTGGGTCTCCCAACAAACTGTTGGCACAATTCACATTTTCTTACCCACTTATATGCATCTTGGAAAAGAGTTGGCCAATAATACCTGGCTCACAAAATTTTATGGGCAATCATAGGAGCCAAAAAAATCCTTCACAAGCTAGATTGTGAAAAGATTTCAAAAGTTGGTTTTGCTGCTCCTTATCTACATAGCGAAAGAACACTCCATCAAGGCTCCTCTTGTACAAGTCGTTGTCCCAAAGGACAAAATTGGCAGCTTTCAGTTTAACAGTCCTTCTTTCTTTATGAGACAGGTGGGTAGGACACTCATCGTAGATAAAGAAATGAGCAATACTTGAATACCACTCATTTGTGGAGGAGACAAAGAGGACTGTTGGCGTGTCTTCATCCTATATTTCTTTATGCTCTGTTTCTTCTACTTTATTATCAGCAATTAATTGGCATAGGCTTTTTTTCCATACCAGCTTTGTTGGCTTGATGACTAGATCAAACTCCTAGATCTTTGCAATCTAATTACCTCTTTTCGTTTCAAACTCTTAGCGAGTTAGTATGGATTTGCCTGTGGTATTAGCAACCAAGGCAGTAGTGTGAAAATTCAAGATGTAAAAATGAAAATGCTTGACTGCCTTCATCACTGCATAAGCATGCTTCTCTATATTTGAGTACTTCAACTCATGAGCTTTGAGAGGGCAGCTCATGAAAGAAATGAGAGATTCCATACCCTCTTTATTCTGTTGAACCAGAATTGCTGAAAGCATGTGTTCAGAAGCATAAGTGTATATGGTGAACTCTTTGTTGTAGTTTAAACAAACCAGAATTGGGGCATGGGCAATGGTTGTCTTGATATCCTGAAATACTGACTTGCCTTCTTTAGTCCAGCTGAAGGTGGCCTTTCCCTTCATCATGTTCACAATGTGTCAAGTCTTCTCAACAAACTCAGAGATAAACCTTTGTAAAAAATTCACCTTTTCAAAGAAAGAGTGAATAACAGTCTTACTTGTAGGCAAAGTAAGCTCTTGGATAGACTTGACTCTGTCTGAGTCATTTCTTATGTCTCCTTTGGACACAATGTGTCTGAAAAGTTTTCCCTCTGTTACTCAAAAAATTGACTTCTTGGGGTTCAAGGAAATGCCATTCTGGCGACAGCGCTCCAACACTTGTTGCAAGCGATGTATATGATCTGGGCGATGTTTAGAAAAGACAGTTAAGTCATTAAGATAAACTATAATGAACTTACCCATCTCATCTTTGAAAGTGAGGTCTATTTCTCTCTGAAAGGTGGCACCAGCATTTATCAAACCAAAAGGCATCCTTTTATATGCAAACGTGCCCCAAGGTGTGGTGAAGGTAGTCTTGTGTTGGTCTGCTTCACTAACTTCAACTTGATTGTATTCTGAGAAGCCGTCTAGCATTGATAACATCTCTGAGTCGATCACTGTCTGAAGCACTTGATCCATGATGGGTAAAGGATAGTTATCCTTTAAAGATGACTGATTCATATTCTTGAAATCCACACAAATGCGAATTTTGCCATTTTTTTTTCTCATAGAGACTATGTTGGCAATCCATGTGGAATGATGGATTGGAAAAATTATCTTAGCATTCAACATTTTTTGTATCTCAGACAAAATAGTACATGATATCTTTGGAT
Source organism: Torreya grandis (assembly GCA_037957365.1). Classification (NCBI taxonomy): domain Eukaryota; kingdom Viridiplantae; phylum Streptophyta; class Pinopsida; order Cupressales; family Taxaceae; genus Torreya; species Torreya grandis. Next base: position 2,498,453 of record JARHVA010000659.1, on the reverse strand, counting down.
TATACTGCTGAGATTTTTTCTTGTAAGGCACCGAATCATCCTTGAGAGAAATTTCATGGTGAATTTTCTCAGGCCTAAGCGACTTCAGATCATCATAAGAGTACACCAAAACATCAATGTAATGGCGAAGTATGTCAGTAAATTTGAGTTTCTCCTCTAGAGTACAACACTTCTCAATGTTCACCATCTTGAAATTTTCTTTGGTACCCAAATTTATCTGATCAAACCATTGGGGTGAGCTTGAATCTATTTATTGTTGTTTGATGAACTTGTCGTGCTTGTCAAATAGTTTCTCGAGAGAAACCAGTCCTTTGAGAATTTTATTCTGTTTTAGCTGCAAGAATTCTTCACCTGCATCTGTATTCATTTCAGGAGCCGATTCGAGTTTTTGGAGCTCACTGCCTTCGAAGTGAAGATGTTCAAAGCTGTCTTTTTGTTCCAGAAAGGTGATGATTTGGTTATCTCTATTGAACACTTGTCAATGATTGGCATTATAAGACACACTTGGTCTAAAGACCAATTTGATAGTGTACCTATTTCCTTTGAAGTCTGGGTGAGGAATTAAGAGAGTTTTTGAAACAACCAGTGCATCAGCCTCATCATTGAATTCCTTAGGTATGGCAGAGATGTTGAAAGCATCAAAGCTTTCAAGTTGGTCCCAGACTAGATTGCGGTAGTGATGTAATTTCTCATTTTTAGTATGATACAGGTTCCTTACCTGACCAACCACTAGTTCAACATCTCATTTAACATGAAGGTGTTTGATGCCTTTATCTTGAGCAACCTTCAATCCAAGCAATAGAGATTCGCACTCAACTGTGTTATTGGTGTTGCTGAACTGCAACTTATATGAAGAAGGAAAAATATCTCTTTGAGGAGATATCAACACAATCCCAGCCCCTGAGTCGGTAGAAGAACTGCTGCCATCAAATTTAAGATCCAAACATCATCAAAAATTGATCTTCTATTAGATTTTCTTTCATTAGAGAGGGAAGATCATTTTCCATTTGTATTGTATCCTACCAATTCTTTTGATGTCTCATCTGAGTTGATTCTTGGATCATCACCTATAGGACTTTCATCTACTGAAACATGAATATCTTCTGTGGTTAAGAAGTAAGTACCCATTCCTGAAGATTCAAATAGAATTTGAGCTTCAGGGGTTGATGTCTGAGTGACAACATATTTTGATTCCTTTTCAAGAAGCAGCCTCTGCATGATGCCTTTGACAGGGATCCTCGCTTTAGACAGGTCCATGCTCAATTCTCCACCAACATCCTTACAAAAATTTTGCCCTAAAATAATGTCGTATGAGGTTGGGACGTCGACCACCAAGACTGTCATCTTGATTCTTTTGTTTGGAAATGTTGCAAATGCAAACTGGGCATCCTTGATCTATCCCAGCAGAGGTATTTGTTTATTCTCCATGGAAAAACATCTTCCAAAGGTTTTGGTCAGCGTGAGTTCAAGATATTTTGCCACTTTGGCTGACATGACGTTATCAGATGCACTTGAGTCTATGATGCAATTACTCAGTTTGTGACCATTTATCAACAAGAAAACATAGAAAGGCTCTATTTTCCCAGGGGCAGCTAGAGGAGTAAAGACAAGATTGTTTGGAATGGGCATGTTCCTTGGAGAATTATGAGTTATATTTTTAGCATTTTCTTATCTTGTAGGGACAGCTTTATTCTTCACATACTGAACTAACCATCCAACTACTCAGGATTGGATTGCAAGAATTCAAATTCAGACATTTGAATTTTGGTCTTCTTGACATGGTCGATTATGTCAAATGACTGAAATGGACTAGGAATAGAGGAAGGCAGTTCATCTTTTTTGATTTTTAAGAGGGAGGACTGGTCTATGGAATTAAAGTTGAAGGTGTAAAAATGTTTGGGGTACTTACTTTTTTATCAACTACCGAGTTCTTTGGCTGGAAAGGCAGAGTGGTTCCATGCTTAGCAATTGAAATTACTGGTTGAATTTGCTCCTCTGTCTTCTCTTTATTAGCTTACTAGGCTGACTGGTTCTTAGACTGGGTGAATACAGCATATGATCCATCAATTGCTTCACCCTTACCTCTGGGTTCATCCTAGTAATTCAGGAAACCAATGTTGGAGTCACCAACTAATTATTTTTTACCTTTTGTAAGGAGATTAGTGTCATTTTCTTGGTTCAATTCAGGCTGAAAAGAGAAATCATATTTTGTTTCAAGATATCCAACTACTGAATTGGTTGGTGGTGCTTCAATGACAAGTTTCCTTTGTGGGGGAGGAAGACGATTTGGCTGTCCTTGATTTCTGATAGCATTGCCTTAGTATGACTGATTAGGGAATGTCCTTATTAACATATCTCTATATGAAAGAGCTGAAGATGTCATTCAAGTCTCTCCAGTGGTGGTCCCTCTAATGGCCCTCTCATTTCTAATCCCATGAGGCACACAAACTTGCGACGCTTCAAAAAATGGCATGGGATGTTATTGCCTTTGTTTACGGTGTTGCACAATCTTTTGGTGAGATCATAATCACCGTGAGCCCTGTTGGGTGAATATTTTGTCAATCAGCTAACTGATGAGAAAAATAGGTCTCTTCAACCACATCATAGAGAAATTGGTCAGTTAGATGTGCAAGTTTACTACATCAAAAGGGGACAAATCTCTGCTCTCATCAAGGGGAGGTTCCTTGTAAATATGCAGGAGCTATATACTATATATATAAGTAGAAAATAACACTCAGGGGTAGGATAAACCATCCATCTCTCTTTTTTTAGGGATGGTGTTCACAAATCAAAAGGGAAATCCTGATGAAATGACAGAAAGCACTCCTCTTCTTTCAGAAGTGTTGTACAACAGACAAAATGAACCTTTTGGGTGGTGACAAGTAACTATAACAAGGTGCAATAACACAGCAACATGAAATGTAACACAAAGTCTCCACCTCAACTACCAAGGAGTGAGATACAAAGGATAATAAGGGCACAAAGTCATCCCAAGATCCTTTACATAGGAATAGAAAGAAAACACACTAAAGGAAATTGTGGGGGCACAAAGTCTCTCCACAGTTGGCTTCAGGACACCTTTCTGATTATTTTCACTAATTCTGCTTATTCAATTAAATGGACAAAAAAATGTATTAAAAAACAGACATAAGAACAATTCTCCCAACAACCAAGCTATTCCAGCACAAAGTCTAGAAAGTCACTTGTTTTCTTATTCAAATAATGAAATATGATCAACAATCTAAGCTCAAAGTCTCAGTAATGCCTTTCAATTTGGGCAGAGTTTTGTTTTTGATAACAAAGAGAGAGATCCCCTAAAACAATAAGAGAGAGTCCAATATATAGTGCTCCAAGAAAGATTTGTGCACTTTGCTTCACAAAAATGTGTTACGATGCATTCAATGCCTTTAATGTATTTTAAATTCTGTCCATGGGCTGTGTTGGAATCGAGCATCAGTTTTAAATATGGGTTGCTTGATGTGTTTCCTTATGTGTGCATAGTTGTTCGCTCTACTCAATGCAAAAAAATAAGTCGTGCCATTGAATGTTTGCACTCTTTGATATCCACCTGGTGGACTACTTTACCTTCTAGAAACATATTTCATGCATAGATACTTCTAATCCTTCTTCATCGTTCCCCCTTTTTTGGCTGTATTTTGCCCATATCTGTGTGATTTGAGCTTTCAGGCTATCTATTTGTTCGGTCACTGAATTTGTTCACAAGGTATGTGCTTAAGCCTGCAAGGATCAACAGTTATTTTATTGTCACAAATTTGATGTGTTCAGGTCCGTCATTGTTTGAAAGCCAATGGCTACTTGGTTGCTCTTAATTTGATGACTGCGGGCTCGTCATCCTCCTTAGCACTTCCTTCGTGTCTTTCCCATTTGCTTTGGCTGCCTTTCACTGCTTTTAACAAGTGACATGTGGCATGTTTTGCTGTGAAATAGGTGAGGACACATGGCAGCATCTACTAAGAAATAGGCAAGGACACGTGACAACATCTGTTGAGATTATAAAAGCACTATAGAAACATTTAGGACTCTTTTGGATTTACGTGAACGCAGACACTTATCACACTCCGCTTGACCATAGCACCTCACTTGGGGCCCACCATAGTCCTTATGAAACAAAAGGAAGAAACTGTGGAGGTTAACACGTGGTGACTTCTGCTGAGTTATAACGAAACACATGGCGCATTCTGCAGTATTTAAACTTATTAGAAATTATATCTCGGAAGACAACACTTGGCAGCTTCCACTGCAATTTTATAAGGGACACGTGGCAGCTTCCGCTGCAACTTTATGAGGGACACGTGGCGGATGCCACTACAACTTTATGAGGGACATGTGGCGGCTTTTGCTGCAACTTTATGAGGGACTAGTGGCGCATTCTGTTGCAACTTGAGATTTGATCTTTCCCAGAGGAAACTTGTCCTTTGGGGTCTTAAGAAATGGTCCACTTTCCCTAGCGAGAGCCTCCCGCAAGGGTACCTACCCTTCAGGATCTTTCAGGCAGCCTTTGGGCTTTTATTTCCTCGACGGGTTTTTCCTTTTTTGGCAGAATTTTCCTTCAGACAAAAAGTCCGAAGGAATTCTTTCGAACAATTTATCCGAAGGAAATCTTCCTTTGCTTTGCCTATGCTTTCCATCAGGCTTTCTTTCGGTGGGCTTTTGTCTTTGCTTCGGCCTTATTTATTCGGACAAAAGTCCAAAGGAATTCCTTCAAAAAATTTGTCTGAAGGAAATGCCTTAATCACTTTGCCTTAGTCAAATTTTTGCGTTCTTTTCCCGAAAGAGAACTGTACCCTCCGCAAGGATTGTTCAAGCCCAAAAATATCCTTCAGACTTTTGCAACGGTCCATCTGCTCCTCACCTACCCTCCGCAAGGGCTGTTTGTCTTTGGTTCACTTTTTTGAAGGAATTCTCTTTGTCTGCTTTTGCTTGTTACCCTCCGCCAAGGCACTCGGCTTGGTTCACTGTCCTCTGCAAGGGCACTTTTTCCTTTGGCTTTGGGGCAGCCCCTTGAACCTACAGATTGAACTGACCGATTGAACCAACTTTGGTTCAATGGTTCAATCAGTTCAATCTCTTTATTTGACTAAGTCTTTTTATATCTCTTGAACCAAACGTGTTGAACCATATGGCCATTGAACCTATTGAACCATTGAACCCGTTAAACCTTTAAACCAAAGTGGTTCAACGGTTCAATGGTTCAAGCCTTCTTCTTTTTGATAAGTGTTTTGAAGCCGTTGAACCTTGAAGCGGTTGAAATTTTGCCAATGACATTGAAACTTTGAACCCATTGAACCCGTTGAACCAAAATGGTTCAAGGTTCAATGGTTCAAACACGACATATAAGCTTGTCGATGAACTCTTTTGGTTGAACCAAGGTGTTGAACCAATCCTGAAAATAACTAAGTGTTGGAAACTTGTTCTTTTGATTGAACTCGCCTGTAGAAGCCTTTGAACCTGTTGATTTCAAGCATGTTGAGTCTATAGAAACATATCTGTAGAGTTCATAGATTTAAGCATGTAGAGTCCGTAGATTCAAGCCTACAGAGTCCGTAGAAAGGGAAAAAGCTTGGAAAATGGAGAATTTGAATGCCCAAAACAATTTTTGAGAAGGGGAAAGAGGATTTTGGTCTGTTGGACCAAAGTATTTCAAATGTTATTCCAAAAATGAGTGATATTTTTGGGGGACAACAGGCCCAATAGTTGCAAGCATTGTTTTTGGTATCTAAGATAGATTGGTTATCTATCCATCAAAGAATACCATCTAGCCTTGGATCATGTTGTTCATTATTTTGAGTAGTTACATTATACAAATTGGTGATATCTTCATCAGTATTTACAGGTTCACTATATGGAGGTCTATGTATTTTATCTATAGGTATTATCATGCATTGATTGAGATTATCAAAGCTAATGTATCAATTTTTAAAGATCAAATTTGCACTATTTTCATAGCATCAGGGCCTTTCGAGGAAGGCTGGATAGTCATCAGCTTCGGCCAACTCCAAAACCTCAAAATATGCTTTGAAGGGAACCTCGAGTATATCAACTATGGCATTCTTGAGGACTTCGATAGGATGCACTCAAGTCTTATTTACCATAAACAAGACATGAGGAAAGGGTTGCAGTGCTAGACTAGATATCTTTAACCAAACATATTTAGTAAGAACATTCACCTCTACGCTAGTGTCTATTAGAATATCCTAGACTGCCCATCCGTTGATTGTTACATTTATTAATATCTTTCCATCTTTCAGAGAAGAGGAGCTAAGACTTTCCCGATGCTGGGTATGATTTAAATAATGATATTTGATTTGTTGGCTAAGGTGAGGGTGGACTTCTTTTGGTAGGCAGGCTTGTCTTTTAAGCCAAACGCTGAGCTATCGAATAATGTCTTTATCGAGCATACATTTGCATAGTTCCTGAAAGTTATCTTGCACTACAGGGAGTTCAGCTTCTTTATACACTACGACATGCTGGATGACATCCTTGTCCTTGAGATATTGAATCTCACCTTGGAGTTCTTGCACAAGTGTCATTATATCTTGAAGAATATCTTTTTGTTGTGCATCAAGATACTTCCTTGTCTGTGGTTCTTCTCGATGTATTTTCTCGACGGGTTGGTTGTGGATTGAGTTTGACCTCCACTACAAGTGATGTTCACTTGTTATATTATGGGAATAGTAGGTCTTGCATGCCACTATGGTTTGTCTATAGGAATCATGTCGGTACCCTTTTCATTTCGATCTTTAGTGATGGTTGCATATACATTGAGACATTCTTCTAGTTGATGATCTTTCTTACAAAACCCATAGGTTAGGTATTATGGGCAAACTCTTTGATAGTGGTCTAGTGAACCACATTTTCAACAAGTTCTTGGCAAAAACTAACCACCACCTCGCCCTCACCCTTGGTAGCCACCATTTTCTTGATTATTGGTAGTCAAAGTTTGACGCATGTCACGCGCTCGAGCTTCATGAATGTCACTGATCAATCGATAATCATTGGTGTCATGTGTGTAAGCATCACAAATATTACAATATACAAACACCTTAGTGTTTGTGGCCCATTGCAGAAGGGACATGAACAAACATCATGTTCCTCATTACATATTTCACAAGTTTGCTTGAGTATCGTGCGGATGTTCTTACACGGGCAATTATTTCTTATGTGTCCTTCAGTTTCACAGTCGATACACCAAATACCATTGTGGGACTCATGTGAATTGTTTGTTGTTAGTTTTTTAAGTTGAGATACCATGGACACTATCTATGCCTCCATAAAAGGACTAATCCCAGTATCCATACTTCCAATAGCCTCAATGTGGAGGGCAGTCTCTAGAGCTTCACACACATTTGTGAAAGTTTTTTGTGACAAGGTTCATTGAAAAGGTAACAATAATCCTCCTACAAACCATTGTGCATGTTGAGTAGGATTGATTTCAAAGGATAACTTAGAAAGCAAGGTTTTAAACCGTGCATCATATTCTTGTACACTCTCTATAAGTCCTTGTTTTATGTTGTTCAGCGCCACTATACTCTGTTGCTCAAACTCAAGAATATCAAATTCTTATAAGAACGCTACTTTGAGCTAGTCATAGTCGATCACTGTTTGTTGAAGGTCAAATTTGTGATACCATTTATGCATGCGCTCTAAAAGGGTGGTTGTAAATTGTGTTTCCTTTCACTTAGAGTACGTGATGCCATGTGCCCTTCAAATTAGTTCACACTTATGAACATGTTCGACTGCATTTTCTACCCCTTGGTACTCACAGAGGTGCAATGTCATTTAATAATAAACAATAGGTGGTTGAACAAATGATTGTTGAGAAAATGTAGCTCCCATTCCTCAGGGGGTCTACTTCTTCTAGTGACTCTGGAATACAAAACATGTTTGCCCGTCTCTTTGTAATGCAAACTAAGTTGCTCAATAACATAAATATACCATTATTATTCTATAGTGGTAATAATAGGGAACAAATGCCTAATACTTAGAATATTTGAGTAACATCACATAATATGGCAAAGAGTTCTTTATTGAATGCTTTTAAGATTACCAGAAAAAATGTTGTCATTATCCTCCAAATTTTTATGTGTTCACAAATGATTACAATAGGGGTTTTTATACTTGTTTTGTCCTGACCAAGTGTCAAAATATTAACTATCATCGACATACGACACACAAACTCCTAACAAGCTGAGAGTCGTGGCTTTTACAATAAGTTAATCCTAAAGACTCAAGCCCCTAGATACTTGTTCTATGTTACAAACTAATGACCAAGTGTTTTATTCCTCGTGGGCTAGTAAACCTTCAATCAGTGGGATCGAAGTGTCCTTGAATTGCTCTAACTACTCTCGTATCCCTCGCACTTTGCTTCCCATGCACTCCCCTAGTCTTTCACTTCCTTTCTGAGTCCTCTAGTCTCGAGTCCCTCATGACTTGTTATTCCTTGATTGGGTCCTCTCGCATTGGGTCTCCTACGCCTTTGTCCTTCTGTGCCTTGTAAGTTACGCATCTTTATTCTAGTGCACCATGGTCTTCTCCCACCATGGTCTTTCTGTGTTGTGTTGGTACTTGTTACAAAATGGACAATAATCCCTTTGCGCTGAGCACCAAAACTGGAACACTTATTCAAAATTTTAAGGGTCAACAGGGGAGAACGTGACTCCCAAATAAGTTAGGTGGTGTCTAAATGGGTTGCCCCAATTTGGTATACAACTTGGTTCAGGTTGGGTTAATGGAAAATGTATTCTCCAAAGGTTGGGAGAGGAGGTGACTCTCAAATAGGTTGGTGGAGAAGGGTAATCTCTAATGGTTGGGGGAGAAGGTGACTCCCAAATAGGTCGATGGAGAAAGGTAATCTCCAATGGTTGGAGAGAAGGTTACTTTTAAATAGGTTGAGTGGTGTCTAAATGGGTTTCCACAATTTAGTATACCACTTGGTTTAGGTTGGGTTGATGGAGAAGGTACTCTCCAAAAGTTGGAGGAGAAGATGACTCCCAAATATGATGGATTGTGTCCAAATAGGTTGCCCCAATTTAGTATACCACTTGGTTTATATTGGGTTGATGGAGAAGGGTAATCTCCAATAGTTTAGGGTTGGTTGGTTGGTTGATAGGTTGAGGCAAAAATGCCAAGGGTTAGTTTGGTTAATCATTAAGGTATGGTTTGGGTTATATGGTCAAAGCCTTATGGAGAGAAAATTCCCCCAATTTTCTCTTTTCATGGATGGTAAAATGTCCCAAGGTGAGGTGTTGGTTAATAAGAGGGTTTAGGAGGGGTGAAGACAACTTCATCCACCCTCCAAAAGGGGGTGTTTGTTGTTATTTGTTAGGTGTTAGTGGTTAGTTGGTTCAAATTTGTATGTGGTGGTTCAAGTGGGATTTCCTTTATTATACCAAGGTTAGGAAAATGCAGTTGGGCCTGATTTTGGTAGGTTGGATAGGTTTGACAACACTATCCCAAAATAAATGTAGGTTAGACAAGAGTGTTTGATTGTCTTAAGGAGGGAGCTTGGGTGAGGTAAGGGTAGGTTGAAAATGTTTGTTTGATTTGATGGGTTGGTTTGGGTTTGGGTTGATAGTTGGTAAGGTTGAGTTGATGGTGGGTAAGTTTGGGGTGATGATAGGTAAATTTAGGTTAATGGTAGGTGAGGTAAGGTTAATGGTTGTTAAGGTTGGGTTGATGGTTGGTAAGGTAGGGTTGATGGTAGGTTTCATAAAATTGGTAAGTGTAAGGGGTGGGTTGGTTATTTCCATATGGGTGAGTGGAAAAGGTTGGTTGGTTGGTTCCACAAAATTGGTAGGTGGAAGAGGTTGATTAGTTGGATCCACATGGGTAAGTGGAAGAGGAAGGTTAGTTGGTTCCACATGGGTGAGTGGAAATGGTTGGTTAGTCAGTTCCACATAGGTAAGTGAAAGAGGTTGGCTGGTTGGTTTCACATAGGTAAGTGAAAGAGATTGATTGGTTTCCTTGATTGTGATTTCAAATGAAAGTTGAGAAGGTCCCACTTGGTTAACAAGTGGTTTGGTTAAGGGTTGGATTATGGTTTCTTTAGTTATAGGTTGACTAAGAGCCAAATCTAATGGATGGGCCTCATTATGTTGAGGATTTGGTTATTGGTGTGCATAATAATAGGTGTAAAAAGAGGTTTAATGATGGATTGTTCTTGAGTTTGCGAGTTAATCAATTGTTTTGATGAGGTTAGTTAGTTTGATATGTTTGGTTGAGTTGATAGGTTGGGTAGGTTTGATTGCTTGGGTAAGGTTGAAAAGGTGGGTTGGTTTGATATGTTAGATAAGGTTGATAAGTTGGTTTGATGGCAAAGAGGATAGACCAAATCTTGGTGTTGAGATAAAGAGGCTTGCCTCAAAGCAGGTTGGGGTAGTTGATATGATGGTTGGGGTAGGTGACCCAATGGTTGATGAAGTTGGATAGGTTGAATTTGAGGTTGGTTATGAGAATTATTAAGTTGGTGTTGATGGGTTGTTGGTTGGGTATGATGATGGTTAAATGGTCATTGATAAGTTGTTGGTTGGTTGTAGTTGAGATTTGATTGGTTATAGGTAAAGTTTGATTGGTCATAGGTACCGAAAATAGATGACTCTACTTTGATTATTCGATCTATTAACATTGTAACCAGCTTAGGTAGTAGTTGACAATTTGTTGGTTGGTTATAGTTGAGGTTTGATAGGTGATAGGTAGGATTTGATTGGTCATGGGTACCAAAAATAAATGACTCTACTTTGATTATCCGATCCATTAACATTGTAACTAGCTCAGGTGGTAGTTGACAATTAGTTGGTTGGTTGTAGTCGAGGTTTGATAGGTGATAAGTAGGGTTTGATTGATTGTGGGTGAGGTTGGGTTGGTTGTCGATGATGTTAGGTTGGCTGTTGATGAGGTTAGGTTGGTTGTAGGTAAGGTTAAGAGCACAAGTGGCTTGTGATTCAAGGTACCGCTCTAAGGTGAGATGGTTTTTCTCCAATATCCTAGCAAAGTTAGGATCTCCAGGAGATAATAGAGGTTGGTTCCCCATTGGACAAGGCAATGGAGACAATATGATGGAAGGTAGGTTTCTCACAACTCAAAACAAAGAGAAGACAAGAAAAAGTCAAAAAGGTAAAACACACGTTAAAGTACGTTAAGTCCTAAGGTTCTTTTTAGTCTCTCTTTTGGCATATGCCTTAAGTTAGAAAGAATATGTGAAGACTTGGATTGTATAGGGGGTACTAGAAGAAAAGTTTATGGTTGGTTTCGAGTTAGTTATGGATCTCAAAAAATTGTATTGAAATTCAATATGCGGCTTGATATTGGGGCCTACTCCCTCACTTCACACATCACAACGATAAGGGTGTCATGTACTTAGCCAGTATATACTAATTTTTAGAGTTTAGACTCAACTAGATAGTTGAGTTTTGGTTTCTCCCCTTGGTAGTGAATTCCAAGTAAGATAGTTAAAGGGTGAAGGTTTACCACTAGGTGATGAAATCTTAGTCGGGCCTTATGTCAGGTGTTAAAAAGTGTTGATTGATAAGTGGTTTGGTATGGTGTGTGATAAAGAGGTGAAGCTACGATTGATTACTTTGATTTTAATTTAATTAAATGAGCTAAACATGTAAGCAATCAATGTATGTAGTTAATTTTATACCCAAAATAAAATTTCAATTTCGTTGTATAAGCATAGACTAAAAAATAAAATGGGACTAGATGTAACTAGGTCCCACCGGGCGTGCTAGAATATTTTACTCAACTTTTTTTTTAACTGTTAGAGGAGAAAGGGAAAATTAAAAGAGAGGTAGAGGTTAGTAGAACCTGGATGTGGTGTGCACTTTGTAATCCAGAGGGTTGTAGATACTCTTCTTTGGCTTGGGAAGATGACCTGCAATAAGAGAACTAGAAAATGGTTGGTTAGTTAGGTGGATGGATGGATTGTCTAGCAAGTTAGATTTAATAAGCGTGATCTATATAAGAGGTTGTCAATCCACCTTTTGATATAATTTAATGTTGATAAAATAAAGTTTGCATAAATGAAAATAATTAATTTAAAGAGATAAATACTTATCAAATGAATGATAGTGTTCTAACAAAATAACATTTAGGTGAATGTTAAATTATTAAAAAAATGTTCAGGTCAGGTCAAGTTGCTATTTTTGATCTGTGAGGTGACAAAGGTAAAAAAATAGGGTTTTAGTTGAGGTTTGGGATCCATTGATGCTTGTTGGTTTGGTTTGCACAGTGATCATCGACGGTCAAAGTAACCGTTAGTGGTTGGCTGACTAATAATAATTTGGCAACCGACCATTGACATTCAGGGTGATTGTTGATAGTTTGATAGTCGACCGTTAGTGGTCAGGGTGATCATCGATAATTTGACAATCAACTGTAAGTGGCCAGGCTGACCGTCAATAGTTACTATTGATAAATTTGGTTTAGGTAAAGGTTGATCTACATGTTAGAGGTTAGAGGGCAAATGGTAGATAGGTACAATAGGTTATTAGGGGTTAGTTAATTGGTTGAGAGGTCAAAGGTAACAGGTCAAAAATAAGATCAAGGTAAATGAATACATGAAAATAAGTACTTAGCTCATGTTGTTGAAGTTGGTGGAAAATGTTGGTGAAGCCTAGAATGATTTGGGTAGGGTAATAGTACTTTGCTTGAAGAATTATTTTGGTAGAGGTTTAGGTCCCTGTTGTAGCTGCTAGAAGAATGAAAACTTGTTTGTTTGTTGATCCTCTTTCATACCTTTTCACCTCATGCTCCCCTCCTTTTATAGGTAAAGAGAGATAAAAGTAAAAGGTTCCATAGATGGTTAGATTGATTATTTCGAGGCTTATGATGTGTTAGCAAATGAATAAGGTAGAGATCTAGATAAGATTTTGATGTGTTAGCTCATACATAGTTGGAGTTGGTGAGTTTAGGTGCTGACCATCGGTAGTTAGAGTGATTGTCAACGGTCACGCTAACAGTCAACAGTTGAGGGTCAAAGGTCAAAAGGTTAAGTTTGGTCAAGGGATGAATGGTCAAGTTTGGTCAAAGAGTGTTTTGACTTGGGTTTGCGATTGAAAGGGTACAAATGGTGGGTTGGGCATCCAAGGGTATTTTGACATCTAGAACCATTGTGTGTGGTTTTCTAGTGTCTACATCCACATCACCATGAATAGTGATTGTGAATAGTGACTTTACATCCTAACATTGGACACTACTATCAATGTTACTATTTAATTGTGATGTAGATTTTTGACATAAAATAATAATTGCATCTTGATACAACTAACTTTGTTATTCTGAGTTTTTTATTGCATTTCTACTGATATATTCAAATTTAAGATTCATACGATCTCTTTTCTCTTATTGATCAAACCCTAGATCTTCACTTTTCTTCACCCTTAAAACGAGTTTGTCAAAAATGGGTTAATGGGCTCACTGTGTTGAGCTGATCTCAAAGACCCTTTTGTCAATGAGCATTGCCTTCATAACCACTACTCTGAAAAGGGCCTCAGATAGATGTAGTTATCCCATTTGTGTGAAAGTATGTGTGCACAAGGGTGCATTATACTATACGTGGAAGCCTGCAATGTCCTACCTTGCAACTTGACAAATATAACTTATGATCTACTCTTTGAATGTTTGACTTTTGTATGATTTTTCTTGTGATTGATAAAGAAATAGGGATGAATATGTTAAAATAACTCAATTGTGTGAATGATTGAATGAACTTTGGTAGGTGCTTGCTTAGTATTTGATAGCTAAATAATGAGAAGATTTAAACTTGTATTTATACCACACCTTTTGAAAATATCTTATGATAGGGTTCAATAAAACAAACAGGTTGACCGAATTTCAAAACATTTACAATTTTGACTTTTGATAACTAGACATTAGATAAGGATATGGACACTCAATGATAGTGTACCTCTGTGGCTGATAGTGTCTAGAAAGATACAAAACAAGTATTAGTCTAAAATTGATAGTGAAAGATGTTTGACAAGTTTTGAGCTTTCTGTGCAATACAAGAGACTTGAGTCATTAGAATGACATGGATCAGACTAAGAGACAAGTAGTTAGGCACAATGAGATGGTGAATGCAAGCCTTTCGATAGTTGGATGGTTTATAACTGAATGGTAGAGCCCTGATATGTATTTGGCAATTATACAAGACTGAGATGCTGTAAATATTTGATTTTAATATCTATAATAGACAAATACATGTGATCATTATGCTTAATGTAAGCTATAAAAATTTAGAGGGTTTCACTGTCGTGTAGCCAGAGTATCCCTTCTCTGAAGTATATTAAGACTAACTTTTTAGATTTTTATTCATATTGACTAACAACATATGGTCAGTAGGATACCACATCATACACCCTTAATGTTTGTTTCAAAGAACTACAACAAGGTCATGCCTTATCCTCAATCTCCTTCAAAGGAGACCAACCTGCTCCTCAAGCTATAGAGTTGCTTCATCTTTAACAAGAATATTGTGTAGGTTGTTGTCTTATTTGGCAAAGCTTTTTCAGCGTCTTCATAACTCTCATGCGGGCTTCTCCTCAGCAACATGAAGACAACAAGATCTTCACCAAAAGATCCTCCACCTTGCTCCACAGAGAGATACCTACCAAAAAACTTTTTTTTTTCTTTTTTAATCTCCAACTTGGTATCACCTTCTATCACAGTAGCTTCCACTTGCACAAACCAATCAACAATGGAAAATGCTCTCACATGAAGTTTTTCACCATTGCTCTGATACCATATATTAGTAATAAAACTTTGATACTACATGTTAGATCAATGAGCTATATTATATAATGCAGATAATTAAAATGAGAAATAATAAGCTACAAGACATAGAAAAGAAAGATTACACATTACACATAGATTACGTGGAAAACTTGCAATATGCAAGGAAAAACCATGGGAAAAATGATAGCTTTTAAATTTCATATTAATCACAACAACTCTCTCTTTTATAACAGCTCCTCCAACAACTCTGTTAGTGCTAACAACCAAGCACTCAATGCTTACACTTGAAACATTCATGTTGTGAACCAAACATAATCTAGCCTACATGATCTAACCTCCGAGTATGTAAACACAAGCTTGCATGGATCCTCTAACACGATGAATTACAATGAGAAAGCTTGTTATTACTATCATTTACAATATAGAGAGAAAAACTATGAGAGAGGAGAAAATGCACCATCTTATAGTGGGAACACTATTCATGAATAGGGAACCATGTCTCCCCCATGTGCCAAGTCAAACTTTGCATGACATCTCATGATGCCCCTTTGACCACTCCATGTGCACACCAAAGTGTTACGACCCACTTCACTTATGACCTCAATCTAGCATAGTGATCCTTGTCCCGCACTTTCCCATGTGCATTCACGAGTCAAATGATTCCCAAATTTTGATCTCATCTAACAGAACCCCATAAATAAATTACACCCCACAAGCACATGCCTAAGTAGAATCATGAGATCCACTATCATCATGTCCTCACATGCATCCACAAAAGCAAACCCATGTGACTAAGTGGAGAAATGCACCTTATTTCTCTCTCCTCATCTTTTCAATATGAAAGATGCTCCATGGGCCATACCACCCATCGTGAGCCATGCTACATCACCAACCAGCCACATCATGAACCATCCACATCACCATGAATAGTGACTTCACATCCTAACACTGGACACTACTGTCGATGTTATTATTTAATTATGGTATAGGTATCTGGTACAAAATAATGACTGCATTTCGATACGATCAACTTTATTGTTATGGATTTTCTGTTGCATTTTTGTTAATATATTCAAATTTGAGATACAAATGGTCACTCTTCTCTTATGTTAGGTTGTGGAGCTAAAAGCTTCACCAAGATGCAAATATGAGGAGGTTGCTAAGTTGCAAGCAATCGATGTCAATTTGATTAACCGACGTCAGTCATCTTCAGTGTTTGCAGTAATCGACATTGGTTATGGGTCAGTCGATATCGATCAGACAGAAACCGACGTCGGTAGCCTGTGTGTGCGTGCGTCTCCAGAACTGGTCTATTTTTGGATGGACAGTTTGTTTGCATGGTAAAAGACTAATTTTAGTCTTGAAACTGGGGTTCTAATTATTGTAATTAGAAGTCTAATTATTGTTTGTATGGGATCTATTTAATAGACTCATGGGCTGTATTGTAAAGTGTGCTAGATAGAGAGAGCAAGGTTGGCTCCTCATAGTGCCATAGTGCCAAGTGTCTATGATCAGGTAGATCTGCGGGAGTGCAAAATCTAGTATAAGATCCACAGGAGCACTGGTTTGGAGAATGAGAAGGGTTCTTCATGTGTGTAAGATCTTGGTTGACAGGTGTGTAAGGCCAGATTGATCTACGGTATAGGAAGATCAGGTGAGATCTACATGTGTAAGTAAGATCAATTTGATTTGCAAGTTGTTGCAAGTTCATGGGAGATCTACTTGGAGTGCGTTGTGTACTCAGTTGAGTATGTGTGTATACTCGATGGTACTGGTAGTATTGTTACTGACTGGTTGGAGGTGAACAACTCTGTGTTTGAGTTGTTTGTTGTGACTGTGATTAAGAGAGAGAACTCTTGAAGAGATTTACTATTTGTATGCCCTAGAAGTGTGGGAGCCCTAGAGGAGTGTGAAGAAGATTGTGGCATCTTCTTTGTTGTATTTCCTTCTGGAAGAGTATTAATACAATTGGGTATTGTCTCTCATATTCTGTGTTATTTTTAAATTCTAGTTATATTTTACTTCTGGTTAAATTTCGTGTTTAGTTGCTCATACAAAGGTAATCAATTGTACTCCTAATCCTGACAAAGTGGTATCAGAGCTTTATGTTCTAGATTCTTGACAAAGTGGTATCAGAGCTAGGGTTGCAAATTTTCAGATCGAGGTTGCAGGGAGCAGGTTTGTGTTTAATTACAGGGCACTCTCAGGAGTTTTCTGATTGAGTGGGAGTATGGCAATGACAGAAGAAAGTACATTAAGAATGGAGGAATTCAAAAGCAAGAATGGTCAATTACGGTGTTATGAAAAGACAGAGCATGTAAAGAAAGATTGCTGGTTGGTAGAAGATCAGCATGAATGAAATAAAGAAGCATGTGTTGCAGGTATTATTGCACTGGTTGTTCTTATATGTTCCTTGGATAAAATAAAATTTTAGTTTATACATTCTGTTGCCTCTTTCCATGCAGCCCCAAATAGAGTATTTTTCCATGTTAAGATCCATTGAGACTTTGGAAAGATTTATTTAGGGGTTGGTGAGCCTTGTCAAAGTATTGACAAAGGAGAAGTGCGGCTGAAATTACAGACGACCAACACATGGGTGTTGATGGATGTTATGCAAGTCTCAGTTCTGAAGATGAGGCTAATTTCTTCAAGAAAGTTGGGTGATGAGAGATGCACAGGAACTCTCACAGCGGATGCACTTGAATTAGCATGTGGTAAGAAAATAGGTACTCTTTATCTACCTATTTGTATTACTGATTCTTTTTTTGTTGCGAAGACGTGGCTTTATAGGCTTGGTCACATGAGTAAGAAAGAGATGCATGTTCTTAAGAAAAAATTAGATGTGTTTGACAAACTTAAGAACTGGAAAGCCTTGGTGTTTATAGAGGAGATGATGGATAGAGATCAGCGGATGAGACTGAATAACTCTGAGCAGGGCAGTTTAGACAGGGTTTTGATCCAAAGTGAGCTCGTAGATAAAAAATCATCGCTCACAAGAAAACACAGGTACCGACGTCGGTCAGGGGTAACTGACGTCGAACAAGTAGGCACCGATGTCAGTCATGTGTAGACCGAAGTCGGTGGTGTCAGGCAGGTGGCTACCGGTGTCGGTCAGGAAATCAACGTCAACAACCAGGCGGACACCGATGTCAGTCAGGGAACCGATGTCGACAGTTAGGTCAGTCACATGAAACTGACGTCGATCGGATGCAGACTGGGTGGTGACCGACATCGGTCACTGAAATGGATTTTAGGCAGATAACAAGCTGTCAAGGAGTCTCAAAGGCCCATGTGGAAGACTGAAAGTGTAACTAAGCCTCAAATTCATTATTCCCCTTCTTTATACTTGTTGCTCACTGTAGAGTAGGTAGGATCCAGAAAATAGTGGGAACATGGCATGAATTCTTTGGAGAATAACCAAATGGGAGATTTGGTCGAGTTGCCAGCCAGAAAGAAAGCACTGAGAGACGAATGGATTCTTTGGTTAAAGAAGAGAGGGAATGGACATGTGAGATGGAAGGCCAAGGTATATGGTCTTGAGGAAGCTGCAGGACAGTGGTACAGGTTTGACAGGTGTATGACAAAGCATGGCTTTAGTCAGTGTCATTGTAACCATTGTGTTTTTTTACCAAGTTAGATGATGATTGCAACATTATCCTGTTACTGTATGTTGTGTGTATGCTTGTTGTAGGGTCACACATGCAGGGTTTTGCTAAGCTAAAGGTAAAGTTAGTTCAGTGGTATGTCATGAAGAATTTGGGAGCAACAAAATTTTTTGGCATGAGTTTTTCTAGAGACATGGAAGGTCACAGGTTGATTTTGTCTCTGGATGAATGTGTGGATAAGGTAGTGGCGAGGTTCATTATGCGAGATGCAAAACTAGCTTGCACACCTATGGATGGATAGTTCACAGAACAATGTCCCAATTCACATGATGAGGTTAAGTACATGTGTACTAGACCTGTTGTTGCCCTAGTAGCGGGTGTTGTCAGCAAATTTGTAGCCAATTCGAGAAAGAAGCACTGGAGAGCAGTTCAGTGGATTCTCAGGTATTTGAGAGGGACCAGCAGCACGGATACATGCGATGCAGGGTCAGAGACTTCTCTACATGGGTATGTAGATTCAGATGTGGCAGGTTACTTGGATGACAAGCGGTGCACCACATGATGTGTGGTGGTTAGTCTTCAGGATTGATCTTAAAGAGGGATACAAGCCATAAAATAGATTAGATGATGTACAAGTACAGGGACAGGTGCAGCTGTTTATCTCCAAGTGGGAGATTGTTAGGTTGTGGAGCTAAAAGCTTCACCAGGATGCAAACAAGAAGAGGTTGCTGAGTTGCAGGCAACTGACGTCGGTCTGATCAACCAACGTCAGTCATCTTCAGTGTTCGCAGTAACTGACGTCGGTTATGGGTCAGCCGACATCGATCAGATAGGAATCGACGTCAGCAGCTTGTGTGTGCATGCGTCTCCAGAACTGGTCTATTTTTAGACAGACGGTTTGTTTGCATGGTAAAAGACTAATTTTAGTCTTGAAGCTGCAGTTCTAATTATTGTAATTAAAAGTCTAATTATTGTTTGTATGGGATCTATTTAATAGACTCATGGGCTGTATTGTAAAGTGTGCTAGATAAAGAGAGCAAGGTTGGCTCCTCATAGTGCCACAGTGCTAAGTGTGTATGATCAGGTAGATCTGCGAGAGTGCAAGATCTGGTATAAGATCCACAGGGGTGCTGGTTTAGAGAATCAGAAAGGTTTTTCATGTGTGTAAGATCTTGGTCGGCAGGTGTGCAAGGCCAGGTTGATCTGCGGTATAGCAAGATCAGGGGAGATCTACATGTGTAAGTAAGATCAGTTTGATTTGCAGGTTGTTGCAAGTTCATGAAAGATCTACTTGGAGTGCGTTGTGTACTCGATTGAGTATGTGTGTATACTCGGTGGTACTGACAGTATTGTTACTGACTGGTTAAAGGTGAACAACAACTCTGTGTTTGAGTTGTTTGTTGTGACCGTGATTGAGAGAGAGAACTCTTGAAGAGATTTATTGTTTGTACGCCCTAGAGGTGTGGGAGCCCTAGAGGAGTGTGAAAAAGATTGTGGCATCTTCTTTGTTATATTTCCTTCTGGAAGAGTATTAATACAATTGGGTATTGTCTCTCATATTCTGTGTTATTTCCGAATTCTAGTTATATATTACTTCTGGTTAAATTCTGTGTTTAGTTGCTCATACAAAGGTAATCAATTGTGCTCCTAATCCTGACAAAGTGGTATCAGAGCTTTATGTTCTAGATTCCTGACATCTTATTCATCAAACTCTAGCTCTTCACTTTTCTTCACTCTTAAAATGAGTTTGCCAAAAATGGCTTAGTGGGCTCACAATGTTGAGTTGACCTCAAAGACCCCTTTGTCAATGAGCATTGCCTTCATAGCCACTACTTTGAAAATAACCTCAGATAGATGTAGTTATCCCATTTGTGTGAGAATGTGTGTGCATAAGGGCGCAATATACTATATGTGGATGCATGCAATGAAATAACTTGTAACTTGACAAATATAAATTACGAGCTACTCTTTGAATGCTTCAAACTTTTGTATGACTGCTCCTATGATTGATAAATAAATAAGGATGAATATGTTAGAATAACTTCGTTGTGTGAATGATTGAATGAACTTTAGTAGGTGCTTGATTGGTATTTGCTAGATGAATAATGAGAAGACTTAGATTTGTATTTATACCACACCCTTTGAAAATATATCACGGCAGGGTTCAACAAGACAAATACGCTGACCAGATTTCAAAATAGTTAATTTTGACTTTTGGCATCTAGACACTAGATAATGATTTGGACGTTCAACGATAGTGTATCTCTATCGCTGGTAGTGTCCATAAAGCTAAAAAATAAGTATGAGTCTAAAACTGATAGTAAAAGACGTTTGACAAGTTTTGAGCTTTCTGTGCAGTATAGGAGACTTGAGTTATTAGAATGACATGGATCAGACTAAGAGATAAATAGTTAGGCATAATGAGATGACGAATGTGAGCCTTTCGATATTAAGATGGTCTAGAACTAAAAGGTAGAGCGATTATATGTATTTGCCAAGTATATAAAATTGAGATGCTATAAATATTCATATTTAGTATCTGCAATAGACATAAATGCATTGATTATTATGGTTAATGCAAGCTATAAAAACCCAGAGGGTTTCACTGTCATGTAGCCACACTATCCCTTCTCTGAAGTTTATTAAGAGTTAACTTTTCAAGATTAACCGCTTATCGATGCATTACACAATCAAACCATTGAAAGACTTTTTAAAAGCTAAAAAATAAAACCCTAAACATTTCCGATATATTATGAGATACGTATAAACTAAAGACCATATATAACATTGTCTAATGGATTAAATATTGCAATACTCCTCACACCACGACTTAGGTAACACTCATGACTGCTTGGCCACATAAAAAATACAAATAATTCAAGTTGAAAGCTAAATTTACAACATACAATAAATTAAATAATCAAACAGAGCAATATTTTAGTAGGCAGTAAAGTGGAAAGCAAATACGGATATGAGACAACCAAAGTTGTGACAGCTCTCAATCCAAATGGGGGCCTTGGTTCCCTTCTCCACAATGCCACTCTCTTTGGGGCCTCTTAAACCCACACTTCAAAGTCCCCAAAGACTACCTGTGTGTTTGCTTTTTCGTTTTTACCACTAATGGAGTCCATGTGTGTTTGCTTTTTCGTTTTTACCACTAATGGAGTCCATGTGTGTTTGCTTTTTCGTTTTTACCAGTAATGGAGTCCGTGTGTGTTTGCTTTTTCGTTTTTCCCACTAATGGAGTCCGTACTTTGGGTAATGATTCTTATTCCTCTTCCTTTCACGTGGGTCGCTCTCATTTGATCTTAAAACACCTCTCACGATCTTAGGCAAATACCTCACCCACCTCGAAATTTCTTCTGCGTTGGGATTCCTGCACACAGCCATCAGAGGGTTAGGGCAACTGTGGGTAGTGATTATTGTTGAAGCGCACAGTTAAAAAAGTGGGGAAAAAGACATCTGTAAGCATGGGGGATTCTGTTGCCGTGATTCAGGAGAAGGGAGAATTGAAAGTATTTCAAAATATGGACGAGCTCGCAGCCAGCGTAGCAGATTATGTTGCTGGATTGTCCCAGTCAGCAATCACACAGAGAGGGGCTTTTGCTGTGGTTTTGTCTGGGGGATCCCTCTTCGATGCACTTTGGTAAGTTTTTTGCATATTCTGAATTATATATACGAATGACAATTGTTTATTTTTATTTTTATTTTTTTCTTGCTTTTGGGGGATAAACCACACCCGGTGAGTTGGATGCAGTGTTTCGTGCAATTTTAATAAATTATTATGTCTCCTCGGATTTGAAGTTGAGCTCATCCTCTAAATATTAGTAGTTTATCTACTACTTAATAGTTTTGTACTTGCAAAAGGGGATTTCTTTTTCATTTACCTCATTCACACCCACAGGTGCAGACTTTATGACCAAGCTTGGTCCTAACCTTGCCAGTCCATGTAGAAGCGTACATGGATTCCTTTTTTTAACCTTATATTGTTCAAATTTTGTGTCTTGGGATTTTGACATCATGAACAAACTCATAAATAACTCGGACCTACACCTGGTGTTTTCTTACCTTACAAGTTACAGATTTAAACATAATTCTACGGGTGTATCTCTCCTTGTAGAAGCCTACAAGGGAATTTCTATCTATCTACCTTACTCAAATTTTGTGCCTTTGGATTTGCACCTTATGTCCAAATTCAGAAGCAAATTGGATCTTACCAATTCATCTACATCCTAAGCTTTAACGTTACAAGTTACAGATTCAAACATAGTTTAGCTCATAAAACATCAAAATATTTCTTTTATAAGAAAGAAACATAAGAAAGAAAGAAAGAAATATATAATGATGAACCCAAAGGGAGGTCTGTTAGAGCCCATAGTCTTTCAAAGATCAATTAGACAAGGAAGCACTCTTGCTCCTGCCTTAATTTTATCATTGCCGCTGAAGTGATTCACTGATTAATTTGGGATTCCCAATTTGGTCTTCCTGTTAGGGGAATTAAAGTACCTAATGGAGAGCTACTCTTAGATGTCCTTTTCTGATGTCACCCGCCCTCTTTCCTGTTGAGAATATTCAGACTTTCCATGGTTTGATGGGCAAGGGAAAAAGAAATGGCATGCTGTCTCATGGAAGGCTTGTAGTATTGGTTTAGCTGTCAAGAGGATTATTACTTATTATAAGACACAATATTCAAAATGCTTGGCCTAACTGAAGGGGGCGAAGTCCAACAGGTGGAGAATGCTAGCTCACAAAGAGCCCATCAAAGTTTGATTCCCTAGAGATGCCAAATAATGGATGAGACCGGGTGCAAGCCGTGGGCGACTTTGGCGGAGTAAATACCCTTCAGTACCAAAGGGTACTAAGCTGAAGGAGATTGATTATTCGTGCACCTGATACCAATGGGTTGGTTTGTTCTCCAAAAAAGAGATGCTTGACCTAAATGAAAACCTGAGTAGAAGGGACTGAGCATGTTGGACCTAATGCTCCGATACTTTCCAGTTCAAATACCTGGTTGTTAAATTTTTAAATCTATCTAGAAATCCTAGGAGCATGTCAAAAATCATATTGTCGAACCTGTATTTTCATGCATGGGAATATTCTGTCAAGGAACCAGGTCTATTTGGTGGAACCTTTGATATAAAGCTGAAAAGAATCTCCTTGACCAGAGGATGCTCTGCTTTGGCATGGCATAATAAATGACATAAGTCCTCTGGTGGTTTAGTCAATGAAAAGAGCTGGATGTCTTGGGATCAAGTATAACAAAGGTACAACATGTCTGACAAGGAAAAGAGAACCTACACAATGATAATTGAGGCTATTAAGGCAATACCCTTTGGGTTCATCTTTATATATGTCTTGCTTTCTTGTTTTTTGACTGGTCATGGAAATATTTCTTCTATATCAGACTCATATTCTATTTCTGTGATTATGCATAAATTTGTATGTTACATTGCTTCAAACCTTTCCAAACATTTTTAAAATTCCTAACTTTGTCAAGCATTTCACCTTCTTGAACACACTGGTTTTTTTTAACATTGTTACTACGCCTTGTGGGCTTCCAAAAGGGGGGTCTCAGACAAGAAATTGGTGTCTCTCTCGGCGATGATCTAAAAAATTTATCTTTACCGTTACCTTTTATTTACGAATGGAGGGGCCCATAAAAGATGTCAAGCAGTTCTTTAAAGCTGGTCAGTTGAGAGAGCTCAACTCCTATGGCAATAGGAAAGGAAATTTTCAGATTGCACCTCCCCCTCCCAATGTGATTGGGGGCACACCTACCTTGGAAATGATTTGGTGCCTTGAGGATGCACTCATGTATCCAGGTAAGATTGGTGCCAATGCCATTGCCTCCTAGCAGAAGGTTGGTAGTGAGTTTTTAAATAGTGAAGGAGACAAGGGCGAAGAGTCCTCTTTTGTTCAGGTTACTGTATCTCCCAGTACTATTGAGTTAAGAGTCCCCATACCCCCTTGATCTTGATTCTGTTCATGTGCTTCCTAATGCTTCTGTTGCTCGTATGGTTCCTGTTCTTAGTGTTATTTCTGAATTGCCTCTTGCTCATGGTGCTGAAACCCAGAGCTTGAATGCGGCTATTTATGCTTCTCATCAGTCTTAATCTGAGTTTTTATACTGTAGTTCAGAAGATGAGTCCCGAGACTCGGCTAGGATAAATAGTCAGTGGGATATTAAGGCTGTTTATGACAAGGCAATGACTTCTTTGAATAAACTGGGGAAAAATGGTGTCTTGCTGTAATTGATGCTGGTACAAGTTCTGTCAATGTGGTCAAGTATGTTGTGGGAAATACCCAACTCTTTGCAGGAAGCGTTGCAAAACAATAGCAACAACAACATGTGGCCATTAAGATTGAGGATTACTGCTTTGAACCAGAAGCTTCTGAATAGCTGGTGAAGAGAATCGAGTTCCCAGCCCTCCTTCTCCTCTCCTCTTCTCCTGCTTCGGTAGGTCACTGGTTGGTTTTTTCCTTCCTTCATCTTTTTAATTATCTAAGCTCTTCCCCTCATCTCACCTTGCATTTAATTAATTTCTGAAATCAGATTTTTTGTTGCAGTCGATCCATTCCATTATTGATTAGCAGACATTTCAGCTGGGGAATTAACTTACTACAACAGTGTGTTAGGAGTAAGATGGCTATGGGAGATGCATCCCTACACAAGTTGGTAAAGAAGCTGGGTCGTGCAACTAGTCCATTATCAGCAAGGACATCCCAGGGCGGTCAGGAAATCATGCCACTTGCAGTGGTACAATCAGCTGAACCTGCAGGTGCAGCAGTGCTCCTTCTGACGCTAGGAGGATTGCCTCATCATCCAAACCCACTTCCAGCATGGCAACAAAAGAGTCACCATTGCCTGCATCCTCCCAAGCCTCACTTACAATGCAATAAAAAACCAGTCGAATTCCACCCTCCGCTGTTGATACCTCACTGAAAAATCCCCTGATACACTAGTCTGATGCGCTATCAAAACCTAAATATTATCCATCTATAAATACATCAACCGACACTAAAAATGAACCCAGTAGTCATGAAACAGGACAGGAGGAGGAGCTTCTTTAGATATGAAACACATAAGTTTTGCTGTAGAGGACCGAATGAACAGGTGACAGAGAGCCATATTCATAACCGATTCAGCATCCACTTTACAAGATGGAATAAACATGTCCCTCATCTACAGCCAGCAGCCACCCGATGGTTTCAGTAGCCATCGGATGGTTGTCCACTCACCATACACTGACAACAAAAGGCTAGTCGACAATAAGAAGCCTTCCGCATAATAAAACATAATAAATCTTAAGGAAAGTGGAAAATACTTGAGTTTCACCAAATTAAAAAAAATCATAATTCAGTGTTGAAAAGGATAGGCCAAGATTTTTGAACTTTTAAAATTTCATAATTCTTGGAACTTTCTCATCCAAGGTTTGTGTATCAGGTACTGTTTTGGGCTAACACATTAAATGGTTTTTTATAAAATATGCTAATGGTGTTCATGAATAAAGTTTCAAGTTTTTCTCTTTAAAAGTTTTAGAGGCAATGTACATTGTGACCTTCATATGCCTAGTTCTCTAAACATTTGTGGTGGTAACTTTTGAACTAAGAGCAGGAAGTTGACTGAACCTCCATATCTCAATACCATCGATTGGGGTAGATGGCACGTACTTTGGGTGGATGAGAGAGTGGTAGCAAAAGATCATCCAGACAGCAATTACAAGTTATCATATGATAATTTCCTTTCAAAGGTATACTGTTTTCCAGATTTTTTTGAAAGAAAATTCCTATATGAATGTCGTTTGAACAATTTGACATTCATGTTATCATGACATGTTTATTGTTCGTTGGCCTGATGACCAAACAAAACATGTAGGCTGAAATGGAGGCATTTATGAATGAAGTTTCAGTTGTACTCGTTTTAAAACTGTTGGACCTTTTTAATCATGTATTCTGAGTTTACGTGAACACTAATATTGTAAACGGGTCTTTGTTATGACCTATTATGCTGCATGCCATATTTGTTCCTCATCATAGTGTATTCTTCTATAGCAGTTCTTTGAGATATAATTTGACATTAATTATTTTATGCGTTACACTATATGCACATGTTAGACATTCTCTTGTTGACTTCGTAACTTTTTATTTGACTCTGATTCCAGGTGCCAATTGTTCCAGGTCATGTTTATGCAATTAATGATTCCCTTTCTGCAGAGGCTGCAGCAGAGGATTATGAAAATGGGTTGAGGCAACTTGTGAAAACAGGGGTTGTAGATGTGTCAAAAGATAGTGGCTTCCCAAAGTTCGACCTTATACTTTTGGGTATTGGTCCCGATGGTCACATTGCATCCCTATTCCCTGATCATCCTCTTCTTAATGAGAAGGAAAAATGGGTCACTTCTATAACCGACTCTCCAAAACCTCCTCCAGAGAGAATAACATTCACTTTGCCTGTAATTAACTCAGCTGCAAATGTTGCAGTGGTCGCAACTGGAGCTGGTTTAGCAGACACACTTAAGAGAGTGTTGGGTGATGAGCAGCATGACAAGTTGTTGCCAGCTCAGATGGTTTCTCCCAAGGATGGACAGTTAACATGGTTCACCGATAAAGAGGCAGTCGCCAAGGTTGTGAGCTGAATACTGCCAAGAGTCTCTTTACTGAATTATGCTGGCGCTGTCAATATTGTGGTCTTTGCATCCAAGATTGTGAGCTGAATACTGCCAAGAGTCTCTTTACTGAATTATGCTGGCACTGTCAATATTGTGGTCTTTGCATTTTCTTTCCACTGCGAGCTTTTCCCCCTGTTAAGATGGAAAGAGCAGGTAATTTTATTAATAAGGAGAGACCATTAGATAGGTGTTTTAGGACAAATAGCACTTGTTGACGTCCAAACCTTTGTTTGAAAGTAGTTTCTGTTCCGTTCGAATGTGGAGTACTTGAGGTTTCCAGCACTCCAGGTTTTACAATGCTTGAAGTTCTATAAATGCAGCGAGTCCTGGAAAAACTGCAAGCAGATTGTTTATAATTTAGTTCAGATGAATTTAATGGTGATATTAAATAGAGCCACTTTTTTCAAAGATGACAATCAGGATGTAGCCACAGTTAGAATTTGTAGTTGTTTATCCTGCTGTCTTTACAAGCCACCATCTGTGTCCCCTTTATGTTTCATGTTTGGAAGGCATAGAGCAAAAAAATCTGTATGTCAGATTTGTCTAAATGAATTCTACCTCCTTTAGAGCTTCATGGGTTTTCACTTTGTTTTTTGCCTGCCATGTTGATATGTTTTAACTTTTACTGCTTCCCTCCAAACAAAGATTGTGCTATCTTGTATTTTCCAATATGTTTTTGTAGGCTATCCAGGTGTGAAATTTTTAGTCCTATTTTTAATATTTGTATAAGTGTACCCAAGAATTAGATGATGGGGATCAGTATAACAGTGCAAGACAGAAGTCTGAAATATTTAAATAAAATAGGACTTTTAAACACAAAAATATGAAAAATTCCTGATTGAAAAAAAAGAGATGGCAAGGTCTCAGTGGAAGACCATGTATTATTGTAACTGGAAAATCAATTTAAAGATGTCACAGATTTGGAAAAAAAAGAAACACAATGATTGATATCTGAAAGAACAATGCTAACTGTTAATGATAATTTAGTTAGTAAGAGTTTTGTTACATCGGAGTTTAATAACTTTGATAAAAAGTATTTTTAAAATTTAAGACTTAAATACAATTGACATTTTATAAATGTGCATAAACTACAAAATTACATGAACAGCAGGAAAAATTTTCTTTGATAGGTCACATGGATTTGAAATTCCAAGCTTGACTTCTCCAACCCCCTTAGTTTTCTAGGTGAGAATAACACCCTTTTATAAAACTGTGGGGCATTGAAACTTTCTTTGTTTACATTCTAACCTTCTAACCACCGAGAGGCTAGAGACTCTGTGGATCAAACACCCAAACATGCATACGCTTAAAGCTTCTAATGAACCCGGTCATTTCATCATTGTCTGAACCATGAGACTGTAGACTAGGGCATTGATTGTGAATAAAAATAAAAAAATGTAGTCTATGTTGATGTATGAAGAGAACGTTACAAGCTTAAAATGTTTAAACCAAACCTCTTGACTAAAAAGTTCTTGATGTTTATGGGATCTCGAAGTATTATAAAGAAATGGTTTTATGAGAGGGGTTCCTAAATTTTTTTGAGTACCGTAGAGTAAATTTAAGAACATACGTAACAAAAATGGTCCCATGGTATAAAAATTCTTAGTGTATGCTGTAATTTTATAGGAGATAATATTTAAAATTATTATATTTTAATTTATAATTAAAGTTTAGACAAATTTTGACCACTCATAAATTTACATTCGGTAGAATATCTTCCTAAAAAATAGAAGCATGTATGGTAAACTTACAGCACTTTTTTTCCACACCCTCAAACTGCCTCTTAAAGATTAGGTGGCTCCTTGTTTTTAAGAAAATATTCTAAAATTTTATGTCGTCATGTCTTTCAATTTTCATATGGCCACTTGCTTATTAAAAAGAGGAGCAGCAGCCCCCTCCATGGGACCCCTGTCTAAGAAAGGTATTTCCTTACATTTGAATCTCTGTCATTTTATTTGTAAAGGTAAGTCCACACAAAGGTCTAAAGCAAGGTTTTGCGTTCATTTCAATTTTGTAGCCTTTTTAAAAAAAGGTTTTATTTTTTTTAATATTTTTTGATATTCATTATTTTTTTGTTAAATTAATCAAGGAGAGGGCCGTGGTCTAAGGAAAATAAATAAATATGAAAAGTAAGGGGATGTATTAACATGAAGGCTCAATAGTACCACCTATTAAGAAGTTATGTTATCATGCTCGATAATGAGAAACAGAGTCCACATTATAATCTTTCGCTCTCAATTACACAGAGACCAAGAAAATGCTTCTTTTGAATTGAAATTATGTTTCATTTATAAGAATCTTGTGTATAGTAGCAATAACATTGAAGAGGAGTGTGTGCGAAACATTGAAAGGAAGATATCTAAAAATAACATTTATATCTCTAGTGTTACAATATTTAACTTTAAATTGAGATGTGTCAAAATTGTATAGGGTTAAGAATATATAAATGAATAAGAACAAGGGTGATAAATAGATCTATGGTAAACAAATTAATTTTTAAATTGAGATAAATAATATTTTGAATTTAAAATACTGAAATATGTTAAAAATGAGAAGTACAACTATTAATTGATATTGCAATAAATGGAAAACATGAAATTTAATTGGTTTATTGTGTATGTAGCTCTAATATGGAATAGACTTGAAGTACATTGGATCTGGATTTTGGAACAATCGTCAAATTTTAGAATTTTACACTGTGTTTCGGATGATTGTGTTGGATTTAGACAGTTGCTTCAACGTTGGCGTCTGAGTTGGACGTAGATGTTTAGTACAAAATATTGACTAGATTTAGATGCGACTACTTGAAACCTTCTAGGTTTTCTGTCATCTTTGCTCTAGGGTATTCATATCCCACTAAAAGGTTGTTGCTCTTTGTCAAATAATCACACATTAACTTCTTAACCCTTGGAGTAATTATGGGAAACATGAGTTAGTGGGCGCACGGTATCGAGTTGCCCCAAGCACCTCTTTGTCAATGGGCGTTCCCTGCGTAGTCAATATTTTGAAGAGGCCTTGAGATTTATGTAGTTCTTTCATACATGTTGGCTTATGTGTATATGAGGATACAATGTGTGATAAACAAGTATCTAGAGTGACTTAGCTTGTAACTCGGCAAATATGTCTAATGAAATGCTCTTTCAAATTTTCAGACACGTAAAAATACTGCTCCTATGATTGATATGAAAATAGGGTTGAATAATGTTGTTTTGCTCACTTGAATGCTTCTTGGTATATTGCCTTGTGAGGTGTATGTGATTTTCAAGGGAGGAATGAATGAAGATTGATCATGCATATATACCAATCATTCTGGAAAATATCTCGTACTAAAGCACTTACTCTGACTATAAGGATACATTTCATTTGCAAATTTTAAAATTTTAGGGTACTAGACACTTAGTTTGACATATGACACGTATCGACATAGACGTCTGTCTAGGACACAAGTTTTTATAAAGTTGGAAAATAGGTACATGTCCAAAACTTAAAGATGATGATAAGCAAGTTTATAGCATTTTGAGCAACATAGAAGCCTTGGTCATCATAATAACAATGGTCTGACTAAGAGATAAACAATTTGACACAAAAGATAGTGAATACGAGTCTTTTGGCAACGAGAAGGTCTTAGAAATGAAAGGTACAATCATGTTAGATATTTTTTTGCCAAGTGTACAAGATTGAGGTGTTATATAATTTAAATTTAATGTCCAAATTTGTCTTCCCTTTAATCTAATAACGAAATTACTAGTTTAAAAGAAAATAAATGCATTACTAGATATGTATAACACATCTTGTGTTTGTGTGAGTCCCATTTGAGTGCTTTGTTTGTGATTGACTTGTAACCAAGAACATGTTACATTATATAATTAATGCATATAATTTGTTATTGAAATGATTTGAAATGCTTGAAAGTAAATAAAACAAGGTTAGGAGTACACCTATGTATCGATGCAACTATTTTACTGTTTGACAATTTTATTTGAAGAGATGCTTCCTTATGAAGCAGTGAAGTTGAGATTGGAACAAATATAAAACCTGCAAGTGTATATATATAAATATTGGAGAACAACTTGGCCTTAACCTTGAATAAAAAGTGAGTTGCCACATGGCAATTTAGATTAACTCAATCTTGCACCCTAAATGATACTTATAACTTAGGGAGCGTGAATGATCCAAGTCAACTAACATTATAAATTTGGGGAGGGTGGATGATTTAATCATTTCATCCTATAAACTTGGTAAGATTAATTGATTTAATCACTTCAAGGTAAGATTAATTGATTTAATCACTTCAACTTTGCCAATATCGAACCAATTATTGCAGTAGATTGACTTAATGACAGTTTGCAAAAATCCATCTTGGTATATGCTAAATTCTATAGAAATATTCAAAATCTGAAAACTAATTTGATTTTACAATTTAAGGTGTTCTTTGCATGACATATGCACCTTATATACATCTCAAGCTAAAATTTGAGTATAACAATGGTACCAATGTATAGGATATTGCCACAAATATGTATTTCAATCATATAACTGTGCAATTTGATCAATTTGTAAATGTAGAAGACATGTTCCCATGACTTGTCTCCATTGAATCTAGAGAATTTGAGAACTGGTGTAGGTGTGGAGAACATATTTTCATAACATGCCCACACTGTAATTTAAATTTTTTGAATATTGAATAAGTGTGAAGGTCATGCCTTTTTGGTATGCCCCCACTGAAATTTGACACTGTGAATGTGTGGAAACCATGCCTCTATGACATGTTCTCATTGATATGCCCCCCTTTTAAGGTGAGGGAAAGTAGAAACTAGTATTTATTTTCCCTCAAAAGGATAAGATAACACTATAATATGTGTATGGATCATGTAGTATATAAGAGTAACATGTCTAGGTAGATGTAACAATAAGGTACATAGTATGTGATAACATCAAATCTTAAGATGCACGATGTGAAGCATGTCAACGTCTAGTTCGTAATAGTACAAGTTCAACAAGCAATCAAGTACATACATAAGAGCACTCAAAAGCAAATCAAAAGACAATGGTCCAATGAGACCTCATACAAGGGGCATGTACAAATATTACACAATCAGAAAGACATGACTTAATCAAATGTCTGTAAGGCAAATAATGACATATTCAAATGTCCAAACAATAAGCAATGACATATTCACATGTCAAAGTAGGCGGACAAAGACATGGGGGGCACAAATAATAGAACATATTCAAATGCTTTAACAAGCAAGGCAATAGCGAGCAAGGTGAGAACACTCAAAGAAGTGCATAAAAGGAAAGCATGGAATATAAACAACCAACATAAACATATCATACTAGTCCCCATATATCTATGTTAGCAAAAAATGTTAAGTACATAGCATATCAAAGACATTGTGAAAGATATGAGTTATTTTTGCACTTGTGTTGTAGGAGAGGTACTCATAATGTGAGTGGTTTTCTTGAGTGATGTACCAATGATATGATCACCAATATCTTTGCGACTTTATATTTTGTTCTTTAATGCAAAACAACAATTTGTATGATGCCTATGCATTCTATGATATGCAAAATAATATTTAGATCTCCTTTCATCGGGAAGATAGTTGGATCACTTTGTTTCTAAGCATCTCTCTTATGATTTCACTTGGACTCTTATTATTCTTTTATTCACTTGGTTTAGATGTATTATGTTTTAGATTTCATTTGGATAAGAAACTTTGTTGGGTATAACATTGCTCAATGAAGATGCAAACACATGATTAACACTATAATATTTTGGATTCTGCATGTATGCAATTTGATTTTATAACTCTTTTATAAACTTATTTATCCTAGTGATTTGATCTTTTAGGGCTTCACAAATACAAACCCTAGGTGCTTCGAATTGAATATGCATACATGTACCATCTACCTTACCCCTTAAAGGAGTAATAGAATGTCCCTGTTTAAAGGGTTGGTAGCTATCACCCTTCTTGGGGTTGAGAGGAAGTTCTTTTTTAACCATATTAAACATGATTTTAGAAAAAAATAATATGATTTTTGAAATAAGATGTAACAGTTTAGAGATCAAAAAAATCAGAAAAACCCTATAACACTCTAAGAATTACATGGAAAGAAATAGAGGTCGGGTTCACTAAATGTTTAATCTTAAATTGAGATGGGTCAATCTAGTATAGGGTTAAGAATATAGAAATGAATAAATACAAAGATGATAAATAGATCTATAGTAGGTTAATTAATTTTTAAACTTAGATAAACAATATTATGAATTTATAATACTCAAAAATGATAAAAATAGAAAGTACAACTGTTGATTGATATTGTAATAAATAGAAAACTTAAATATTTAATTGGTTTAGTGTATGCATGTAGATCTGATATGGAACATGCTAGAAGTAGACTGGATATGGATTCTGGAACAATCGTCAGATTATGTAGTTTTGCATTCTATGGCCTCAGATGGTTGCGTCGAATTTGGACAATTATGTCGATGCTGGCGTCTGAGTTGGACATAGGTGTCCCATTCAAAATATCAACTGGATCTAGATGCAACCACTTGAAAAATTCTAGGTTTTCTATCGTCTTTGCTCTAGTGTGTTATGATCTCGTTCAGAGATTGTCACTCTTTGTCAAAATATCAAACCCTTCATTTTTCACCCTTGGAGTGGTTGTGAAAAAAATAGGTTAATGGGCACACGGTGTCGAGTTGCCATAAGGACTCTTTTGTCAATAGGAACTACCTACATATCTAATACTCTAAAAAGGGCCTCAGACTTATGTAATTCTCCTCTACGTGTTGGTTTGTGTATGCATGAGGACACAATATGTGATAAGCAAGTACCTATAGTGACCTAGCTTGTAATTTGACAAATACGACTCATGGAATGCTCTTTCGGTACTACAAACATATGAAAATACTACTATGACTTATATGAAAATAGAGCCAAATATGAATGTTTTTCTCACTTGATTGCTTGATTGAATGTTTCTTGGTATGTTGCCTTGTGAGGTGTATGTGATTTCCAAGTGAGGAATGAATGTAGATTGATCATGCATATATATCACTGCTTTCGAAAAATATCTCGCACTAAAGCACTTAGGCCGATCATAAGAATAAGTTTCATTTGCAAATTTGATGACTTTAGGGCACTTAACACTTAGTTTGGCACATGACACTTGCATCGACGTAAGTGTCTGAGAACTTGAAAAATAAGAACAGGGCCAAAACTTACAGAGGATGGTAATAAGCATGTTTATAGCATTTTGAGCAACAAAAAAGATCTAGTCATCAGAATAACAATGGTCGGATCAAGAGATCGTGAATGCAAGCCTTTTGGCAACAAAAAAGTCTTAGCACTAAAGGGTACAACTATAAAAGGTATTTGTCAAGTGTACACGATTGAGGTGTTATATAATTCAAATTTAGTGTCTACATATAAGTAAAGAGCAACCATAGATTCAAAAAATAAAAGTGAATAAAATTATTAATATCATCCATTACTAATTAAATCCA
This sequence comes from Torreya grandis, assembly GCA_037957365.1. NCBI lineage: Eukaryota > Viridiplantae > Streptophyta > Pinopsida > Cupressales > Taxaceae > Torreya > Torreya grandis. The sequence continues at coordinate 2,463,909 of JARHVA010000659.1, read as the reverse complement.
TACTTGTATTTTCACAACTAATCAACAAGGGTAGATTCATTAAATAAAAGTGAATAAAACTAGTAATGAAACCCATTACTAATTATATCCATACTCGTATTTTAACAACTAATTAATCTTTCAAGAAATCCGAAAGAAGTCTTATATGGTGGCTTGAGCAAATTATGCAGGGCTCTACCATCATTGTATATACAAACAAATGACTTCTTCTTTAATAAGGCACTGCTTAGTCTATTACTACAATGTCTTCATTCCCGAGCCATGTTGACCTTGTTTAGCTATCAAGTGGATTATTAAAGCCATGAAAGGAGATGAGCACTGGAAGGTTATTATAAGACAAAATATTCAAAATGTTTGGCTTAATTGAAGGGGGTGAAGTTTGGCTGGTGGAGAATGTTGGCTCACAAAGAGCCCATCAAAGTTCAATTCTCCAAAGATACCAAATAATGGATGAGGCCGTGTGCAAGCCCTGGGCAACTTTCGTAGAGTAAATTCTCCTCATTTCCTATGGTACTGTGATGAAGGAGATTGATTATTTGTGCACTCGATACCAATGGATTGGTTTGTTCTCCAAAAAAATGCTTGACCTAAATGAAAACTGTAAGGAGAATGGACTAAGCATCTAACCTAATGCTCTTATCCTTCCCAGTTCAAACCCTTGGTTTTTAAAATTTTAAGTCTATCTAGAAATCCTAGGAACATGTCAAAAATCATATTGTTGAACCTGTATTTTCATGCATTGGAAGATTTTGTTAAGGAATGAGGTCTATTTGGTGGAACCTTTGATATAAAGCTGAAAAGAATCTCCTTGACCAGGGGATGCCCTACTTTAGCATGGCATCATAAAAATGATGTAAGTCCTTCAGTAGTTTAGTTGATGAAAAGAACTAGATGTCTAGGGATCAAGTATAACAAATGTACAATGTGTTTGACAAGGAAAAGAAAACCTACACAATGATAATAAAAGATATAAAGACAATTCCCTTTGGGTTCATCTTTGTTTATATTACTTTCTTTCTTGTTTTTAGGTTGGTCATTGAAATATTGCTTCTATGCCATTCATATTCTATTTTTGCAATTATACATAATTTTGTATGTTATATCGTTTCAAACCTTTCTAAAATTCTGAACTTTGTCAAGCATTTCACCTTCTTAAACACATTGATTTTTTTGAACATTGTTACTATGTTTTGTGTTATTTGTGATGATAGTGATCAGTGATGTATGATGTCACATGTTTTATTTACACTTGTTATACTTAGAGTATTTTATATGGTCACTAATTAGATTCTCGTGGTGTGATCTAATTAAAGTATATGTTGTTTTAAATTTAAAAAAAACTCGTATTTTTAAGTAGATCCCATGGGGATGTTACAAGATGTGGTTGACATGTTTGAACAATTGTATCAATAATTGCATCTAATGGATGATCATATGACTTAAGAGGTCGATATGCATTGTAGGTATGATGCGCTATTGAATTATCCTTGTTTGTATCATGGTTTGGAAATGGCTCACGATTTTTTTTTGACTTAGTATTTCATTATGTTGAGGCTTAGATTCCTCTAAAGGAGTGCCTAGTTCAATAACATTGTTCTCAATAAGAACCTGAATAATGTCGCTGATCTTAAAACTTATGTTAGTAAAATGACCATTGCATATATGATGATCACAATATGCATTATTATCAAAATATTTATTTTGAGGTTTACTCATTTCAACTTCAAATGGTGGAGGTAGAGTAATAAGATTGCACTCAAATAACTTTTGTGGCAATTTATAAGGTGGTTGTGGTAATTTAGAGATTTGTCTCATTGGTTGATCTAACAAAACAATCTTGTTATAAGGTTGAAAAATATCATTAATTGTTATCTTTGCATCAACTTTAATATCTATAGGCTTAGTTTTGCAAGATGTTTTGCATTGAAACTTTGTTGTTGAAGTTGAAATAGATGTAGGTGCATACTTGAACTTGTTCAAAGCAAGAAGTGGGACTTCTTTTTCTCTTAATGTATGAAAAAAAAAAAAAAAATGATTTGAATTTTTTGAATATAATTGACTCATGTAAAGGTGCAAACAAACTTTGTTTGAAAATATCTTGTAATTCATTATATATCAAGGTATTAGTTATTTTGACAAACATGGTCTTGTAACTAAGTACATAATCATTGATAGTCTCATTAATTTCTTGCTTAAGCTTAATAATTTGTGCATAAGAAATATTTTCATCAATGTTGATAGCAAAATGTTTAATAAATTGATCTACTAGTCAATTTAATATTTTGACTAATTGTACAGGTAAATCATAAAACCAACGCAAGGTATAGTTTTCTGACTTTTTGGAAACAATTTAGTTAGAAACTTGTCATTGAAAGCATAATCCAAACATGTTGCATGAAAATATCTAAGATGTTATGGATCTCATTTACCTTCATATAATGGAAGTTTAGGACATACAAATCCTACAAGTTAATGATATGTTATAATGTCTAGTGCTAATGGATTATGAAGCATGACTTGAAAATCCAATGATTGGATAGTTTTTGGTATACCTTGCTCTAACTAAAACACCTTTGCATACAAAATTGAAAGGATTTGCGCAAGGAATTGTGTAGTAGGCAAGATATGTGATATAGTATGCATAGCAATCAAAGTCCGTGTATGAGTCATTTGATTAGACATGGGCATAGATATCTACTGGAAGCCTTGTGTTGCCCCCAAATCCAAATATGTAGATGTAATAATAGTATCAATAGTAGAAGTAACGACATTGTGTTAGGATTAACAATATGAAACAGTGGTTCTTGTTATGTATTAATTATAACTTTTCAATTGTTGTGCACTTTTAAAAGCTAAAAGAACTTGGATTGTTTTGGGTATATCTTATGGATTTTGATGAAGTCATTTTGTGAATAGAAATAAGTATTGGACTTGTTCATGGTCTACTCCATTGAGTTCATTAGGATGAATTTCATCTAAAAGCCCTTATGAGTATGTTGTGCATTATGATCATCTTAATTAGATTTTTCATTATGATTATCTTCTTGAAAATATTCTTGAATAATTTGTTCATCAAAAGAAAGAGAAACATTGTTTGCATTAGAGGAATCCATTTTAATAGGGATCAAAGGGATTTGAATGGGTTCAATATGTGCCCTAGTTAACCTATCACTATGCCTTAAAGGAGGTAAGTTGTTTAGATGGCACAAAAAAATAACATGGAAAGGATAAAGTAAATAATAATTAAATGAAGGAAGCTAGAAATAGAAAAAAAACAATTGTATATGAATATTAGTAAATTTCCATGAAATCCAAATTCAAAAGAAAATGTTTTGTATTAGATATCAAATCCAAGGTCTAAATAAAATGTTTTCAATGTCAGCGATTATATTTAAAGTCAAAAGCTATTTCTTTTAGTGTCAGTGGTAGATTCAAGGTCGAAAGAAAATTCTTTTACTATCAAATATTCAGGAATTTATCTAAACCCTAGGACAAATCTCTTGAAGCAATGCTCAAATAAAAAACAAGTTCACCAATAAAGGTGTGTGACTATCTCGGGTTCACCAATAAAGACACGTGACTATTTTGAGTTCATGTAAGGTTCACCAATGTGTTTTTATCAAAATTTGAATTAATTAGTGAATTAACCTTGATTCAAATAAATTGAATGGAATAAAGCAGGAATGTTGTACATTAATTTACGACAAGCAAAATGATGATAATATGTTGAATTTGACAAAGTGAAAATGAAATAAATAAGGCTAAGTATGAACAAAATGACCAACTCATATGTTTACTATCTGTGACCTGACCGTGCAAAATTAAACAAGGGCTATAAATGACTAATAGATACTGATTATGCAAGTTCATAAAGACTATGATTGAAACTGTTAAGGATCAAGATCGTCCAACTTGGTCAGGATCAACTACCACTAGGAACCTAAATTGGTTAATATTGACCTCTATTGAAAAACAAGAAACTCAAGTCACGGTCTTTTGCAACAACTTGAATTAGGTTTGTATGCATAGATTTGACCTTCGGGTGTGTGCGGAAGACCTACAAATAACTTCTCCAAGGTTAAAACCTTAATAGGGCTTGTAATAATTGAAAACTTGGAAATAGAAAAATGGGAGGAGTGTAATAGGTTGAGCTAACCACAATCACTCCCATGATGATTGAACACTACCTATGTATCCAATACTTCAAAGATGGAATTAAGACTACATATTTCTCCCACTTAGAGTGTTTTTTGTTATAGTGTTATTTTGACTATATGAATGTGTCTAGAAATGGCTTGAATACTAGATCATATTTTGATTTGGTTTGGATAATATAGGCTTTTGACTTGGCTAAGGATTGTTTTTATTTATTAGAATCAAAATTGAGAAAAATATGGAAGTTTTGCTTAGTGCACAATATTGTAAGTATGCATTTGTATTGAAATTGCCAAGTGGTATAATAGGTGACTTAAGTGTGCCTTTATAGCAATCTAAAAGGGTAAATATCATGCTACATATCTTAAAAATACAAATCCATTTGTAAAATAGGGTTCAAAATTGAAAATTAATGTTTATTTAGAAGAGTTAAGGTCATTATCGACCCATAAGAGTCAAGATCAACCACCACTATTGACCCAACTAGTCAATCATCTCCTACAAGGAAATGTGTAAATTTTGTGATCTAGAATGTCCATACATATGCTTAGAAGGTTTTATCTGTTAGATCAATTTTGTAGCTGTCGGATAGCAATTTAAAAAATAAATAGATCCATATAAATGTTTAGGATAAAGTGGGTTGGTGAAATAGGGTGCTCAAGTCAATTAAAGTGAAATAGAATCGAAACTAACACAATCAAATATTTGTGATTAGATTTAAGTGACTACAAATAGATCAAACCATATTTCCTACAATAAGTGGAGTGGTTCGCTCTATAGTTTCATGGGATATACTTACAAATGTCTATCAAGGTGCAAAAACTATAAAATTACAAACTTTGCAGAAGAATCTTGAAAATATGAAAATGTCAAATAATGAATCTATTAATGATTTTACTACGAAGGTAGAAGACCTAATTAGCCACATGAAGGTATTAGGAAAATATATAGATGACAATCATGTTATTGAGAATATTTTGATAAGCATGACCCCAAAATTTGAAAATATAGTTTCTACAGTTAAGATTTTTAAAGATCTCACAATCATGAAAATGGATGCGCTGAGTGGGATCTTATTAAATGCAAAAGAAAAAATGGAGAGCAATGAGGAGAGTCTTGAACAAGCATATGCCTTTAAAACAAACATAAGAGGTAAAGGAAGTCAATTTCCAAAACACTATAATAGAAATGAATGAGAATCTAGCAATTTCCTAGGTAGAGGTAAAGGCAACAATTTCCTAGGTAGAGGTAAAGGCAACAATTTCCTAGGTAGAGGTAAAGGCAACTATTTCAAAGGAAGAAATGGTAAATTGAGAGGAGGAGGAAGAGAAAGAAATGATGGGGGAGATAAAAGGAATGTTTGGTTATTTTATTGCAATAGGCTTGGACATTGTGAATCAGATTGTTGGGCTAAGAAAGTATACATGGAGATAAAGAATGTCCACAACACCATTGAAGACAAATTAGATTTTTTTGTTTCTTGCTTCAATGCAAATGCAAGTGATAATAATAATTAGTATATTGATTGTGGATTTTCTTCTCATATAACATTTAATAAAGATCTGTTTACCAATTTGGATGAGAAACATAATAGCTCTATTGTACTAGAAGATAATTGATTTCATAGAACCAAAGACAAAGGCACATTGCAATGACAACATTAAATGTTTAGGTAAAACACATCAACGGAACTTTATTGGTTCTTGCAATATATATAAATAATTTGTGGGATAGATGTTGGAACAAAACTATCAGGTGAGCTTTGATGAAAATGAATGCATAGTCAGGGTCAAATTGAAGTAGAATGCAACTGTGGCAAGAACTGAGATAATTAATAATATAATGTTTCCTCTTTATTTTTCACGAGTAAATCAAGGATTGAAGGAAAGTGAAATGACTAATAGTAAAATTTGGAACTGAAGATATGGACATCTTAGTTTCAGTGGGTTACGTTTTCTTAAGAAATGAAAAATAGTTTGACTCATTTACATTAAAAACCCAAATTAAGCTTGTGAAGAATGTGTTATGGGAAAACAACATAAAGCAAGCTTTCCAACAGGAAAATCTCAAAGATATAGACAACCTCTTGAGATAATTCATGCAAACTAGCGTGGTCTTATGCAAACTCTTTCTTTAAATAAATCCAAATACTTTCTAGCCTTCATTGATGAATACTCAAGAAAAACTTGGGTTTGTTGCTTGACTACAAAATCAAAGGTGTTTGAAAATTTTATAGAGTTCAAGAAGTTGGTTGAAAAACAAAGTGTAAAGTACATCAAAGTGACTAGGTTAGACAATGGAGGTGAATATAAGTCAATTCAATTTCAATATTTCTGCAAAAAACATGGAATCAAAAAGGAATTCATTACTTCTTATACTCCACAACAAAATGGAGCTATTGAAAGGATGAAAATGACAATTGTTTATAACGGAATATGATGAAAGATAAAAACTTGGATATAAGCTTTTGGAGAGTAGTAGTAAATACAACAATATATCTTCTAAATATGGGTCCTACAAAGGCAGTAAAAAGAATGACCCTTGAACAAGCAAGGTCTAAATACAAGCCAAGTATTGATCACTTGAGAGTGTTTGGATGTGTTGCTTATGCACACATATCAAAGGGGGGAATATGTCTAAATTAGATGAAAAATGCCTTAAATACATTTTCATTGGATATGGCTCAAAAGATAAGGCCGGCATGTTACATGATCCAGTAAGCAAGAAATTGGTAATAAACATAGATGTGATATTCAAAGAAGAAGAAGAATATACTCATGAATCAGAAACAAAGGGAAAACAAGTTGTAATTGATGGAGTTGTAGAAGTAACTGAATCTTCTAGTATGGGAACAAGAAAATATCAAAGCAAGATGGAAAAAATTCACCCACCAACTCAAATGTTAAATACAAATTTTGAACAAAGAACAACAATGTCACAAGTAAAATTGAACCATGCATTAATGATACAAGTTAAGAAAAATGATGAACCACAAAAATTTGAGGAAAATCTAGAAAAGGAAGAGTGGGTTAAAGATATGAATAATGAAATATAAATAATTTAGAAAAATAACATATATGAATTGGTTTAACTACCTCTTGGTTAGTAAGTTGTTGGTATAAAGTGGATGTACAAAGACTAAGTACAAATAAGATGGCAACATTGATAAGGCTAGACAATTGCCAAAGGGTATACTCAACTTGAAGGTATTGACTATATTGAGACATTTACACCTATAGCAAGGATGGACACCATTATACGAGTATTAGCTATGACAACTCAGTAGGGTTAGAGTATTTATCAGATGGATGTAAAGAGTGCATTTTTTAATGGATACATTTATGAGGAAGTATGTGTGTTACAACCTAGAGGCTTTCAAATGACAACCTAGAGTTTTTAAAATACATTTTAAAGAACATTGTGTTTACAAGTTGAAGAAGGCCTTGTATGGTCTGAAGCAAGCACCTAGAGCATAGTATTCCAGAATATATTCATATCTATACAAGAAATGTGTTATCAAGAGGCAATCAAATCTCAATTTGTATATCAAGAGTAGAGGCAATGATATCTTCATCTTGGTTCTCTATGTGGATGATCTTATCTACAAGAGGAACAATACAATGTTGTTGGCAGAGTTTGGAGTAGCGATGGTTGTAGAATTTGAACTGACAAATCTGGAACATATGCACTACTTCCTTGGTATATAAGTATGGCGAAGTGAAGATGGAATATTCATGTCTTAGAAAAGTATGCTTCAAATATCTTGTAGAGATTTCAAATGAAGGGCTACAAATTACTAGTAACACCTATTGAAGTTGGGTTTAAGTTGTCCAATACAAATGAATCACACTTAGTGGATCCCACTCTATACAAACAGTTGATTAGCAACCTAATCTATTTGATTACTACTCGACTAGATATAGCATATGCAGTGAATTTGGTATCTAGGTTCATGTCAAAACATAAAGAAACATGTTGGAGTGCAACGAAGAGGATTCTTAGTTACGCTATAGTGTCTCAAATTTCATCATTGAGAGGACAATAGATTGATGGGATATACAGATTCAAATTAGGTTGGTTCCAAAGATGATCAGAAGTCTACGTTTGGTTACACCTTCAGTCTTGGTTCTACAAAATTTCTTGGAATACTGAGAAACAACCGACTGTGTCTCTTTCTACAATAGAGGCAAAGTACAAAGTTGCAACATCAACAACTTTCCAAATACTATGGTGGAGGCGATTGTTAGAAGATTTGCATTATTTGCAGAATGGATCTACCTTGTTGTATTGTGACAACAAGGGTAGTATTTAGATGACGAAGGTTCCAATATTTCATAGCAAGACTAGGCATATCGAGATTCAACGCACTACATTAGAGAGTTAGTTCGACAATGATTGATAGAGATAGTGTATTGAAGTACAGAGGATCAGTTAGTAGAAATTTGCACGAAGCCCCTAGCTTGTAAAATAAGAAACTTAGATATTTTCTTCGAGTTCTTCCCAATGGTCATTATGGGGGAAAATAAAAGAAATAATGTCCATTGTGCGTATAGGTTAATTTCATATTTTAGTAATACTTGGTTTTCTATGTATTTTCATAGGTATTTTGATATCTTCAAAGGACGGCTTCTTTTAGAAGATTTAGATAATATTTCATATTTAGAGTTTAGTTGGTTGTACAAGGCGCTATACATACTCCATCTCTATGTAAGATTTGTAAACTCCTTTTTTATAATTTTAAACTTTTGTTGGCGTGTTGTGATATGCATATCATTTTGATATTTATTTATTGCCTCCATATTTGTTTTCAAAAACATTACAGTCAGTGGCAAATTATGTTGCTCAAATTTTATTACAAGATTATTGCTAAAGGCCTCACTCTACACACCTGCAATCTCCTCCCTTTGATTGTTAGACCTAAACAAACATTAATATCAAAAGTAGATATTTATTAGATAATATCATTGCAAATTATGAAGGTACAAAGTGGGCACGTGGGTCTAAACAACAAGTGATTTTCACACTTGCAAAAAGCCTATGATCGCATCAAATAGCCATTCATTTTGGACATGTTATAAGGTTTAGGGTTTGGTCCTAATTTTCTCCAATCGGTGGAAATGCTATTTGAAAATGCCTCAGATGTATCTTCATCAATGGTATGCACTTAGAGCAATTCAGTGTGTTTCGCTCTATTAGGCAAGGGTTCCCTCTTTCCGCAACATTGCATGTATTGGTTGTGGAAGGCTTTGGGTATTTGTTGGCTAATTCCATGTCCTATGGACTTCTCAAAGTAATTTCTCTCCCTAAGGAGAACCACTCTCATCTTTTTAATGGTCATTTTGTTGATGACTCATTCCTCACACTATTTAAAGACCAAGAGAAATCAAACAAGCAATGCAATGCCTACATATTTTTTGTTTGGCTTTGGGTTCTACTATTTAATGGAAAAAGACACAATGCTACAGGGAGTGTTTTTGTCCCCCTCTTTCTTGGCTTCAGACATATGCTTGGAAATGGATGCAAAATGGTGAGATTTTTTGCTTTCTTGATATCCCTTTTACGTTTCAAGCAACCCCATCCAATCTTTTGGTAGTATGGCATCGGCTAGGTGAGAAGAAACTCTCATACTAGACTGCTAAATTGTTAACTCTAGCTGGTAAATTTCAAATCTTCTCGAAGGTTCTTACTGCAACCCATGTTTATTATTTGTCATGTTGGGTTCTTTCCAAATCCTCTTACCAAAAGTTTGAGAAACTGCTTATGGATTTTCTTTGGGCCAATCTAAGAATGAGAACAATTTCCACGAAGTAGCTTGGGAATATTGTTATCTCCCTAAGGAGGTGGAAGGTCTGGGTCTACTTGACATTTGTAGGCAAGGCACTACACTATGTTGAATGGATAATCCGAGACATCAAAGGGACTGCACCTATGAATGTTTTACTAAGAATTTGTATCTTTGCAGGGTCTCCTTCTGGGAGAGCAGATTGGAAGTGATTAGGCTTTCAAAACCTCTTTATCTTGGGCACCCTTGTCAAGGGTGGGGTCTTTTGTTGCCAAAAGCATATGGAAAGCGTGGTAAACCATTAAACCTTGGTTTTTGTGGAATGGTGATGGGTTCGATGATAGTCTTTCATTCAATCAACATTCGTTGTGGACGTCCCCGTTATTAATTTTCATAATGTCCTTTTTGCAGTGGTGCTCTAGATCCATACTCTCAAGCTTCTCAAACGGGGCATGCACACTGTACAATACATCTACTTTAAATCTTCTCGAGCTTGGCTCTCTTGGCATGAGGCAAAAGCTAAATTTCATTTTCATATCAATGACCAATAATCCTTTCATGAGGTAGCTCTGAAATTCCGATCCTCAAGATTTTTGCATTATTTTTGTCAAATCTAAATATCTGTCATGGCAATCCACAACTCTACCTTCTATTCCCTACAGATTAATTCTAATGCATTATGCAACTTTGATTTAGATTAGCAAACTCCACCCTTTTAATTAAATAGCAAAGGCTTTATTTTATTTAAGCCAAGGCTACCTTCAATTTGAAATAGCATAAGCCCCATTTTATTTATAAGTTTAAGGTTTTATCATAATTTAAAAAGTGGGCAAGCTATTTAAAGAGCTCTTATGCATTTTAATATTAAAACAAAAGGAGGCATGCAAATTAAACGGTGGAATTGAAGACTTGCCTTCGTTGCTCCACCCAAATTTTCAAAATCACAAGAATATTTTGGTGGATGGAAGCATGGAGAAATGTGTGCAGCGTTTGCATTGAAGTTGGCTGCATTTTTCTAACATGTGAGAGTATGGCATCAAGGCCCATTTACTCTTCTTTCTTCTAGGATTTTGAATAAAAAAGGATAGTCTACCTATTATTCGAATCTTCACTTCAGGTATTTTTTCCAGAGCTTTGAGAGCCTCCCCTGTAATATTTTGCCGCGATGGTTTGTACTTTGTTGTTTATTTATTTATTGTTCATTTCTAGCAATTTACATACAATTGTGTAATTTATTTCAGCACCTTAAGTAGATTCTATGGCTCTACTCTGCCCTCAATCTTTGTTTGTGTGTGTGTTTGCCTCGTGTAATATAATTTTGTAATGATTTGTTTAGAATTACAACCATTGCCCTGTGCATGTTCTCCATTGGGTGCATTGAGGATGCACTATTCCGGTGCATTGTCCTTTTTACTACTTTTCTGTATTTTTGTTTTTTCTCTTCCTTTTCACCCCCGATTTGTTTAGAATAGTGCTAGAGTAGGAGGGAACCATTGAGGTCGCTTCATTGCAATTCTCAAGCAACTGAAGCTACCTGACTATGTTGATGGTACATTTTTGACAATCAGCACCGATTATTGATGTTGTGCCATCAAAATTGTTGCTTTAAAATGTTATAAACTTTGCCCAAACTTGGTCTAAGGATTAGAAGTGGTATGTTGAAACCCCCTTTCTCAATGATACTGCTAGCAAGTAATATGATTGAATTTCACTTGAATTGCCCATGTATCGAAAGCTCAACGAGAGATGGTCTCTCTAGTCCACTGCTCACGCTTGGAGTCGGAGTTCAAACTGTTTGGAGCTTTATTCTTGAGCATAAGCTTGCTCATTTTCCTTAGTGTTTGATTTATCAAGGATTGTCCTTGGGGCTTTGCCTTGTGTATTTAGTTGTTCCTTGACCCGTGTGTCCTCTGTGGCTAATTTGTGACTATTAAGCATTTGTTTTGGTTCTGCGACAAAGTTCAATTGGATTGGACAAGGATCCATAATTTTTTCAAACCATTTCAGTCAAAGCCTTTCAGTTGAAAATATTCTCCTTGGGGATTGGCCTATGCTTCCTACCAAATTCACACATTTTTGGCATACTTTCCAAGTGGAAATTCTCTTTTATATGTGGAAAGAAAGATATTTTGTTTTTGCTAACTCACAATTATTTATATATAACTAGGCTATGGTGATTTCAAATGTGTTTATGCAAATTAAGTGCATGCCAACAAGGTGGTGTTGGAGATGGCCCATCTCCAAACTTTGTTGGATCACTGAGGCAATGCTCTCTACATTGTTGTTTGCATGCCTCCCTCTTCGCCTCCAAGGGATAGAACTCTGGTTGGGGGGCACCGATGAACCCACTCCCACCACCAGTTTGGTTGCACCAGTGAGGGGGGTGAGGGAGGTGTCACACCGAAGAAACTACTCTCACAACCAGTTTGGTTGGGCCCCACCTCAATAGTACTCGCCTCCATAGCACTCGCCTCTCTTAGCGCAACATGGCTATTGGGCTTCTTCATGTCTCGACAAGTTCACATTCTTAGCCCCAACCATCTCCATTGGCAAGTCCATTTCAAATAGCACTCAAACAATGAATGAAGAAAACACGAAGGCAATCACTGAAAAAAATAATGCAAACACGGGTTGGGATCCCTTAGCCTTGAGGGTGCTGACCTATTGGATATTGATTGGGGCAAAATAGATGATCGGACTCCTCCACTTGTTATTGCCATGTTTGTTATCATTGCTTAATTTATTCATACTTTTATAATGTTTTGTTGAACTTGCAGCCAATCATGTTGACTGCTTATGTTAAGCTTGTTGGTGCTTTCCTAGGCCTTTCTAATTAGGCATAGTATGATAGACTATGGGGGTGATTCCATGCTACCCACCTTTTTTGTGAATACTCTGTAATATTTTTCTTAAGTATTAAAGCTCTTTCATTTTTTATTTTTATTTTAAAAATCATATGCCAATCTTCAAGAAGAAAGTACTAATTAAAAAAAACTTTAAAGATCTTCCTCGTGTTTTCAATACTTATGTTTAACTTTTGTTTATAGGTTCCATCCTTAGCCAACAATCCAAGTGGCTCTACATTTGGGCCTTTATAGATCAAACACTCATCAAGCTTTCTAAGGCATCGCATGTATTACCCACCCACGCTTTTTTTGAGATTACGTGCATGAAACTAAAAGCTAAATATAGGGATAATCATGATCAATCTTGCCTCAAACCACCCTTAAAGGAGGAGGAAATATCCTCAAAATTTTAGATATGTCCTCGAGTATAGACCTTGGCTTATCAATGTTCTCTAGTAGACTTCACCACACAACATGTCATATTTTGAAGTGTTGCTCTTCTAAATAGTAAATGAAATTTTCCAACAAAATGATTATAGTCTACGGGAAGGATTGGGTCCAAATTTTCATTTGGATGTCTCCTAAAAACCTCTCGATTCTAATACAATGCCCTTTCTTAATCCATCGTTAGGCAACATCATCCTTCTCAGCATACCTAACTTGATTTTTCTCTTGTAAGCATTTCTCATCGTGAACATTAAACGATTTGGTTATAGCCTATTTCTCACCACTCTCTTTTCCAACCTAAGTCTCAATCAATAATAACATGACTACGGATATTTTCAGTCTATTTAAGGATAATAAATATGCTAAAAGCAAAATTGGCAACAAAATTAAAAGTCGCCAAACATTCCCACTCCATAAAAAGCAGCGATTTTGGATCTATGGTTTTCCAATGAAGATATTTGGGGTAACTATGTCGTCAATTTATGTTAGATTAAAAACAACAAATACTATTATCCAAAAGTTGTGTGAAAACACTTAACAGATTTCGGCCTCAAACTTTAGAGGCAACGATGAAGGGGACAATGATCAGAGTAGGAAAGGAGCTAAAAGCTTCTCGCTTGTCATTATGTTTATGTGGAAAGTACCACATACCCCAATGGGAATTGGTTGTAGTTGGTATTGAGAAAAGTCTTCGAGGGCTCAGGTGGCCATGCAAAGGGGATGCCAAGTCCAATAAGCTAGCTATGCTCAAAAAAACCCAAAAGTTTCTAAAGTAGTAATACTACCAGGGAAAATCTCCTCGAGGGCTGTAACACATGATTGTCATAGTTTAGAAAGAACACAATCCTTGAATCAAAATCTCAATATAGTTAGCCCCCCCAGATCCTCGAATACCATCTAATAAGATTCAAATGAGATCCCCAAATTGAAGGAGATGATAGGGTCATAAATATAGACTCATTTTGAAACATGATAAAAACTCATAATACAAAATACTCTATTCACCATATGAATCACCAAAGGCGACAAGACAATCTGGCACCTTGTTGGATGATCGCTAGTAGCAATAAGAGATACAATTGATGCAAAGATTAAGATGTAATACTCTACAGATTTGGTTAAACTTCCAATACACCACACCATTCACAGGCTTACTACTATCATGGAAGGGCACTAAAGATACCGAATTGCTACAGCATTGGCTATGTTAATAAATGCAAAATATGAATTTAAAGAAACATCTATGGCGTAACCGTTAAGATCTCTAAAACTCTTGTCCAAGATTCCCTTATAGGCTCCATTGGAGTTAAATTTAAACTGCTAAATATCCTGGAGAGACCATTGCAGCTTGAGTTTATCTGTTTCCCCAGAATGGCAGCCCCTACAATTTGGGTACTTCCAATGCTTTCTACTAATGCTTCCCTACTTTATATTTGTCCAGGATAAAATCAATTGCGGATAAGAGTCCTTGCAACTTTAGTTCTAAAAATATTTATATATTTTATGAGTATTCCGTTCCTAGTCTGAATTATCACTACTTGATAAATATTTCCCAATGTTAAAAGCTGGAAGACTAAGAATAGATTCCTAGATATCTTACACAACTAAGACAAGTTAGGGTGCCTCGCTGATCATTTGGATGGTCGTTTATCTATTGGTCAGTCTTTAACATAATGAGTGCTGCTTTGCCATGTCTGTTACTACAAGCCAGACACTTAATTAGGGCTCACTGGACATAGATTGTAAGGGTACTTAAATGACTGAACAATTCGATTAAAAATGTTACACTTAGCAGGATTCAATGCCACGCTAGTCCACTAATTGAATCAACCTGCCTGCATGAAAAAGCCATGAATCTCATAAGAACACATCAAATTCAATATGATAAAAAAAAGCATCCATTAGAAAATAATTTGATATCACATGTAGCAAATATTTGAGAAGAGAGAACCCTTCAAATATTAGGGAGTCGTGCATTTTATCAAATAGTGAGGTAAACTAAATGCTATGGTACATAATTTATTATATTATTAGAAGTTAAATGCCTGTTAAGAATGAAAACCAATGATTCAACTTTCCAGTCAAACGGTTATTGAAAGATATCAATCCAAGACCCAAAGGAAAAATACTCTTAGAGAGAAGCAACAACCGCATGTGGGGTTCAGGACAACTCAACAAAGATTATATTTAAGAGACCGCAAAATACGACCCAAAATAATTGTTATATTATATTTTATCATGAAGGGCAGCCACCAAGTCATGGGCATCATCCAGGAGTTTCCAAACATCCAAATGGCCGGCCATGCTGTTGCACTCTCTAAGAATGTCATCCATGCCAGTATGCTTCTCAATTATGAGATTCCTTTTTTGCAACACAGATGCTGCTATTGCATACAATAACAAATCATTAGTGGGAGGAGCCCTCCGCTTACCCTTCCTCCAAGCTGATTTCTTTATTCCTGCCCTAACAGCTGCTTGATTTGCCCAGATGACCTCCCACAAACAGAGTGTCTGCTCAAATGTCAGCTCTCTCCTAAAAAGTACCACCACCATCCTGTACACGAAGAAAAAATCTTGAGCTTCAAGTTTCTCCAAATGTTTATATAAGAGTGGGTCTTTAACTTTGATAATTTTTGCCACCATGTTCAGCTGCTTGCGAATACCCACTTCATCTAGTCTAAAATTGTCACGGGCAACATGCATAAAGTGGACAAAACACCAAAAAGCTTCATAATCCTCATCCATCAATGCAACAAAAGGAGAGAGGAGATCACTCATTCCTTGACAATATCCAATCTCAGGGTCATAAAGAGCATAAGTTTCAAGGATTGCAACTAATCTTGCTGCATGATGCTTCTGACACGGCTCTAGGTGCTCATCATTTTTTAATCCTACAAGGGAAGCTAACTTGGATGCTGCTTCTTCTGTAACATTTGCCTGGGAAGGGGAGTATGGTACCCATTCAGCATTCATACGTATTGCATCCAGACGAATTATTCTCTGCCATGTACTGAAATCTTCCAATGCCTGAGAACGGGTTTTCTTCAGCAAGTCTATCCTGTTAACCTTATAATCAATGTCTGATGATGTCTTCTCTGCTTGGTGCTTATCCTTAACAGTATCAGAAAGATTGTCCAGGTTGGAACTATATTCAACCGTGGATTCATTGTCTGACAAGGCCTCATTTTTTCCATGCCCATCCTTATAACTATCAGAAAATAGGTTTGACTTAGGAACATCTTCAGTACAGGATTCATTATCTGATGAGGTGTCATACCTTACTTGCAAACTATTACCAGAAGATTCCAACAAATTTGAATCCTCTTTATCTAGACTTTCCACTTCTTTAAAAATAGGTTCACCTGTCATGCCTGCATCTTTGACAGACTGAGAAAATGGGTCATCTTCTTGTGATCCAAATTCCCCTGCTTCTCTACTGCAATTAATTACCTCACTGATCGTTTCACCCCTTTCTTCAATTTTCAGATACTGGCACTGTGTTCTCAGCTGCTCATACTCCTCTCTGAATGAGAACACACACAACTCTTACATGCTCAAACATACCCTTTCAATTACTCAAAAGGAAAAGCTTTAAAAGGTGCTTACAGACAAATAATACACATCGCTAACAATGAAAACCCGTATGCCTATTAAAGGGAAATTAGTAAAATCGTCTACTTGAACATTTGCAACATATGAACGTAGATTCATTTTAGTGCTACTAATCCTTGAACACATTGTATTACAGCTACATAATAGTCTTTTTTGCCAAGAAAATTGCATAATTTGCAAATGTCCTCCTGCACAAGATGCCATCCTAATTCTTATACATACCTCCTGTGAATTCTTTCAAGATCCCTTTCTTCTTTTGAGCTTTTCAAGTCGTATCTGTACAAAGTGCATCACCACAAAATTAGAATCATGCAAGCTCATCACCGGTAGTACTGAAATGAACTTTAATAATTTCAACAAGGGAAGCCCAACTTCATTCACAGACACGACTTCTTTGTATTTAATACTAATAGCACTTCTCAGAATGACTGATACCTTAAGACTTTTCAGTCCACAAGAACGAAAGGGATAAGATAATAAGACCAGGCAAAAAATTATAGTCATGTTAAACATATCAACAAGGGTAGTGGAAAAGCGATGCTTACACTCCAAGAAGAAATGGCCAAACTTCTGCCCTTATGCTTGAGTCAATGCCCTGAAATTATCAAAGTAAATAAGACTCCATTTATGGCGTAAGGATCAAGACAATAATGACATACTTAGATATGAAATTTCTCTAAAATTTTAAAATGTTTAAATATGAAAGTTCTCTAAAATTTCAAGATGTTTAAATATGAAATTTCTCTAACATGTTAAATATGCCTATGGTGTACTCACTAAGATTGCTAGTGAATTTAATCCAGCATACTTAAAGTTGGAGGAAATGAGATGGGTGGGCAGACATTCACGACTGATAATTGAGATCATTTCCAACAAAATGACCCACCACTCTAGAATAACTTCCATGTGCAGGATCATTAATAAAGGACTTGGAAGACAGTTCAATTTTGTTTGTCTTATGAAAATAAATAAACCCTTCCATAAAATCAGTTTACACTTTACGGCTCAGAAATTACAATTTTTAAAACTCAACAAGGTAGCAATGAGGAAAGAGACTAGAGGGTGAGAAGCACAAAGTGGTGGAAGTGACCATATTGCTTGGGGTCATTTCCAATGATATTTTATCCCAAGGTCCTCAAAATCCGAGCAATAGGGTCATTTCCAATGATATTTTACTTAATCCCTTGGTTTACGAAGTCGTTGCTTAACCTTTGGCAACAAGATTTGTAGCTCTAAAGTTTGAACTATTAAATGGCAAAGGGGGCCTTCTCACCATGTTCAATCATTTTATCTCTTTTGCCTAGATTTTGCTCATAATGATAAACTCATGACTAAGCTAATTCCAAGTTTCAAAGACTATGTATTTGATTGGTTTTATGCCTTACCATGTAGATTTGTGCATGCTTTTATGACATTAGTTGATGATTTTCTACCTCATTATTTTATCAACATTAGCATGTAAGTTACATTTGCACAAATAGCTCAAATTAAACAAGGACCCAATGAGACTATTAGTGAGTATGTGCAAAGGTTCAAGACTATGGTTACAAAACTTACTCGTCAATTCCCTGATGGTGAATTTCAAATTCTATATGATCAAAGCTTGTTTCTACCTATTAAGGACAAAGTGGTGCTTAACACTTACTAATCGTTCGCTGAACTTTGTCATGCCATAAAAAATTTCGAGAAAAATCTTTTGCAGGCCAACATGCTTAAATATGGGTCCAATGCCCCAACCGTTAGTGGAGCCAAATTCCAACGTAAGACAAACTTCAAGGGCAAAAAAATGAAAAATTCTTTCAACCGAAGAGTGAACCCAAGAATGTGACGAATGTTGTGGAGCAGCCATCTAACAAGCTAGTATTGTTCCAACAAAAGGAATGTCAACAATTTACAAGGTTGAGTTAAAGCCCTCACAATGTGTTGAAATGATTGCTTGAATGTAATATCATTATTTTGCCTCCTATTACATAATTTGATCTATCAAGACTATGATGCCAGTTCATTCTACAATTATCATAGTCACAGGATAATCTGCAAATAGATAAATTACATTGAAACATAAGATCCAAGACCTCATCGATAACAATCAAATTCAGGCGGAGGGAACCAACAATAATTTTAAATAATTAGTGGTTCCACCAAATCAACATTTCTAAATCTTTACTAATCCTCTTCCAAACCATAGCACTCAACCAAAGGACCAAGATAATATTAAAGAGAACCACCACAAGCTCCCAATGCTCATCCACTTGATGGATTCATAGGCGTGGTTAGTGTTGCTCTTACAATGAACCACTTTTTTATACATGCTTTAAAGGTGAGCATCTGTGACAAACAAATGGAGTTATGATTGACAATGACTCGAGCATTAATGTATACACTGAGAAAATTATTAATAGCCTTAGACTCGATCAGAGAGATTTAGCGGGTACCACAATGATTATTATGGGATATGATGGGATTACTAGGAAACCACTTGCTTGCATTTTTTTACCTATCATGGTGGGTCTTAAGACAATCTTAATCTGGTTTTATGGAGTGCCAAACAATGGATCCTATGATGTTTTGCTCGGAAGGATATAGATAAATTAAACGAGAGCAATTCCATCCACTTTACATCACTGCTTAAAGATTGTTTATGAGGATCAAGTTATTACAATTCACAAAGATATTCATTATCCTCCACAACAAGTTCAAATGAGATTTTACCTACAAAAAATCCAAAGCAACATTCAATGATTAAACCTCCAACAAGTAAGCATAAAGTTCAAGATTCTATTATTGCACCTACAAGGGCATGCTTTTCACAACCTCCAGTTACTACACAAACAGAAACACCTAAAAATGATCCAACTTATCAAGCTAATATTCCGGTTAAGGATCATACTATTATATATAGATGATGGCAATGATGATGGAAACGATGATGACAATGTACTATCTTTTTTAGACTCCTAGGAACCTCGGCATCCTAATTTTAATTCTGGTAATACATGCACTTCAACTTATATAGAATATGATGATGATTCCCTTTAGTATGATTATATCATTGGTTAATTGAACTCTCTCTATTTCTCGTACATAGTTTGTTTTTCCTTTCTTGTTTCTCTTTTTAGCTTGTCTTCCTTCTTTCTTTTATTGGTTTTTCCTTCCCTATTCCTACGTTTGGCATATGGCTTATGGGAATCCCTGGTTCTTCCTTAGCCTTCTTTTGGGTTTAGTCACACAGTTAGGTCCGCCTTTGTTTTGTCCTTCATTCCAAGTTCTCTTTGCTTACCTATCTTTTTACTTTTCTTTTTCTTTTGCCTTCGCTTCTGAATTTTCTGTTTTTTCCTTTCTTTGCTTTCAGTCTTCATTGGTTTCCTTTTTCCAGCTTGTTTGGCATTAGCTCTTTGCTTCAGCTTTTCCTAATTTTATATTCTGGTTAGCCTCTTATCCTCTCATGGTTCCCTTCTTGTAAATATTCTTCAAGCTTTTGTCTGTTACCTCTTCATGTTTTATTTTTTATTTGTTTTCCACCCATGCCTTTGCTTGTTGTCCCATCCTAAAAACCTGTGCTAACTTCCACATGATGATAGCACATTTATTTTGGCAACAAGCTCTTGAGTGCAAATATTTCTAATAGTAGTTGTAGGTTAGTAGGGATTCCCCTCTTCTCCCTTTTTCCCTTTGGGATCTTCTTTCTCTTTATGTAATTCACTGATTGCATTGATTGTTTCATGTTTTTTTGAAATTCCCTTGCCTTCACCTCGTTGAGTTTGATTTGCACACATTTGGTATACCATGACTATGTTGGAGTACACACTACATGTTCGTGATTATTTTCCAATTTCCTATTGATAGAATTCATATTGTAGCTTATATACAAGCTATTGATGTGATTGTCGAGATAGATGTAGGGTTTGTATGCAACAAAGACATACATATGATTGTGGAATCACATTAGGCTGGGGGCACCTCCCATGTTCGCTTTGGGAGCATTGTGTGGTGCATCTCCCAGCATCATTTCAGGTTACATCTTTTGTGATTTCTTTTTTCATATTAAGCTTTCACAAGAACTTATATATGCTGGTCTATCTCGCCTATTGAATGCGTCATTGTCTCCTAAATAACTTCATATATACTCATGTGCCTTTCATGCTTGTTATGTTCATATCTTCACTATTGCTTTGTGCTTGGTTATATAGGTGCTCTATCTGTGTTTGACATGTTTATTCTATGTGTTGCTACGATTTCAATGTGCTTGATTGATTTGCTCTAAGTGCTTACTGTTTAATGTGCCTTCCTTGTTTGCTCCATGTTTGATGCATGTTACTTCCCTGTTTCTTTATACTCTACGTGTTGTATGATTATCTTTGATATGTTGTCTTTGTTTACTCTGAGCAACTTCATTACTTTCTTGTTTGCTCTTGATGCCTGCTCGTTTGTTTATTATGCTTGTGATGTTTGCCTTGCACTATCTATATACTTTGAACATGATGTTGGCTCCAAGATTGATATGCTTTCCTTGTTTTACTCTGAGTTCCGTCTCTGCTTGCTTTGCTTACTTTAGGTGTGATATGCTTTCCTTCCCTGCTCTATTTACATTGCGTTACGATGTGTTTTGGTGCCATGATTTATATCATGCACGGGTACTTTTATTTCCCATAATTCATATCATGCAATTTTTTTCTTCATTGCCTTAATTGCATCTATTGGGAGCGAGGCCCCATATGTGTGTTTTATATTGATATATTTGCTCCTACACTGCCTTTATTCGGGCATGTTACCTTCATGCCCTACTGATTACATGTTGCCTACTTGGGGCATATTATTCCTAGGCTAATGCATTGTTTACATGTCACCTACTTGAGGCATATTACAGTTATCTTGCATTGAGGGCATCTTACAATTATCCTTATATAGATTCCATCAAATTTCATTACAAGCTAATGTGGGGCAATTTATCTATGGCATACTTGCTTTCACGATGATATCTTATTATGTCAGACAAAGATATCTTATTTCCTATCTTACACGCGATGTGCAAAATCCTTTCTTTTGAGATATGTGCTTCACAAGTTTAGCCCATGTCTCAAAAGGTGTCAAATATTCGAACCATTTTTATATTCCCAAACTCCAAGACCCTAAACATTTGGGTCCCTATTATACTCCTCTACATGAGGGCATTTCCAAGGTGATCTTCATAAGACGTACCCAACACATGACACTTGTTCCCACCACGAGATATATTCAAATATAGTATAGGTTCTAAGACTTGGACTTCTATAGGGGCATTTTTATTTGATATATTCAAATATAGTATGGTTGTGTTGGGCTCTTTTGACCCTTGTTTAAAATTTCCCGTGTCATGTGTTCCAAATTTGTCAATTTTTTTGGCCCACTATGTGTCGGCTTGTACACCAATAAAGTTCTAATTTAAATTCTAGAAGTCTATAAATACATAGGTGCATTAGTGCATATACAACATCGATAAAGCCATCAAGCAATCAATGCCACACATGTAAGAGATATAGTGAATGTGCCAAAGTAATTAAGTCCAACATTTAGAGCAAAATAGTGAACTTCTCGCAAGCTAAGTAGCAGGGTCGGACTCAAGGGTAATTGTGGGAAATTTCTTGTGGTTACTCGCCATTACTCGCAAGTCCGAGCCTATTACTCAACTACTAGCTATTTATAACCTCCCATAGAAAAAAAAATGTCATTTTTTGTATATAGTCACGATTGTCTATTGTTTTTCCTCTACTAAGGTGATTTTTATCATTGTCTAGTTGTTGCTACATGATTGTCAATGACTTCCATCGGCTTCAAAGGATTTTCACAAGGAATTTAGATGAGAATCTTCATTTTAGATTTTTTGTTTTGAATTTTTTTCCATTTTAGATATGCATGCCCTAGGGTTTGCAATTTTTTTCATTTTCTATTTGTTTTCTCATATTCTTCTACTTCTTCCTTTGATAGGCACTAATAGCTATGGTTTTAAGCTAAGACTTTTTTTCTTTGTTTGATTGGATTTTACTTGCAGTTTGCATTCAATTTACAGTGATATACAAGAATGACATCCAATTCAGGTAATAATGGGACTAGTACTGATGACCCTGCTTAGAAGCATTGCAAAGAGGGTCCAAAGTACAACTCTATCATATGCAATTATTATGAATTTAAAATGAGTGGAGGCACCAATCAACTCAAATACCACCTCACACAAATCTCAAGGAATGATGTGCAGGTGTACAAAAACTGGCAAACTGAAGTTCAAAGAGAGATGGTTGTTATCCTTGCTATATATGAGGATAAAAAAATGAAAAAAAGAGGACACTTGAAGCACTTGCATCTGTAATGACTAAGGGGGCAGCAAAGGCTCATTATTATGGATTATGAGCCTCTTTTATTGCTCCAACTTCAAGGGTTCAATAGCCAAGCTCATCAACTAAAGACAGTTCAAGTTCACTTGGACAAGGTGTCTTTGTTCCTCAAAATATTCCTAAGACAACCTTCAATCGAAGGTACCACTTGGAATCAGGAATTGCAAAATGAAACAAGGGTAGTTGCGACTAATTTTTTGCATTTTTTAAGTATACTATTCAATGTGGTGAAATGCCCATATTGGGAGAATTTGGTAACTACGTTGACCATTGTTGGGAAGGAGTTCAAGGCACCTACTCCTCATGATTTGAGTGCCCCATTGTTGGATGACAGTCAAAAATATGCAAATCATAGTAGATAAGCTAAAAAATATGACATAAAAAAGGGTTGTAGCATTTTGTCTGATGGGTTGGCGGATAAAAAGAACCACACTTTGATTAACTTTCTAGTGGATTCAAGTGAGGAGTTAGTATTATTGAAGTCAACCGATGCCTCCCACCAAGTGAAAAATGCAAACATTGCATGATATGTTGAATGAGATGGTCATGGACGTCATTGAGGAGAATCATCCAAGTTGTGATAAACAATGTAGCAAGATATGTAGCAATAACAAGACTTCTTACGAAGAGGCACCCTGCACATCTTTGGAGCCCTTGCATAGCCTATTACATTGATCTTCTACTTAAAGACACAGGAAAATTACATGGGTGAAAAGTGTGGTTGAAAAACCCAAAAATATCGCCACAAAGTTCATCTATAATCACCCTTGGGTGTTAAGCTTTATGAAATAGCACACCAACGGAAAGGAGCTTGTGTGAGTGGGAGTCACACGATTCGCCACAACCTTCATCACATTGTAGCCTCACTAACACCTCTTAAGCAGATGTTTGTGAGTAAACAGTAGTTGAAGTCTCTTATGGTATGAAGGCTAAGGAGAAAGAGTCATGAAGGCTGTTTTTATGATGTGTTTGCAAAGAACACATACGAGATCTTTAAGGTTACTTTATTTTTATTTATTTTTTATAAATTTTTTATTCAAATTACTCAAAATTATAATTTTAAAATTGTGTAAAATTTTATTTTAGGTGTCAAAGCCTTTGGTTAGAGTTCTACATTTGGTGGATGGAGAAAATAAAAACTTAATAAATTATTCGTATGAGGCAATGGACAAAGCCAAGTAGGCCATAGCAAAGTATTACGAACAAAATAAAAGAAAATATGATCCCATTTAGCACATAATTGATTGGAGATGAAACAAGTAGCTCCACCGACATATACATGCAACGACCTACTATTTGAACCCCAATTGTTTCTTCTCCGATTCATTTAAAGCTGATATGGAGATTATGGATGACCTCAACACACGTATAGAGAGAATAATCCCCGACAAAGTCACTGGAGACGCAATTCTTGATGAGCTACAAATTTACAACATGGCTGAGATGAGGCTCTTTTCTTCACCTCTATGCATACAAAGGAAAAGACCCAACAACTAGGTAAAAACATATTGAGTCCTTTGATTTGTCATCTCATTACTAGTAACTACTATACTTCTTTAATAAAATTATAAATACAAGCATAGTTGACTTACAAAGTTATAAATGTATATTTGCGGTACGAAGATTACGATGCAAAAACATCAAATTTTCAGTAGCTAGCCATCTGTATTTTGTGCTAGCCATGTAGCTCTTTTAGGTGTGAACGTAATTGGAGCATATTTGAAGTCATTCACACAAAATATCGCAACAAGTTGACAATACAACACCTTAATGGCCTTCTATTTGCCTGATGCAATCTTCGTCTTCACGTGAGACAAGTGGAAGAGCAATAGAATCAAGAGAAAATTGATTTGGATGATATTGATCCATATGCAGACTGGATTGTTCACCCTAAGGGTGTGGATAAGCAGCCCATGTTTACTGAGGAGGTCACAAATTTGGAGAGGGAAGCAAAAAAGGCAATAGCAACAAGGGCAATAGAGATATCATGAGGGGTGAGAATTTGGATGATATGTTTGTGAATGATTTTTCTCCAGAGGAGGAATCTTTACCTTCCACTTCTAAGGTGCAACAGACAAGCCTTGGAGATGATATTATGGTGCATTGATAACTATAGTATATGAGCATTGTACTTTTTTTTGGTTTAAAATTGAGCATTGTACTCATTTTTAGTCAAAAACTAACAGAAAACATATTTATGCATTCTTTGCATTCATTTATCATGTCATTTAACAATTTTTACACATTATTTAAGTTTATTTTATGAATTTATATATTTTTTAAGTAGAGATAAAGTTGCCAAGTAATTGCCAGTTCCTGCGTCTAAGTCAAAATATTGGGCTGCCAAATACAAGTTTTGAACTATCTCTGAAGCATTTATTACTCCACCATGCATTCATTCTAGTGCAAAAAGTCATACAGAGTTGACCCTGCATCACTGGATTGCCTGGCTGAACATTCATTATTCTTGATGTGTTGTTTTGAAAAATATACAAGCATTCTGGGACCTGATAATGATCAAGCTAAGTATTAAACAGGCTCCAGAATACATCCCACATTTTTTTCAAGTTTTCTAGATGTGGCTGCCCAATTAGGGTTGTGAAGGAGGAGATCAATTTCACAATTATCTGCACAGAATTTCAGGAAAATGAACAAGGTTTTTGGAGCACTAGATCTAACGAACATGGTCGTCAAATCAATTTTCAGTATCTGCCATTTAACAGGGCTAGTCTCACAGTTCCAAAAATGTCCCTACTTTTTTGGAAGCATCCAGACAGTTATGGGGAGCAGTCTATATTCACTCCTGTCTTTTGGTTTTCCTTCAACCCATTGTTTACACCTACCTTCTATTGTCTGATTCTGACAGCTGTTTCCAGATTTGCACGAAATCAAATATTCTTCTTAAACCCTCTCATCTTTTACTACATCAGGAAATATTGTTTATGCAATTAAATCTGAATTTACTGTTTTAGGTCTGGTTAGGTTTATTTGCAATGTGAATGGGTAGACGTATTGCATTTTAATGTAAAACCACCTTCCCATAAAACAGCTACGAATAGTAACACAAATGAATTGATGGCTCATTAAATTAAAAATTAAAATGGTTGTCATAGTGATGAGGTCAAACAATAATACTATAGTTATGGCAAATGTCCCTAGAAATTCGTTCATGACTAAGTGTAAAATCTAACTATTTGTCAAGAGGAATAATAAACAGCCTATAGAATCATGATACATACCCCACTACGTACTCGTTTCAAGACCTTCAGTCCCCCATCAACAAGATGCCCATCAGGTAGAAAGGCACTTGACCACTGCTGTTGTGAAAGAGGCCGACGCTTTCTTTTACTAGCCCAATGTGATCTGAATTGTCCCCTGCAAACATAATTCAGTGTCAGCATAGTGTGCCTTCTTTCCAAAAAGAAGGCATAAAATCCCCAAGGTACAATGTTTAGCACAATGAACGAAATTGCATGATTGGCAATGTTCTGACAAATAAATTTTTTTTAAATAACCTTAGAGCATTTTTTCCAGACTTCTGATCAGTAAAGGGCATAGGCACAAAAACTCAGAAGTTTTAGAATGAAGAATTATGGCAACCTGTTAAGCATGACTAGAGGTATAGCATGGTCAGCTTTGAAGCCACACTGGGATATAAACATTTCAGTCCCCTGTCATATCATTTATGAAGTAAATGGCCTGCAGAAATAAAAATATTCTTTTGTTTTAATGGCAAATAGATATTTAATAACCCACATCTTAAAACATCATCTGTGATACTTAGCAAGTATAATACATCATCCAAAAAGATAATTACAACATTGAAATTATATAGAAGATAACTTACGATTGCGTTATATTTGAATCAGGTAATGATATAATTGTGCTTAATGCCAATAAGATTTAAAATTAGCAAGATCATATAGAATATTACCTGAACATGTATTGGATGAAGCAGAAATAACCAACCATCAGGGACCAGAAAAATTATTATTGTCCTTGCCAAACATTTACAAGGGAATATCGGCTATATTAAATTATGGCATGTAACTGACCTGAGGACGTATGTTTTCCATTAAAGGCCATCTCACAATCACATGTAGTCTCTAGGAAGGGAAAAGTTCAAGCCTTTTATCCTCTGTCTCAGACACAAAACAGTTTATTATTTAATATAACTAAAACCAACAATGAAATTTCTCCTGAACTAGAGCACAACCCAAGGAAAAAACCTATAATGCTGTTTGTGCTATTGATTCCACAATAGAGTAGCCAACTATTAGACCCTACAACCTTACTAGTACTACCATAAGAAATTATGCTCAGCCTATCTGAAATTTGGAGTCTAGACAAGACTAACCGAGTTTCATAGAGTCGATACATTTCGACTTGTTTGGCATCTTGTGGCTCTGAATTTTTATGAATGGATCAGAAAGTCATGAAACTATGACTAAAAGTTTACTTATTAATATTAAAATAAGGATTTATAATAAATTTAACATAGCACATTATAAAATGATGATCTGCCTAAAAGTCCATCAGATCTAGCTTGACACTGCATCGACTACAATAAGTTCATCAGCTATGTCAGAATGCACTGATTTTCATTGAAACTTTTGAAATTTAAAGAATTTAATTGAACACATTAAAATTCGTTTATATTTGCCAAACAAATTCATGCAGTTCAATTTTTGACAAATTTAATCGAACTTTGGCTAATTTTATCAAAATTTGACAAATATAATCAAAATTTGGCGAACTTGAAAAAACACATCTTTAAAATTGTGATTTCAGTTTTCACATGTTTTTTAAGTCCTGATTTTGATAAACTTATCATGGTTTATATGTTTTGAGGTCTTTTATAGTTTTCGAAGCTATTTAGCAATATTTATCTATTCGACTAGAAATTTACTTTATTACCATTAACATAAGGATTTATAATAAACTTACCATGCAGACTATAATAAGATTATCTGCCTAAAAGTCCATCAGATCTAGCTTGATATTGCATCAACTACAATAAGAACATCAGTTATGAGTTCTCTGATTTTCATTAATAACATTCAACAATTAGCTTATGTAATTGATCACATTAAAATTCATTCATATTCGCCAAACAAATTCATACTGTTCAAATTTTAAACGAATTTAATGGAACCATGGCGAGTTTTATCGAATTTGGGCGAATTTAAATCGAATAATATCAAACTTGAAAAAAACATCTTTAAAATAGTGATTTCACATGTTTTCAATGTTCTAATTTTGATATACTTGTCATGGTTTATATGTTTTCACGTCTTTTATAGTTTTGGAGGCTATTTAGTAATTTCTATCTATTTTGGCATTCTTGTGCCAGAATAAAATTAATAATAAAATCATAAATGCATATTTACTTTCTTCAAGCTTAATCACAAATTATTTTCCAATTTTGATCGACAGGGAAACTTGTTTCAAATGAACACAAACATGAACCTTGTGACTTAGATCGTCCACATGAATGTAAATTTAGTCCAGCTTAACATTGTAGGAAGAATTTGACAGTATTTACTTCTTAGCTACAGAGAACAAAAGGAAAAAAGTTGTAGATTTTTTTCTTTATACAATTTAGTCCAAAAAAGAGCAATATTAATGATTTTTACCTTACATTTCATTATTATTAATCTTAATCCCTCAATTTCCCACCATAACCGGAATTCAAGCTATTGAATGTATGATCCGTTAATATTTAACCTTAATCCCTAAAATTCTCTAGTACATACATACAATCAGTTAGTACCATAGTCACAAGGTTCGGCTAGATCTCGGCCGAATCTGGGAAAAACCGCATTTTTTTTGGAGTCCGGATTAATACGCCAGGTTCGGTTCGGCCGAATAGAACGCGGACAGCAAGATCGGTGGCTGGTGAAGAGAATGGTGGACGAACGAGCAGCAAAGAACAGCGGGCGAACAAGCAACAAAGAACGGTGGGCGAACGCAAACATTGGCTTGCTGAATGAGACAACATTAGCAGAGAACGCTCGAGGCTCGAGCCAACAGAGAAATCAACACTCGACAGGTGGACGGGATGATCCGCGAAGTAGCTGGACGGTCAGCGGAGGCTCGGAGCAGAGTTTGCGTTTTAAATTTTAGGTTAAACTTTAATAAAATAAAATCACATTTGTTTTTGTTTTTGTTTTTTGTTTTTTTTTTTTAATTTAAATTTTATATATTATAAAATATAAATATTAAATCTAATTTAGTAAATATTAAAATTATTTTATTAAATAAAATTAAATTCAATATAATAAAAATTAATGTTTTTGAAAATAATAAAAATAATCTCAATAAATAATATAAAATTTAATTTATAATTCAAATATATATTTTATATTATATATTTATAATAATCTCAATAATCTCTCTCTCTATATATATATATATATATCAAACCGGATTTTTTTTCGAACCTTTTCAAGAATTTCGGATTCCGCATTTTTTTGCCCTCCCGAACCTTTCTAGATTTCCAAACCTTGTGACTATGGTTAGTACACATCTTCCGATAATTGAGACAAGGGAAGAGCAAAAACTGAGATATTTAACTTAGATTTATCATTATCTAACTGGAATCGCTAAATTTTCCTACAAACAAAAGAAAATAAGCATATAGATCTTTTTTTTTTGTATAGCTTAATCTAGGGAAGAGAAAAAATCAAGACATTTCACTCAACCTTTATCCCCATATTTTCCTACAAACTAAGGAAAGACGTATATATATTTTATCCCTTGTACAACTACTCCGGGAAATAGCAAATCCCAGATATTCAATTCATACATTCTTCTCATTTAATCATATAATCACTAAATTTTCCACTGCAAACAGAAAAAAAAAAGCATATCAAAATATTTCTTTGAAGAATTTAGTCCAATGAAGAGAAATTCTGAGACATTTACTTTAAACAGTGTTACCAGGAGACATGCCTTTAGGGACCTAAAACGCATCTCAGGTACTAGAGACCAGTACCAAGATGTTCCATGATACCTGAAGACTTCGTTCCGACCCTCCTTGCATCTCCTGCGGATTCTCTTGACCTAAGCCATAGTCTCCTATTAATAATGGAAAAGGAATGAAAAATTTGATTAACAATAGGCCAGAGTGGCCCCTATTCACTACCACCCAACCCTAATAGACTAACCCCTATGTCCTAATCTCATTTGAGTGTTTTAATTTTAATTCTTTTATGCATCCTATATCTTTTTTAAGTTGTTTATGCATGGTATGTTAATATTTTTTTTCACTTTATATTATATATATATATATATATATATATATATATATTTTTCATTTTTGGCGTCTCCCACTACCCATCTCCTATTTGTTCTGAAAACTGGTGTACCATCACCTGTCTCCTAGTAACTATGACTTTAAAATGTAATGTTGTTTAATCTTAACCCCTAAGAATTACGAGGCAAGTCATTTTCTGCAACATTTTCAAAACTAAGCAAGTTAATGGGTGTTTTGTTACAATCTGATAATAGCATTAGATTGAAATTAACACTACGAGGAGAATCTGACACAGTATTTTTTTCTACAGAAAACAGAAAGGATATAGCTTATAGATTCAATCCTTTATATAATTTAGTCCAAGGAAGATCAAAATTAATGATATTTAACTCAAATTTAATTCTTATTCAATCTTAACCTCTATATTTTTGTACAAACTTAGGGAAAGAAATATATACATTCATTACTTACCTACCCTCATTAGGTGCCACATTTTGTGTGGCCAATAGAAAAAGAGATGCAAGTCCTTCACTTGGCCATAAATACTCTTCTCCTCCTTTGTATTATACAATTGTACATTGTTGGCGTTGTTATGATGGACTGTCGGTAATGCATACACACAGATGCTAAATATTTGAACAATCTTTTTCGTTTTCATTTTAGTTCTCTTCTCGACTCTATCTTGTGTGAGCTATGCTTCGGTTCTTCTTCAATCCTGGTTAGACCAGATCTTAACATGGTTCCAGAGCCATTGAAAGCTAGCTCTATAGATTTGCTTTTTAAGCATTTTTTAGAAGCAACTTTTTTCTGCGACATCTTGGAGCAAAACTGACATCGTGAGCTCATTTGCCAAGCCATGCAAATGGCATTCTGTGTAGACCTAGAAAATTCATAGGGGTAAAAATGACCCAATAGAAAGAAAAAAGGCCTTTCAACTCATTTGGCATGTTTTCAAGACCAAATATTGCATTTTTATTAACTCGCGATAAGTCATTAGCTATAATATTTAGCTACGGAGTGGATCTAAGTCCGTAGGGAGGGTCGGGTCCAGTCTTACAAGTGATCAGACCCCTCCACAATATTTTTTTGCAATTTTTGTCTTTCTCCTATAATCTACAAGCCATTGGCTTTGAAAATGCACTTTCATTTCTCTCTCAACTTGTGAAAGGTACCTAACATGACCTCATTGTCAGAACCCTATTGAGGAAATTTTTGTCTCTTTTTACATGGTACCTTTCTAGCAAGACTCTTGTATTTTTCAACATGTTGTTCAAGCAATGAATTTTGGGCCCACTCATGCAGACAATTCCTTAGTTCAATGTATTTTTCGACACTTCAACATGATGATCGTTCTTTGTGACATTTGGTATCCCCAGCATCATTTGATTTCTATGTGTTCGAAGTAGTGGATTTTGGGCCATTCGTGCAGGGAGTCTTATGTATTGTTGAGAGTTTTTTTGCCATCTTGAGCAGTCAATGGTTAGTTTACCCTACCACTTCCACTCGTGCCATTTATTTTGAGACATTTGAGGCCCCTTTCTATGCACCTTGTTGCATTTTCTACAAGAGTTTCTTTTTTACAAATATGCACCTTTGTGTGCATTTGTGTTTTCTTTGTTTTAGCACAATAATGAGTTTGGTTTCCTCGCATGTACATGGGTATCTTCTTAGGCACTTTATTTGCCAAAACTTGTATGAGGATTGTAGCATGTCTCATCTTTTGATGGCATTCTTTGATGTACTCTTCTGTATTTTTGACAATTTCCTTGACAGTATGACCATCTCATGTTGTGAGCAACATCTGGTATCCCCAGCATCAGTCAAGATTCAAATTTACACACAGGTAACCATCTTTGTTAGTATGAGAATTTAGAACATTTTCTATGGGCCATCTTTGGTGGTATCAAAATTCAAAACATCGTCTTTGAGCCAACATTCTTTGATAGTATCAAAATGACCACAACATTTCAATGTTTCGAGTAGTGGATTTGTACCACTCATGCAAATATCTTGGGTTTTTCACCAAGTGTTCACTTTTGTTCTACCCAGCATCATTTGACTATGGATTAAGCCACTTTGCAATTTTGTGAAGCTCACCATAGTTCTGAAACATTACTTGCTTTATTACTTTGTCATCATCTCGTGAGAGACATCCATTGCTATCATCATCTTCCTCGAGGATGGGTATGCAATGCTTCCTTGGGTCCTTACTATCGATGTCTTGAGATCACTATATTTTCTTGATATTTGTACATAGGTACCTCATTAGGCCTGGATGTTAGGCTTATTTTTTTAGAATTTTAAGACTCTTACTTTTTGCCTTAGACCTCCCTAAGTTGCACTTAAAGGGGGCTGTTGGTGCAAATATTTATTGTGCACCTTTAGTTAAGTTGACTCAAGTAGTTAGCTTTTCTACTAAGGCTAGTTAGTTGTAGTTAGAGTGTGTGCACATGTCCAAAGATGCATTTAATGCTTACCTACCCACATGTGTCACCTTCATTAGATGCTACTTTTGTGTGGCCAATAGGAAAAGAGATGCAAGTCCTTGACTTTGCTATAAATACTTTTCTCGTCCTTTGTATTTTAAAATTGTACATTGTTGACATTGTTCATGATGGATTGTTAGTAATACATACAAACAAAAGTTGAATATTTGAGCAATCTTCTTGGTTCTCATTTTAGTTCTCCTCTTCTCACCTCTATCCTGCATGAGCTATGCTTCGGTTCTCCTTCTTTGATCTTGGTTAGACCAGATCTTAACCCAAGATTTTGACAAATAGAGGAATTACTAGTAATGATTTTCACATATAAAGGAGTTTGTGGAAGCTTTGTTGGAATTATGAGTAGATGCACAGAATGACCAAGGTTTTTTCATTTTTCTTCCTAATTTACACTTGATTGGTCTGTAATTTTTGTTCCTTTTGTTAATCCACACCTCAGAACTTATGATCTAGCAGAAAAATTACTGAATTTTTACAATGGCAAATAACATTTGTTCGTTTTGTTAATTCACCCCTCAAAACTTGTAATCTAGTAACAATTTTACTACATTTTTAAAATGGCAAATAATATTTATCTTCCAAGGGTTTGTCTTTTATTCAAGCAAACTCAAACCTCCACTTGAGAAAGGATGCAACAAAATCAAATGAAGTTACTCTGAGAAGAAGCCAATTTCGTCTTTTGGTGTAGTTATTTACAATAACAAGCAAGTTTTTTCCAAACTTCGTTCAATTTTTTTATTTATGATTCCATGTATTAGGTCATGACAGCAAAAATTTGTGTAATTAGGCCTAATATCATGATAAAGCCAGTCAAAATAAAGATGACAATATCTTGATATTAGGCAGAATTACACAGAATTTTCAGCTATGATATTGCACATAAAATCTTAATTAAAGAGGATCCTAAAAAGCTTGTAGAAACTGTTACAATTACATGGGCAGCGATAGGCCTTGTTCTGCACAATGCCACAGATAAAACTCTGATTTTCTGCAAAAGGTGAATACATTTTTTAAGAAACAAAACACGCAGGAGATAAGATTGTGATATCAAGCATAATTGCACAGATGTTTGCAGTCAAAATCTAGTACATGGAATCTTAAATCATGAGAATCAACCAAAGTTTGGAGAACGGAGAGGAAGCACATTTTACAGAATGGAGAGGTGGCAATGACAATGGTTAAACCAGCAAGCTAAGAAGGAGATTCACAATCAAGTGGTGGAAAATCTTGAGCTCCCTCTCCTTGCACACGCATTTAAATCTTCAATGGCAGACATTCCCATTCCTCCTAGAGTGGGTATTATAGGTAATAAAAGATAACTCCCAAACTCAGCTTTCAGCACTGCATTAATGCTTTCTTCTTTTTGCCATTAACGTTGCTTATTGTTAAATTTTACTTTTTAAGAACTTTGTGCCTCTCATTTACCTTGGGCAGTTTTTTAATTTTGTGATATAAAACACTTTTCATAGGCTTGGTTCTAGTGATAGGATGTTGATGTACTACAGCTATAAATTTTTTGGCTGCCTACCTTTGAAGGCATATATTGAAAATAATATATCCGTTGTCAGAACTTTCCAGGGTTTTGTTCCTTGACAAATGTCTTTAACAGAGCTCAACCTATGCCAGTGCCAAGCACAAGGCCCAATACAATCACAAATGACCAAAAAAATCCACAGCTACTTTAAAGGATTGTCTTGAATCTTGATATAGAATTTCATGCACTAGCTTATGACTGCAAATATCAGTGTAATTATAATTAATATAGCAATCTTATCTTCCAAGGGTTTTATTTCTTCAAAAATATAGATCAAAACTCAGCCTGTGTCAGTTCCTAATAAAAGTACCACCAAAACACTAATAAATTCTCCAAACATTGCTCATTTGTCTAGATTTAAGATTTCAAGTCCTATTTTATGACTGCAAATATCTGCATAATTACACCACATCACCTATGTAATCAAAATAAAATTTTCAAGGTTTGTTCTATTGTTTTGAAGGTTATGTTAATCCAAAAATGTAGAAAATAAGAGATTGTTCCATGGCAGTGCCAAGAGCAAGGCACAACACAACACAATTGCAATAAATTCTCCAAGCTTTTCCAACGGTTTCTTTTAAAATTTCACATACTAGGTTATGAACACAAATAACCTTTAGAATTAACCCCAGTAATGTGGTCTTACCTTTCAAGGGCTTTGTTTCTTCATGAATACATTTACCTCTTGGAGTAAATCAGAGCTGTACCTGTGGCCTTGCACTTTTATCACATATTAGGTTATGATTATTTTTTATTGTGTCTAATATCACAATCTCCTGGGAGTTTTGTTTCTTCATAAATGTAGTAAATCAGATATCCGCCAGCAGTAGTGCAGAGCATAAGGTCCACCACAACTGTAATTGCAATAGATTCTCCAAAAAAATGTCTGGACTTAATATTTCATGTAGAAGATTATGACTGCAAAAAATTGTGCAATTATGCCTACCATCATAATCCTCGCTTATGAGGGTCTGAACTTAATATTTTATATAATTGCACCTATGGTAAATGTAATCACAATAACACATTCAACCTTTGCTAAATTGTCAAGAATTAAAAATCTATGTACTAGATTTTGACTGCAAATATATGTATTATGTATGATTATTCTTAATATCATGATTTGATCTTTTGAAGGTTATAATCCTTCACAAATGTGGTAAATCAGAGCTCCACCTATGGCTATACCCAGCACAAGGCCTGCAACAATCCTAATTTCAACAAATCTCAAAACTTTGTTCAATCATCTTAAATTGAGATTTCATGTACTAGGTTACGACTGCAAATATACGTCTAATTGTACCTGATAATGCAGCTGTAATTGCAACAAATGCTCCAAACTGTTCAATTGTCTTGATTTAAAATTGTGTACTATGCTATGACTGCAAATCTGTGTAATTGAGTCTAATATCAGGATCTCATCTTCTGAGGGTTTTTTTTCTTCACAAATGTATTTAAAGCAAATCGGAACTCCACCTATGGCATTACCCAGCCAAAAGCCCACCACAACCATAATTACAGCAAATTCTTGAGATTTTGTCTACTATTTTTATTTAAGATTTGATCAACTAGGTTATGACTGGACATTTATAATTGCGCTTAAAATCATAAAATTAATCAAAATATATTATTCAAGCTTTGTTCAATTGTTGTGATTTAAGACTCTGTGTTCTAGTTTATTCCTAATATCATGATTTTATCTTTTGAAGGTCATATTTATTAGCAAATGTAGTAAACCAGAGATCTGCCTGTGACCGTATCGAGAACAAGCCCTGCCACAATCCTAATTTCAACAAATCCTACACACTGTGTTCAATTGTCTCTATTTAACATTTCATGTACAAGGTTACAATCGGCAAATAAAGGTAAGATGTTCCACCTAATAACACACCTGTAATTGCAACCAAATTCTCCAAACTTTGTTCAAATGTCACAATTTATGACTGCAGCTATCAGTGTAATTATGCCTAATATCAAGCTACTATCATTTTAAGGTTATGTTTAATCACAAATCTATTAAATCCAATCTCAGTCTATGGCAATGCCCAGCATAAGACGCACCACAACAGTAATTGCAAGAAAATCTCCAAACTTTGTACAATTATCTCGATTTAAGATTTCAGTACTAGATTATGAGTGCAAGCACCTGTTTAATGATGCCTAATATCATGATCTTTATCTACTGAGAGTTTTATTCCTTAGTAAATCAAAGCTCAGTCTATGGCAGTGCGCAGCGCGAGGCGCACCACAACCATAATTGAAACAAGTTCTCAAACCTTTACTCAATTGTCTCGATTTATAATTTCATTAATAGACTGTGAGTGCAAACACCTGCGTAATCATGCCTAATGTCATGATCTTTATAAGCCGAGAGTTTTCTCAGAGCTTCATATATGACTGTGGCCAGCAAAAGGCCCGCCCCAATCCTATTTTTTAACAAATGCTCCAACCTCTGTTCGATTGTTCTGATTTAATTTTCCATATACTAGACTATGATTACAAATATATGCATTATTATAACTAATGACATGATCCTAGGGTTTCAGGAAAAAAGTATCTACCTCTTGGAATAAAACACAGCTCCGCCGATGGCAGCGGCCAGCGCAACGCCCACCACAGCCGTGATCACAACATTGAACCCGTTCGCACCATTACCACTCACAACATTCTTGATGCCACTAAATGAAGGATTTGAGGAGGCAGCCATGACCGTCTGCATCAACTCGAGCCCTCGGAACGCCAATTTCTGTACAGTTGTAGGCTCCACCATCCCAGGTCTCGTTGGGAAATGCCTCCGCGCAATCGGGGTTTGGTTTGAGAGAACTGGGAATCGAACACGCAACTTTTTGACTTTTTTTGGAATGGAGATTTAGTTGCGTGAGAGGTTAAGGATTTGTGTCCACCGATCTTCAATGATTTAACGAGATTTTTGCAGCGGAGGTCTTTTAGCCCCACGTAATTTCCGCATCGATTTTATATTTATTTTCCACGGAACGCGTCGTTTGTTTTCTCAACTGCGAGACTTTTTTTGCTGGTATGTGACCCACCACGGTTCCATCCGTGCAGGACACGACTTTTCTTGACTCAGGTCATTTTTAATTTATACTTTATGCATATACATACATCATCTTCAAATCAAACGTGTAAATTACCATAAACATTCCCTAATTGATTTCTCAATCAAACATATAAGAGGATTGGTTAGCTTTTGAAGGGTTGGTTAGCTTTTAGATTGATGTCTCATGTACTTCAGATTTGTTTTTAAATTTATTGTTTCAATAAATTATGAGTTTTTCAATGTGACATTCTCAGAATTATATAGATGATTTTGGTAAAGGTCGTGGTTTTAGAGAGGGTTTCGATCAATTTATACAATTTTATTCGAGTCTTAAATAAACTTATAATTATTTTCACCTATTATCACTTTTTCTTTTGGGTACATGTTTAGACATCTGAGCTCTTGAAATAAACTAATCTTACAAGACTAAAATAGATAATGGTTTAGTTTGGGGTCTGGTAGGGTTAATCCAACCCTTTTGATTTGTTATATCGCTCAAAAGACATCTATCTCTTGAAATAAGCTAATCCTACAAAACTAAAATAGATAAGGACCCCTAGGGTTATTCTAACCCTTTTGATTTGTTGGACTCTTCAAAAATAATCATATAAATTGTAAGTCGATTTGAAAAAATGCATAACAAAAATAGATCAATAAAGTGATCTCAATAGAATTTAAATTTATTTATTTATATATGATTTGAATTTAAACTTAGGCGACGTTGGCACACGTGACCCGATTCCAATGGTTAGAAATGGAAAAGGTAAAAACCACAAGCAAGACCGTTGATTTAAAATGTGGCATTAGCAAATGTGTCAGGGATGTAAAGATGTTCCTAGTAGTTTGTCAGAATAAGCATGGTGTTGATATGGAGGTTGCACAAGGATGCACAAAAAAAAAAATTGAGTTTTGAAAGTACTCGTAATTTTTCAGTAGTGCCAAATTTCGACCATTCACTGATATATAGACAAATGTGCATAACATATGTAAAATAATGCAAAATAAATGCCAATGAAATATTTCTTAATGTCTACATTTTACTTTGATTAGAGGTATGTGTTTCACCACAAAGTAGGTGGTGTGAGCACGCACTTCAAAATAAAACATATAAAAATGATATAGATGTTGTTGAAATTCTAAGTGTTTTAGTATTAAAATTTTGAGTTTTAGTTCCTTCAAAACTACATTCATCTTTCCTACACAAACTTGGGTGAATATTAAAAAATTAATGTGAAATGTATTGCTGATAAGATGCCTCTTTCATCCATGGTATGTAGCAATTTTTTCATGAGTTTGTCATAATGTTGAAGGAGATAGAAAGTGATGTGGAGTAGGAACCATGTGTGTCATTCGACAACAAGCCTTTTGTAGACACCAAAATCTGGTATTAGACACTTGGTAAAGTCAATTTTGACCTTATAGCTCTTACTCACCCTCCTCTCATATTCACATGCTTTTCAGGGGTCCAACCTTCCCAATTTACTATCAATCAACTATGGAATTCCCTAGTTTGTGTCTAACTTATTAAAAATCATATTCAAACTATCTCTAGATCAACAAATCAGTATCCCTGCCTCTCAGATGAATTTGTCAGACTCAGACTGTTCCAAAATTTTGGATTCATCCAAACTTGATGGACTCAGCCCACACCAAATTATGGTCACTTTTCAAATTCAAAATCATCTTCATGGGTCAACCCATACATTTCGTATGTTGGTGGCATGAGAAATTACCCAAAGAGTACCATACAAATTTACAATTGGTCTAAGCATATTCCCTATCTAGAAAATATCTAACATTCATCAGAGAAACATCTATATACTTCTACACATTCAAAAGGACTGCCATATTCTTTTCAATTCAATAAATAATCATAAGGAGTGGGCCTTACCAAGTATGAAACACATCAAAGCTAAGTCAAAGTTGTCATTTTCCAAGTGTCAAAAGCTAGATTACAGGTTTCATTCATTGAAGGAGCACTATTGCACACATACAACTAATAGGGAGAACTACAAGCAATTTGACTTCCCTTTTTGGAGTAATGAATTTGTAGGTAGTGCTCAGCCATTCATCAAGGAGTGGTTGGGGTCATCTCAACCCACCATTCTTCCCCTTTTGTAGGTCTAAACTTTGTATTAGAAGTGGACCTTGGGTTTCAAAGAGAAGAAGATAGGTTTATGGAATTACACGCATATTTATCCCTCAATATTGCACATAGAGATGAATTATAAGAAGGCATAATGGCTTGTACTGAAACATATAAGCAAAATCAAATTAGACAAATCCATGAGGGTTGAAATGTTAGTGTTAGTCGATACCATCTCTAAGCTAATGATTCTATTAAGGTGCATCTATAAACTCAATCCCTGATCTGAGCAACTCTTGATCCAGTTACATGCCCTTTCTACCACTTGCATTTAGTCTAAGACATGCACATTATAATAAAATACTAAATATCTTACTCCCTTTGGTATTTTATATTTATAACAAGTGCAATTGTTAAATAAATTTCTACATTTTATATTTAGATTTGTGTTTGTTGTTATATATCATATAATTTGAATAAAAAATGAGGTAAAACATATTATTGAACATGTTTGTGTTTTGAGCACGTTAAAACCTTCGTCTTCCCTGAAGGTTTCATCATTTTTATAGGGTTTCAACATTTTGTATATATAATTTTAATTTTCAGCACTGCTTTCTAAAAAACATTATTCACACATTATACATGGCTATAATGGATGTATGTAGTTTCTATTTTTTAACTATAGCTATGGTTTCAATCATTACATGTTTCCCCCCCTTAATATTTAAATCATGTAACAACTATGTAATTCCATGCATCAGATCTCTGTGCACTAATAAGGCATAAACTCATAATGAATAAACTTTAGTCTTCCTCGATTCATATTATTGTAATACTCAAATTGATTTGTTTTATTTTACCACTAGGCATGCATGACTCCCTTTATTCTTCCTCCCCTATACCTCAAGGCTAGACAAGCTACCATCCTGGCCCCATTATTCATCCATGGCTTATATTGGATTTCATGGTCCATGATGTCACTACTAGAAGAGGTAGGGTGCTCCACAATGCATGATAAAATGAGGGTAGTCATTGTGTTCCTCATCATCCCCCTCCACCTTCCATGAGGCCATCCACTCAAACCAAAGGGTGTGATATCATTGATTAACTAAAAAATACCCATGCGAAGATTTGTATTCTTGACTTACTAAAAAGATCAAGTGTGTACAAGGATATCCCATGTGAGGCATTGTGTGAGACAACCCCCCCAAATGATACAAAACATGCATACATTGCCTCTATTTTGAATGCATTAAAGGATATTGAAGAAGTTATTTCCTTTGAGACTGAAGACTTAACTAACAAGCTCAAATTACAACAAAACCTTTTATTGTTCATTTAGGTAAAAAATAGAATTCAAGAAGTCAAACATGTGTTGATTGATAATGGATCGGGAATTAATATTTACAATGTAGTTTTATTATAAAAATTGGGTGTTAATATGGATACTTTACAAAAATCAACTCAAAGACTAAGAGGATTTGATATCATTCCATGTCAAGTATTTGGATCAATGTCATTGGATGTGACAGCAGGAACCAAGACATTGTTTACTTTATTTCAAGCCATACCTAATATTTTACATTATAATTTTATTTTGTGTTGACTTTGGATGTATGTTATGGAAGCAGTACCATCTACATTACATAGGTGTGTCAATTTCATGCATGATGGCTATTTGTATACACTCCCTGTAGACAACGATCCCTTCAAACATTATAAAATGACACAATCTCGTAATGAGGGTAATTAACAATCATATTTTATGCATTATTTTATAGTACCTTCATCATAACCTATCTCATTAGATAAAACTCATGCATACAAGGTTGGATAATCAAGTAAAGTAGATGATAAACAACTAGTTACGGTCGTTAATTAAGAAGCAAAGAAGCAACCACAAGGTAGTGTAGTTAAAAATGAGGCACTTACAAATCTTCCCATGGCGGTAAATTAAAAAAGTCCAAATGGCATATTCACATATTTGTATGATAGTGGTGATGATGATAATGGTATGCAAGACAATATAGACAATCATTTATGTAGCCTAAATCTAAGTCCTATTAATGTAGATCAATACTTGTCTCATAATATGTTTACACCTAGTGGTCCAAGAGAGTATTGGGATCATTCATATGTAAATAACATTGATAATTCAAAGGTTTCTACTCAAGCACAATCTACGGGGGGCAAAAGAAAGACAACAATACTAAATAATCAACATAATACGAATGAAAATATTTGTTGCAACGTTTTTTTAAACTATGACTCTCTTATGCTAAGGTTCCATCAAGGTAAACTTTTATAAAAATTAAACATAGCTCGGGCACAAGAATAATTATACATTCACAAAATTTAGTGAATAGTGATGAGCCCCATAATTGTCATGTTTTTGTCCTCATTTGCCATACTCACCCTTCTTATTTATCATGTTTATAAACTATTTTCCCACAAGCTTTTATCCTTGGATAACCATGTTTTGCAAATAACATTATGTTCTTGTATATATTTGAATAATTATACTTTTATCTTAGAATCAAGTACATAATATTCATCTTTTACTATATGATGCTTTTCTTCATAACGTGTTTAAGGTGTTTTGAAGCAATAGGTACAAAAGAACATTTCACTATCCATCCTACAACAAAGGGATTTCATCACACGAAAACATCTTACAGCCACTGCATGACTAAAGATACAGACAAACGAAATTTGATTCCTAATTCAACCGAATCATAGAAATTATAACGACTTTATTGGAGCATAGAAAAGATTCAGTTGAAGACTAAAACAACTTGGTTTATCCTGAAGCAATGTTGCAAGATCTATG
This sequence comes from Torreya grandis, assembly GCA_037957365.1. Classification (NCBI taxonomy): domain Eukaryota; kingdom Viridiplantae; phylum Streptophyta; class Pinopsida; order Cupressales; family Taxaceae; genus Torreya; species Torreya grandis. The sequence goes on along the minus strand of JARHVA010000659.1, from coordinate 2,421,432 downwards.
TGAATTACAACCTTAGTAGAAGGAACTAATTTATGTTATCCTACAGCTGAATGTTTCTTAGTTTGGAATGTATTTTGTTTTGTATAAGACAATATCCCCTGTTGTACACACACACACACACACATAGCAACAGAGTTGAGAGGTAGTAGAGATCAATTAAAAAAAATATAGCAAAAGCATGTTTTGTAAGACCATTGTTATTGTAATTTCCCTTTAGCAATTATTTGTTGTATTTGATTAATACGAGCAATTATTTCTAAGTCCATTTCATTGTTGTAAGAGGAAGGATTGAATTTGGAGTCGGAAGGAGGATGGGCCCCCTTTGGAAGTCTTGCAGCAACAATCCAACCCGTTAATTAGCTAAGCATGTTATTTATTTCATTTATGTGTCATGTGTTTTATTTTTGAATTATGTGATTTTTAGCCTTGCATACAATTGTTTTAAGGAATCTTTCGAATATAAAATAGTGTAATTATTTAATTCACAATTTTGTATGAGTGTTTAATTTTAGTATTTCATCTCTTACATGATTTCTAGCATCTTGGATTACAATCATTAGAATATCAAATTAGAAGATTAAGTGTGCACGTATAGTGACAACATCCTCTCAAGTTTACATCCTCGAGTTGACATTTAAATGAAGTAGAAGATACAGGGCTTTGATAACTATCCGTGTTCATTTAGATCAAGAGAAGTATACTAGATTGTGAATCTACTGATAGTCATTTTTGGCACCATTGCTGGGGAAGGGTGTCACACGCTATAAATCTCCAATCTTGATAGCGGTTGTTTTTGCATGTTTATCATTTTTCTAATTTCCAGAGCTTGTTGTTTTCTAGATTAAAGATTTTTTATTTTTATAAATTTTTCTTTTATAAATTAGAATAGTGGAAATTTTCAAAAACCCACATATTACTAACCTTGTGCAAGCAAGGTGGGCAAAAACTTTTGAGAGAGAGAGAGAGAGAGAGAGAGAGAGAGAGAGAGAGAGAGAGAGAGAGAGAGAGAGAGAGAGAGAGAGATTGGTTGACATACATGCAAAGAGAAGGGGATCATATAGAAATATTTTTTCCTGAATCATCAATCATTGCTACAAGAACAAAAATTCATCTTGCAACACCCAAAGAACATGAAGAAACCCTTGAAGATCACTCACAATTGTCAATAGAAGAGGTAGAAAAGGAGGATTTTTTGGTTGGGTTGGTAGCACAAGCTAGAGATTTTGAAGAGGTTCATACCCCTAAAAGAGACCCACGTGTACCACCCTTTAGGATCCCCACCCTATCACCTCATACTCAGGAATATGAAGTTCACTTCCCTCTGTCACCTAAATTTCTTGCTAAGGAGGCATTCAAGGCTATTCTTGCTCTTAGAAGAAATACCTAGCCAATAAAATCTTCCAATTTAGAAAGACTCTTTATTGAGACACAAGTTGAATCTTCTGAAACCTCTACACCATCCCCATTGTGTAATAAGCCATATATCCCTAAGAAACAAGATATAATCTCCATCTTACACATGCCATGAATAGAAGAATTGATAGAAATTTTGAGAAGTGGGTGGCAAGAACTTCCAATCTACCAACACAAAGAGTATTCATGGAGGATCTCCAGGAAGAAAACACTACCAATGAATCCACTACCTTTGAATTTCCTATCCTTAGTCTTGAAGGAAATGCACCTATAAAGAATATTCCTCACTCCACCCTTCTTACTTTTAGGGGAAAATCATTTGAGAATCCAGACACATTTATTTGAGTTTGACATCTTATGTCGCAGCTATGATTATAATCAATATGCTCAGAAACACAAGTTATTTCCAACAACACTCAAAGATGCAACACTTAGATGGTTCATGGGACTTAGAAAGGATGCCATTTCTACTTGGGAATAAATGAAGGAGAAGTTTTTGCTAAAATACCAAGACTATTGTAGAGACAAAAACTATAAGAGAGATGACATATTCAAAATGACACAAGATGATGATGAGTCATTGGAAAAATATATGAAAAGATTTTTGTTCAACCTACAAAAGTCCAAATAGACTAAAATGGAGAAAGAATCTGTCAAGTTGATATTCCTAAAAGGAATTAAAGATGATTTTTTGGAGGCACTAGACTTAATGTCGGGTGGTGATATTTCTACACTGTGCTTTAATGAACTAACGGTTCTATGTACAAACTATTCCAGATCAACCATGAATAAAAGCAGGGATAGAACCCTTCCTACAACATCTATAGTAGGACTATCTAGAGGTGAAGTTAGCAACCTGCTATAAGACATGAAGCATAACATTATTATCCACCTAGCCATTCAACTTAATATATTGCATACACAAAGGAAACAAGAAGAAATTGCAAAAGCCTTAGCCACCTATTGCCCTGAATGCAAAAAAAAAAAAAGGTAGAATGCACATGTCATTCTATGAAAGCTCGGGTAACCAGCATAACTGAGGAGAATCCTAAAATAGTAGAGATACATGCCACAGGAGGAGATGAGAATCAAGTATTTTACGTGGCTCAATGAAAACCATGGGTGAAAAGGTCAGGTATGCCATCAAACTCTATGTTTTCAAATTCTCAATTCTTAAATAATCTTCAATATGGTTCTTGGACAAATATGTCTAACCAAAATTGGCCTCAAATAAATTGGTAGCTATGCCAGAATCATTTATAGATGCAATAGAATGGACAACAACCTCAACCTGGGCAATTCCAAAACCAACAATGGATCTTTTCCTCTAATCCATGGCAACAATTATGGAGAGGTAATCAAGGCTTTCCTTGACAAAACCAGCAACCACAATAGCAAGCCTTAATTCCAAACACCCAACAACCTACTAGAACTACTCAATTATCTGCCTAGCCCGTTCCCAACCCTGCCAATAAGTTGGTTTAACCAACACAATCCACCAAAATAATGCAATATCTAACAAACACTTTGGATATCAATCAAGTCCATATTTTCTCTGGATGCGTTCTTCCATAACCCACCTCACCCATAGTCATAGAACATTTTGAAGAACCTGATCCAATCCATATTAATCCACAACCATCCATGGCTGCTCTTAATCCAAGTCCACCAACTAACCAAAAAGAACCTAGTAATCCTCCTTTTCTAGAGCAATCGAGCATCTCATGTCCCAAAGTAGAACCCAAATTCGATATCTTAGGACAACTCAAGAATGTGTATGTAAAAATTCCACTCTTTTAAGCAATAAAATATGTTCTATCTATAATAAGGTTTTTAGAGAGTTATGTTTGAAAAAAACAAGAAGAAAGAAGAAGGATCCTAAAATAGTTCAAGTTTTTAGCCAAATAGCAGATATTATGTTGGGAAACATAGTTCCCCCAAAATATTCTAATCCTGGAAGTCCTGTAGTCAATTTCAGCATCCATGACCAAACCATCTCTAATACTTTAATTAAATTAGGTACAACCATCAACGTGATGACCATGGAGACCATGCAACAACTAATACTTACAACTCTTTGTCCAATACCCACCACCCTCAAGATGGCCGACAGGTCAACTTTTAAGCCTGAAGGGATATTGAAGACTCGGTTATCACTATGGATTCTTAGCAATATTTGACAAATTTTATTGTCCTATAGTCAAAAAGTAATTTGAAAGGTTATCCTCTCATCCTTGGCTGCCCATGATTGGCCACCGTTGATGCTTTTATTGGATGCGGATCGAGGAAAATATTAATTTCCAATGAAAATGACACCAAGAAATTGGTTCTTTATATGCCAGCCAAGCCTTCCTATAATGATGGCCCAACTCCTTATATTTATGACTTTGAGGAAGCTGTCTCCTTACAAACTCTATGCACAATTGATCAAATTCTAGCTTTGCAAGTACAAGAAGAAGACACTGTCCTTTCTAGTATCCTACAAAACACTTACCAGTAGGATCTTGTAGCCACAAACATGTTGGAATGCAGACCATGCCCAATTTAGAATACTTTTCTTGAAAATGACCTTGTTGAACTCGTAAGAGGCATCTGGACATTCCACTAGCTAATTCCCCATCAATGTAGCTATGTTCCTTTAATTGCAAATATGGAAACTATGCCCTCTTTAACAAAGCAAGTGGACATTCTACCAAATAAACCTCTCAAAGTCAGCACTTCTTTAACACCCTAGTAAGAAATTTAGTTACTTATAATGCTGAGAAAGCACACAATAACATTTTATTGGGACTACCATGACATAAGAGGAATACCCCCAGATTTATGCATGTATCACATTGACATTAAATAAGAATGCAAACCTATTTACCAACCCCAAAGATGAATGAATCCTGCAGTTAAACACATTATCAAAACTGAGTTGTAAAAACTCTTGGATGCAGGATCTGTTTACCCCATTTTAAATAGTCAGTGGGTCTCTTCCTTAGTTATTATACCTGAGAAAGGGGGAAAGTGATGTATTTGTGTCGATTACAGAGAGTTGAATGTTGTTACCAGGAAGGATCACTTTCCTCTTCCATTTATTAATCAAGTTCTTGATACATTAGCAGGGAAAAAGTGTTTTTACTTCCTAGACGGTTATAGTGGTTATAATCATATAAGAATAGCTCCACAAGAGCAAGACAAAACCACTTTTACTTGCCCTTATGGAACCTATGCCTATGATGTCTTATCGTTTGGTCTTTACAATGCCCAAACTACTTTTTCAAGGCTTGCTTTGAGTATATTTTTTGATCTCTCCCATGACTGTGTTGAAATCTACATGGATGATTTCATTGTCTATGGGTAGATATTTGAAGAAACTCTTACCAACCTGGAGAAAGATCTTCAATGCTATCAAGACCACCAATTGTCTTTAAGCAATGAAAAGTTTTATATGCTCATGACTAAAGGGATTATGTTAGGGCATCACATCTCCCCTAATCTAGCAAAGACAAGTATCATTAAGGATCTACCCATGCCAAATAAGTAGAAAGATGTTAGAAGCTTTCTAGGATGTGCTAGTTATTATAGACGATTCATCAAGGACTTTAGTAAAATTGCCACCCCATTATTTGGATTGCTTATTAAGGATGTTGAATTTACCTTGACTAATGATTGTCAAAGTGCCTTTCAACAACTCAAGGATCTTCTCATAAAACTCTTATTCTGAGAGGGCCTGATTAGAAGAAGCCTGTTCACATCCACATAGATGCATTTGACACCACTTTAGGAGTTGTCCTTGGCCAAAAAGATGAATCTTTGAGTTATGCAATCTATTTTATCAACAATAATTCTCAAGGGGTTAAAATCAACTACACTATAACAAAGAAGAAATTTCTTGAAGTCATCTATGCCATCAATAAATTTTGACACTGCATTATAGGTTACCAAGTATTCATCCACACAGTTCATGCATCAATGGGGTATTTGATGAACAAACCTGTTATAATAGGCAAGACAATCAGATGGTTGCTTTTGTTGTAAGAATTTGATATTACCATTGTGGATAGACAAGGTAAAGATAATGTAGTAGCATATTTTCTATCTCGACTGCAAAATGATGAGCAAAGTCCTATTGTTGATGATTCCTTTCCTGATGAGCATTTGTTTATAGTAACTATTCAATCTCCTTGGTTCGTAGACATTGTTAACTATCTTGTTGTAGTATCACTACCACAACATTTTTCACTTAGAGAAAGACAACATCTGATTCAAAAGAATAGACATTATTTTTGGATTATAGGATATATCTTTGTTATTGAACCAAATTCAGTTATGCGAAGATGTATCCAAGAAGATGAAGCCTATGACATTCTTAGAGCCTATCATGATGAAGCTATGGGGGTCATTTTGCTGCCAAATAGAGTGTTATAAAAATACTTACTATCAGATATTATTGGCCTTCCTTGCATAAGGATGCCATGATGTATACTCACAGATGTGATCAATGTCAGCATATGGGGAAACCCACTCACTATGATGAAATGTCATTGCAATTACAACTGGTTCTAGAACCTTTTGACAAATGGGGACTTGATTTCATAGGTCCCATAGATCTTAAATCCAACAAGGAATATATATCAGTGTGCACTGATTATGTCACAAAATGGGTTGAGGTCATGGCCTTAACCCATTCCTGAGATGAGAAAGTAGTTGAGTTCTTATATGAAGAAACCTTCACTCACTATGGAGTGCCAAGAGAACTAGTCATAGATCAAGGACCATAGTTTACATCAGATCTCACAGTTGCTTTGGTAAAAGAATATGAAATCAAACACAAAAATTCCACCCCTTACCATCCTCAGTCGAATGGTCGGGTGGAAGTTACAAACAAAGAATTATCAAATATACTCACTAAGGCTGCCAACTTGCATAGAAGAGATTGGTCAACTCATCTTTTAGAAGTAGTTTGGGCTTACAGAATCACTTGGAAAACCACAACTTGTTTCACTCCATATGAACTAGCTTATGGTAAAAAACATGTCATGCCCATCAAATTTGAGCATAAAACATTAAAGACAACACTTGGTTTGGGCTTGGACCTTTTCCTAGCTCAACAAGACAGGATCATGCAGTTGAATGCACTTGATGAACTTAGAAAGGAAGCACTTCATCGCACTGAAGTAGTGTAAAGACAAGTAGGTTGACATGACAGGTGTTGACCAATTTTTGGTCTTGCAGGCCAAAATTAGGCACCCCCTCCCTTTTATTTGCAAAGAGTCTTTCACATCCATGATTTGGCTAAGTCATCCCTCAACTGCCTTGTGCAAAATACCCCCTGTCAGACCTGTTCCATGAAAAAGCCAAGTGTTTTGTCATTTTGCTTAGCCAAGTGCATTTTGGGTTTATCAAGTGTAGTTACTTCACCTAAAACAATGCATTTTGAGTTTTACAAATAACTTAACTTATGAAATTTTCATTAGCTAATTTGCTTGCAAAACCCAATTTGGTCTTCACATACCAAATCAGGTTTTCCAAATGACTTTACTTATGAAATTTTCATAAGTCGAGTTGCTTAATAAACCTGATTTGGTCTTTGTAGTGTTATTCAGAATTTGTAAGTGTCTTTACTTATAAAAGTTTATAATGAATGTCACTTGCAAAACCTGATTTGGTCTTGACAAACCAAATCGGGTTTTCCAAGTGTCTTTACTTATTTACCTTATTAGTTGAAGTCGATGTGAAACTCAAATTAAAAGCTCTTGGGAAGTCCAAAATGATCTATTAAGAAGGAATCAGGTTTTCAAAGTGATTTTACTTGAAAGCTTCATGAGTCGTTTACATTGAAGAACCTAGTTTGGTCTAGCATGCTCACCAAGGCAACTTTGGACTCAAAGTGTCCTTACAGAGGGATCCATGATCGGTGGCAGGACCAAATCAAAAGTTTTGAAGGGGCATTTAGAGGCACAAAGTGCCCTTCCAGAGGGTACCTTGAGAAAGATGAAGACCATTTTAGAAATCTTGAAGGGCACTTTTGGATGAAAGAAACCCTTGCAGAGCGTACCTGGGTAGGAAAAGAGACCATTGCAATTTCCTCAAAGGGTAATTCAGGAAGCCAAGTGCCCTTGTGGAGGGTACCAGGAGAAAGTGAAGAATGAATACAAAAGGCCCAAAGGGCACATGCCCTTCAAGAAACGAAGCAATCAAAAGAAAGAATTCCTTTAGATAAAATGTCTGAAAGAATTCTTTCAGACATTTTGTCTGACAAAAATCACAACAAAAAGCTAAAAAATAAAGGAGTAGAGATCGTTGAGAACCTAAAGGCTCGATAAGTCAAAGACAAGCCAAGGCAAAGGAGAAGGCAAGGAAGAGACAAAACATGGGCAAAGTAAAGAGCAAAAAAGATAAAGCACTAAACATTTCCAGCAATCGACGAGGTCAGAAGGTAGAATCGATGACCACTCAGACCAATACAAGTGGCATAGACAACTCAATAAGGAGAATTAATAAATTTGGTGAAATATATCTACTAAAACCCAATAAAATAGATTGGTTTTTGAACAATAGAAGAGAGCATCCCGTGTTTTCATGCTTCACCATTAACGCATAGCCATTTGCACCTAGTATTGAAGAGAGTATGGTCCAACCACAACAACTCAGGGATGGCGTTGTCAGTTTCTAGAAGGAATATCCCATGTTTTTACAGGCCCAAGACAACAAGGGCAACGACTTGGACATCTACAACATGTCTCTCCCATACGCAGTTTGAAGAATATAATAATAACATATTCATTTGTCACGACCAAGTGTTTAACTCCAGCATGGGTCTCCATTCCTAAAGATTTATCAGCATCTTGTTTCCAGCTCTCTATATATTTGTAACTTCATATTTGAGAAGCTATCTTTCAGCGTGTATGGCGAAGCCCTGCAAGAATTTACCTTGAATCAAGACAATATTTTTACCTCAATTTGAGTTTGCACTTTTGCATATGTATATGGTATTGTCTTGTGTTAAGTCATTTTTTTTCATACCTTCACAGAATGATTCCAGCATGTCTAGTGTATTGTGAGTTTTTTTTTTACAGGTCAGTAAGAAGTGTCCACAACAGAGTATAGGCACATGCGAACAAGCTACCATGGTGTGTCTTATAACACCTCTGGTAGTTCTTCCTCCCTGTATCTCCATAGGACCCCTTGTTGAAACACTGATGCAAAAGAGTTTCTCATGTCAAATGAAGTGTATATCAGCTTGTTCCTGGTGTCAAGTGTATGTCAAAGTTGAGTAGACCAACCATTTTGGTGCATCACTGCTTTAGTTTAGGATCTATTTTACCATATTTCTCTCCCTTTTCATCCCCCCCATTATTAGCAGTAAAAAATCTAGGGCCTCGAGGTGCATTAAGGGGAGCTAGCTCATAATCTAGAGATTCATCCCTCACGTTTGCCACCCACACTTGAAAAAACCCTGTATGTGTAACCCTGCATCAAGCAAACACACAACATACAGTAACAAGATGATGTTGCAATCATCACCCATCTGGTAAAGAAACCATAATGGTTACAATGACATTAACTAAAGCCATGCTTTGTCATCCACCTGTCAAACTTGTACCGCTGTCCTAGAGCTTCCTCAAGACCATATAACCTGGCCTTCCGTCTCATGTATCCATTCACTCTATTCTTTAACTAAGGAATCCATTCGTCTTTCAGTGATTTCATACCGACTGGCAACCCTACCAAATCTCCTATTTGGTTCTGCATCCTAGGAATCAAATTCCTCATTCATGCCATGCTCCCACTATTTCCTGGATCCTTCCTGCTCTACAGTGAGCAACGAGTATAAAGAAGAGGAATAACGAATTTGAGGCTTACTTACCCTTTCAGTCATCCATATGGGTGTTTGAGACTCCTTGATATCTTGTTGTCTGCCCAAAATCCGTTCCAGTGACCGACCTCGATCACCACACAGTCTGCATCCAACCGACGTCAGTTCCATGTGACTGTCCTGACTATTGACGCCAATTTCTTGATCGACGTCGATGTCTACCTGTCACTGATGTCAGTTCCCTGACCGACGTCGGTCTTACCCTACCCGACACCATCGGCTCTGGTCTGCACATGACCGACATCGGCACCTATCTGTTCGATGCCAATTCCTCCTGACCAATGTCGGTACCTGTGTTCTCTTGTGAGTGATAAATTTTTACTCGCGAGCTCTCTTTGGATCAAAACCCTGTCCAAACTGCCCTGCTCAGAGTTACTCAGCCTTCTCCACTAATCTTTGTCCGTCATCTCCTCCATGAACACCAAGGCTTTCCAGTTCTTAAGTTTGTCAAAGACATCTAACTTCCTCTTAAGAACATGCATCTCCTTCTTGCTCATGTGACCAAGCCTACAAAGCCACGTCTTTGCAACAATAGAAGAATCAGTAATATAAGTAGATAGATAAAAGATACCTACTTTCTTACCACCTGATAATTCAAGTGCATCCACTGTGAGAGTTTCTGTGCATCTCTCATCACCCAACTTTCTTGAAGAAATTAGCCACATCTTCAAGACTGGGACCTGCATGACCTCCTTCAACACCCATGTGTTGGCCGTCTGCAATTTCAACAACACTTCTCCTTTGCCAAAACTTTGACAAGGCACACCAGCCCCTAAATAAATCTTTCCAAAGTCTCCATGGACCTTAACATGGAAAATACTCTATTTGGGGCTGCATGGAAAGAGGCAACAGAATTATAAACCAAGATTCTACTTTATCCAAAGAACATACCAGAGCATCCTGTGCAACAACACCTACAACATCTGTTTCTTCAGTTCCTTCATGCTGATCTTCTACCAACCAACAATATTTCTTTACCTGCACTTTCTTTCCATAACACTGTAATTGACCATTTGTGCCTTTGAATTCCTCCATTCTTAGCTTACTTTCTTCTGCCATTGCTATACTCCCACTCAATCAGAAACCCCTGAGAGTGACCTGTAATCAAACACAAACCTGCTCCCTGCAACTTTAGCTCTGATACCACTTGTCAGGAATCTAGAACATAAATGCTCTGATACCACTTTGTTAGGACCCGAAAGCACAATTGATTACCATGTACAAGCAACTAAATGCGAAATTTAACCAGAAGTAACAAGTAACTAGAATTCATAAATAACATAGAATATGAGAGACAATACCCAATTGTATTAATACTCTTCTAAAAAGAAATTACAATGAAGAGATGCCACACTCTTCCACACCTTACAAACTTCCCACACCAAGTGTACAGTAATTCACCTTCAAGAGTTCACTCTCTCAATTACGGTCCCAACACACAACTCAAACACAGAGTTGGTGTTCACCTCTAACCAGTCAGTATCACTACTGCCAATACCACCAGTCAATATCACTACTACCAGTACACAAGTACTCCACGTACTCCATGACGGAGTACACACCGTACTCCAAGTAGATCTCCCCTGATATTGCTACCTATTGTGTTGCTGATCTCCCTGATCTTGCTGCCACCTGCAGCTCAACTTAGTTTTGCAACACCTACAAACTTAGACCATGCACACACACACACACCTGCAAATCAATGATCTTACTTACCATGTAGATCTCTCTACACCCTGAAGAACCCTTGTCTTTACCTCACCAAGTCCTTATGATTCTCCAAACTAGTACCCCGATAGATCTTTACCTGATCTTGCACACCTGCAGACCAACCTGATCATACACACTCGGCACCCCTGTGGAACTAAGAGCTACCCTTGCTCTCTTCACACTGAAGGAACTAACCAAGCTCTCTCAACTAGTACACTTTACAATACAGCCCATGAGTCTATTATATAGATCCCATGCAAACAATAATTAGACATCCAATTACAATAATTAGATCTGCAACTCAAGACTAAAATTAGCCTTTAACATGCAAATAATCAGTTCGTTAACAAACTGTTCATGAACTAGCAGTTCTGAAATCGCATAAGCGATCGACGTTGATCCCTGTCTGGTTGGAGATAACCGACATCAGCCGATCCTGACCGATGTCGGTTGCTCTGCTCACTGGATATGACAGACGTCGGTTGATCAAACTGACGTCGGTTACTCTACAACTCAACAACCTCCTCCATGTTTGCATCAGTGAAGCTTTTAGCTCCACAACCTAACAAGATGTCTCAATTGTGTCATGTGGATGAAGAGAGTCGAGCATCCCTTCATAGGGTACAATCCACCACGTTAACAATAGGAACATCAAGACTAAGAATTTTTAACTTGGTGATTGGGCACTCCTCTTTGACTCTAAATACAATGATCATAGAGGAAAGCTTTAGTCCATATGGCTTGAGCCTTAAGAGATCGAAAAAGTCTTTGACAATAAAGTTGTAAAGCTCGTGACCATTGACTCTATTCGATTTTGTCTGCTTGTTAATGGCCACAGACTCAAGTTGTACAAAAAACCATTTTCTAAGAAAAGTCTCACTCGCCAACTTCTTGAAGAATAATATTTGTCTCTTCTTCATGACTCAGATCAACCTATTCCTACAGTCGAAGGGTATTTTTGTTAACCATTCTCTAATATTTCGAACAATATTTGTCTCTTCTTCATGAAGCAGATCAACCTATTCCTATAGTCGAAGGGTATTTCTATTAACCATTTTCTAATATTTCCCAAGAATAATAAAGCTTCCTATAGCCAATAACAAGCCATTCATAATGGCCTGGTTTAGGCTGAATAAAATCCTAACTCTTGGGCTTCCATAATTCTAATTGAGTTAGGACAAAAAAATTTAGAAGAAAATAGAAATTTTATCAATGAAAAACTTCATGCGTTGCTGACGACTGTTGCATCAAAAAACCAAGTCACTGGCTAATCAACATTCATTAAATAAATAAATAAAGCAATAAAACTTTATGTTTTTGCTTGCAGATTCATTCCATGAGAATAGGAAAACACTTTCATTTTGTTATAGGATGAAATTATTGCTGCTATAGGATAATTATTGTTGATGCTTCACACTTTTTGTTGCCACAATAAACATTTCTCACTGCCGAATGAATTTTTATCACTCCATCATACATTGAATTTTTTGAAAAGCATTTTTGCTTCCAATCAAAGGCCAACACATACCATGAATAAGAGAATTATGCTAGGAGAAGTTTGATGTCGAGGCAGAGAAGCAAAAATTCATTAGAGGAAATGAAAGCTTGGAGACTTCAAAATAGGGAATTGCATGTTTATCATTACTAGGTAGATGGACAAGAGTCGTATTCATCTTCAGATATTTCACCTGTGAAAGAATATACTCCATCCTGCATGGTGTTCATTTCAAATTCATGAACCATTTATGACATTGTATTGAGATAAACATTTTTACTTTATTATTGAACATGATCACAATAATGACTGAGGCATTTCAAAAAGGTAGTCCCAAAGTTCTCTCTCATCATTGTTTAATTCAGTTAATTGTTCAAGACTGCCTACATATGATTAGGCCCAATATAGTTGGAAAGATTTTCCTTAAATACCTAGAAATACAGAAAGTGATAGCAAGGAAGATGAAGAAGAAGATATAAAGTTAGAAGAGTAAATGGAAGTATAAAAATAGATGGGGACAGAAGACCTTCCTGCAGCTACACAAGAACCTATAAAAGAGGACCTTCCTATAGCTACACAAGAACCTGTAGAAGAGGACCCTCATATAGCCACACAATAACCTATAGAAGAGGATGCTCCTAAAGTCACACAACAACCTAAAACAAAGATAAACCTCATAGAGGAGGATTCAATAAACAAAGAACCCAAAAGAAGGAAGATGAAACTCATCCTCCAACCTGACTCTGAGGAATCTGAAGAAGAGCTTTCACCTTCCCTTAAAATGACCAAGGTCACATCTAATCCTTAAAATTCCCATAGACTAAGAGGAAATATGAGAGGAAAACCAAGAACTAAACCTTCTTCTATTATAGAAATCATTAAGGCGTCTGAAGAAGAACAAACTACCAACAGTCATAACACACTTGAGGCATATAGTTTTGATAAAATAGAGATTGATAAGGAAGAGTGTTCTCAATAAAGCAATAATATAATAGAGAAAACATGACATAACCCTAAAAATTTACAATAATAAGCAATGCAGAGACATACATAGCCATAACAAATGCAACAAATCTCTATACAAGCATAATTTCTTACTTTGGAGCAAGCCTTGCAAGAAATATAATGACTAAGAAAGAAGCTACAAGACAAGTCAGGAGGTGGACTAGATACACTTACTATAGTAGCTTCTTAGCTACAACCTTCAGCAGAGAGCCATCTTACAACTATTATTTCACAGCTCCTTGTAGCATAAAAGCTGCAGGCAAAGCCCACAACTACCCAAGCAGTCAAGGATAATTCCTCATCTACTATGTCTTCTAAATGAATGAGATGGATAGACAACCAGTGTGAAAATTTTAAAGCATTAACAAAGGAAAATTATAAATTAAAGGAAGAGGTCATGATTAAAAAAGAAAGGATCTCCAAACTACAGTAGAAAGTTGATGATCTAGCTAATCTTACTCAAGCGATCCTTGACTGCAAGCCTCCTGCACGAGTATATTCAATTTATCTTGAAGAACAATGATACAATTTTAAGTTCATGAGAATTTATTATGATATGTCGTGTGAAATAATCAATCCTCTCTCTTTCTTTCAATTATATAAAGAAAGCTCACAAGAGGAACAACCCCAACTGTGTGAGTTTTATCTTTATAACTATGTTGTGCCACATGACAAGGAATGAAATCCTAACATGTATGTAGAAGATGTCCTTTTAAAGGGATTTTCAACATATATTTTGAAAGAGCATAGGAGAGGATGAGAGATGATTGAATATAAGAAAAATGAAAGAGAAAATCAATATGTTATCAGAGGAGACTCGACAACACGTGAAACTGTGTTGGCAAAATGGGATAACATTATGTCATGGAAGGAAGTAAGGGCTTGGTTTGCCAAAAATAGTGATGAAGTTTAGGATTTCTACTTAGCATTGAAAACTTCTGTTGGACCTCCAGCAAGAGAATCCTGCATAGAAAGACAGAACGAGCTCACTCTTAAGCTAAAGAGGAAAGATCCACACTCTCTTTTCAATTTAAAAGCAACATTTGATAGAGTAACAAGACATATTCTACTTGTAGGAGACTCAAGAACATAATTATTGAGCATAAGATTTTAGCCTCCTCTGTTTTGGTACGACATTCCAGATTGGCAGCATAAAACTCTATTATATGTAGCTAAGGAAGTAAAAAACTGGCAGTTGTTTGAACAAAGATGTGGATTTTATGCCCATCTATCTAATGGTGTCAATGAGCATACAAATTTTAGAGTTTTTTGTGAAGTTGAAATGAGCAAGCTTGTTGCTCAAGGACGAGCAAAGTTTTAAGTCGGGGGCTGTGATGAGCCCCAAAATTGTCATGTTTTTATCCTCTTTTGCCATACTCATCCTCTTTGTTTATCATGTTTATGAACTATTTTCCCATAAGCTTTTATCCTTGGATAACCATGTTTTGCAAATAGCATTATGTTCTCATATATCTTTGAATAGTTATACTCTTGTCTTGGAATCAAGTATATAATATTTATCTTTTACTATACGATAATTTTCTTCATAATGTGTTTAAGGTGTTTTGAAGCAATAGGTACAAAAGAACATTTCACGGTTCATCCTACAACAAAGGGATTTCATTACGGAAAAACATCCTACAACCACTACAAGACTAAAGCTACAAATAAACAAAATGTGATTCCTAATTCAACCCAATCACATTAATTATAACAACTTACAAACCAAGTTTTTTTAGTCTTCAAGACTAAAGCTGCAAATAAAGAAAATGTGATTCCTAATTCAACCGAATCCCATAAATTATAAAAACTTTCATGGAGCATAGTAAAGATTCGATTGAAGACTAAAAAAACTTAGTTTGTCCTGAAGTAGTGTTGCAAGATCCATATGAATCACAACCTTAGTATAAGGAACTAATTTTTGTTATCCTATAGCCGAATGTTTCTTAGTTTGGAATGTATTTTATTTTGTATAAGATAATCTTCCTTTTTGTATATATATATATATATATATATATATATATATATATATATATATATATATATATATATGTATATATATATATTGTATAAGACAATCTTCCTTTTTGTATATATCAATTAGAAAAGCATAACAAAAACACATTTTGTAAGACAACTGTTATTGTAATTTCCCTACAACAATTCTTTGTTGTATTTAATTAATATGAGCTATTATTTCTAAGTCCATTTCATTTATATAAGATGAAGGATTGAAACTATAGTTGGAAGGAGGAAGGGCCCTATTTGAAAGTCTTGAAACAACAATCCAACTCGTTAATTAGCTAAGCATGTTATTTAGTTCATTTATGTGTTGTGTGCCTTATTTATGAATTTTGATTTGTAGCCTTGCATATAATTGTTTTAAGGAAGCCTTTGAATATAAAATAGTGTAATTATTTAATTCATGGTTTTGTATGAGTGTTCAATTTTAGTATTTCATCTCTTACATGATTTTTAGCATCTTAGATTACAATCAACATAATATTAAATTAGAAGATTAAGTGTGCATATATAGTGACATCATCCTATCAAGTTTACATCCTCGAGTTGACATTTAAATGAAGTAGAAGATACTGATTTTTGGTAACTCTCCTTGTTTATTTAGATCAAGAGATATTAGATTGTGAATCTACTGCTAGTCAAATAATGTGGAGTTTTCATAGATAAAACTTTCCACAACATTACAAGCAATGATTATTTAAAATAAACCAATCATCATCTTACAAATGTTATTGTAGACACATAAATTAACATTTAAGCTAAAATAGTGCATTTGTGATTGCCCTGTTTACACACTTAGCTCATGACCTATTCCAGGGCCTTTTAATCACTTTCCACGTGGATGATTAGTTCTTCCAAGTAAACCAATCACCCAAGAATTTCTCTATTCCTCATTGAAAATAATTTAGACTCGCACACAAACTGTCTATAGTACCCATATTAGTTGTTTGTGTTCTCTGGACAACAACCCCCTAATTAGACATTAGGGCCCCGCTCAGTTGTTCGGATCCACTACTATTGTCCTCCCACTAAATAATGATCAATTTTCAAATATAAAATTCATGAAAGGGTCAACTTGCAAGTTTAACAAGCCCAATACAAAAGATTTCAAAAAATACCACTATAAAGCCACATTTCAAACCATTTTGCACACAAGAGGCTTTTACACTAGAAATCACCATAATTATAATTGCACATTGAGAGAAAATTCATATTTCTCCCAATTATTTTTAAATACAACTATAATATCCTTGATCTAAAGTCTGAATACACTTCCAAGGTCACAAGTCATAGTTGAAGCACTTAATCACACTAAGATTGCACTAACATATAACATTATACACTAGTATTTCACACACACCATTATACTATGGGAGAATCACGTGAAGTTTGATCCCTCTTGGGAGTATTGGTATGTAGACATTGCTCAATACAAGAGGTGTTGAGGCTAAGTACAACTTTAATTGATAATCCCTTTTTTTATGTGATTGCATTCATCTTCTTATGTCATTGATATAGGGTTTCAAGTGGAGAAAGAGACACGTAGTGGTTTTTATATCAGATCACAAGCTCACGCATAATCCAGAAAACAAACAAGTGAAAGTGAACCCAAGCCATAAATTTTAGATCTTTACTACCTATCGAATATCGACGCTCCCTGAAGACAACAATGCCTTGTTCTATTATCCAATTATAATGCTATTGTCTAGAAGCCTGCCAATTGATGTTCCATATGCACACTTAATTGATACAACCTCCTTATCAGTCTTAGACCCATAAATAATTCACATCTCAATTTTCCAGCTAAGTTTATATTATTTTTTACTATTCATATTTAATATATTTATAAATTTAATAAGTTTCAAATCAATTTATGTCATTTATTACATGTCTATATTGTTGACATAAAATCTAAATTAGTTAGGTACATATAGCTTAAGTTGATAGAAGTTAAATTTAGTTAGACTAAGTGACATAAGGATTAATATCAGTTAGAATCTTTCTCATTCACTGAAAAAGTAGTACCTATATTCACAGTAAATCATACAATACATAGTACATTGTAATTACAATGTTTATATATCTCTTTACATTATATCACCTCAAACAATCACATAGGTTATTTTGCTCTATAATCTCCTACAATTACTCTTTGTATCTTATCTCTTTTACGTTATCTTTATTCTATTACAATGATGCAGTATAAATACCAACTCAATACAACACAATACAATGGTCATGTCTGTGTGAGACATGCCCTTTCTCTAATCCAACCATCCTTTTTTCTGTGAGGCATTATTTCTTACCACAACATTCAATTGGTGAAATCTTATGTTTTGTCGATCTACAGAGGTTTGTGTTGTTATGGTAATGGAATCAATTTTGTGATGTCTACGATTTTATCCATTTGTTGTGATGGGAGTTCAAACTTTCAGGTAACATAACTTTTGATCCATAACTCTATTTAAGTTCTCATTTACATCAAAACAACCATCTCAGAGAGTATAATTCAACCATAAACAACCCTATCCATTTAGGGGTGTTTTCAAAACTTTTTGGATGTCATACATGACCATTTGAGGGTTTGAAAATATATTTTATGGATTTTTTCTATTTTTAGAAATGGTGTATAATTGTACTCAGATGTGAACTTCAATTGAAATTCATCCATTAGGTTAATTTTAGTGTTTAGAAGATTTGTGGTGATTTTTAAGCTTGTTTGAGCTTGCATGTAACACTTCTAAAAATAACAGTTGAAATAAAAAACCACTAAAAGATGAAAGTTACTAAAAATAACTGTTGACAATTTTTGGTCCTGCAAGCCAAAATCGGTCTCCTTCTTCCCCTGTTATTCTGAGCCATCAGTTGTAAATTTGGTTTGCACAAGTCTTTCGGCAGAAGATGAACTAGTTTAAAGAATCCAAAGTTTGTTTTTTTACAAATCTTCTTCAGACATTTTGTCTGAAGAAATTCACAAGGAAAGAGACCGAAAATGTTCAAGACACTTTTCCTTAAGGTTGGAAAAAGTGGTTCAACGTCAGGGTTCAACGACATGATCTTTCCAAGAGCTTTGAACTTTGAACTTAACAATGTTGAACCATTGAACCGTTGACCATTATTGGTTCAATCATTTGTTTCAAGCGATTGGTTCAAGCGATTCAGGTTCAATCAAAAGGTTCAAAAGGGTTTTCTGAAGCCCAAAGGATAGGTACCCTTGCAGAGGGCAGTCAGGCACAAACTGGACCATTACAACAGGTTGTGGAGGGTATTTTTATACCCAAAGGTGCCCTTGCGGAGGGCAAAAAATAGGCAAAGTGAACAAGGTAGAAAAAGGTAAGTTCCTTCAAAAAAGAAAGACCAAGGCAAAATATTCCTTCGAACTTTCTATCAGAAGGAAATTCGTAAGGAAAAGAATGAAGGTTGAATTTCTTCGAGCAAAATGCCCAAAGGATTTCCTATAGACATTTTGTCTGAAGAAACTCACAAGGAATGAACCTGAAAGAAAGCCCACTGAAGGAAAGCAAGCGGCAAAACACAAAGGAACATTTCCTTCAGACATTTTGTCTGAAGGAATCGAGAAGCTAAGGCAACCCGAAGGACCCTGAAAAGCAAGTGCCCTTGCGGGAGACTCTCGATTGTCAAAAGGAGGACCTTCCCCAAGCCCTGAAGGGACACCTTCCCTTCGGGAGAATTCAAAGACTAAGCCCGGTCAAAGGAACACTTCGAAAATATAGCCCTGAGAGCTCAAATTCTAGGAAAAGACAAAGCCAGAGAAGGAAAAAAGCCAAGAGTTAACTCAATGACCCGCTGAGAAAGGAACCCGAGGATCCAAGCATAGATATGGACAAAATACCCTAGGTGTCAAAAGGGAGGCATGGGTAGGAGAGTTATGACAGCAGTTGGAACAGTCCTTATGAAATGGTCATCAAGGAGATTAAAGAGTAAACAACGTAGCCTATTTTTCCTCATTTTGCATTGATGAGCAGACAACCACGTGAATGTCTTGAAAAAGGGGTCCTGTTTGTAGACCAACGACATGGCCCATGTTTTCACACATGACGTTTAATATAATTTAAATGTGAAAGGTCAAAACTGCCAGCTAACATAGCATGTTCTTTCAATGGCTTCCTCTTCCCAATGTTTTCAACGCAATATGGGCCACTTGTAAAAAAGGTGCCAAAGTCTTTTCCAAAAGGCTATATATTGTAATCTTTCATTTTGTAAAAGACATCTCTCATTTTGTAAGGCAAAGCTCTACCAAAATTTTCACCTTGAATCAATAGAATGTGTTTTACCTCTATCTGGTTGGATACATCTCTGAGTGTGTTTGAGTATTAACCTTGTGTTCAGTCATTGTAGCTTGATGCTTTCACAAGTTTGATAACAACATACCTGGCATAGACAAAGCACCATTTCTAAAGGTAACAAGAAGTGTTTTATCTAGAGCGCAGAGACAAAAGAAGGTTATCAGACAATGTGTTTCTACATCGCATGTGGTAAGTTTATTTTTTGTGTGTCTCCATTAAGCCTCCCTATTAAAGATCCCTGCAGTCTGGTCTTTTTATTAAATAAAGTGTATGTATGTCTTCTTCTAGTCTGAAGTGTGAGTAAATGAGTAGATAAAACTTGTTTGGTGCATCATCGTCTTGGGTTAGTTTCTGTTTTTAGTATCTTTCTCTCTTTTCAACACCCCTTTTTATATATTAGCAGTATTAGTGAAATAACCCAGAGATGCATCAAAGAGATCTAGCCCTTATCTAGAGATTCTTCCCTCAGTTTTGCCAGACCCACGGGTAAGAGAGGAGTCTCCATTGTGTAGATTTAGGTAGCTTTGGATTTATTTAAGTTTTTTTAATTATGCACGTCAACTTCAATTTCAAGTGGAGTTTTATTTAAAACCTGTTGTGTAAATATTTTATTCATTCAATGAGATGAATAGTCTTTGCTTTCAGGCAAATTATAAGTTTATGCCTATTGAATTTTTTACTTAGTTTGTGTTTTCATCATCTGGTATCAGAGTAAGTTCAAATCTTGTTGGTAATATATTTGTGCATTTAAGTTTTTCTATTTCTAGAGAATATTTTAAGACTGGATAATAGGTGTAAGAGATTATGAGAGGACAAGCACAAGGATGAGGTGGAAAGGCTTAGATGAATATGACTATATAAGGGTTGCAGAGGTAAGTGGCATAATTAACTACAATTGTCACAAATCAAAGATAAGTACAAGTAGGATATGAAGCTAAGGAAGAGACAAATCACGAAGAAGTTTAGCAAGAAGAGGAACAACAAGAAAAACCACCATCAATGGAAGAAATGATGGTTCAAGCTTTAGAGGGAAGGAACAAAGGAATCAAGGTTGACATTCTAGATTATGGAGGCAATTTAAAACCAGAGGAGTTGATAGATTGCATGAACAACATGAACAAGTTTTTTGAATGAAAAACTATGAGAGAAGACAAGAAAGTAAATTTTGCATGCAAGAAATTGAAGGGTCATGCAATGATTTGGTCGTATCACCAGTAAAAAAAGAGACAGATAAAGGGTAAAAAGAAAATTAATACGTGGAGCAAGATAAAGAAGTTGAGGGATAATTTTTTTCATGTGGATTAGGCATAATTCAGAATTTAAGGCAAAATGATCATAGTATACATATGAGTTTTTTAAGCTTTCTATATGCATGGAGCATAAAGACTTTGAATTAAAAATGGCTACAGGGTATGTAAATAGTTTGAAGTTTTCTATTCAAGATGAATTGAGCATGCATAAAATACTTTGCATGGAAGAGACTTATCAATTAACTTTGAAGACAAAAGAAAAATAAAATAGACAGGTATTTGAAAGATTAATTGAGCTAAGAAGAGTACAATCCCCACCAATTAGGGGATGAGGTGGGTTCAATACCACTAGAGGAGAATCATCACATGGTGCATAAAAGCAAGAAGATAACAAACAACAATTTCAATATCAACAAAGATGAAGAGGATTTTAGAGAGGACGTGGTTATGGTGGTGCTAGAGGGTTGTTTTTAAATCAACACAGGTCTTATGTTTGTTATAGATGTAGATAAGAACATATATCATTTGAGTGTTTACACTATTAAGAACAAGAAATAACGCAAGAGGATCACCCAACAGTGAATTTAATTGAGATGGAGACAAAAGAGTAAAGCACTAAAGTAACATCAATAAATATTGGAGAAAACATCGTGTTGAGGAGAACAATGATTGCTCCAAGGAAAGAACATGTGCATAATAAGGAAGGTTATGATGCATGGCTACGGTCAAATATTTTTTATACAAGGTGTACTTCAGGAGGTAAGGCATGAAAAGTAATTATAGATAGTGATAGTTGTGAAAATATGGTTTCTAAATAAATGGTAGAGAAACTAATTTTGTGATGTGAGAAACATCCTTATCCTTATCAGATTTCATGGTTTAAAAAAGGAAATGAAGTTACAATAAATAAAAGGTGTTATTCAGGTTTACTATAAGAAAAACTCACAATGATGAAATATGGTGTGATATTATACCAAGGGATGCATTTCATGTGTTGTTGGGAAGGCCATGCCAATATGACAGAAAGGTGATTCCTGATGGAATAAACAATACATATACTTTATTATAAAATTGGTACAAAGGTAGTCTCACCACCTCTTGAAGAAGAAGGGCAAGCAAAAAGCATATTGTGTACAAAATTATTTACCAAAGACACGAAGATGTCAAACTATTATGCATTAGTAGTGTTGATGCTGGAGATTGCACCCGAGGCAAGGAGGCCTAGCTCCTGCCTTCTCCCTGCAACATGGAAACTCTCCTCTTGCCTGTGGGACCGGCAAAGCTGGAGGAGAGAGTCTCTAGATAAGGGCTAGCTCCCTTTGATGCATCGTGTTTGTTTCAGGCAGTGCAAAATACATGTATATATATAGCTATAATAAAGGGGGGGATGAAAAGGGAGAAGAAATGCATGAAAAACAAACTACCTACTCCAAAAGAGGCGATGCACCAAAATAAAGGTTGATCTTCACACATCCACTCTCAAAATCAGACAAATGCATATATACACTATGCACTTGGCAGAAGGACCAGGCTGCAAGAAACTAGTAGGGAGGCTTCAATGGAAAATCTAGAACAGAGATCACCCAAGGTGTTGTGAAACACACACTTATGAAGTAATTTCTTCTGCTCCTTCACTCCCAAATACTGTTCTTCTCCTGTCAGCTGCAACAATGGCGCCTTGTAGACAATAGGTCTGTTGGTGTTGAACCTGTGAGAGCATCAAAAGACAATGACTAGACACAAGCAAACATTCAACTCATACTCTGAAAATCTATCCAAATGGAGGTAATAGGCTGCATTTTATTTGATTCAGGCAAAAAATTTAGCAAGGCTGCGCCTGGCTAAAACCGTGAAAAGATGATTACAAAAATGACCAAGTCATGAATATATATGAGAAGCAAAGAGGCCCATTTGGCGTTCCCTCTTTTACAAGTGGCATATGTGTCCCTTCATGAAAAGAACAAGTCGCTCAAAATATTAATGAGCTGTCCATTTTGTCTGCTCGAAGTCCACATTTTTAATGTAAAAATGCGGTTTGTCCACCCATTAAATGTAAAATGAAGAAACCGGTTACATTACTTAGCTGTTGCGTCTTCTCATGATTAATTCGAAGGAACTATTTCACCTCTTGGAGTCACTTCTCAAATTGGTGCCACTTGGGCTGACTGCTTACTCATTCTTTGCATGTCGCTTTGTCAAATTTGTCTTAATTCTGTCTCATCGGCCCCCTTGGGCAAACATACTGGCGGGTCGCTACATTTAGGCCCTTCTTTTCTATGGTTCACGCTTTTTCATTTGAAGGCAAACAGCGATTTCAGACTTGTAAACTTGACGTCCACATAAGACATCATCGGGCCTGTTGGCTTCTCTACGGCCTTCCTTTTTCTTTGTTATTGGCGGGTTGCGTGAGACTGCCGATAGCTCTTTGTTGCTTTGCATCAGGCTTTTGACTTATGTTTTTTAACGCGCCCGACCCTCTTAGCATTTGTAAACACCTACCTTTGTGTTTGCTTCGAGCGCGCCTGAATTCCTTTGCTTTAAGCTTTGGTAATGCGCCCGACACTTTTGCTTTTGTCACGCCTGCCCTCCGCTAGGGCACTTTGACTTGAAGACTCCCCTTCGGCTTGGGGCACACCTTTGAACCGGGCCGTTGAACCAAAAAAGGTTCGACGGTTCAAAGGTTCAACCAAGCACGCCTATGCCTTCCATTGAACTTTTGCCATTGAACCAAGTACGTTGAACCCAGCCCGTTGGACCAAAAAATTGGTCCAATGGTTCAACGATACGAAGGTTCAACGCATATTGAACTGAGGTGCTCAAATCGAGATGAACCAAGCCGAACCAAGGATAGTTGAACCACTGAACCAAGACATGGAATGAACTCTCTAAAGTAGCTGATCCTGAAAATGACTGGCATTTGAACAGCAGGTGAAGAAGGTGACCGAAATTTTGCTTGTGGGCAAAATTGGTCAACAAATTGGCGACTCACAGGGGAAGCATGCCTGTTATGCGTAAAGACCAGCTGCCTTGAAAAATCCATTGGGTGTGAAGTCGGATGGTAACTTTAAAAATAGCAACAGCTTCGATAAATTCCATAAGCAAACATGAAGCTTTTTACCCCACACACAAAGGGAAACACACAAGGCTAAAAACACTACCTGTGCAACAGCACTTAGGGAAAGCAGGTAAAACAACTGAAAACAAACTATTATATACAGCTAACCAGGAATGCTTAATTCCCTCCTGGATCAAATGGAAAACTTCTCAAGTCCCCTTCCTAGTAAGAAGACTTATGGCGCCAGGCAAGTAGCTGAATGGAAAAGAGAAATGGTGACTTGCTCTTCCTGCCTGTCACCTGAGTTGGATGGAAACCGAGTGGATATTCAAACATGCCTCCGATATATACGTACTCTTCTTATTCCTGGAGGCCTGTTGGATGTTGATCCTTTAGGTTGGTGCATCCCATCAAGAAGTCAATTGTTGCCGGCTCATCACTAGAAGCCTCTTGATATGCATCGTTGATTGGCTCGTTCTCCTCTACCTCATGCTCGAATTCCATGGTATGGCCATCTTCCTTGATGATTTCAGAGAAAGTGTCCTCAGATTCACCAACCTCTTGAAGGGATAAATCTGAAGAACTGCCACCTCCTTGCATGCTTGTTTGAAACCCAATGCTACCTTCTTCATTCTTATCCAGCTCATAGCCTCCTTGAAGAACAGTGCAGCCTGCCTCAATGGCTTTAAATGAATCATTTAAAACATGAACAAGAGATTGCCCATGCTCCTCCATGTCACCTAAGGTGATCTCCTCCTCATCTACACTCATAGAGTCTCCTTGATCAGTCATGAACTGAGCTTACTCTTCTTCACTTGCTTCCCTCAAGACAGGCTCCTCTGCAGGGTCTGAAAGCTCCACCATTCTTTCTCTCAACAGTCTCATCTTAGCCTCTAATTCCCCAACCCGCTTAGCCAGATAATCCTCATTTTGCACTTCTTGGAGCTCATGGGAAACACCATAGAGATAGGGAGTGCATGAATATTGCAGTGAAATGCAAGGAGCCTCCTGAAGAAGGGTGGAGGGAACTTGAAAAGGACTAACCTGATCTTGTACCTCGCACTCTTGGACACTGTCTTTCACCCCCTTGCTGTTCCGTGACTCAACCACTTTATCCCAACTCAAGAAATTCAGACTGGGCATCTCCTTTGGGGTTGATGAGGCCATAATGTGAGAAGGCAGCGAAGACTTAGATTCTACCTCACTTACTGCCAAAATGGATTGTTGCATCTGAAGGTTTACCAATTCGATTTGTCTATCAAGATTAGCCTTAAACACAAGATTCGTTGTTTCAAAATTCTCCTCAACATGATTGGGGAACGGACTTTTACAGGCTCGACTTGGCTCAAGAACAGGGGCTGTATATGACTGATATGACGCTTTGGGCAGTGAGTATGCAGGTTGATAGACTTGGTAAGGCTACCTCTCATGCACACTCAGCTTCTCCTCCACAGATGCAATTAAACCGCTCACATCCAGCATCTCATTTGAAAGCCTGTGCCAGTTCGCTCTTTCAATGGGAGTCCATTCCTTCTTAACCTGATCCAGTGCATTCCTCACTTGATGGACGATATGATCAAGAATTTATTGGCTGTACCCCTTTCTGGTGTTAAGATCAATTACATATTTGTTGTATCCCAGCAGTGCTCGCTTGAAGGCAGAAACTGGTTGATTGGTGAAAAAATTGGGTTGAGTGGGGGAAGCGACATACTGAGAAGACTGAGCACAAGGGTGATATAGCTCGTGGCAGGGTTGAGATTGGCCATATTGGGCATGATAAGGATCACCATAACGTTGGTAAGGATCATAGCCATGCTGGCCGAAAAAAATAGAGTCCATGACTTAAAATGATGGAATTTACACATACTAGAAAACTGTTTCTTGATGGTACGGTTCCAAAACTGCTTAACCAGTTGATTTAACTCGGAGTCGCCAGATGTTGAAGAAATTGATTTGTTGTAACAGGACCAGCATCAAACCTGAAACTCTACTACGTTAAAACTTGGGTCCCACTGGGCATGCCAGAACTGTTGACGCTGGAGATTGCACCTGGGGCAACGAGGCCTAGCTCCTGCCTTCTCCCTGCAACATGGAAACTCTCCTCTCACCTCTAGGAGCGGTGAAGCTGGAGGAGAGAGTCTCTAGATAAGGGCTAGCTCCCTTTGATGCATCATGTTTGTTTCAAGCAGTGCAAAATATAGGTATATATATAGCTATAATAAAGGGGGGGATGAAAAGGGAGAAGAAATGAATGGAAAACAAACTACCTACTCTAAAAGAGGCAATGCACCAAAATAAAGGTTGATCTTCACACATCCACTCTCAGAATCAGACAAATGCATATATACACTACGCACTTGGCAGAAGGACCAGGCTGCAAGAAACTAGCAGGGAGGCTTCAATGGAAAATCTAGAACAAAGATCACCCAAGGTGCTATGAAACACACACTTATGAAGTAATTTCTTCTGCTCCTTCACTCCCAAATACTGCTCTTCTCCTGTCAGCTGCAACAATGGCACCTTGTAGACAGTAGGTCTGCTGGTGTTGACCCTGTGAGAGCATCAAAAGACAATGACTGGACACAAGCAAACATTCAACGCATACTCTAAAAATTTATCCAAATGGAGGTAATAGGCTGCATTTTATTTGATTCAGGCAAAAATTTTAGTAGGGTTGCGCCTGGCTAAAATCGTGAAAATATGATTACAAAAATGACCAAGTCATGAATATATATGAGAAGCAAAGAGGCCCATTTGGCATTCCCTCTTTTACAAGTGGCATACATGTCCCTTCATGAAAAGAACAAGTCGCTCAAAATATTAATGAGCTATCCGTTTTGTCTGCTCGAAGTCCACATTTTAAATGTAAAAACGCGGTTTGTCCACCCATTAAATGTAAAATGAAGAAATCGATTACATTACTTAGCTGTTGCATCTTCTCATGATCAATTTGAAGGAACTATTTCACCTGCTGGAGTCACTTCTCAAATTGGTGCCACTTCTTGCCACTTGGACTGACTGCTAACTCATTCCTTGCGTGTCGCTTTGTCAATTTTGTCTTAATTCTGTCTCATCGACCCCCTTGGGTGAACATACTAGCGGGTCGCTACATTTAGGCCCTTCTTTTCCATGGTTCGTGCTTTTTCATTTGAAGGCAAACAGCTATTTCAGACTTGTAAACTTGACGTCCACGTAGGACGTCATTGGGCCTACTGGCTTCTCTACGGCCTTCCTTTTCCTTTGTTATTGGCGGGTTGCGTGGGACTACCGATGGCTCTTTGTTGCTTTGTGTCAAGCTTTTGACTTACATTTTTTAACGCGCTCAACCCTCTTAGCATTTGTAAACACTTGCCTTTGTGTTTGCTTCAAGCGTGCCCGAATTCCTTTGCTTTAAGCTTTGGTAATGTGCTTGCCACTTTTCCTTTTGTCGCGCCTACCCTCTGCTAGGGCACTTTGACTTGAAGACTCCCCTTCGGCTTGGGGCACACCTTTGAACCGGGCCGTTGAACCAAAAAAGGTTCAACAGTTCAAAGGTTCAACCAAGCGCACCGATGCCTTCCATTGAACTTTTGCCATTGAACCAAGTACGTTGAACCCAGCTTGTTGGACCAAAAAATTGGTTCAACGGTACAAAGGTTCAACGCATATTGAAATGAGGTGCTCGAACTGAGATGAACTAGGCCAAACCAAGGATAGTTGAACCACTGAACCAGGACATGGAATGAACTCTCTGAACTCGCTGATCCTAAAAATGACTGGCATTTGAACAACAAGTGAAGAAGGTGACCAAAATTTTGCCTATGGGCAAAATTGGTCAACAAGTAGCAAATAATAAAGACACATAAGTGGTGTAAATATCAACAGAAATAATATAAGTATTGAAATAATATACATATATTATACCCAATTATTTACCAGATGGTTTACCACCAGAGAGATACATTAAGCATCACATTGATTTGATTATAGGATCAACTCTACTCAATCAAGCAACGTATAGGATGAGTCCAACAAAACATGCAGAATTGAATAAATATGTCACTAGATTGGTGAGAAAAATTCTGGTAAGGGAGAGCATGAGTCCATGTCAACACCAACATTGTTGACTCCAAACAAGAATGAGGGATGGAGGATGTGTGTGGATAGTAGAACAATCAATAAAGTTACCATCAAATACATATTTCTTATATCTTTATTAGATGATATGATGGATGTGTTTACAATAGCAGAGTACTTTACCAAGATTGATCTAAGAAATGGTTATTATCAGATTCAAATTTGTGAAGGAGATGAATGAAAAACAACATTTAAGACTAGGGTTGGCTTATATGAGTAGATGGTGATGTCATTTAGATTATCTAATGCACCCAACACAATTATGAGGATGATGAAGATAGTGCTACGAGATTACATTGGTAATTTTGTGGTGGTTTATTTAGATGATATTTTGATATTCAATAAGACTAAAGAAGAACACTTACATCATTTGAGAATGTTATAGGAGTTGCTTAGAAAGGAGAAACTCTATGCAAATCTAAAAAAGTGCAAGTTTATGCAGAATAGTTTGATATTTTTGGGGTTTGTAGTTTCAACATGTGGAGTAAGGATGGATGAATAAAAGCTAAAGGTAATTGTTAAGTGGCGTATTCTAAAGAGCATCATAGAGGTAAGAAGTTTCTATGGTTTAACAACTTTTTATAAAAAAATCATTAAGAATTTTAGTAGTATTGTTACACCAATAACAAATTACATGAGAATAAAAGAATTTGTATGGACAAGGGCATCGACATAAAGTTTTGAGTTGCTAAAGAATCAGATTATAGAAAACCTATTTTATCATTACTAGGTTTTAACAAAGTGTTTGAAGTAGATTGAGATGCTTCACATGTGGAATTTGTGTTGTGTTGAGTTAAGAAGGAAAGCCAATAGTATATGAGGGTGAGAAATTGAATGAGATGAGAAAAAACTATTCTACGTATGATGTTGAATTTTATGCCATTGTACAAGCATTAAGACATTTGAGGCATTACCTGGTGCCTAAGGAGTTTATACTATTTTCAGATCACGAGGCCTTGAAGTATGTGAACACTCATAAAAAGTTAAATAGTAGACATGCAAAGTGGGTGTCTTTGTTGCAGGGATATACTTTTGTGTTGAAACATAAATCAAGAAAAGAGAATCAAATAGCTAATGCTTTGAGCAGGAGAGTGATGTTATTAACTACTATGGTGAGTGAAGTGGTTGGATTTGAAGTTGTTAAGGAATTATATGATATTGATCTAGATTGTGGTAAGATAGTTGAGTAGTGCAAGAATCCACTAGTAGGTGAAACATGCATTGTTCATGATGAATATATTATACATGATGGTTATTTCTTCAAAGGAAAATAATTATCTATTCTAGTTTGGTCTCTCATAGACAATATTATAGGAGAATTGCATAGTGATGGTTTGGCTAGACATTTTGGTAAGGCCAAGACAATACCTTTGGTAGATGAGATGCATTTTTGACTAAAGATAAAGATGGATGTGGCAAGGTATGTTTCAAGATGCAAAATATGTCAAGTAACTAAAATACATGCACATAATACAATGATGTATGTGTTGTTACTAGTTTCAAGAGGATTGTGAATAGATTTGAGTATGGATTTTGTGTTGGGATTACCAAACATAGAGAGGTAATGATTCATTTTTTGTTGTTATAGATAGGTTTTCTAAGATGGTTTATTTTATTATGTGTAAGAAATCCAATGATGCCACTAAAGTTACAAAACTATTTTTAAGGATGTTGTGAGATTGCATGGTGTTCCAAAAACCATTACATCAAATAGGGACATGACATTTCCAAGTCATTCTTTGAGAAATTTATGGAAGAAGTTGGAAACTAAATAGAATTCAGTAGTGTATACCACCCCAAAACAAATGGACAAACAAAATTTGTAAACAAGAGCTTGGGAAATTTGTCAATATGCATAGTTGGAAAGAAGCCCAAGCAATGGGACTTGACTTTACCACATGCTGAGTTTGCTTATAATAGTTCAATGAACATATCAACAAGAAAATCACCATTTTAGATTGTTTATGGTAGAAATCATATGGGTTTTTTAGATTTGGTATAGTTACCAATTATAAAATGAGTTAGTGACGATGCAAAAGCATTTGCAGAGCATATACAATAGTTACAAGAAAAAAATAAAAGAAATTTACAGGAAAGTAATGAAAAGTATAAAGTTGTAGTAGATATCAAAATAAGGTCAAAGGTATTTGAAGAAAGATATTTAGTGATTGTCTACTCGAGGAAAGAAAGATTTCCAATAGGCACATACAACAAGTTGAAGTACAAGAAAATTAGACTATGTAAAATTATGAAGAAAATTGATGACAATGTTTATGAGGTGAGTTTACCACGCAATTTTGATATCTATTCACTATTTCATGTTTTATATTTATATGATTTCCATGGAGAATATGGTGAAGGGGAAGAATATGAAGTAGATTGGTAGCAATAGGTACTAAAGAAGAAGAAATAAAAAATAGTGCAGGTTCTCGATAAGAAGACAATGAATACAAAGCAATGAAGTTATAACAAATATTTGGTATAGTGGGAAGGATTACAACAGGAAGACAACACTTGGATTTCAGAATGGGAGTTGAATAAGATTGATAAGAATAAATTGTAAGAGTATAATCAAAGCAACTCGCAGGGGCTGAGTTGTTTTCAACCAAAGTAGAATGATATAGAGTCCAAACTTCTGGAGGCCATAACTTTTTATCCATAACTCTGTTTGAGCTCTCATTTATACAAAAATGATTGTCTTAAAAAGTTTAATTCAGATATAAATGCCTCTATTTAATAAGGGATGTTTTTTAGAACTTTTCAGAGGCCATACATAACCATCTGAGGGTCCAAAAATGCATTTCTGTATTTTTTTTGAATTTGTCTATTTTAAGATATAGTGTATTTTTATACTCGGATGTGAACTTCAGTTGAAATTTATTGATCAGGTTAATTTTAGTGTTTAAAAGATTTGTAGAGATTTTTAGGCCATCCGAACTTGTATGCAACATTTCTAAAAATACCAGGTGAATTTTTTTTTGAAAATGAAAGTTATTAAAAATATCAAATTTTTAAAAATTGCAAGGGTTGGTTAGCTTTAGGTGCTTCAAGAAGCTTTAGATAAATTTAATTTTTTTAATTATGCATGTCAAATCCAATTTCGATTTGAAATTTATTTAGATCCACTTATGTAAATATCTTATTCATTCAATGAGAATCATCAAAGTTTTTGCTTTCATGCAAATTTTGAGTTTATGGCTACTAATTTTTTTGCACAAGCAGTTTGTGTTTTCATCAGGATGAAGAGAATCCTGCTAAAATTTGTTCAAATTTTATACCTTTGTCTCATTCTCGAGACATCTTCAATTACCGACAAGTATGAAAAATTTTCAATTCGCCAAAATGTAAAAAAAATATGAATCGCTTCCTAATTTTTAGTGATTGATGTTGGGCCCAAAATTTTAACTAAGTGTCATCCCATTTTGGCATGAAACTAACATGACACAGAAAGACCATGGCCTAAGAGAACCATGGCATGAAAGGACCAGGGCATGTATTTGATAGGCATAAAAGCACTACGACACAAAACCTATAAGGTGCAAGATGACAATGGTGTGAAGGAACCAACGCGAGAGGACCCAATAGAAGAGAATGAGTCATGAGGAACTCAAAGGTGTAGGACTCATAAAAAAATTGGAAGACTAGGTGAGTGTATGAGATATGAGAGTAGTTGGAAGAATGGTTCATATGGGTCACTCCAACCTTATTGATAGGAAGTTTAGTACCATCTCACAAGGAAAAGAACACATGGTAGTAGAGATATAACATAGAGTAAGAATATAAGGGATACAGAGGCTTGAATTTTTAAGAAGAACTGATTATTGAGCGCCACAACTCTCAGTCTGTTGAGAGTTTGTTGGCCAATTCTTCATGTCATTAATAACTGTAACACTTGGTCAGGGTAAAACAAGTATAAATACCCCTATTGTAAAGCATTGTGATGGGGGATAGAGGGATGGATTTTATAATGATATTGTGATGGACCTTGAATTTTAGCTTAATATATGACATAACAAGTTGTATCAATTTGTGTTACTATGAGTGATGGTACAAACTAAGTGTTTAGACTTTTATATGAGAGATATCTTATCTTCTTTTCTTTTTTGGGCACTTAATACTAATAGAAGATGAGTATTATCTGCATGATAATATAAATCAAACCTAGAAATCATAGGATCAAGGTAGTAATTTTATGCTTGTATATAATCCTCGTTTAATTGATAGAAAGAGAAGAATATGAACGAGTTATCCAAACTATGTGACAAAACCACAGGAATTGGTCCTTTATCGTGTGTTTTGGGCGAGCACGCAAGACCTAAATCTTACGTGAAAGGGCCAATGTGCTAGCTCGTTGGGCTAGATTTCAGCACTGGAGGTGGAATTAATTAAAATAACCCAACATTTTGGTTTTGTTTCTAGGACCCAAAGCACTTGGTGGAAAGGAGTTCTGAATAGCTACATTCTAGAGTACACTGTAACTGCTTATTCATTCCCTGAAGAAGCCAAGTTTTAGTTCCTTCGATAACCACGTGGTCTCTATCTTAAGCTTTTTGCTTTTGAAATTAAGAATCTATTTGTTGATCTTAGACTGGAAACTATACCAATAGAGAGATAAATCTTCTTGTGCATGAGCCACACATTTGGAAGGGGAGAATAAGAGTTGGTAAAACATTATGGGTTCAAAATGGTAGCCAGATAGCGTGCATTATGAAAATAGAAGTATGATGAAGCTCAATAAAGGATTATGGGAGTTAGCAATATGAGAAGTATGATGAAGCTCAATAAAGGATTATGGGAGTTAGCAATATGAGAAGAGACTGGGAGAACTCAAGGAATACTATTAGGACCTACAAGGAAGTGGAAACACATGAGGACCCCATCACTTTTGAGCTGTGATCTATGCCACTTCTATCTTATGAAGGAGAAATAAGTTAGATGGTAGGAACTGAGGAACTAAGTCTAAACCAACCCAACTCCCCCACCATCGTACGTGATCATGCTTTTGAGTTAGATAAAGTATAGATTCAAATTTGAGATACAAACAATTTGGAGTCAGAAACTGAACTAATAAGGGATACTAAAACTTAGACTTTTGGCACTTATTTAGACTTAACACTCTCCTTCCATCTTCAAGGGAATTTTATGGCACAACTTGAGATGCTTGGTGGACCAAGACTATAAGGATAGAATACAAGCCCCGGTTTTATTAATCAACTATCTACTACACCTCACACCACAAGCACTACTATTGGAGGCATCGAAGGAGTTCCGAACTGGGAGGTGGTGTAGGAAGTAGACTTCCTCCTTAAGGGACAAGGGCTAAAGCTTCCCATCAACCACCTGTTCAAGCACTTCCACTAATGACGGGTTACTATGAGATGACACTACACTACCTAAATACCGAGGAGTGGAGAATGCAATAGAGCATGTCCACAAATGAGAACTAATTTGGAGGGTGTGAGGCATCACCTTTTCTTACCATAAGGCCACACAGTCCACAATTACACTTTTAGATTACGTGCACAATTAGTATCGAGAGTTCACTGGTAAAAAAAGAGACAGATAAAGGGTAAGGAGAAAATCAATATGTGGAGCAAGATAAAGAAGTTGTGGGATAAATTTTTTCATGTGGATTATATATAATTAATAATTTAATGCAAAATGATCATAGTATACATATGAGTTTTTTAAGCTTTCTATACGTGTGGAGCATAAAGACTTTGAATAAAAAATGGCTACAAGGTATGTAAATGGTTTGAAGTTTTCTATTCAAGATGAATTGAGCATGCATAAAATACTTTGCATGGAAGAGACTTATCAATTAACTTTGAAGACAAATGAAAAATAAAATAGATAGGTTTTTGAAAGATTAATTGGGCTAAGAAGATTACAATCCTCACCAGTAAGGGGATGAGGAGGGTTCAATACCACTAGAGGAGAATCATCACATGGTGCATAAAAGCAAGAAGATAACAAACAACAATTTCAATATCAACAAAGATGAAGAGGATTTTAGAGAGGACAGGGATATGGTGGTGCTAGAGGGTTGTTTCTAAATCAACACAGGTCTTATGTTTGTTATAGATGTGGATAAGAACATATATCATTTGAGTTTTTACACTATTAAGAATAAGAAAGAAGGCAAGAGGATTGCCCAACAGTGAATTTAATTGAGATGGAGACAAAAGAGTAAAACACTAAAGTAACAACAACAAATACTGAAGAAAACATCATGATGAGGAGAACAATGATTGCTCTAAGGAAATAACATGTGCATAATAAGGAAGGTGATGATGCATGGCTACGATCAAATATTTTTTATACAAGGTGTACTTCAGGAGGTAAGGCATGAAAACTAATTATAGATAGTGATAGTTGTGAAAATATGGTTTCTAAAGAAATGGTAGAGAAACTAATTTTGTAATGTGAGAAACATCCTTATCCTTATCATATTTCATGGTTTAAAAAAGGAAATGAAGTTACAATAAATAAAAGTTGTTTATTCAAGTTTTCTATAAGAAAAACTCACAATGATGAAATATGGTGTGATATTATACCAAGGGATGCATTCCATGTGTTGTTGGGAAGGCCATGCCAATATGACAGAAAGGTGATTCGTGATAGAATAAAAAATACGTATACTTTATTATAAAATTGGTACAAAGGTAGTCTCACCACCTCTTGAAGAAGAAGGGCAAGCAAAAAGCATACCGTGTACAAAATTATTTACCAAAGACATGAAGATGTCAAACTATTATGCATTAGTAGCAAATAATAAAGACACATAAGTGGTGTAAATATCAATAGAAACAACATATGTATTGAAATAATATACATATATTATACCTAATGAGTTGCCAAATGGTTTACCACTAGAGAGATACATTAAGCATCACATTGATTCGATTCTAGGATCAACTCTACTCAATCAAGAAATGTATAGGATGAGTCCAACAAAACATGCATAATTGAATAAATATGTCACTAGATTGGTGAGAAAAAGTGTGGTAAGGGAGAGCACGAGTCCATGTCAACACCGACATTGTTGACTCCAAACAAGAATGAGGGATGGAGGATGTGTGTGGATAGTAAAACAATCGATAAAATTACCATCAAATACAGATTTCTTATATCATTTTTAGATGATATGATGGATGTGTTTACAATAGCAGAGTAATTTACCAAGATTGATCTAAGAAATGGTTATTATCATATTCAATTTGTGAAGGAGATGAATGAAAAACAACATTTAAGACTAGGGATGGCTTATATGAGTAGATGGTGATGTCATTTAGATTATCTAATGCACCCAACACATTTATGATGATGATGAAGATAGTGCTATGAGATTACATTGGTAATTTTGTGGTTGTTTATTTAGATGATATTGTGATATTAAATAAGACTAAAGAAGAACACTTACATCATTTGAGAATGGCATAGGAGTTGCTTAGAAAGGAGAAACTCTATACAAATCTAAAGAAGTGCAAGTTTATGCATAATAGTTTGATATTTTTGGGGTTTGTAGTTTCAACATGTGGAGTAAGGATGGATGAATAAAAGCTAAAGGTAATTGTTAAGTGGCGTATTCTAAAAAGCATCATAGAGGTAAGAAGTTTCTATGGTTTAACAACTTTTTATTAAAAAATCATTAAGAATTTTAGTAGTATTGTTACACCAATAACAAATTACATGAGAATAAAAGAATTTGTATGGACAAGGGCATTGACAGAAAGTTTTGAGTTGCTAAAGAATCAAATTATAGAAAACCTATTTTATCATTACTAGGTTTTAACAAAGTGTTTGAAGTAGATTGAGATGCTTCACATGTGAAACTGGTGTTGTGTTGTGTTAAGAAGGAAGGCCAATAGTATATTATAGTGAGAAATTGAATGAGATGAGAAAAAACTATTCTACATATGATGCTGAATTTTATGCCATTGTACAAGCATTAAGACATTTGAGGCATTACCTGGTGCCTAAGGAGTTTATCCTATTTTTAGATCACGAGGCCTTGAAGTATGTGAACACTCAAAAGAAGTTAAATAGTAGACATGCAAAGTGGGTGTCTTTATTGCAGGGATATACTTTTGTGTTGAAACATAAATCAAGAAAAGAGAATCAAATAGCTAATGCTTTGAGCAGGAGGGTGATGTTATTAACTACTATGGTGAGTGAAGTAGTTGGATTTGAAGTTGTTAAGGAATTATATGATACTGATCTAGATTGTGGTAAGATAGTTGAGTAGTGCAAGAATCCACTAGTAGGTGAAACATGTATTATTCATGATGAATATATTATACATGATGGTTATTTCTTCAAAGGAAAATAATTATCTATTCTAGTTTGGTCTCTCATAGACAATATTATAGGAGAATTGCATAGTGATGGTTTGGCTAGACATTTTGGTAAGGCCAAGACAATACCTTTGGTAGATGAGATGCATTTTTGACTAAAGATAGAGATGGATGTGGCAAGGTATGTTTCAAGATGCAAAATATGTCAAGTAACTAAAATACATGCACATAATACAATGATGTATGTGTTGTTACTAGTTTCAAGAGGATTGTGAATAGATTTGAGTATGGATTTTGTGTTGGGATTACCAAACATAGAGAGGTAATGATTCATTTTTTGTTGTTATAGATAGGTTTTCTAAGATGGTTTATTTTATTATGTGTAAGAAATCCAATGATGCCACTAAAGTTACAAAACTATTTTTAAGGATGTTGTGAGATTGCATGGTGTTCCAAAAACCATTACATCAAATAGGGACATGACATTTCCAAGTCATTCTTTGAGAAATTTATGGAAGAAGTTGGAAACTAAATAGAATTCAGTAGTGTATACCACCCCAAAACAAATGGACAAACAAAATTTGTAAACAAGAGCTTGGGAAATTTGTCAATATGCATAGTTGGAAAGAAGCCCAAGCAATGGGACTTGACTTTACCACATGCTGAGTTTGCTTATAATAGTTCAATGAACATATCAACAAGAAAATCACCATTTTAGATTGTTTATGGTAGAAATCATATGGGTTTTTTAGATTTGGTATAGTTACCAATTATAAAATGAGTTAGTGACGATGCAAAAGCATTTGCAGAGCATATACAATAGTTACAAGAAAAAAATAAAAGAAATTTACAGGAAAGTAATGAAAAGTATAAAGTTGTAGTAGATATCAAAATAAGGTCAAAGGTATTTGAAGAAAGATATTTAGTGATTGTCTACTCAAGGAAAGAAAGATTTCCATTAGGCACATACAACAAGTTGAAGTACAAGAAAATTAGACTATGTAAAATTATGAAGAAAATTGATGACAATGTTTATGAGGTGAGTTTACCACACAATTTTGATATCTATTCACTATTCAATGTTTTAGATTTATATGATTTCCATGGAGAAGATGGTGAAGGGGAAGAATATGAAGTAGATTGGTAGCAGTAGGTACCAAAGAAGAAGAAATAAAAAATAGTGCAGGTTCTAGATAAGAGTACAATTTATACAAAGCAATGAAGTTATAACAAATATTTGTTATAGTGGGAAGGATTACAATAGGAAGACAACACTTGGATTTCAGAATGGGAGTTGAATAAGATTGATAAGAATAAATGGCTAGAGTATAATCAAAGCAACTTGCAGGCGCTAGTTGTTTTCAACCAAAGCAGAATGATGTAGAGTCCAAACTTCTGGAAGCCATAACTTTTGATCCATAACTCTGTTTGAGCTCTCATTTATACAAAAATGACTATCTCAAAAAGTTTAATTCAGACATAAATGATTCTATTTATTTAGGGATCTTTTCTAGAACTTTTCAGAGGCCATACATAACCATTTGAGGGTCCAAAAATGCATTTATATATTTTTTTGGAATTTGTCTATTTGAAGATATAGTGTATTTTTATACTCGGATGTGAACTTCAGTTGAAATTTATTGATCATGTTAATTTTAGTATTTAAAAGATTTGTAGAGATTTTTAGGCCATCCGAACTTGTATGCAACATTTTTAAAATAGCTGGCGAAAAAAAAATTGGAAAATGAAAGTTATTAAAAATAACAAATTTTTAAAAATTGCTTGGGTTAGTTAGCTTTAGGTGCTTCGGGGAACTTTGGATAAATTTAATTTTTTTAATTATGCATGTCAACTCCAATTTCGAGTTAAAATTTATTTAAAGCCTCTTATGTAAATACCTTATTCATTCAATGAAAATCATCAAAGTTTTTGCTTTCATGCAAATTTTGAGTTTATGTCTACGAATTTTTTTGCACAAGCAGTTTGTGTTTTCAGCAGGATGATAGACAATCCTGCTAAAATTTATCCAATTTTTATACCTTTTTCTCATTCTCGAGACAACTTCAATTACTGACAACTATCAAAATTCTTCAATTCGCCCAAATGTAAAAAAAATATGAATCGCTTCCTAATTTTTAGTGATTGATGTTGGGCCCAAAATTTTAACTAAGTGTCATCCCATTTTGGCACGAAACTGACACGACAGAGAAAGACCATGGCGCGAGAGAACCATGGCATGTTTCTAATAGACGTAAAAGCACTATGACACAAAACCTATAAGGTGCAAGAGGACAATGGTGTGAAGGAACCAATGCAAGAGGACCCAGTAGAAGAGAATGAGTCACGAGGAACTCAAAGGCGTAAGACTCAAAACAAAAGTGGAAGACTAGGTGAGCATATGAGAAACGAGAGCAGTTGGAAGAATGGTTCATATGGGTCACTCCAACCTTATTGATAGGAAGTTTAGTACTATCTCACAAGGAGAGGAACACATGGTAGTAGAGATATAGCATAGAGTAAGAAAATAGGGCGTATAGAGCCTTGAATTTTTAAGAAGAATTGATTATTGAACGCCACAACTCTTAGTTTGTTGAGAGTTTGTTGGCCAATTATTCATGTCATTAATAATTGTAACAATTAGTTAGGGAAAAACAAGTATAAATACCTCTATTTTAAAGCATTGCAATGGGGGATAGTGATTCGAGCAACAATTCAGGTGATGGGTCTACCCCAATTGATGACAAAACTTTTGGGAGCCATAACTTTTGCACCATAGCTCCAATTGACTCACTGTTTGAACCATTGGAAAGATAAGAAAGAGGAGAACATGGTGAGATGGTATAAAGATCTGCTCATTGAATTTTGACCCCTGAAAACCCAATAGAAGTGCCCCAAATTTCAATTTTAGTAGTGTAGTTTAAAAATAGTAAGTTTCTAAAAATAGTAATTCCTTGAATTTTATATTGTTGTAAATCGTGGAAGTCAAACCAATTCATCTCCCTCGATATTGGTGACCTTCCACATCCTCCCCCCACCTTAAAAACATGTAGGAATGAAGATGTAACCTGAAATGGAAATCAGACATCTCTCCTCAGAGAGAAGCATATGTTTGGGTCTTCAAATTTGATCAATAAAACATCTCTTCTCAGAGATACATTATTTGAATTGTCTTGTTCTTGTGTCTTGAATTATATTTCAACCAAAGCTTTTGAGTTTTGGATCAAATAGAGGGATGGATTCTAGAATGATATTATGATGGACCTTTAATTCAAGTTTAATATATGACATAGCAAGTTGTATCAATTTGTGTTACTATGAGTGATGGTACAAACTAGGTTTTTAGATTTTTATGTGAGAGATATCTTAGCTTTTTTTTTTTGGGAACTTAATACTAATAGAAGACGAGTATAATTTGCATGATGATATAAATCAAACCTATAACTCATAGGATCAAGGTAGTATGTTTATGCTTGTATATAATCCTTGTTTAATTGATATAAAGAGAAGAATATGAATGAGTTATCCAAACTGTGTGACAAAACCACAGGAATTGGGCCTTTACCATGTGTTTTGGGTGAGCATGCAAGACCTAAATATTACATGAAAGGGTGAACGTGCTAGCTCGTTGGGCTAGATTTCAGCATTGGAGGTGGAATTAATTAAAATAACCCAACATTTTGGTTCTGTTGCTAGGACCCGAAGCACTTGGTGGAAAGGAGTTCTAAACAGCTACATTCTAGAGTACACTGTAACTTCTTATTCATGCCCTGAAGAAGACAAGTTCTAGTTACTTTGATAACCACATGGTCTTTATCTTAAGCTTTTTGCTTTGTAAATTAATAATCTATTTGTTGATCTTAGACTGGAAACTATACCAATAGAGAGATAAATCCTCTTGTGCATGAGCCACATTTGGAAGGGGAGAATAAGAGTTGGTAAAACATTATGGGTTCAAAATGGTAGCCAACTAGCGTGCATTATGAAAACATAAGTATGATGAAGCTCGACAAAGGATTATGGGAGTTAGTAGTATGAGAAGAGACTGGGAGAACTCAAGGAATACTGTTAGGTGCTACAAGGAAGTGGAAACACATGAGGACCCCATCACTTTCGAGCTATGATCTATGCCACTTCTATCCTATGAAGGAGAAATAAGCTAGATGGTAGGAACTAAGGAACCAAGTCTAAACCAACCCAGCTCCCCCACCATCATACGAGCTCGTGCTTTTGAGTTAGATAAGTACATATTCAAAATTCGGATACAAACAATTTGGAGTCAAAAACTAAACTAATAAGGGATACTAACACTGAGACTTTTGGAACTTATTTAGAGTTAACACTCTCCTTCCCTTTTCAAGGGAATTCTATGGCACAGCTTGAGATTCTTGGTATACCAAGCCTATAAGGATATAATACAAGCCCGAATTTGTGTAATCAACTATCTACTGCACCTCACACCACAAGTACTACTATTGGAGGCGTTGGAGGAGGACTAGGAGGTGGTGTAGGAAGTGGACTTCCTCCTTAAGGAACAAGGGCTAAAGCTTCCCATCAACCACTTGTTCAAGCACTTCCACTAATGACGGTTTACTATGAGATGACACTACACTACCTGGATATCGAGGAGTGGATAATGCAACATAACATGTCCATAAATGTGAACTAATTTGGAGGGTGTGAGGCATCACCTTTTTTGAACGTAAAGCCACACAGTTCACAAATATACTTTTTTAGAGTACATGCACAATTAGTACTGAGAGTTCGACCCTCAGTAATTAGTGGTCAAATTTGATCAGCTCAAAACAATCTTCCTACAGGAATTTGACATTCTTAAATATGAGCAATAGAGCATAGCAGCTCTGAAAGACATAAAGCAAGGACTTACCTAAAGTGTGCATAAAAATGATGCAAGGTTCAAAACATTATTGTCTAAACTATCATTTGAAATTAATGTTGCTCAGTACGCATAATGCTTTGTGGGTAGATTGTTACTACCCTTTTGATGAAACTTGTCTCAACAAACGTTCACTATCATGCATGAGGCTTTGGAAGTTGCTCTCCATGTTGAAGCAATTGGAAGTATTAACACTGAGATCGGTCCCTTTATAGAATCACATATAAATTATATGGCATCACAACTTGAGAATTTGATTGCCAATAACACACATGAAACATGCAGTGGTGTTTGATGCACTGACTGTGAATCTAAAGGGCATACACGAAGTAATTATTTGCACAAGAACATCTACATGGTACTGAAACAAACATGTGGAATCTATCATGAAGAACATAATGTCTGATCTTGTCCTCTTCTATAGTAGGATACACACACTAAGGTGTCTGACTATTACAATATTTATGTTGCCTATACTCATGACACTAATGACTGCTATTTGATTAATGACATCCACGAAGCTTGAGCACGTAGCACGTGTCAAACCTCAGTAGCAAATACTCAAGACAATGATGGATACCGTGGATGCGGAAGAGGGAGAGGATGAGTAAACGGGCATTTTTTACCTAGGACTTGTTA
Source organism: Torreya grandis (assembly GCA_037957365.1). Taxonomy (NCBI): domain Eukaryota; kingdom Viridiplantae; phylum Streptophyta; class Pinopsida; order Cupressales; family Taxaceae; genus Torreya; species Torreya grandis. The sequence continues at coordinate 2,379,362 of JARHVA010000659.1, read as the reverse complement.
TAAATGTGGGTCTCTAGACCACTATCAATAGTATCGCCCAGATTACCCGACGTGTGCTTTTTGTAAAAAGGACCACTAAGTAGAAGAGTGTCCTGACTTATATGCGGCTATCACCAAGGAGAGAAATGAAAAGGGTACCAATATGATTTAAATTAATGAACCATGGTGGCACGCATGCCCAACCATCCCTATAGTTTAATAGGTAAACATTACCACTCATGGTGGGGGACAGACCCAGTCAATAGCTAATCCTATCGAGAAAGTGCAATGGGAAGAGCCATGAGCTAGAAAGTATCCTAATGTTCAACAGAAAAAGGATATGCTCCAAGATACAATGGCACTCATATGAGAAATTCAAAGAGATATTCAGATCCTTAAAGACAAATATGTAACATAGTGTGTTATTGTGCAAAGGGAAGTTGAACCTTGACATGTGGTGTGGGATTACTTTCATGAACTATGTAAGCATATGTTAGATGAGGATATTGTCCCACAACTCAGTGTTTGGCTTAAGAGTCAAGCTCAAATACTAATTGAGGTTCATCCTCACATCACTAGGCAAAGTGAAGATCGTTGTTTAAATCATGCTCAATGGTAGGATACTCTTAGTTCCTCTACTCCCCTGAAAGATAGAGAAATATTGGTTAATGTTGTCATCAATGGATGGGTAATCTAAGATATACTAGTAGATACTGACATAGAAGTCAATGTCCTCACCAAGGACGCTTGGCACAAAATGTCTAGTCCAACATTACATCCTTCACCTCATGTCTTATTCATGGCAAATAAGACTCGCACACACCCTATTGGAGTCCTTAAGAATGTAATGGTTGACATACTTGGAGGACCATTCAAAGCAAATTTTGAGGTTCTGGAGCTAGCAGATGCTAATGATTACCCAACTCTATTGGGAAGACCTTGGTGCTATGAGAATAATGTAGACTTAAGCTTCAATAAGTGCTACATTAGACTTGAAAACACTAATCAATGTGTTGTAATGTCACTAGATCAAGCATAAGGACCCCCTTACATAGAGCTTGTCCATGTTGATGAAGATATAAACCATATCTATAATGTTACTACAAGGAACAATAAGCAACAAGATCCCACTCCAGATGGTGCTCTTCGATGGTCAGATACTCAATCCATCTATGACATTACAAGCAATGCATGTAATTATTGGGCTTATGGTGACTATGACCTCACTGATAGAGTATTCAATACTATCAATAGCCAAGAGAATATACCATGCCATTTTAATAAATGACACATGTTCATTCACCTTATCACTGTCCAAGTCGTAAGGGGACCTATCATAGAGACACCACTTGAAAGACTTGATGAGGCTCAAAGGTTCCATGAGCAAATGTAAGTCTGAGACTTCATCCAACACCTTGAAGAATTTTACCACATTGATGAAGATCGTCTTCGATCTTTGGTTCATATTTTTGATGGCACAGTTGCATGATGGTGGCAAACTCATTGTGAATGACTCCTCTAGTAGGATCAAGTACACTCAACCTTACACCACCAATTTCATCACGATAAAAAAGTAAAGGAAGCAATCAACTACAATGGAATATAAGCCCTTAAGCCCCACATCGAAGCTTGTGAAACAATGTGGCAAAATGATGAGTACTATTTGCCAAATATTTATGGGTGCATGCATTTATTGGAACTTTACATGCTTGGGCATGAGCATGGTACGTTCATTAAGAGAGACACATGGGTATTAGGTTTTGACATCTATTGAAGGAGGGCATGAACTCAGTGTTGTCTTATTCTTCACCAAGAATGTATTTGTGCCTCACCTTCCAAGCCATGTGTGAAGCAATAGTAGGTGATTTATGTCCATGGAAGAATGTTTTAGGATTATCCATCAAGACCCAGAGGAGCCCTTACACTTATTCTATGAACCATTGATACAATAATTTCCTGCACCCATGCCAATCCTCAATCCAAATCGACGTGAAGAAATTCATCTAGAAAAATAAAAGCTCGTATTATAAGTGGAAGAAGGTGAAGGATCCACTCCACTCGACCCATTAACCAACCATTTATATATTCTTATAGATGTTAGCACAAGGATTGTTCAGGACATAGGTGTCAAAATGGATAACCCCTACTGTGGGCCTATTAAAATTGTTTAGCGCAACATTGGCTCAAAACAAGAACCAAAGCTGGCTACAGTAGGAAACTATTGGACTGACGCAGAGATTTAAAATATTTTTGAATTGCTATAAGAATATCAATATGACTTCCCAAGGAACTACAGTGAAATGAATGGAGTCCACCCATCCTTGGGGAAGATGCGTATCAAGCTAGTTGATGATGTTTAACCAATGAAAAAACACCTATGTAGGATGAATCTTAATCTCCAAGCATGCATTAAGAGGAGATTAACAATATGCTATGCACCAGATTAATCTCTCCCATTAATTAATCTAAGTGGGTCAGTCCCATGGTGAATAGCGTCAAGAAGGATGGATGCATGTGTATCTGTGTGGACTATTGAGTGCTCAATGCATCTTATGTAATAGATCCCTTTCCAATGCCATTCACGAAGGAAATCCTTGAAGGTTTTGCTAGTTGTGAAGTGTATTCATTCATAGATGGATTTTTAGGGTATCATCAGGTCCAAATAACTGAAGAAAACTAGCCCAAGACAACTTTTGCCATTGAATGGGGATCATTTGCCTATATTTTTATGCCATTTGGGTTGAAAAATGCCCTAGCAGTGTTTTCACGAATAACAATTGAAGCATTTAAGAACTTTTTCCACAAGTTCCTCTGAGTCTATTTGGATGAGTGGACAATATATGGTTTGGTCAAGGACCATTAAGCTAACCTCGAGCTTATGCTTGAGTGCTGTTAGGTTTTACAATTCTCATTAAACTTAAAAAAGTTTCTATTTGTGACACTTTTTGGTGTGCTCCTAGGGCATATTATTTGTAAGGAAGGACTCATGGTAGACTCGATGAAGGTATCTATTATTCTTCACTTCTAATGCCCAAAACTCAACATGAAGTTATGCCTTTCTGGGCTACATGGGTTGTTATAAAAAGTTCATTCATGGATATGCAAAGATTGTTGCATCTCTGGAAGAACTTATAAAGTAGAATGAGCATTTCATATGGACTTGCTCTTGTAAGGAGGCCTTTGAAACACTCAAGGAAAAGCTAGACACTGCTCCTATCCTTAAATTCCTCAATTGGACAAAGCCATTTCATGTCCATATTGATGCATCTGGCATGGTCATTGGTGTGATCCTTACACAACCAGGTGAAGGTCACTTGGATCACCCAATATACTATGTCAACAGGAAGCTCACACAAGCTGAAAGAAACTATACCACTACAAAACGTGAATCATTGTCAATGGTTTATGCTTTAAAAAAGTTTAGACAATACCTATTAGCCACTTCTTTTATTTTCTATATAGATTACGAGGCTTTGAAGTACCTTGTCAGTAAACCCATACTACATGGATGGATTTGTCACTAGATTATTTTTTTCTAAGAATTATAGTTTTCGATGATGGTGAAACCTAAGAAAGCCAATTGTGGACCTGACCACCTATCGTGAATTGAGAATGGAGAACCACCATGCATCATAGAGGATGATCTTCCCGATGTACAAATTTTCTATGTTACACAAGTGCTTAAAGAATTGGAAGACATCGTGGCGTTCTTGACCACTGGTTTTGTGATTGACTATCTTACTTTGTAAGACAAAAAGCAACTAGCGGTTCACGTTGTACCTTTTCAGCTTATAGTAGGTGATCTTTATAAGATGCATTGTAATGAAGTTCTTCGATGTTGTGAAATGCCATGTGAGTGCCTTGAGGTACTTCAAAAATTTCATGAAGGTATTACTGGTGGACACTATGTTGGAGAGGCTACCACATAAAAGGTTCTGCTAGATGGATTTTGGTGGCCAACTCTCTTCCAAGATGTCAAAGCATATGTTGAGTAATGTGACATGCGTCAATGTATAAGAAAACCTAATTAGAGAGATGTTATGCCTCTACGACCCATCCCTTCTCAGGAACCCTTTGAAAAATGGGCTATTGATTTTGTTGGTCCCATCACTCCAGCAAGATGATACACATGTTTGTGGTACATCATTACAACAACTGACTATCTTATGCACTAAGCTAAAGCTGTACCAACAAAGGATTGTACTACTACTATTGTTATGAGGTTCATCTGAAAGAATGTCATAACTTAGTATGGATGCCCCATGAGTTTCACCAGTGATCATGGAACCCACTTTTCGAATGAAATAATTTGCATCTTGTTGGTTGAGTTCATGATCGCACACCATGAAACAACCCCATATCACCCACAAGCCAATAGAACTATTAAAGCTTTCAACAAAATCCTAGGTACCACTTTGATAAAGATCTGTAACATTGGTCGAATGGATTGGGATGATAGGGTGTCTGCAGTTTTATGGGCTTATCAAACAACTTATAAGTGCCTAAACAAAAACACGCCATTTAACTTGGTGTATGACAAGGAAGTGGTCCTACCAATGGAGTTCTTGGTACCATCTCCATGTATCACATGTGTAGGACAACTAGATGAATAATCATCTTTAAAAGCATGCCTAGACACTTTATTGCAACTAGACGAAGCTCGATTCTTCACTCATTGGATCCAGGATGTAAAAAAACATAAGCAAAAGGCATGACATGATCACCATATAAAGAACAAAACATTTTCTCCAAGAATGGAGGTCTTATTGAATGATTCTAAGTTCGCATGCCACTAAAGAAAGATTTGCATACATTGGGATGGCCCTTTTATAATACATAGCATTAGACCTACCAAAGCATGTCGGTTACAAAGGATGGATGATCAGTTCCTTCCTAGACACTATAATGGAAGCTAACTTTGGTCGTATTTCACTTTGGAATAGCTGAAGTTTTTGTAATCAATAAGGTGTATGTCATTAGTTTAAGATTTATTGCTTTTAATAAAAGTGCTACCTTTATTGCATGCAAATTTCCCTTTTTGTAATTTTCTTTTCTATGTTTTTATTCTTTTCGTGGAGGGTCATGACATGTTTTAATGTGGGGTAAGAAGTCAGGTTTAAAAAAGGCAAATATGAAAACTGTGGAAGTTACATAGGTGTGCGAGTTACATGGGCACACAAGTTATTAAGGGTGTGTAAGGTGACAAAGGCACGCAAATCATTTGAGGCATGAACGGGTAAGGTTCCTGCTATAAGTTAGAAATTTAAAAGAGGCAACTAGCTCCCACCTTACAAAAAGCATGGAGCACAGTCGTCATCCACTTCAAATAAAGGTGCAAGATGGGACGTGTCATTAATGTGGAAATAATAGTTATGGAAAAAATGTGCCAATCGCGTGATGGGACAATAATGTTAATGCATTAATTACAAAAAGCAAGTATCTAAATGCGATGGTCGTTAAAGATATACATTAAATGCCATGAAGTGATGGGTGATGGAAAGGCATTAATGAGGGTAAACCCCTCTTGGAGCCTATAAATAGGCAAGTTAAACCCATTTCATACTTTACTTTGGGTTTATTTTTCAATTAACAAAGTTGAAGATCAAGCAACTACCAGAGTTGAGTTAATCAAATCTTGAGCAAAGTAAAGAGTTTTCATATCCTTAACAAACTATGCAGGTCATTACCAAGTTGAGAAGGGAGATTCCAAGTCTAGTTCATTGGGAAAAGCTTTAGTTTTGAAAGTTATAGGTTACAAGTCCGCCATTAAAGGGTGCTTAAGCTCAAAAAGTTGAAGCAATGATCCACAACCACGTATTCTTTTAGAAACGTTAGACAATTGTGTGTTAATCTTTGGGCTCCTTGAAGGGTAATGCGGCCTAAGAAAAAGGCCAAAAATCTTGAAACCTTACTGACAATACCAGAAGAAGAAGAGATGAATGGAGGAGACTGGGTTCCAATTAGGGAAGAGACCCCAAAAGAACAAGTGCAACACCCAAAAGAACAAGTAGATAGTGCAAGAGGAGAAGAAGAACAACACATAGAATAAGGAAAGGAAAGTATGGTGTGAAAATTGAAGCAAGTGAAGTCGTCTTTGGCGTAGAAAGCTCAAGCGTCCCTACCACCATCTCTATTAATTAAGGAAATATAATACCCTGAAGTAGTGTTGTATATGAAGAACTAGGTCTCCAAGGTCTCTACTTGTACCGTCTTTGATTATAATCACTGCCAACTTAGGAATGAGGTTGAGCTCCAAAATGATTATTGGGTGAAAATCATTAACACCAGGAACCAATTGGTGTATGATCTCATGATATTCAACCAAATAAATGCTACATGATTGTTCCATCTATTCAACTTGCCTTATTTTGGTAAGCGCATAGAGGCAATTCAATTCCTCCTTTCGCACGTCCATAAGGACTATATCTACTTCATTAGGCGTAGCATGAAGATCACTCCTAACATAATCAACAGGTCATGGGATTACAGTGCTTGGGATTGAGTGTAATTAATGACTTGGCTGACATTGAAGAGATCCAAAAGATTGCCACAACACTAATGTATCAAAAGTAGGATCATGCCATGCATATCAAGAACCTACAAGATCCTGCCCTCCACATTGTGGTAATGATTATAATGACCAAGATCAAAGGGACCGATCATTGGAAAGAGGTTGACATGGCACACCTCTACATTGCTTGTCAAATCTCACAAGGTCTAAAGTATAATTGGGCTCTGTACTTCACCCAAAAGATTGTTGAAGACATAAAAAGGGCCCATCAAGAGCTGAAGTATAGGTTTCCATGGGGGTGTTCCTCCTCTTAATGGTTTTTGATGAAATTAGGGTGTTGAATTATAGCTCTAGAGTGCTAAAGTGGGTTTACCCTCCCACACACAAGTCCCTCACTAAACGCTACAAGGTGTTCACATGCCCTAGTCACATCACCCCATCATACAAGATCAAGATGAGGAACTAGTTTGATGGGATGAAGATGATGTTTAGGGATGAATGGCACATCCCCAAAGACTTACCCTTTTGGCTGCAGAACAGGCACAATTTGCTATAAAACAACACTTCTCCCTCATGCGTATTTGAATAAACCCATCTAGAGAGTTATCATCATGGCTTAAGTTATCATATGCCTTCTCGACGTGATACTTCATAGACTCCATCAATAAGATATATGATGCACAACCTATCATCTTGCAGGCTGAAAGGATAGATCTGGAGATTCACACCCTTTGTAAGTTATATCTTTATCCAGGCAAGAAGGCCTACATGGAGAAGATGGAGACATACTTGATCGATATACAGGTCAAGCAAACATTAGTCAGGGAGCAAATTCATAAACTATTCTACATGCTATGCCCTCAAAACAACCCATAGGGCAGAGACCTTAAGGAGAAACTTCCTTCAGCACCACCTCTAAAGAAGAAGTGGCTAGATGTGGGTGCTAGCATAAGTGGGCACCAGGCCCCCCAAAAACAACCAAAACTACAAAAGTGCAGTCCTCTAAACCCATGCCATCCTGTCCTTCTACGCCACCTCCACCTTAACCTTCACCATCTCCACGTTCATCTCCATCTCTCCACACTTCTCCATCTCCTTCACACTCTACACCTCCACACTCTTCATTTTCATGCCCTTCATCTCCCCAACCTACTCCCCCCTTTCTCCACCATCTTCTCCACCACCTCCTCCACCTCCACCTCCACCTCCACCTCCACCTTCTCCACCTCCCCCACTATCTCCCCCAAGTGCTATTACTTCAAGAGCTGCCCAATAGTAGCCCTAAAGGCAAGCACCCCAATAAGAAGTTCCTGAGTTGTAGGTCTATAGTTGGGGTTTAGATTATAAGAAAACTCCCTCCCCAATGCGGGAGGTGAAAGCTGCCTCTAATGACTCCTTACTTGATGTTGAAACATAATATGACGAGGAGGGGGATGGTGAAGAAGAAAGTGATATGGTCGTTGGTGGCCACAAGGAGGCTGATTTTTAGCGTGACCTGAGTAGGGGAAAGGATCGGTCGAGACAAAAGAGCATGATGGTGTAATATGCAATACATACGAACGTTATTAGTTCGACATTCAAAAAAAGATGCTCCATCTTTCACTACACTTCATCCCTAAGGAAGCAACTCTAGAGACAAGGAAGTAAGTGTCCTTCCTGCTTGATATGTACAATGAGGAGCACGAGTTCAAACTCCCACATGACAACATTTCTTTACACTCGAATGCTTCAATGCTGTTGAAACCATTGTGGGTAGATCCACAAAGGATCCCCCCTCTTCTAGCAAGTGCCACATTTTTTAAGTTAGTCATGGAAATTATACACCGTAATATTTTGTTGGATCTGGTGTGTGTAGGGTTGAAAGGAAACATGCCAAAGTTATAGGCATGTACAATAAAGAAGTTGCAAAGAAACAAATGCTTGCATGAAGAAGTGGCCACATTAAAACAACATCGCCAAGAGGCCACATAGGCAAAAGTAAGGGTTTTATACCTTTGTAAAATAATTTTGAATGAAGACCTAGTGCTAGTAGATGACATAGCCCTTGACGGGGATGCCATAGGAATGCTAGAGACCCTAGTAGAACTGTTACTCAAACGATGCAAGGAGCAACCCACACTGCGAGATGAGGGATTAGAGTTGGCTGAATAGTTCACCATAGTCATCGACATTTATAAATACACTATAGAAAGAGTTGGGGAAGTTATCCCCATTTTGGATGGCATTTTTGCACTGCTAACATGCCCTAATAAAATCTTGGAGGCTCAACTCCAAGCTGAAGAAGCCTAGAGGCACCAACTAGTTGATGTTATGCTTTTAATAAAAGACCATGTCGAGCATGCAAAAACATTCAAGGATGTAGAGATGATGGAGGACACCGTCAATAAACATCATCAACAACTGAATGCAAATTTTGTAGCCCTCCGAGGACAGGTTGATAAAGAGGTGTTTACACTCGAAGACGTCTAGAAGGATGCCATCACATCCATGGACAAACAAGTTAAGAGGTCAAAAAGACCCCCAGCCAACTTGAGGAGATAAAGGAAGCAAAGGGGACCATAGAAGAAATAACTATGAAATTTCTCGAGGCATTGTCACATTGGGACAATCTGAAGAAGGAGTTCGAGTAGTCTGGACCTAATTTTTTAGAGGATGCTAGCATGGCTTAGTTCAGGACATATTAAGAGCATAATGTGGGGTGATGTTAACCCCAAAATTTTGACTAAGTGTTGTCCCAATTTGGCATAGAACATGCATGATGCGGAAGGACCATGGTGTGAGAAGGACCATGGCACGTATTTGATAGGCATAAAAGCATTGTGGCACATAACCTACAAAGCTCAAGAGGACAACAATATTAAAGAACCAACATGAGAGGACACAGTTAGAAGAGAATTAGTCACAAGGAACTCGAGGGCATAAGACTCAGAACAAAAATGAAAGATTAGGGGGACACGTGGGAAGTGTGAGTAATTGGAAGAACGGTTCATACGGGTCACTCCGACCTTATTGATAGGAAGTTTAGTACCAACCTGTAAGGAAAGGAACACATGGAAGTAAAGATATAACATAGAGTGAGAATATAGGCGATGTAGAGGCCCAAATCTTTAGGAAGAATTGATTGTTTGGCTCTACGACTCTCAGTTTTTTGAGAGTTCGTTGGCCAATTCTTCATGCCATTAATAATTGTAACACTTGGTCAGGGCAAAGCAATTATAAATACCATTGTTATAAAGCATTACGATGGGGGATAGAGGGATGAATTTTGGAATGATATTGTGACGGACCTTTAATTTAAGCTTAATATATGATATAACAAGTTGTATCAATTTGTGTTACTATGAGTGATGGTATGAACTAAGTGTTTAGAATTTTATGTGAGGGATACCTTATCTTATTTTCTTTTCTAGGCACTTAATACTAATAGAAGATGACTATAATCTGTGTGATGATATTAATCAAACTTAGAACTCATAGGATCAAGGTAAAATGTTTATGATTGTATATAATCCTCGTTTAATTGATATAAAGAGAAGAATATGAACAAGTTATCCAAATTGTGTGACAAAACCTACGAGAACTGGTCCTTTACCACGCTCTTTGGGTGAGTGTGCAAGACCTAAATCTTACGTGAAAGGGCCAATGCGCTAGTTCTAATTAAAATAAATTACCATAACCTTTGTGTAAAATTTCTTTCTCATAAAAAAATTAAAGATCAAAAGATTAACATGAATGTAGAAAGAAAAACCTCTTTTTCTATTTACACTCATCCATTCAACAAAATTCTCACCATATTACACAAATTTTATATTTGGTGCAAGTTGAAAGAAAGAACATTTATTGTTTTTATTTTTTGAATAATGACTATTTTATACAACATCGACAAAAGAATTATACATTGAAACAAAACATTGTGCATTGAATTTCAATGTAAACCATAACAGAGCAACACCTGTGACATTGTAAAATTAGCGAGTCGAGGAAGTTATAGTAAATAAATAAAAGGCCAAAAGAAGAGATCGCTCCAACGATGATTGAGCTAAACAAAATGCTACCATTGGATTTATCCTCTATTGAAATTTGCTAATGATTTTAGATATGGAGTGGGAAATGGTATCCCCAAGCAAGTCGCTGTAACCACAAAATGTCATGCTAATTAAAATATCCATACCCATACCTTCCCCGAGGGATTGGGAATACCGATACGATAAGAAAATTAAGACATACTTTTTACTTTAATTTCTATCCTTGCACAACTATGCTCTGATTGTTACTAATTAGTTAATATAACATTCAATATCTATTTTTTAATCTTAATTTCTATCCTCAACGAACCTACAAGTGTTAGTTCTCTCACATTAATCATGATTACAGAGTTAAAATCACACCATTACCTCAATTATTCGAAACTAAAAACAACATACAATTTTTTATCGAATAAAAAAACATAAAATAATATTATTTTATATCATAAATTAAACTCGTTACAACTTAAATAAAACACCCACATATTTCCAACACACAAATTAATAATAAATAATTTAAAAAAATATTATGACAATAGTTACCCTCCAGATCCAATAACAAATTGTGAATGACCAAAACTAAACTAAACTCTATCTAACTCCCCATATATATAGAGAGGGGGGGAGGGCCACCCCCAACTGTATATCGTTTTTTTGGCAACCCCTAACCCTATAAAGTGAAGTTGATTTAATGGGCTAGACTCTATATATAGAGAGGGCCCCCCCTAGATAGATCTAACCCAGATAGATATATAGGGCTTGAGGGGCCTATCCCATCCCATCCCATCCCTATATAGAGGGGCAGGGGGAGGGAGAGGCCAAAAGAACTAGATATTTTATTTGGCCAAAGGAATAGACCATAGATAAAGAGGGGGGGGGGGCTCTATATCTATCTCTCTCTCTATATGTTCCCCACTATAGAGAGGCCACCCTCTATATATAGATGGGAGTTGAGTTTAATGGCAGATAGGTAGGGCTTGCCACATATAGAGTTGAGTTTAATGGGCAGATAGATAGGGCTTGGCCACCCTATATATCTATCCACTCCATAGAATATATAAAGAGGGGGGAGGAGGGCCAAAACCAAAAAAATAGATATTGATATTTGGCCCAGAGATATGGCCGACGGCATTTCTAGGCCAAGGGGGAGGAGGGTCTCGACCTTTCACCTTTCTTTAGGTCAAGTCGAGGAGATCATTTCTCCGATCGCTATTCGGATTTCTCTTCACGAATAGCATAATGGACTAATACCAAACATATCCAAATGAAGTAAAATTCAAGTTTTTTTCTTTGGAATTAGATATTTGTAAGCCGTAGCTTCCTCCTCATTTTTTATTTTATTTGAATATATTATATACAGAACTACCAAACGTTGCCACCCACAAGACGATACAAAATAAATATCAAGAACCGAAATGGACTTCAATGTTGAAGGTACATAGTGGAGCACTTTAAAATATAAATATTCTATCGTGGGGAAATTTTTTTGTCTAGTTGTGCTGTTCGCCTGGAGGAATCAGATTGAAGATTACCAGCTCATAATCTGGAAAAGGTTTAGCCGGTGGTCACATATGAGCCCAGTTCTGTACGTGGGTCAATTTCGTCTACACCATTTTGTCCTCGCAGATGCCTGTAATTTGTTCCATTCATGTTACATACTAATTTGTTAAGTTAAAACGGTCCAATTTCTAATTTTCAGAGAATGGATGTGAAGATGGGTTATTTGCAGGCAGAAAGATGTAGCCCTGCCTTGGGATTCCTGCAAGCTGGTGGAGCTTATAGAACAAGTTTGCTTAAGACAAATTCAGTGAGGCCTTTTTTGGGTACCAGAGTTGTTGGCTTGGCAGAGAAATGGCAGGGGAAGGGAAGGAGGAGCCTGCAATGGCAAGTCAAGTCAATGGCTGCAGAGGACAATGGGCAGAAGAACCAGAAGGAAGCAGATGAATTGGGCTCTTCCAGGTTCAATGCCAAAAGCACTTTACTTCTATTTCTTTTGAAACAGTTTGTGAATGGGTGTTTTAAAGCAGTTTCTTAATGGGTGTTGGTTGTCAACAAGCAACATACATACTAGGAAAACATTTTGGGTTTTTTTGTTTCATACCATGCTGTATTCAGAACAGGTATACACCTACACTAGGTTGTGTCTATTTCCATCGACTCTTTGATAAGAAATATTCCGTAATTGGGTATATAACACAACGTAGGTTCTTATGCCATTGTAGGATGTACCCAATAGAAGGAACCAGTTGTTGAGGCATAGACAACAAATTTTCCAGGCGTATTTCAACAAGAGTTTATAGCAATGCATCAATTTCTCTACGGGGATGTGAGGACCCTGTGAATTGGGCACTTGCAGGTTTGATGTCAAAAACATTTCTGTATGTTTTGAAGCAGGCTTTTGAGACTGAATGGTTTTTGGCTGTCAATCAGTAACATACATATTAGTACCTGCTAAACATATATATTGCTAGATGGTATTTTAGGTGATCTAGGGTCCAGGTGGAACCTGGTGGACAGACACACTTAACGGATCAAATTTGCTATGGCATAAGCATATATGAAATGATTAATGATGAAGGATATGACCAGAGTACCACGCGTCAAGGATAAACAAGGAGAACAATAGACACCGTGCTAGAACTATAAGTTGCAAAATTGTATTGTGTGACAATTTTGTACAATGATCCAAGCGATTGGATGTACTACCAGATGTCTAACCACAACCATACTTCCTATTCTATCTCTGCTTCTTCAAAGATTTGAAAAATACACTAATATGAAGTGTGGAAGGTGAAGGGATGACTAAACTGTTGCAAGGGTGACAACGGTTTACTTTGTGACTATTCAAATTCTCCATTTTGTCATCTACTGTCCAGCTGCACAGAACAATATTGACACAGTCAGAGTTGTGCAGCATGAATGAGGAGTTAGGACTTCGTGGTATGACCATACGTTTGGGATGGCCTTGAAAGTGATGGTGAAGATGACACATGGTGTGGAGTACCATCATTATACCACAAGTCACTTAAGTCCTAGATCCTCTTGGATCAGTATCCTATCCTTGAAAGGAATGGTCCCCATCTTGTGTAGTTGCATAGTAAGATGTGGAAAGTTGTTGGAAACATGCACTTTTGTAAACGATTTTCTTTGAGAGGAAACTTGACCTGATTTGATGATTAGGAAGAGAGCGATCTCTTGTTATTCGGCACATTTGACCCTAGCATCAATTATTTGTTTTGATTCTGCTGGTGTGTTGTAATTAGGATTGATCTCTGCATGCTGAAGTGTCCTTGCAACATCTAAAGTGTCCAACAAAGGTGAAAAATAATGGCACAAGAGTTCTTCATTGAAGATTGGAAGTAAACCAAGGTGGGAAGGAAGATTGCTCGAAAGTGTTATCTCCTACTTGGTTGGTGATGATGTAGGGCTTGTACCGCAGTGGACAAAGCTTGCAGTAAGGTCCTATCAGTCTTTCCTTCTGCAAATGAAGGCATATTTGATCACCTACTTGAAAGGTGTATGGCACTTGACATTGATCATGGTGGTGGTTGTACTTGACATTAGTTTTCTATAGAATGGTCTGCAATTGTTGTTGAATGTGCTCAATGAACTTGGCAGCTTTGTCAAATTCCTTGAGCTGAAGGAGTAGTTGTTGTTGAAGGTGGCCCAAGGTAGGCAAAATCAATGGGTGCCACAGGTTGGAAAACCAAGTAAACCTATAGAAAGGTCTGCAATTGTCGTTGAATGTGTTCAATGAAATTGGCAACTTTGTCATCAACTTCATTTTGAGTTGGAGGAGTTGTTGTTGAAGGTGGCATAGGATAAACTACATCAATGGGCGCTAAAGGTTGGAAACACAAGTAGACCCGAAAAGGTTTGTGTGTGGTAAAGCTTTGTAAAGCTTCGTTGTAGCTATATGTTGAATGAAAGGAAGACTTTCATTCCATGTGAATTGCTTCCTAGAATTGTACATTTTGAGAAGATGCATGATCATCCTATTTACCACTTCTATGTGTCCATCAGTCAGAGGATGGAACAACGTAGACCTATTCGACTTTGTGTCCATCATAGACCAAGGTTCTTTCCAAAAATTGCTCAAGATTCTGGCGTACCTATCATAGATGATGGTGGATGGTAACCCCAAATGAACGCATACATTTTGAAAATATAGTTGAGTTGTTTCTAGAGCTGAGATTTATTCCTTACAAGGTGCAAGAATTGCCGTCTTTGAGAATCTATCAACTACTACATAAATACAATCATTACCACACTTAGTAGTGGGGTCACCTGAGAGGAAGTCCGTGGAAACATATTCCCATGTTCTCATTGGCACTGGCAATGGTGTGTACATACCTTGCTTCTTGTTGATCGGTTTGGCTATGGCAAGACGATACAAGATTTGATGTATTTGGCAACATCTGATTTGAGGTGTGGCCAAAAGAAGTATTGCAATACCCGAGCTTTTTTTCAACTCCAAAGTGTTTTGCAACCTTATTGAAATGAGCCTCCCATATTAGTTTATGATGCTCCACCTTGTGTGGTACACACAAGTGTCCAGGGTGATATAAGAGTCCATCCTTCAAGTACAAATCAAGAATTAACTTACAACTATGCAATGGCTGATAGGTTTTTGCAAAATATGAATCAAATGTATACAATTTTGACCAAGTGTTAGTCTTATGTCCACATACATCAAGCATAGTGAAGAGCACATATATCGGGCATAGTGAAGAGAGCTTGAACTAGAGGTCGACTCTAACAAGCAGCTTTTGGATTGGCACTTCCCTTCTTATGCTTGATGTGCAAATGGAATTGTTGAAGATATGAAGATCATTTTTGATGCTATTTTTGTTTCGATTTATTTTGTCTGTAGGAATTGTAGCGGCTTGTGATTTGTATGGATGACAATGTCTCCTTTCACAATGTGTAGTGTTTCCAATGCTTACATGCCTAAACAATGACATACAACTCTCGGTCATATGTAGGGTGTTTCCTTATGATTGTAGTGAATGCTTCACCGTGGTAACAAACCAAATGACCATGTTAAGTGAGGACGGCTCCAAGTGCATATTCATATGCATCGTTCTCTATCTCAAATAGTTGATGAAAAATAGGGAATGTGAGCACTAGCGCGGAACGAAATCTGCATTTTAATTCTTGAATGCTTTTTGTTGTGTGGTTGCCTAAGTGAAAGTTGGTTTGGTGCTGTTTGTAGTAACTTGATTTAGTGGCCAAGTTATGTAAGAGAAAACAAGTACAAATATCATGTAGAAATTTGCTAATCCCAAGAAGTTGCGAGGCTTTGTGAAATTCTTTGGTGTAGGCCATTCTTGGATGATGCAGATTTTGGCCGCGTCCACATGAACTCCATTTGCATCTAAAATGTACCTTAGATATTGTATCTCCTAAATGGCAAATAAACATTTCTCCATATTAGCATATAGATTTTGTTGCTGCAAAGTTGAAGCACTTGTTGAATATGGTGGAAATGTTCATCCCATGTTTTATTGAAGATTAGGATATCATCAAAGTAAACCTCAACAATTGAGTTTGTAAAGGGCTAGAGGATGTCATTCATCATCCACATGAATGTCATAGGTGCATTAGTTAAGCCAAATGGCATATCCAACCATTTGAATAGACCTTCCTTGGCTTTGAAGGTTGTTTTCCAGATGTTTGAGGGTTTAATTATAATTTGATGGTACCCAACCTTAAGATTGATTTTTGTGAAGAACTTGGCACTATGGTGCTGGTCCAAAAGGTCCTTTATTCTGGGGAGAGGGTAGCGGTTCTTCACAATGATCTTGTTGAGAGCTCTATAGTCTATGCACAACCTCCATGTGTCATCCTTTTTTGGCACGGGCACAATGGGGTTGCCAAAAAGCGATGAGATTGGCTTGATGTGTCCTTTATCCACTAGTTCATATTATCTAGAAATGATTTGCGATACAAAGATGCATTAGGTAGAGTTAGTCCTAGAATCAAATCAGTAGTGTGCTTTACTACGCAATGCATATGAACTTCTTTAGGTGACCGAAATATATCCTTGTATTCTTCTAGCACATTGTTCAATCGATACATGTTTGATGATGTAATTGCGGTATGAGTTTGAGCCACAAGGACATCCTTACATTCAGGTCTCCCCATCAAGAGTACAAATTTCTAACTAGAATTGACTAGATTCTTGCATTGCTTGGCGCTAATAAGTGAAAGCTTAGGAACTAATTTTGTTATCTGCCTTATCTTGTCACCAACATCTATTATAACCTTTATTAGGTTTATTCTATAGATTGCACGCCGATGAAAAATACACGTTTTTTCAAATAAAATGTCACATACTTCTACTGGTGCTACATCACAGAGGATTGAATCTTGAAGAGGCTTAATTTTGTACACCAGGTGACACTACGGAGTGATGCATTTCTTGGAGCTCGAGCTGAACCATCCAATGGATTATGGTTGTGGGTGAGGTGTATAATGTCCCCCTTTTGGGCTAAAAGACCAAATAAGGGTTTTGCCTAAAATATCAATATTATGCACATAAATTCTGAATTCTAAAATTTGAAAAATTAACCAACCCGAGATGAAAAATGAAGTTTCAACACACGCCCAATCTCACCAAACCCTTGATGCCAAAGTACAAGGGATAAATAGACAATTTTCAGCAGTTGATTCAAGCTTAATTCACTCCAAAATATGCAAATATGAGCAACAACTGAAAATTAATGGAAATGTACCTTTTTTCACATGAATGAAGATAAATTTCGGAAATGTGCTTGCTGGAAAATATTTGATTTTATTCAAAAAAACAACAGCTATTCTCCCTCCAAAATCTTCTTCAAATCCTTGCAATCATCATTAAAAAAATGCCAAAAATACTTGAATAATTCCAGCTCCTTTCTAGGGTACTCAAAGTGACCAAACAACCTCCCAAGTGAAGTCGCCCCAAGTCAAAAGGCTGTAATAAAATCAGATTTAAATATTCTTCACAAACTAGGGTCCAGGGCATCCTCAAAGACCTTCCAAGCTTCCCTAACCAAATCGCCATAGTTAGGAAAAATCATAAACTATTTATTAGGCGCAAATCATCATTTCGTAAAGCCAAATTCATCATAAAATTTTGTCAAATAAATAAATAATAATTCAAAAAATTATTATTTATTTTTTCAATTAAATAATCTTTGAAAACCTTGCCAATCATTCAAAAAAACCCAATGCCACACTTCAGAAAATTAGCAATAAATTTCAGCAACTAATTTTGAGCAATTGGACACCCAATTTGTCCTCAAAACCCTCTCCAAAGATCACCAAGGCAAATCACCCCACTCCTAGGGCAAGCAACAAAAGATTTTTTTGTAAGGTGGTGTCAAAAAACACTTTTTTATTGATAATTCAGCACAAAACTACAATAACAATTATTGGGCATACATCCCAATCATTTTTCAAGCATGAAGATTCACAAAATAATATTCAATATGCATAAATAAGATCTCCACCTTGTATTTGTACCCTCCAAAGGGGGCGAACCACCTTGGGGGGTAAAATACCTTATAACACTTCCTTGCCAATTTTTTAAGATATATTTTCTATTCTTTGTTCATCTCCCAAGCCGACATTCCTCTTTTTCCAAATATAATATTAAATTAATTGCCTTAATAACAAATAGTAATTAAAATTACTTTTAGGCAATAATCCAATAATTATTTATCTTTTAATTACCATAGTGGTAAAAACCATTTTTAAAAATATTCTATTAATCAACTAAAATTGCCTTATATGGATAAATGATAAAAATCAATATTCGGGCAATCATAATTAATCAATAAAATAAAACCCCAAAAGTGATCCCTTAGTCTATGGGGAAAGTAGACTAAAGGTCTTCAGTACCTGTTAATAAGTGATCCAGAAATGGGGACATTATAAGGTGTCAATGGCAATTTCAATCTTCGAATTGCTTCAGGGGAAATTAGATTCTTACTTCTCTTGTTAACAATGAAGTGTACTGATTATCCATTGACCCAAATTTGAGAGTGGAACAATCTTTATGCTTCTTTTGAATCTGTATTGGAGGAAGAGGCAATGTTCGTGGTACCTACCATAGCACTAGGTTCAAAGTTCACAATCTGTTTACCTTTGTCAAGTGTCGTGGTGGTAGTACTTGCAGCTTTGAGTTGTACAAGTATGGTTTTAGATTGCTTATTAAAAGCTATTCCTAGAGAAGAAATTTGGAGAAAATCCATGTCAAATTGGATGTATTGTTTCAAGCTCGACTTGTACTTCAAAATGATATTTTGCTTAGATTCATGAATGTTTAATTGAAAACTAAAGTGTGAAAGGTGTTTGTATATTCTTGAACAAATTGATCACGACCTTGGCATAATTGTGAAAACTTGATGCACTGATCATCATAGTTCCCAATAGGATAATAGGTAGCTTTTAGTGCTTCTACCAAACCATTCCATGTATCTACAAATTCTAAGTTGTCATCTTCATGGATAGTGTAGTAGTTATCCCACTATTTCTTTATAGATAAAGAAAATTTCAGAAGAGTCAAGGTTATCTTTTTTTAATCAGTGAATTCACTACGTAACATGAACATATTAGCTTCAACCAAATGTCAAGTGCATCAACATCTATTTTTCCATCAAATGTAGGGATGTCTAGATTTACTTGTACCTTGTACAGTGTTTTACCACCGAAAGGTTAGTGTGAAGTAGATTTGTCAGGTGGAGTGTGGACATGCTTAAGAAGTTGTGCGAAGTGATCTACGATTCCCACTCGTTCACGTGCATGGTGTTTTTCCAAATCTTTTTGTTGCCTTTGCAAAGCATCCTCTATCATTTTCTTAGATATTTCTATTTTTCGTCTATGAAGTTGGTCTATCTACCATCTGAGGATGTGAAGGAAGACCTGATGATGTCATGCCCCCTTTTGTAAATTAAAATAATATTCTAATTAAAATAAAAAGTATTTTTAAATTTTTAAAAGTAAAATTAGAAATATGACTAAGTGGCCAAAAATGTCAGCAACTTTTGTTGGGGTTTTGAGTGAAAGGATATAAAAGGAGATGGAGGAGCTCATTTGGGGTTATGCTTGATTTGATAATTGAATTCTTTGAGTCGAAGCACGAAAATGCTTAACTTATCCATTGATGACGAAACCCTTCAATGGTAGTTGGAGTAAGGATGAAAACCCTTACATTCAACTAGGGCATCCTCATTCAGGGGTTGTATTGAGCTTTATTAGTCTGATTTTTACAAAATCTTCATCATATTTTGGGCAATAACTTCATCTCCATTTTTAGGGCTGACAACTAGGGTTTAGAGCCTAAAAATTAGGTCAGTGACCAGAAAAGCAGGGCAACGACTGGTTTGGAGGGACAACACAGGGTTTTGAGAGTTGTGGATTGCTTTTAGAGGGCTGTATTTGGTACCCTAGGGCAGTGAACTGCCTATGACAGTTGGGCAACCTTGTTTGGGGTCAAATTTGAGGGCTTCAAGGGTTGTTTCAAGCCAAAACTGTAGTTCTGAATATTTAATCATTTTCTATTATTTTTATTAGTATTTTTTAGTTATTATTCATTAGGAAAATTCAAAAAATGGTATTTATTTTGGTAATAATATTCAGAATTTATTGGTGACTATTCGAGGGTTAATTATTGCTTTGCACTTGGAAAATTGCATAATCAACATTCTATAATTTTTATCTAGGGTTTGAAGTGGAAAAATCAGAAAAATCATAATTGTTGATTAAGGTCAATATATGAATTAGAATTTGCACATGTGGTGTTACGGTTTTGTTGGGAAACCCCTTTGAACTGATTTCAGCCCTAAAAGGGACATTTCAGTGGTATCAAAGCCAAGATTTTGATACCCTGTGAAGGGATTTTCAGATCTTGTCAGCGTTTGTTTTTTCCAACTTGTGAATCTGACAAAATATCATGGGGTTCATAGAGGAAAAAGAAAAGCAACAATAAATCAGACTTGATTATGAGGCTTATTGTGAAGATTATTACAAGCTTCATCTAAAAACTCAAGCCATGTTGACACTCTGAGAGTTCTGTGATTTAAGGAGATATAATCCAAGAAGAAAAGAAAGACTTCATACAAAGTCATGTGAGCGAGCTAGCCACACATGTCGAAGAATTTGACTTTACCTTTGAAGCGTTCTTGGAGATGCTCGAAGAAGATAGAAGTAGAAATTTAAAGAAGGAAGAAGAGTAGTTTAAACCAAAACCTCAAAAGATTGTTAAGAAGGCGAACAAGGAGCAAGAACCCAAGATTGCATCCTTGAAAGAAGAGGAATCCTAGGAAGGTATTGTTGGGAAGTATGCACATGAGGGAGAGGCCTCACAAGCTCCGTATGATGATCTTCCACTTGCTGGAATTTTCAGACCAGCATATAAAGTTAAGCAATTTAATTATCTTCATAGCAAGGATTTGTTGTATCACCATCATACTATGCCCTTACAATAGTTTGATCGTCATGATGATCATGCTAACAATGAGGGTAAGATGAAGGGCACTAAATAGAGGAAGAATTTTTTCCAAGAAGACTCAAGGATGGGGAGTTGAAAATTTGCAATATTGATGTGGGATCCAGGGGAAAATTACAGGCTTAGTGTTGCTTCATACAAATTCTGAGTTCACTTGCATCCATACAAGTCTGGCAAGCCCTTTCAATCATGGGAAGGAGCAAGTTCCGGTTGGTGACTGTTGGGAAAGGATTCTCAGCCTTCCTTGAAGTGTTTTCAGTCACTACAATGCTCCCAATTCATGTTTTTGCACAAGGTTTCAACTATGCAGTTGCTATTCCATTTTCAGGTTGCTAACCTTGGAAAAATCAGATTATAAATTTTCATTTTCAGACTTGAATAACTGCAAACTTTATCATTTTAAGGCCATTGAATCATTGGGAAACGCTGGTGAATGGTTCCAGCTGAAGAAAATGAAGACTTCGGCCAACATAGTTCAGAATGGGATGGAGAATTAGGGAATTCATGGCTCTGCCCTAAGTTGCTTCCAGCATGCATACAAACTGATTGGTGTCCTTCCTTGGAAGGAATGACATACAAGATGAGCAATAAAGATCATCTCACAAAGGTAGGTGCACAAGTGATGATTGAACTGTTTTCTAAACCGCCAATAGACGTCCTTGTTGATAGGGTTGAGGGTTATGCTTGCTGTTCTGAATTGTTCCCTCTATCCGGTAAGGGGCTAGAACTTGGGTTGCACGGAAATTTTCAGACCATGGGAAGAGGCTGCAAATTCTGAGTTGGGGCAGCGACTACAGCATGTGGGAATTCATCCCACTCCATATTTGGTAAGTATTAAAAATTCTGAATTTTTTTGTTGGGACAGCCCCTCCATTTTGTGGAAACTCGGCCCATCCCAAGAGTTAAAAATTATGAAAATTATGAGTGGGGACAGCCACTCCCATATGTGGGAACTTAGCCCACTTCAAGTAGCAAAAACTCTGAAAATTCTGAGTGGGAGCAACCAGTCAAATGTTTGGGAATTCAGCCCATTTTGAGTGCCATTAAATCTGAAAGTTCTGCGTGGAGGCAGGCACATCAGAGGGTGAAAACGCAGCTCACTCTAAGCATGGCAAAAGATGACGAGGAGGTCACAAAACCACTCCATAGTGAAAGGAAGGATGGGCGAGTTGAGGGCAGCCCAGAGTGTGAAAGTCCCTAATTTGTTGTGCCCTCACATGCCATGTAGGGGGTATGATTGTAAGAGGATGCATATGTATGGAAGGGAACACTTGGCAAGATTGGTATTTTTTTGTTCATCATGGCAAGGCTGCCTTCTTTTGGGGCAACCACATGAAGATGGAGATGTAAGGAAAGTCACTTGGAGTGACAAAATTGGTCGGGACTCCTTCATTCGGGGCTTTGAAGATATCCATATGGAAATTTGGAAGATATGCACTCAAGAGAATTGCAAAAAAAGTATGGTTTCAATTATGTTCAAGTTTATATATTTCAGAAAAAATTGTGAACCCCACCATAGGCTTAAAGGGAGAGCTTTAAGGATCATTGGAGGTTGTAATGGGTGCTTTTGTACTACCCTAAAGGAGCAATTTTCAGAAATGTGGGGGAGTCTTGGCTGGAAATGGAGTTTCCGGTAAGTAAGAATGGAGGATTCCACCAAGGAAGGAGGATGTCACATCTCTAAGGTGCATGTGTGGTTAAGAATGGCCAAGGGAACCATGGAGGGAAGCAACTATACTTTTTTTTTTCATGCTGCCCACAACAGTACTGGCTCATTTGATATGAGCTTGAGGGTCATCAAGTCCATGTTGAAGGTATGTTGTAAACAAAAACTTCCAAAGGGTGAGTTTTTGTCAAAAATTCTCATTAATGTGGATGGTGAGAAGGCTGTTATGCATGATTACAGTCCACTAACCACTGGATACATGATTGTGTATGTAATCTCTTTTGCCAAATTGAAAGATTACATGTTGATGGAGAACGAGGAGTTGATTTCAGTCAATTTGGGAGTGTTTCCAGCCCATGGAATAGGTGCAATTCTAAGTTTAGGGGCAAATTTTGAGCATGATGGCAGTTATTCTATGGTGGGTGCTATTTGGTACAACATAGGCAGCCCTTTAATGCCTTCTTGGGCAATCATAAACATGTTTCCAGCCACCAATTGGGAAGGGAGAGTGGTTAAGGGTGCAAACAAGGAAGGAGATTTAAACCACACTTCTATATGGCTTGGAAGGAGTAGAAAAGGGAGGTGAAGAGCCTTGGTTTTAATTAACATGATTGCCTCTTGTGCAGAAAGTACAATGGGGACACCCATACCCCAAATTTCCAACAAGTACCTTGCTGTAACAAACATTTTCAGCCCTCATTATGCCACTTTGGAATATGTTTAAGCTTGCCAAGTTGCTGATTATTCATCAATTCCTTGCTCTTGGGCTGAAGTTACAGCTACTTGGAGGGTTTTTAGTGCAGCTGGATATACAAAGAATAAATTTGTTGATGCTGTTTTTGAAGGAGAAAATGAAGATGGCAGGTCTAAGGTAATAACTGATCTCTGCTTCAAGGAAGTTTTTAAACTTCACAGGGTGCCAAAGAACATCATTAGGAAGAAGGACAATAGATATATAAGCTTGTTTTGGCAAGAGCTCTCTCATTTGACAGGTACAGGATCCATATTATTGGAGCATTACAGCGTATTTCTTCACTTTGATATGATGGTACTTGGGCATGAGAGCTTGCATTTGCTTGAGGGCAAGCAAATTTGGGAAGGGCAGACTATAATGTCCCATTTTCTAAATTAAAATAATATTCTAATTAAAAAAAAAGTATTTCTAAATACTTAAAAGTAAAATTAATAATATTACTAAGTGGCCAAAAATGCCGGCAACTTATGTTTTATTGTTAAAAAAAAAAAGTGGGGTTTTGAGTGGGAAGGATATAAAAGGAGATAGATAAGACAAAATAAGATAAATATATTAATGTCCAACTAATGACCACAAAAACCCCATTTGGGGTATGTATGATTTGATAATTGAATTCTTTGAGTCTAAGCACAAAAATGCTTAACTTATCCATCAAGGACGAAACCCTTCAATGGTAGTTGGAGGACGGATGAAAACCCTTACATTCAACTAGGGCATCCTCATTTTGGGGTTGTATTGAGCTTCGTTAGTCTGATTTTTACAAAATTTTCATCATAATTTGGACTAGTAACTTTATCTCCATTTTTAATGCTGGCAATTAGAGTTTGGAGCCCAGAAAATTAGGTCAGCAACCAGAAAAGCAGGGCAGCAACTGGTTTGGAAGGACAACGCAGGGTTTTGAGGGCTGTGGATTGCTTTTAGAGGGATGTACTTGGTACCCTAGGGCAGCGAACTGCCTATGACAGCTGAGCAACCTCTTTTGGGATCAAATCTGAGGGTTTCGAAGGGTTGTTTCAAGTCAAAACTGCAGTTCTGAATATTTAATCATTTTTTGCTATTTTTATAGGTATTTTCCAGCTATTATTCATTAGGAAACTTCAAAAAACAAGGTATTTATTTTGGTAATAATATTCAAAATTTATTGGTGAATATTCGAGGGTTAATTATTGCTTTACACTTGGAAAATTGCATTTCCAGCATTCTGTAATTTTTATCTAGGGTTTAAAGTGGAAAAAACAGAAAAAAAACATAATTGTTGATTAGGGTTTGATATTTGAATTAGAATTTGCACATGTGGTGTTAGGGTTTTGTTGGGAAACCCCTTTGATTGTAGGCTCTGATATCAATGATTCGGGGCTTGAGAGGCACTCGGTGGACAAACACACTAAATAGATTAATTGTGCTATAGTAGAAACGTGTATGAAATGATAAAGGATGAAGGATATGGCTAGGGTGACTAGAGTACTATGAGGCATGGACAAATAAACAAGGAAAACAATAGACACCGTATTAGAATTGTAAGTAGCAAGATTGTACTACGCAATAGCTCTGTATAATTATCCAATAGATTGGATGAGTTACCAGATGTCTAACCACTATTGTATTTCCTATTCTATCTTTGCTTCTGCAAAGAATAAAAGAATACACTCATATACAAGTGTGGAAGACGAATGGACGGTTGAACCGTTACAAGGGCATCAACCACTCATTTCGTGACTATTTAGATTCACCATTTTGTCGATTTTTGGAAATGCTACTATGTAGCTGGACAAAACAGTTTTGACACTGTCGGAGTTGTGTGACATCAACGGAGAAGAGTTAGGACTTCACATAATGACTATTTGTGCTTTGGGATGGTTCTAAAGCCGATGGTGAGAATGGCACATGGCAGAGAGTAGCATCCCTATACCATTAGTTGCTCAAAGTTCTAGATCCTGCTGGATCACTAGGAATGGTTAATTGGTTTTTTCAACTTCTTTTCCTACAAAAAAAAAACATAATTTTTCTGAGAAGAAATTGGTGCAAAAAGAAATTAACGGTTACATGAGACCAAATTGTATGCAAAATATTCCAAAATTCTTTCAGTAGCGGCTGCAGATAAGACTTAGTTAGCCCTCTTGCATTGGACCACTAGGTAAGACAATGCTCCCATGAAGGGGTGGGGGGTAGGGCTAGCGGTGGAGGTTGGATTTTTCTGTACCTGCTAAACCTTTCTATTGCTTAGTGGCATTCTAGGTATGGGTAATTGGATTTTAAAAAATGTTTTTCAACCTCTTTTCTTAGAAACAAATCCTATTTTTCTTGAGGAGCAATGGGTATAAAAATAACTCAACAATTACATGGGACAAAATTATATGCAAAATATTTTAAAATTCTCTTAGCAACAGCTGCAGAGAAGAATATGGTAACCTGCCTCCATTTGACCACTAGTTAAGACAATGGTCCCATGAAGGGGGTGGGCGGGGTGAACGGTAGGGGGTAGGGGTGTCGCTTGGATCTTTTATGTTTGTGCTAAATGTTTCTATTGCCTGGTGGCATTCTAGATATGATTAATTGGTTTTTTAAAACTGTTTTTCAACCTCTTTTCTTAGTAAAAACTTATATTTTTTTTAGAGGAGCAACTGGTACAAAAAAAAACTTAACAATTATGCAGGACCAAATTGTATGCAAAATATTTTGAAAATATCTCAGTAGCGGCTGTAGAGAAGAATCTGGTAGCCCCCTCCATTGGACCACTAGGTAAGACAATGGTCCCATGAAGGGGGTCTGGCTATTTTTCTCAGCAGGTGCTGATGAGAGCATTTGGAAGCAATTTTCAGTAATATAGTCCCATGCTTGATGAAATTTCCCTCTGTGCTACAATTTTTTCGCGTTCTGTATTAAATTTTCAAGTAGACATTTTCGAGAAAATTTGCACTATACCTAGGCTGTTATTTGGAAAAAATAGCTTTCTACAATATATGAGTGGACATTGCAAACTTTCATCTCCCTTTCTAGTGGCCACTGAATGTTTCTGGCCAGAAAAATCAGTGCTTTGGCTTTTAAGGTGAAGATTCTACTTTTTCCTGTTTACCTCTTTAGAATAATAGAATGTTTAACCTTCCTTAAAGGAAAAATAGGATAGGTAGCCCTCCCCATGACACCGCGACAGAAGCCTACTGGGTTTGACCATGGGAAATGCTGGAAACAACTGTTGCACAGTTCAGGTAAACCTTGGGCAGAGCTTGAAGAGAACATGGGGTGGGATTGGGCTCATAAGATAGCTCATGTTTTGTTTGTTTTTGAGCTGGTGTGTATCTGTATTGCCACACTACCATTGTGCACACCGTGGTGATACATAGGAGCGAACTTGAGTTGGTAATATGATTACGTAATGCACACGTGCATTGCCCATAACTTCAATGTTTACCTCTAGATGTCACACGAATCATGGCTATTTCAAGATCCCCATGAGCTCCCGAGAATGGATCCTTGGCTTATAGTGTGAAATTCCTCGCTCCCCATTAGTTGCACTAAATTTGTTGAACCCTTTGGACTTCTATTTAGTTTCGTTGGAGGCTTGAATAATATCTTGACATGTTGCTGGGCCTTCCAACTTTTTTGTAGGCCTTCCTTTTAGACATTTCATGTTGGTATATCTTTTTTAATTTTATTATTTTTTTTCTTTTTTGTTTGTTATTGTTAATTGTTCAGATGGTTCAAAATTCTAACTTCTTACGGATGTAGATTGTTTATAGACACAATCTAGAAGTTAGCCAAAAGAACCAAGATCGATCAGACATTACTAATTTATGTATAAATGAAATAGAAAGCTTATATCTCTTGGTTTTCACTCTGGAAATTTAACATTATTTAAAATGTATCCAAGAAAGCATTTTTTGGGGAAAAGGCCATTTACATATAATAAATGGTAAACCCCTTATAATCATTGCAGATGGTATTAAATTGCTTGGATTACAATTTTCATTAAAGACGTCCCTTGGAGGTATTTTAACCTAGGTCTCCCCCTTTTAATTATTGTGAAGGGTACATAACTACCTTCTTTAAAAATTTCATTACAGATGTCCCTTGTAGGGATTTGAGCCTAGTTCAACCCTAAAATAGTGACAAGATCTCACCAAGAGGTCGTTACCTCATGGACAAAAGAAAATACCATTTGAAAAATTAGTGCACTATATGATATGTCTCTGTCATGGAGTAAATGAAGCTGTAATGTATTCCTTTGCTAGCTTCTTGATTATCATTTTCTTGAGTTATGGGTGTTGTATTTTGATTTCAGATTGTACTGGCCCTAAAGGGTGATAAAGGGCCTGAGGGATGGATGAAGGCAATCACCATTGGAGAAAATGAAGTATTACTTATCACCAAAAAATATTAGACTCGCGATTATATGGATTTGTGTGAGCTTTAAACATGCACTAACCCTCCTGCATCACTGCATAACTTTACAATGGCATCCAAATCCACTTTATTATACTTTTAGGGATCATTCAAGCTTGAAAGTTCAACTGATAAAGGATTTTTTTTTTCTTGGAAGCACTGGTTATGTTCATGCTAGCCCAACCAACATATAGATGGGATTGGATCATCTTTAGTGATATTTTAAAAATTTTAGGTATCCCATTTGGCTTTTTATGATATCTTTTACCACACTGTGAACCAATATGATGAACTTGGTTGATTTAACATGCAATACTGTGCTTCTTTTAAATCTTACAAGTCATCATATGTAAAGTCAAATACAATATTTAAATTCTTTCTATGTGATTTGATAAAATAGCAAAGCTTCCCAAATTCGAGGAGCACTAAGTGGGATTGATTATGCCAAGCAAGGCCTTGCTTTATATGCGAAGTAGTTTCTTAAAACTTATAAGGGGCACGGCTTGGAGGTCCTTATTGGATACAATATTATAGAGTCTAGACCACCTTCCTCGTACCTCTTACAAAGTTAGATTATGCTCTGATGTATAAATCTAAAATTGGTCTCTAGTTGGTAATTGATTTCCTTTCTAGAGGATTTGTCATTCTCGTGGCTGTTTTAATCTAACTTGCTGCCCTTGATCCTCCTCATAATCCTTATGACTTGCCTGCAACTATTCTCCCTCAAGCAGAGATTCCAAAGCAAGTTGTCCACCAATTGATGACGACAAAGTTGTTGATTTGACATTTCAAGGCTGTCAGTATAGTCCAGCTATAAATATTTCTTTCGCATGATTTCCTATGCTGCAACTCATCCTCAAACTGGCACAGGTTTCAAGGAATAATTTCTTAAATAAGTGCTCCAATTTTTGTTAGAGTGAGCTGCCATAATTGCTGTTTGACAAGTCAGCCCCAAGTCAGGATTTCGGGAGTTGATTTGTAATCAATAGTATTTCTTCATGGTTTTAGTACTTCACAGGGCTTAACCTTCTTATCTCTTGCCTAAATGTGGGGTGCTTGAGATCCTGCCTTGTTAGGCTTATGAAGGTGCTGCTTATATCGAAACATTGGATCCTCCTTAGAACTAAATGTGCTCTTTTTTTAATACTAAAATGTAATTCATAAATCTGCTATGAACCTTTTTATTTCGATGGTAGTGGGCTCAGTCCACCTTTTCATGCAACTAGGCTCATTTTGATTTGCGGGTCCAATGGGACGAGTTGTATGTGTTCACTTTAAACTGTATTTTAATTTCGTCTTTTTAGTGGGGTCTAGTCTTGTGGGTCCATTTAGTTTTTCTGGTTTATCAGATGCACTTTTTTGTAAGAGAACTAATTATCCCACATGCAAAAGGTAAAAAAGCTAAAGTGGGAAAAATTTGTCATGCTGAGAGGCACATTTTACACCCTACATCAACATGGACTTTTGGTGTGTGTGTGTATGGGATAGGTGAATACATGGGGAACATTTAAGGCAACATTTTACAGATATGTAACTGTTAATTATAATTAAAAAAAAAACTTTTCAAAGAAGGTAGCACATTCAAGCCTTAACATGGATCTGATATGTGCTGAGAGGTATCCAAAAGATTCAAGGTGACAATCCTACCATAACAGAAGTGTAATAACATAGGCATTGGAGCCTCGTGTCTTTTGGATACCTCTCAGGACATATTAGGTCCATGTTAAGATGGGTTTGAGCTAGTATAAATAGACTTAAGAGAGTGAAGTAAGGATGTTTGTGTGAAAGGTGGTCTTGTGCACAGGTCTGTGACAGTGTTTGGCCAAGACTGCATCCATAGTGTCCTGGATTTTATGTAATGCGCATCCATTTTCTTTAATGTCATAACCTTGCTTTCTTTCCAGTACTTAGAAAAAAACTTTCAGTTCTGATTTTCATCAGCTACAAATTTGAATTTTGTTTCCATGAGTCGTATAGTTCTGTTACTCTAGCTTCAAATTTAGTTTCCACTAGTTAGCAATTTCAGATTTCCAGTAGTTTCAGATTTCTATTGATTTCAGTTTTTGGAATCTGTTCAAAGTATTATCATTTTATTTTCAAGAGTTTTATCTCTAGTTTCAGCAGCAATCAGTTTGGGATCATGAGAGTGGTATTAGAGCACTTTTCTGGCCTCATGGAAGCACACCACCTATGGAAGGAAATCTAATTTTCAGGATTAGATTTGTTACGATCTTTACTAGATTTAAAAGAAAATAGAAATTTAGTTTTTAGATTTCAGGTTTAGATTTTCAGTTTAGTAGCAGCTTTCAATTTTCAGGGTGTTTCCCAGCAATCTTTGAAAAAACTCCAATTTCAGCAGAAGTTTTAAATCTTGTTCCCAGTTTTCAGCGTTGTGGAAAGGACATTAACAAGGAAATTTCAGAAGAGTTTTGAAGAATACAATAATTTTTTTCTTCAATGGAAATATGAATCAGATTGAAGGGATTTTGTACATAGTACACAAAGGGAGTATAATTTAGAGATCAAAACTTGCTTGGATTTTGATGCTGAATGTTACAAAGGGTATGTGGAGATGCCAAAAATATTCCCCATACCAAAAGAAAATGAGTTTACATATCTGATCGAGGAATAGCCTAATAGGATGGGCAGTGATGAAAAGGAATTGACAACTTTTGAGGAGCAAATTGTGCATGAGGAGACCATGAACTTGACCATATATGTCAGTCCAGGAAGTGATTTGTGAAGATTCAAGCTTTAATGATGGCCTTTCCAAAAATGAGGCTGACAACATGGATGTGACTGAAAGCTTGCTCAATAGTTGTGGTCATTATCCACTTACAGTTGCTGTTAAGAAAGTGGTTACTGTCAGGAAAAAGCTCGAACAAAGAAAGAGGCTTTGAAAAAGAAATAGGAAAAGGCTATTATCAGCCTCCAAATACATGCAACCTACACTTATTTTAGTACCATATTTGTAGGAAAAAGGGAAATGAATGAATGAATGAGTTTTAATAACGTCCACGAGACCAAACAGTCTATGGGACCAAGTGTCAAGACCATTAGGAGTTCTTCAAATTCCTTTCGATGTCATCCCGCCTCTTATGAATCTTTACCAACAGCCAGGCCGTGTTTTGTAGCCTCTCTTCCTCAAATAACTCACTAAAACTGCCCGTTTTCACGCTGTTATCTTGCTGCATACGGATATCCTTGTACGCATTGCACTCCCTAACGAAGTGTCGTTTAGTTTCGACCGTTCTTTCACTGCAAAAAATGCAAGTCCTATCTTCCCACCTTTCCTTGGGAACCGTCCATCTACCAGTTTCACACCTAAGATGGTGTGAACCGGTCCTCAATTGTGCCACTAGGAGCCTAGCTTTACCTTTAAGATCAGCACTTAGGTATGCTTTATCCCCGTGTTCCCAAGTGGGATTGAACTCTTTAATATAATGCATTTTTTTATGCCCAATCTGATTTGTCCACATGGCAGTCCTGAATTTTTCTAACACAAACTTTTTTATTTCCTCTTTGGTGTTAGGGCACTCATGTAACTTAATGTCCTATTTTCCCAACCACTTGATGTTTTGCTTCATCCACATCTTCTTCCTCCGATCTAACACTTCGTTCACCACCATTTTGGGCCACCAGTGATTCCCCATGCTTTCAACCTTTTTTAGGTAGCTTAGTAACCGTGAAATTGCCACAGCTTCCATTGGGAAAGTATCGGCCTCCGCCAAGAGGATCTCATATGGTACAGTTGCTTTAACTTTAAGACTACTGGTGATAAGTTGTTTTTGAATTCTTTACAACAGTCTCCATTTGTGATTTGACATGCTGCTTCCCCAAACCTCACAACCATAGAGGACAACCGGTGTGACCAACAAACCAAAAAGGGTTTTCTTGGTTTCCAGTCCCAAAGTTCCGCTTTCCTACACCTGTTCTGGAGAAGGTAAGAAGCTCTCCAACCTCCTTGAATCCTTTTCGCCCTGCAAGTTTCCCAATTGAGCCTGTTATGAAAAACAATGCCAAGATACTTGTATTCTTCGACGATTTCCAACGGGCTACCTTCAAACATAAAATTAGTTTGCTGTTGTTTCCTTTTTAGAGAGAAGATCATGACTTTAGTCTTGCTAATGTTCACTTGCATCCCGACATCTTGGCAAAATAGCTCTAAAGCCTTCAAATGACCCCTCAAACCATGGGCAGTTGTTGCTATAAGAATAAGATCATCTGCATATAAAAGTAGCTTTACTACAAAACTGGCCAACTAAATGCCACCCCCTTCGGTTTTATTTATCCATTCCTCGAGTTTGTCAATGTAAAGACCAAACAGAGTGGTTGAGAGTGGGCACCCCTGCTTGACCCCGATGTTGCTGTCAAAGCATTCAGACATGCCTTCTCTAGTTCTGATTTTTGCTCTATCACGCTCATAAAGTTTGTGAACAGCTGCTCTAAACTCATTAGGGACCCCCAATTCTTCCATCATTTTGCAGAGTTTGTCTTTGGGAACTGTGTCAAAAGCTTTTTTAAAATCCACAAAACAACAGTAAGCTTCCCCACCTTGGGTGTTCCAAGCTTTTTCAATCAAATGCCTAAGAGTAATGCAGTGATCAATGGTAGAGTGTCTTGGTCTAAAACCAGCCTATCCTTTTGCTCGTTTCCCTTCTTTTTCTGCCCAACTGCTGATTCTACATTCGATCAGGGTCCCAAATAACTTTCCAAGAAGAGGGTTGACCATGATAGTACGATAGTTAGAGGGATTATTGATATCCCCACTCTTGAAGAGCGGGATAACGACACTAGTCGTCCACTCCACTGGAAATTCCCATTGCGTGACCTCATTAAAAATTCTTTTGATGTGCGGAGCAAGGTGTTCAGCGCCCCACTTTAAGAATTCAGCTTGCAGCCCGTCAATGTCCAGCGCTTTACCATTTGCTAATTTCTTTATACCCTGTTTGATCTCCTCATCCGAGAAGAGCTCGATTGACGTGCTAACCTTGGGAGGGAGGGCTTCCTCATGGTCACGCTCATAAAGCAGTTTTGCATACTCTAACCATTGAAATTCTGTGATATTATTTTCTATATGTTTCTTCTCTTGTTGTAGCTCCCTCCAAAAACCTTTGGGATTGTGCTTACCTAACACTATTAGCTCCTTCCTTCTTAGTATAACAAATTTTTCTTTCTTGGCTTTTAACAACTTCACATAGTTTTTCTTATTTTCTTTGTTTGGCTCGCTCTCTTTGTAGAATCTTTTTGCTGCTTTGCACTCTTCATTATACCAAGGGTTAGCCGGAAAAGAAAACGCAAGTATTGTGTTTAGCTTGGGAATTGTGGCTCTATGGCTGAGAAACATTTTTTTCCAGATTCGCTGAACTTCCGTGTGTTGATTTCGAAGTTGAATGGCCTAGTCCAGAAAGCAAGTACAAAAGATTACATGCTAATAAAAGTGGAGATATTAGGAGCAATTGCCTTGTGTGCTAAAATGGAACAAGTTGGAGGTCTACACGATCTTCCATGGATAGAACTGGTTAAGTACCTCACAATTTTCCATTTGACCCTAGAGGCATCACTCACATAGAGGAAGAATTTTACGAAAAAATTGAGAAGACAAAGTTCTCAATTTCCAGATTTTCAATCACTTTGAGGGGAAACAAATTCAAGAAGAGGGGGCTGTTAAGAACCTTTGTTATTCTATGGCAGTGGCTTCAGTCCACCCTTTCGTTTATTTGGGCTCTTTTTGGTATGTGGGTCTAATGGGACCAGTTAAATGGGTCCTTTAGAAACTTTATTGTAAATTTTATTTTTGTTTGTCAGTGGAGTCAAGTCTTGTTGGTCCATTTTTGTAAGAAAGGTAATTATTCCCCATGCAAAAGGCAAAAGAGCTGAAGTAGGGAAAATGTTATCAATAGACTCTTAGAGAGGGAAGGATGTATTTTGTTGGGAAAGGTTTTGTGCATCCACACTATCATGGATTCTGTCTAAAATTTGGCATCTAAACTTCCTTAGGAAAGTTCTCTTGTCTTGTATGTAATGTTCATCAATTTTCAGTAATGTCAGAACCTCGTTTTCTTTTCAGTCCTTAGAAAAAGTGTTCAGTTCAGATATTTCAGCTGCTACAGATGTGAGTTTTGTTTGCAGCAGTTAAATAGTTCTAACTTCTGTTTTACTCAAGCTTCAGATCTAGTTTCTACTACCTAGAATTTTCAGGTTTCCAGTAGTTTAAGATTTTTATTAGTTTCAGTTTTTCAGAATCTGTTAATAGCATTATCTGTTTATTTTCAGCAGTTTCATCTCGAGCTTCAGCAGTGATCACTTTGGGATCACATCCAAATCTGAGTACTGTGCACGTTGAATGATGACTTAAAGAGTATTTTGTTAAAATTTGATGATATTATACTATAGAGAATGGTAGTTAGTCAATGGTTTGGTTTGGCTGGCATGGTTTTTAATTTTAATCTCCATGCACTCATAATAATCCTTTTGCAGCCCCTAATTGTTTCTGCTTTGTTTAATGACCCATTCTCATATGGTAAGTTTAAGCTATAATTATTTGATTTCTAAGCAATTATATATACTATTGGTTTCTTTGCAGTTTCTGTATTATAGAAGGACCTGAAACATTACAATCCTTTGCAACAATGCAATTGCAAGAGATTCGAGACAATGTTAGAAGTCGTCGCAATAAAATATTTCTTCTTATGGAAGAGGTAATATATTCGAATGCTTTGATGCATCTATTACATAAGCCTTTAGAATTGTACAGGTCCTTATTTCATTTTGAGAGATGTAATATGGTAATTTGTGGTTTTATTCTAGATGTGGTAGAGAAAGGGGTAAGACTAAATATGTTGATCTTTTCATATCTGCAAATATTTCAAATTATCTATTGAAGTTAAACCCTAGTTTTGGCCAAAGGTCTTTGCGTTTTATAACTTTCATCTTGAAGTTCTACTATATTCATGTCCAGATGTGACATATGCACATCCTGAATACCATTGATCTTTTAGTTTTTCTTCTTTTCCATTGCCAGTCTTTTTCAATGTTCCTTAGAAACCATTATGACTTAGTGTATAGTCAGTATACACTAGGATTTGTCAACAGGACTGCTAGTTACACTTGTAAAGAGTAATAGATTCAACTTTATACAATAGGCTTTGTTAATAGAACGACCTGAAACATTACAATCCTTTGCAAAAATGCAACTGCGAGAAATTCGAGACAACGTTAGAAGTCGTTGTAGTAAAATATTTCTTCATATGGAAGAGGTAATATATTTGAATGCTTTGATGCATTTATTACATAAACCTTTAAAATTGTACAGGTTCTACTTATTTAATTTTGAGAGATGTAATATGGTAATTTATGGTTTTATTCTAGATGTAGTAGAAGAAAGGGTTGAGACTTATCATGTTGATCTTTGTATATCTGCAAATATTTCAAATTATTTATTGAAGTTAAACCCTAGTTTTGGCCAAAGGTCTTTGCATGTTATAAGTTGCATCTTGAATACTTATTAATTCATGTCCAAATGTGACGTATGCACATCCTGAAAACCATTGATCTTTTAGTTTTACCTCTTTTCCAACAGTGCCAAGAATATAAAACTGCAATAGTTTTATGCAATAATCGAGATTGTGAGCCAACTAAACTTCATATATTGTCAAATAACATCAAGAACTATAGTATGATGTGAATATGTCAGGCTTCACGATACTTGCACATGAATTATGGTATGATAAACAACCCTTTGTGTGATGGTGACATTTAGGTGCGCTAGACTTCTTTATTCTTCTTATTAGTGTTTCTTATAAGACATGGATTTGCAATTAATTACTCAAATAGTAGTTGCATAAAGTGTAATTTAAAGTTAAAATGTTGACAATTTAAATCCTTTGGTAATCACACACTTTGTATTATGCAACTTGTATCCAAGGTCTTAAATATTCATTACTCTTCTTATTAGTGTTTCTTATAATACATGGATTTGGAATAAATTATTCTTGAGTGGTAGTTGTATAAGGTGTAATTTAAACTGTTGGTAATTTAAATCCTTTGATAAGCACACACTTTGTATTGTGCAACTTGTATCCAAGGACTATCATGCTTTATATATATGTTTGGTGATTCTCTAACAGAATATGTGACATCATACAGTAGGTTTTTTCCTTTATGCAGTTCTTATTTCACAAGTCCTAGCACAAAATTGTCTTAAAACCCTGTATGTGCAACTATTTACAACAATATAATATGATTGCTGATTTCTTAAGATGATGAACATGAGAAAATTTGGTTTGAATTAGGGACCGAAAAGAACTTCTAACAAATCTTGGCTGGTTTTAGTTTGAATTATTAATAATGATATTGATATCTGTGGATCTGAGTTGTTGTAAGATGAAGTCTTTCTATTCAAATTATGGGTATGTCTGCTTATTTTATGTATACGTCCAGGTTCGAAGACTTAGAGTACAACAAAGAATCAGAATTGCTGAGATGAGCAGTGCAGGTGATGAGATTGAAAATGAGATGCCTGACATTCCATCTTCCATTCCCTTCCTCCCTCATATGGTGAGTTTTTAAGACCATAGCAATTATCTTACAGGTGTTTTGTGTTCTAATCTTAAAGTGGAGCACACTTTTGATATCAGGAAAAGTAAATAATTGCAACATTGTATGTTT
The DNA here is from genome assembly GCA_037957365.1 of Torreya grandis. Classification (NCBI taxonomy): domain Eukaryota; kingdom Viridiplantae; phylum Streptophyta; class Pinopsida; order Cupressales; family Taxaceae; genus Torreya; species Torreya grandis. The sequence goes on along the minus strand of JARHVA010000659.1, from coordinate 2,342,882 downwards.
GAGTGTGTTTATACTTATTCATCTGTTCATGCATGCATGCATGTGTATGAGCCTGTGTATGCAATTTAGTTAGTTAGTAACTATCCTGCTATGGTGATCGAATCTAACTGCTATGTTTATTTTCGAAGCAGACACCAGCGGCTCTGAGGCAGCTTTATGCTACCTGCTTTTCAGTTATTGTTGCGATCATTGTGTTTGGTGGCCTTATTGCACCTTCTGTAAGTCAGTTACATCTAAGTGGTTTAGTTCTAATGTTTATGAATTGCTAGTTTTTAGATGGTAAAATCGGAAAATTTAAATTGATGTCATATTTGATTTGGAAGATTGGATATTACTTTGTTGGAATAATTCCACATTCTAATTCACTCTCAGTAGTACTTAAAGACTGCATTGATCTGATTTTTTGTAGTTCTGTTTTCTGATTCTAAATTTAGTGCCCTTTCCAGGTGTTCAGTGTAAGTTATTGGGTGTACAATCTTCAATTTCTTCATATATTAAATATAGTAGTGTCTCTCAGTAAGCCACTTTGTTTTTAGGCCATTTTGTTAAATTTTTAACAAGCTCTCTTAATTTTCTGTTACACTGATTTATTGGCTCAGATATTTATTGTTTCAAATAATATGTTTTGTTGAGGATTTCGCTGCCATTCCATAGAAGTTCGAATTCTTTGGTGAAGCTATCTCTCAAATTAGCTTCATTTCGTGAACTGGTCCTCTTTGCATGCTCTATTACCATCTTTGGCAAAATCCCTATAATGTCGCTCGGAATACTGAATACTCTCAGAGTCTTATCCGATATCGTTCACTTTTCTATCCTCATGATTTCCATATGGTTTCACATGTATTACCATATCTTGTTGGATCCCCTTTGCTATTTTAGTTGAAAGTGTGCAGCTGCATTCCATCTCTTGGTGAATCTGGACTGAACATTGTTACCATGTTCCTTCTTTTCGTGATTGCTCTTGCATTATTCACTTATCACAGGAAATCATGGATTGTCTCTCTATGTTAAATGCTTTTCTAATTTCTGTGTAGCTTCTGGTGTGTCACGGAAGGAATTTGTTTAGTCCTGAAAATTGTACCTTCTTCTGAGTGATTCAATTGTTGAGCTTGTGTTGTGGCTGGAATTCATTCATCAAGCCCAGAAATCATGCTCTCCCTAATTTATTCTGCCCATTTTTGCATAGCCAATTCATTTTTTTAAGGATTTATTGTGTCTGTCCGTTCATTGCCCCCATACAAATTACGCTGTTGGTAAAAAGAAATTTCTTCATCTGGAAAGTCTATTAATTCTTCATTGTTGGATGGACCAATTTGCTGCTGATCCTGTTTCTTAAGTAGTCCTGCAGATATTCATCAGGTAGAGATTTTTTTAATTCAATTTCTTTGTCCTTATGACAATAATTGTTTTTTCAATTTTTTGTGGAAAACTCTTGAAATGAACTAAATTTCTATGCTGTAAGCTTTTATAATTTCCCCTCTTTTCCAAAATCCAGGATTTCTAATAAAATCTGTTTATAATTCCCGATTTCCATTGTGACAACAAAGCCAAATTAGGGTGAGGTATTCCTACGAGATTCATACACAACGGAGAAGATTGAAACTATACAAACTTGCGTCCAATTAGAATACTTCTACGCTGCAGAATTCCCAATTATGCTCAATATTTACAAAAACAGAGTCAGGCAGATAGTTGAAGAGAGAAAGATGGGCTTTCATTCTATTGTTCTATTCAGGGACCTACTAGACCAGACTCTACCCGGTGGATCACTTCCTTTTTCACTGTGCTACCTTCGAGGAGAGGTACTAAGTGCCAGATTGACACTAGTATGGCCTCACATTCCAGATCAGTGCGGTCCAGAGGGACCATCCACAGCTCCCCGAGATTTCACCAACATAACCATTTCAGGTCCAGCACCAGGAGACAGGCTAGATCCACCAGATCTTTGCAAAGGACTTTTTCCTCTAGGCAGCAGCACAGAGGGTAGACCATACATCTCACCTCCTCTTCCTCGTGTCATCTTTCTATCAGGAGCTTCTTCTCATCGGCCTTGGATGTTAGGAGAGTTGGGTCCAACTATTGATGGAACCCCTCTTGGTTCTTCCTTCTCATTGTTCATCCCCACTTCCCCGTTGCTTAGGAGTTTTTGTGTGTTGCTCATTTCTATTTTTCTTTGGCTCTGAGCGTTCTTGGTCTTTGTCCTGCTTTGTATTGTTTTCTTCCTGCTTCGTTCCTTTCATTTTTGGAAACCTCTGGGGTTTCCCGCTTGTTCTTGACACTATTGTAACCTGCTGCCCCTTTGACCTACTTTTGTAGTCATTTGTTGGACATTAATATATTTATCTTAAGTCTGAACATAAGGAAGGGATACAGGTTACTGTTCCCATTCCATGCAATTACCTGTCAAATTATTTTCCCCAATATCATGGTGTTATGGAGTAATGATTAGATCCAAAAAATAAAAAATTATCAAAAGTCTTCTTGAAAAGGTTTTAGTGTCAAATATTTTTTTCCCTATAATCTGCATTATCCTATCTGAGTAAAAGTGTTCATTCTCACTGATCAATCTCTATCAGATGTTGTATTGTGGCGGAAATATTTTCTGCCAATGTTTTTCTCCCCTCTGTCAGCTGCCAGTCTTATTAGAAATGTTACGTATCTTATTTTCTGTTATCTAATTCTTATGTCATAAATCGTGACCCTATTCATATTTTCATGCTACATTCCTAACAGTCCCATTTTTTAAAGCATTTATGAGATGCCATGACAAGATAGTATTGTTAAGAAACTGTTAAATATGGTGGTCATGTGCTTGCTTTAGTTTCTTTTGGTTTCATGCACAAAGCATGATTGGTGCATTCTCATTCGGAAAATATACTTATTGTAAATGTTCTTCTCTGCTTTCTTTTCAGCTAGAACTTAAATTGGGATTGGGTGGAACATCATATGAAGATTTTATTCGCAACATGCATTTGCCAATGCAGCTGAGGTGTATTTGAGAACCATGCTTACTGCAAATCTCTTTTTACTTTCAAATTCTATCTTTTACAGAACTGGAAAATTTAAACCTGTAATTTTGCAACTTTATTGTTTGCTTTTAAAAGACTTTTTAGTATATATATTCTTTTACTCATGTACCATGACTTGATGTATGCATGACTATAGAGTTCCTTGGAGAAAACTTTTAATATATGATCATGTGTTCCTGACTGCCCTTTTATTGAAATGAAATATTTGTGATTCAGTCAGGTTGATCCCATAGTAGCATCCTTTTCTGGTGGAGCAGTAGGTGTTATATCAGCTCTGATGGTGGTTGAAGTTAATAATGTCGAGCAACAAATGCATAAGAGATGCAGATACTGCCATGGAACTGGTATGTATCAGTGTAATTTTTTTACCAAAGCTGCCCTGTTGTTGATGCTGAATAGCTGGATTAAGTTTTTGCTACCTACTTCTTCTTTGCAAACTTTTTTCTTGCAGAGAATCATTCTCCGTAGGTTATATCCATTTATGTGACAAAATATTTACTATGAACATAGATGACTACTAGTATAGGTCAGACCCTTTCAGGCTTAGGCAGGGACAATCTTCCATAGTCGAGCCATTTCTTATAGCAGGATATGTTTAGGCAGCACCTATTTTTAATAATATGATTTACATATTTATATTATTTGTTTTATGTAAGCATGTCAAACTGTAGCTTTTCTATCAATCCCAAATTAAAGTAGTTTCATTTGCACTATAACATTGCATCACAGAGCATAACTTTTATTTTAACGCAGACAGAAGGCTAAATTTCTTGTGCCTTAATGCACAAGTGAACCTGGCATATCCTGTAGAGGGTAATAAATTGTAGAATATTTCCTTAAGCTGGAAAGACGGAATGCATATATTTCTCCACAACTCATTTCCTGAGCAGAATGTGCTCCTCCATATCCCAAGGCTTGATATGAGTGTTACCGGCTTATAAATCTGGTGTTGCATGTAATTGATGCGTTCTTTTAATGACCACCACCTATCTTGATTACATCTTATGTAAGGGATGGACTCAAGAAGAATTACATGGCTCCTTAACTTGTATGTGATTTATGATGGAACTCACTCTCGTAACTCAAAACTAGTTTACTATGAAAGGAAATGGGTTCTGGTACGGATGAGGAATGCCAATTGTTTGCAGGGGGAGGGGACTTGTATATGATATGGCATGGAAACTTCCCTACATAAAATATGTAAAAATTAAAAAATATAAAGAAAAATAAACATGAAAATTTTTAGTTTTGGGAAGAGTATAGAATGAAAGATAAGTTTTGTTTTTGTTTTCAGGTTTAGAGGGGACAGGCTAGATTAGGGGATAGGGCAGGTTAGAAGTGTGGTAGGCAAGTGACAGGCATTTTCGGTGAATCTGGAACAAATCTGAGGAGTTGGACCCAGATTTGTAACTGAGTTGTAAACTAGGACGGGTTCTTCCATTTCCTGTAATATAGACTCAAAATAAATGTTTTTGAGATGTCGACACTAGTAGTGCAATTTTTATCAATGCATATCATAATTATATGGTAAAATTTTCCCTCTGTCTATTAATGCATAGAGCCTTTTGCAGCTTTCTGCAATTGTTAGTGCTCCTCACCTTGACAAATTCTCCTTCTGTATCCACTCTGATTTTGTCAATAAATGAAGATTGAAAATGTTCTCATCAAAATACATGACACGTGTAATTGTATTATTAATGAGTCCTATCTCTTTCCTTTTAGAGGGAAGGGGAACTTTTCCTCGGCCTTTGAGTGGTCCTTTTTGTCTTTTCAAACTCTCCAAAGTGGGGGAATCACTTATTTTGTTGTATTTGGGCCCATAACAACCTTCCGAGTCAATGTTCAGATTATCATTTTATATCCTTTTTAATTCCCTCTGGTGATAACAATTCAACACTACTCCTCCAAGATGAATATTTAGGGAAGATGATGGGTTTGTTATTCATCTTCTAATTATCTATTTATTTAAGTTTATTGTAATGACAGAGAATGGGCATTAATGCATATTTTCTTGTGTTTTTTGTGCCCTTATGCTTTGTTTTTCAATATTTATGCATATATGTACTTTATAAAAGGTAGTACTTGTAGTTTCAAATTGAATTGCTACCATTTTTGGAAAGTTTTTCACACAATAACACATAATAATCATGCATCAACCCTCGCTCTTAAATGAGCCAAAGGGGTGTATTTTTAATGAGCTCGTGTTACTTGGTCTTTGGAAGGGAGGAAAAACTCTCTCCCATGTCCTTTGAATGTTTTCAAGTTTTCAAACTTCCCCAAGAGGGGGGGGCGCTGTTACCTTGTTTTGTCCTATTTGGATCCACTTCATATGAATCCCTGTTAGACTCAATCATTTTAGTCCCCTTTTTGACCCCTCTAGGCCTTTGGATTATTTGGCCCTTTTCTTTCACGAGCAAACTTTAATTAATGACGTCAGGTGCACTGCTTGTTGAATAAAGGTTTAGGTAGGTTATATTTAACTTGTTAATGATAAGAATTTTGGGTTTTACTTTTGACATTAAAATCTGTATCGAGCAAGGATATTGGAGTCCTTTAGGGACAAGATTTGTATTATGTTCTTATATTGCAGTCTTTCAGAGCTAGCCCTGCAATGAGTTGTTGCTATGGTATTATTTGTTTATTGTATGAATTATTTCAACGATAATGGGGACTTTAACCAACTCATCTCCCCTGCTTAGGGATGCCTTACTGGCGATGAAACTCAAGAGATGCCCATCTTCAAACATAGTTTGATGATAGTTTGGAGATCATATTTGAACATACCTATCTGCTAGAGATCGTTTTGGATTGCAGCAGAACCTAGTGTGTCTCTCCAGAAGCTAGGCTGCAAACTTGGAGGGGCTAATATATGCGTGGTATTCATTTGAGACCTGAGCCTCACCATCTCAAAATATAGATTTGGTGGTAGTCTTCCCCTACACGTTAGACCTCTAAGCTTTCTTTCTTAGTGTTACTAATGTTTGAGAGTTTTTCCGTGCATATTGTAGTTAAAGTTTATCTGAAGATATCCAAGAGTGGGACAATTTGGAACCCTTGCTGCCTTTGCCTATTGTCAAATGTTGTCATTGCTTGATAAATCCTTTTGTCAACCTTTTCTTTGCCCTCTCCCCTCAAAAATTTCCCTTCCCCCACCACCTATAGGCTATAACCATAACCAGTTACAACAACCTCTGATCGCCCCAGGCCTCTCCACTTGTTGCTAGTTGTGCCCCTAGCTTCTATTATGACCCCACAAAATTCTGTCAACTCTCTTAAGAAATTGCAAAGTATCCTTCTTGCAATTACTTTGCTCAGGTAGGGATTTGATTTACGAACTCAAACTTCTCACATCTTGAACAACCTTTGCGCTCTCTCTCCAATGATGTCAACATTAGCAAGTTGGTCAATGATGCAAAACTGTTGTAGTATCTTGTTTCCATGTTTGACAGGGTTGAAATGGAAAAGAGAGACACAAAAAATGTTTTCAAAGAAATATACTCAATTGCTTCACATAGAACACACGACACAAATAAATAAATATGCAAAGAGATTGCATTATCATAACTATTGAAAATACTTTGTGGAACAAGGGATTTGAGAATGATGCTTACATCGAATGAGTCTTTTGGACTGTCTGCTTTGTGATACATGTTATTATGGTTCTACAAGGACACAAAATCAGCAGGGGCCTCTTTGAAATTCCATGGCCCATAAGTAGCGGATCAAAACATTTGAATCACAATGATTTGGAGAACTGCTTACCGCCCAACTAATATTGAATAACATATATAGCTTATTGTTTGCCCATCACCCAATTCATAATTGTCTTACAATGTTTCATATCCAGTAAGCACATATTTGGTATTTCACACCTAATTTATGCTTAGGTGATTTAATAGTTTGGTGATCACCTCATGTGCAAACTTAAGCACAACATCGACTAAGTAAAATGAGACTCAATTGTAGGCTAATTTATGTTTTTGCATACTTAATTAACATCATGAGCTATTAAAAAAACTCCTTAAGAGTGAAATGTTAGAATCAACAATATTGACGGGATGTGAGAATCATAACATGGGCACCTTATACTTAATTAATACCTTTTAATACTGATGATATTTTGTGTGTCTTGTAATGGTTCTGGAAACGACAACATCTGTGAATGAATTTCACTGTTAACGATGTTATCTATTGAATGAATTTCGCTATTACTGCATTTTATGGTATGAAAAGTCTTTTAGGCAAGGCAGCATCCTAGTAAAAATTTATATATTGAAGACGACAAATTATATATGTATTTGTATGTGCATAATGCGTGTATCTATATATGCACCAATCCTTTGATGATTGGATGTGATTATTTTACCTTCATGTAGTCAATTGATGACCTAGCCGCATCTCCATGGATGTAGATGGTTGAATGATGGGCTACCTAACAATGAAGTCGTCGGGGTGTAAATTTTGCTTGTACTTGCTGATATCCTACGCAACCACTTGGCCTAATCTAGGAGGATTAAATCCATGGGAGGGTTGAGTTGCCCTTTTATCATGGACCTTAAGGAATAAATCTCATATGAAAATGATTGATTGAAAGTCTAAAAATCTAACAAAAATTTTAGTGGTCCAGTGGGTGAACTGTGAAACTTGCAACTATTCCTTGTTTTTGCTGCTAGTAAGGGAGTCCTCGTCCTTGATAAATTATCAGCATGCTAAAAGAATAATTACAGATATACTTGTGAAAGTAGAAGGGGATGTCCAGGTATTTAAGATAATATTGCCAGCAAGTGATCTGCCTTTTGGACGTATGTTAGAATATCTAATTGGTATAAGACGTGGCCTGACATGGCAGACCCACCCTACTTAAATGTGGGGCCATACAGCTCGCCCATGCTCAAAGTAAACTCTTATTGCGTGCAAAAAGAAAAAAAAGAATTTGTGGGAGGTTTGTTCACTTTTTTTTGAGGAGAATAAAAAATAAAGGAGATGTCAGAGTTTTTAGATTTTTTTTTGTTTCTGGTGAAGAGGAAGAAGTATTTTGGCTTTGCCTCTGCTGGGAGTAAATAAGGAAATGAATTTTCATTTGGACTGCTCAGATTTACCCATATGTTTATTACTTTCATATGAGACATTTTTTTAACTTCTCTAGCTGCTTGTCTCCTGGCTGTGTGGTTATAATTTTGCTGTGTAATTTTTCTAGAATCGTGATGGGAAAAAACGAAAAAAAGAAATAATTGACAATAATGAAGTGAAAATGACAAGAAAATGAATGTTTGTTTGTATTCCAATGATAATGTATGCATATTTATAGTTTTAACTGGTGATACAGACAATAATGAGCTAGAAGGGTCATTTATGATAATCCCTATGTCTAAATGCTTGTAATGTTGATGATCCCTATGCTAATGCATGATAATAAGTGTAATGGATAACTCGTTAACATTAGCAATTCTAATTATCTTCATAATTATCCTGATTATTGAGGAATATTTCCACGTTAATCAGCAATTTTTTGCTGTTTTAGTTGAGGGCCCTAGATCAGAGTTTCCTGCACCACGAAATCTCCCTTTGAACGAAGTACACGCGGCAACATCTGTATTCCTCAAAAGGAAATGGACTAGGTGCTACCCATTAACTTTGACATGCAAGAATCCACCTGTCAACTTCAACATGCAAGGGAAAGGAATTTGCTCCACCTTTTGAGCCTATAGACCTCCTGTGTAAGCAGTGATTCTTCTTTGCCCGATTGTTGATAAATAGGAAAGGTCTCATTGAACCTTATATTCATTTCAAGTGTCACCATCCATAGGATATCCAAATAGGTGGATTGATAACAATTACGGTATCATTCAATATGAGAGATTGATGATTGCCTAGTAATTTTTAGGGTAGTTACTAATGCATTTGTAATTAATGCATAATTCACCTGATGTTTGAAACTGTAAAACAGGGCATAGAATAAGATGTTGTTCTATAGATTCTCGTTGTTTCTCACACTGATCTATATAGCGTCTAGGACTTTTATCAAGACCCCATAACATTTGTATTACTTGAATGTATCTTGGCTATCACCCACAAAAAATTCCTATGTTCCAAAACCCAAACAAATTCTATCACCGTAACAAGTATTAGAAATGAGTCTCTCAAAAGAATTGGTATCCTAGTAAGCCCCATCTCCTCTCTTGTAGAAATATATTATGGTTAGATCATTAGAAGGGTGGAACACCTAATCAAAACATTGACTTTACCCAGCTAGTCAGTTCTACAAGCTTGCATTAACTTAATGCTAGCAAAACACATTTCCAAACAACATTTTGGCCTGCACAAGTAAAACATAGTCTATTCAAAGAGCATCAAGCAAATAAAAATGATCAAATTTAAAGAGTTGAAGCGGCAAAATGAGGCGCCTTCCATTTTGTTCATCTGAAATGGGTAACTATAAATCATACACAGGTCCTGAGAAGATTTGGTGCCCATTTCACTAAATCTGGAAAAATTTGACAAAATTATGACAAAAGAAGATAAAACAGCAAAAAGTCATCAAATGACTGTCAAAGCTCACAACAAAGTGCTGAAAACCAAGGCTATGTAGGAGAAGTTTATGGAAGGGGTCATGACAATGCCATCAAAGCTCCCAGTTGTTAGGGTCCCATGAAACGTCATTTAAAAAAATCCCCATGAGGCTTGTAGGAGCATTCTGCAGCCCACGGGAGCACCTGTGGGGGTGTCATGCCTGGTTGGAATCTGAAATAGTGCATGGGTTACAAGAAGTCCCATAATGACTCAGATGGCCCAAAAAGAATCAGAAGAAGATGAATGATTAAAGTTAGTGATTAAATACATTCATTGAGATGTGAAATAGTGGTCTTTTGGAAAGTATATGCGCTGTAGTAAGCAGTTAGAGCAAGGCAAAGCAGACAGGGTGTGTTTTAATGCTTCAGAGAGAGAAGACTTCATATGCTAGTTACAAAGTGAGCAAAAAAAGCAATCGGATGTACTGGTTCGACAATTCTGAGAGGTGCTCCATAAACCAAACGATTTACTTCCAAAAGAAAAGTGGAACATGAGATTCAATATGTGTCTGAATCTCCATTTCCAACATTGGGTTATGCATGCACTTTTATCTTGGAAACCGATGAGATGAAGCTGGAATTGCAAGGGCTCTTAGACCAAGGTGTGATTCAGCCAAGTTCATCGTCATGGGACATTCATAGTCATGTGCATTGACTATCAAATCGTCAACAAGAAAACTACCAAGAACAGGTACGCTCTACCTCAAATTGATAATTTACTTGATCAATTGCAACATGCCTAATATCCACAAAGTTGGACTTGAAATTGGGCTATCATCAAGTTTGAGTGAAGGAAGAGGACATACAAAACCCCACTTTCAAGACAAAGCAAGATTTGTGTGAGTACGTTATACTTTCATTTGGGTTGTGTAATGCACTTGCTACTTCCATGAGATTGATGAAAATCGTAACCCAAGGAATCATTGGTTCTTGTGTGATAGGGTTCTTGGATGACTTTTTGTATTTAGCAAGACATGGGAGAAACATGTACAACATTTGCATTATGTATTGGAAACTTTGAAAATGAATAATCTATTGCTGAATTTGAATAAATGTGACTTTGCAAGGCAATCGTTGGTCTTATCTTCGATACATGGTTGGTTGAGGAGAATTGGGAATAGATCTTGATAAGATAGAATCAATTGTGAGATGGCTGGAACTTTTCAACATGATCGAAATAAGAAGCTTTGTATGTTCTGTCCAACATTTGGCAAATTCATTGTCTTTTTCACCAAGACTGCATCTCTTTGTGTTGGAAATATTGTCATTGATGTCAAAGGTCTAGCATTATTGGTGATAAAGGCCCCCTAGCATTTAATGGTGTTTTTAATGTTCATATCTTGGCTAATGTGTGTTAATATTTATTTAATATTAACGAATATATTTTTGGTTGCATAAATTCAAAAAATGGCCCATGAAGTCAAAGAGTCACAGGGTAAAGACAAAAGAGGAATGGGATGCATTTTTTCATGAAGAGTCATCTTGAGGAATTCCAAGAGTCACCAAGTGAAGACAAAAGAGGAAGGGCACAATTTCTCATGAAGGGGCACTTTGAGGAATATGAAAAATCACCAAGATAAAGACAAAAGGGGAAATGATGCATTTGTTTATGAAGGGTCACCATGTGACATTTCAAATGAAAGAATTCGAAGAGTCATGCAAGTTTGGCGTCATTTTCCATGAAGATTGAAGGGTCACAAAGGGTGAATGCCAAAGGTCATTTGGTAAGCTATAAGTAAAGGCTTAGGAAGCCATTTGTAATATGTGGAAGAGAGCATGGTTTGTAATTGTCATATCTAGCTTAGAAGAGCAAAGGAGAGAAAAGAAAGAGATATTGTAATTTGCTATCATTTGTTGAAAAAGCAACATTGAAAGATAGTTGTGTGGTATACATAATAGGGGTTGGTGCTCATGAATAGTTGTGTTGGTGTTCAACAAAGGGGTTGGTGCTCACGAATAGTTGCTGTGTTGGTGCTCGGCAAAGGGGTTGGTGCTTGTGAATATTGTAGTTTGAGTTGGTGATCATTCATATACTTGAGATTGTTCTCCGTGATTTTTTCTACATTGGGTTTCCATGTTAAAATCTGGCCTCTCTCTATTTTGTGTGGGGTTTATTATTTCAATTTTATTGCATATCTTGAATGAATGGTTAAGTGGAATTTGATTAAGTAAAAGTTTATAAGATATATGATATACTGAGAGGGGGTATACTGATTCACCCCCCCTCAGTATATCCTGTGCTTAACAATTGGTATTAGAACAGATTCTTTTGGAAAGAGTTTTATAGCTTGAAGGTAGATCGGGGAAAGCACGATGGCTGGATCACATGGAGGTTTTTATACAACTAAGGCACCTTTGTTTGATGGGACAAATTATGCCTTTTAGAGCATAAGTATGAGGATTTACTTGATGGCCCTTGGATTCAATATTTGGCAAGCAGTGTTGGAGGAATATGAAGAGCCACAGACGCTTGTAACTACTCTGACGAAAAAGAAGGCAAGTGAAAAGAGTGCTAAAGCTTTAAATGCTATTTTATGTGGTTTATGTGAATCAAAATTTGTTAAAGTATGCAATGCAAATCTGCTCATGAGACTTGGGTAAAGCTTTAGAATATTTACAAAAGTGATGGAAAGGTTCAGCGGGCTAAGCTTCAGACTTTCAGAAGACAGTTTGAGAGTTTGAAGATGGAAGAGGAAGAAAATATAGCGAGTTATCTTTTGCGGGTTGATCAAATAGTAAATTAGATTCAAGGTCTTGGAGAAAATTTAGAAGAGTCAACGATGGTACAAAAGGTTTTGAGATCTCTACCAATGAGATATGATGCAAAGGTTTCGGCAATCGATGAGATGAAGGATCTTGCCAAGCTAAAGATGGATGAACTACATGGTATTCTTACGGCATATGAGATGCGGATCGAACAAGAGAAACCCTCAAAGAGGGAAGTTGCTTTCAAGATATCAAAGAAACAGAAAGCCAAGATTCAAGAATCAAGTGACAGCTCTAGCAGTGAGGAAGATGACAATGGAGCTCTATTCATCCACAAGTCTAAAAAAGGTACAGATAAATATCAAGGAAAATTGCCATTTAAATGTGGTAAGATTGGACATTTTGTAGATAGATGCCTAGATAAGAATAATGGTGACAATGAAGAAGGAAAGTCTACATACAAGAAAAACTTCAAAGGCAAATACAAGAAGAGATTCAAGAAGAAGAGTTTATATTCTAAAGATCTTAACTCAGTCGAAGACAATGGAGTCAGTGACTCAGATGAAAAAAAGAATCTATTCATGACCATACATGAAGATGTCTCCACAAGCAAAAGTACAGATGATCAAGAACACGATGAAAGCGAGGATGAAGCTGAGGTGAATCTAGAAGAACTCATTTTTGCCTTAGAAGAATTAGAAACTCTTGAGAAGAAGAATCAAAGATTGAAGCGTCAGATCGAGTAAAATTAAAAGGAGTCAAAGGAAATTATTGAAGATCTACAAGTACACTTTGAGGAAGCCAAAACGAATGAAAAAGATCCAACATCAGAGTTGCAAAAAGTAAGTGAAGAATGTGAAATGTATGTTATTGAAATTGTCTCTTTAAAAGAAGATATTGAGAAAGCAGTCAATGATAAAGTAGTCAATGATTCAAAATTTGAGGATAGCACTAACATGTTAAATAAGATATTGGAAAGTCAAAAGTCAATATCAGATAAGACAGGTATCCGATTTGAAAAGAAAAAGAGCTATGCTGAAGCTCTTACAAAAGAAGAAACAAAAAGGGAAGAAGTGAAGAATACAGAAGATATCTCAAACAAAGAAAGCTGGAAGGAACAGAGTTACAAAAAACAATCAGGGCAAAGATACACAAATAGGTTCTATTTTCATGGTTATTGTTTTTATTGTAATGGATATGGTCATAAAAATGAAATGTCGGAAAAGAGATAATAATTTCAGAAACGAGGAGAAGAAAACTCATATAGAGTCAAACAAAAGCCACAACTCTTTTGCTCCTCTATCAAACTTTGATGAAGAGGCCATAGTTTGTTACAAGTGCAATAATTTCGAACACAGCGCGGCATTGCAGAAGTGTGTTTGAGTCAGTCAAGAAGGATCAAAGTTTCAATGGTCCATTCATCAAGAAGAAAGTTCAGACAGGTTCATGGCTGAAGAAACAATCTGTTATTTCTATGTTAGTTCAAACAGCTTTGCATGCAAGAAATGAAGAACAACCATGGTTCATTGACAACGGATGTTCGAGGCACATGATAGGAGACAAGAGCAAGTTCATAACTTTAAAGAAGATCAATGGTGGTACAGTGAAATTCAGAGACAAAACTATTGTCTGGATAGTCGGAAAAGGTACTTTGAGTTTGGATAATGGTAGAACCAAGACTAAGAATGTATTGTATGTAGAAAGTCTTAAGCATAATCTGTTAAGTGTAAGTCTAAATATGTGATCAGGGATACACATTAAAGTTTCATGCAGAAGGTTGTGAGATTAGAAGAAAAGATTCAGATGAGTTGATTGCAGATGCTCAAAGGACAGGGAATAATTTGTGTTATCAGATATTTTCACAAAGGCACGATCAAATGACACATTCAAAGATCTGCGAGAGGAGTTGGGAGTAATTTCTTTTATTTCTTGCCATTGAGGATCAACATCAGTTGAGGGGGAACTAAGTGTTAGCTTCAGGATAGGCCCTTTGCCATTGATGTCAAAGGGGAAGAAGTGCAGAAACAGGGACATGTATAAGTATTGGAACAGGTACAAGGAACAGGTATAAGATGATATAATAAGGGGGAGTTACTGTATGTTTTTCAGTATGTGCAGGTTGGCATGTGCAATACAGGTTTCACGATGTGACAATTTCAGTTTGAAGTTTCCATCAATGACAAAGGGGGAGATTGTTGGAAATATTGTCATTGATGTCAAAGGTCTAGCATTATTGGTGATAAAGACCCCATAGCATTTAATGGTGTTTTTTATGTTCATATTTTGGCTAATGTGTGTTAATATCTATTTAATATTAACGAATATATTTTTGGTTGCATAAATTCAAAAGATGGCCTATGGAGAAGTCAAAGAGTCATGGGGTAAAGACAAAAGAGGAATGGGACGCATTTTCCCATGAAGAGTCATCTCGAGGAATTCCAAGAGTCACCAAGTGAAGACAAACGAGGAAGGGTGCAATTTCTCATGGACACTTTGAGGAATATGAAAAGTCACTATGATAAAGACAAAAGGGGAAATAACACATTTGCTTATGAAGGGTCACCATGTGACTTTTCAAATGAAAGAATTCGAAGGGTCATGCAAGTTTGGCGTCATTTTCCATGAGGATTGAAGGGTCACAAAGGATGAATGCCAAAGGTCATTTGGTAAGCTATAAATAAAGGCTTGGGAAGCCATTTGTAATATGTGGAAGAGAGCATGGTTTGTAATTGTCATATCTAGCTTAGAAGAGCAAAGGAGAGAAAATAAAGAGATATTGTAATTTGCTATTATTTGTTGAGAAAGCAACATTGAGATATAGTTGTGTGGTATACACAATGGGGGTTGGTGTTCCTATGGGTTGGTGCTCACGAATAGTTGCTGTGTTGGTGCTCAGCAAAGGGGTTGGTGCTTCTGTGGGTTGGTGCTCATGAATAGTTGTGTTGGTGCTCAACAAAGGGGTTGGTGCTCTTGCAAGTTGGTGCTTGTGAATATTATAGTTTGAGTTGGTGCTCATTGATATACTTGAGATTGTTCTCCGTGTTTTTTCTCACATTGGGTTTTCACTTTAAAATCTGATGTCTCTCTCTATCTTGTGTGGTGTTTATTGTTTCAGTTTTATTGCATATCTTGAATGAATGGTTAAGTGGAATTTGATTAAGTAAAAGTTTATAAGATATATGATATATTGATTCACCCCCCCCTTTCAGTATACCTGTGCTTAACACTTTGTTCAAGTGTTCCTTTACATCATTGTTGACAAGTGGCAAGTCTTTTACTTGAGGTTAAAGGTAAAAATCAACAAATTGCATTTGATGGGTTCAAGAATGTAATTTGCAATGCTTTATTTTGGTTGCCTAACTTGCAACAACCATCAGGGTATGCAATGGGAGCTGTGCTTATGCAAGAAGGAAGGCCGGTTTGCTATCATTCCATGCTTTTCCCCGTGGCAGTTTTCAGACCATTATATGTATGAAAAGAAACTGCATGCATTAGCACAAAAATGAAGAAATGAGCATTATTTGATGGTGGAAGGAAACAATAGTGCACTCTGATACTTGCATACACAAAACAAATTGCAGCAATCTCATCATTTAAATGAATGGGATTACTATAACAGCTCCAGTTGCGATCAAGTGCAAGAAAGGGACAACCATTAAGGTAACAAATACTATCATTCCAAGGTGTTCAGTAGGGAAGTTTTGAACTACCTACATATGAAAATGAATTGTATGCATTAATACAAGCATTGAAGAAGTGGAAGCATTATTTGACGGAGGAGGAACTGCACTCAGAATCATCAGCCCTCACAATACTTGCATACACAAAATAGATTGCAGCAATCTTGCAATTTCAAAGGGATGGGATTCTTGTAGCAGTTCCACTTGGTGATCAAGTGCAAGAAAATGACAATATACAAGGTAGTAGATATGCTCTCTAGACCTTCAATGGCAAATGTTTCAGCCATTGGCACCATCATGCAGCTTGATCCTTTCACCCATGAGGTGTTACAATGAGCAATTTGAGCAAGATGAAGATTTTGGGGAAGCATTTCAACAATTGCAGTGTTCAAAGGAGCATGTTTCCTTTAATAAGAAGGTATAATCATATCGTTGTATAGAATGTTGGGAAAATTATAGTTATTACAACATAGTTTAAATGGTGGGTATAGTTGTCATAATAGGTTATCTATGATAGTGTGTACATTGAGTAGTTTCTACACACATAAATGGTTGAGAGATGTGAGGAAGAGGATGAGTCTTGAAACCTAGAAAATAGGCTCAAAGAAGTGTATAAATATCTCTTAATAAATAAATAAATGGTATTTGAGTGTTACCAAAATATTTCATTTGGTATCAAAGGATGAAGGATCCATGAGGAAAGCCCATGAGAGTGTAGAGTTGTGCTGAAATATTTTTTTATTATATCTAGTGTTGCATAGAATTATACAAAGGTTCTTGTAGGAATAAATGGAGCACTAAGATGTTTGTATGTTTATTGAGTAGTTCCTACACTCAAGTAAATGGTTGAGGGATGTGAGTAAGAGGATAAGTCTTGAAACCTAGAAAATAGGTTCTTGAAACCTATAAAATAGGTTCAAAGAAGTGTATACCTATCTCTCAATAACTAAATAAATGGTATTCAAGTGTTACCAAAACATTTCATTTGGTATCAGAGCATGAAGGATCCACAAGGAGACCCTATGCGAGTGTAGAGTTGTGCTGAAATGTTTTTTTATTATATCCAATGTTGCATAGAAACATACAAAGGTTCTTTTAAGAATAAATGGATCTTTAAGATGTTTGTATTTTTGTTGCTGCATATTCTTCGTGTTGTGGTAGTTTTGTTTTAAGGAAAAAAGTGTGAGATCACTTTTGCTTCACAAAAGAATCCAACACTAAAATTGGCGCATGAGAGATATGAAGCGCCCTGGTGGGAAGTGTCAGTTTTTGTGCAGTAAACAATAAAAGAAGCTACACCCATACACTGTGTCCATACAGTAGGGTGTCTGGCAAATAAATATTGTTGTTTGCTGAGTGGTGTTTTTTAGAAGGGTGTGTTTTATTGTTTCAGCTATACTATTTTCCTATATGCTGCTGATAAGAGCTTAAGAAGCAGATAAAAATGGCCAATATGTGAATAAGAAGCACGATAAGAATATAAGTGCCAATTTTGAATATTTTTGCTCGTGGGCTGTGATTGGAAAAGGCTTTTGGCCTTTGCAAAGCGTGACAGCAAATCTGTCTGAAAGAGATGTGTTGTAGCAGCATGAAGAGATTTTCAGGCTTTTCTTTTTTGGATTGAAGCTATGACAATGACAGAGAATGCACAAGGAGCGTGAAGCTAAAGTGGCATGATAAAAAGGTTTTACGTGGAATAAAAGTTCAGTATAAAGTATTAAGATTTTATCAAACTTTAGGTCAATGTATATTTAGTTTTAGTTATATAAAATTAAAAAAAATGTGTATATATAGTTAAACTATATTTTTTTAGTTCAATAATTTTCCTCTAGTAGCCCTTGAATGGATTTAATTCCGTATTTTTGAATTAGGAGGGTATTTTTCTGTAAACTTATGCCAAAGTCTAGTACAAGTTTTTGTTAGTTGGTGTGATGCCATCTTTCATAGATCTAATTTTTTTTTCCGGAAACCATTGTTTTCAAGTGTCGTCTTAAGACTAGTTATTGTAAAATGATGCATTTTTGGGAGAACCCGACGTCTGTATATATTTTTTGAAATGAGGGGGGAATGGGGGTTGGGGGAGGGGGAGTTTAACCATGCAAATATAAAGTTTTGTTGAAAAGTTTGAAGGCCGAGATTTCCATACTTGGTAGGTTAAGACGCAACTTGTCTTGATAGAAAAAAACCTTTGGGAAGTTATTGGAAAAAAACCGAAACCGCAAAACGCTGACGAGGCAACTAAATGGAACATCAAAGACCAGAAGGCGATGACCATAATTGGTCTAGGTATATCTTATAATTATCTGCTTCACATAGATATTTTTAAGTCCTCCAAAATAATTTGTGGACTTAATGCTTTGTTTGGATCACAAGCTATTAGTGCAAAAATGACTTCGAAGAAGAGATTTTTTGTGCCAAAGATAGAAGAAGGCGACAATATGGTTTAACATACAAGTAAGTTTTGCTTTTTGAAAAAATCAATTAGTAGGGATAAAGGTTAAATTAGATGAAAATGATCCTGAAACTATTTTGCTAAATAACATGCCTATCAACGTTTCCAATACTGTATTTACTTAAGTAAGATGAATTCGAGTTTGAAAAGCCTAATTTCTTCATTGATTGATGAAGAGAATAGAGTAAGAGAAATGGTTCAATCAAAAAAGAAATTGATTTGTTTGCGAAAAATAAAAAGCTAATCTTCCATCCAATTCAAGTCAGAGTAACTCAAGCTCCAAAATACCAAAGAAAAAGTTTGTCTGCTACTACTGCAAGCAACGAGGTCATACCTTGATGAACTACATACAAAGAGCAAAGGACCTAATAGAGAGAAAGATGAAAGGCAAGGCATTGATTGTTGCTGAAAGCGACAGTTGCGGTTATGCTGTGAGTGATGAAGAACCTCCCCATGACAATAGTGAGGAGGAATTTGTTTATTGATTTGAACATTAAACATGTTCTTGTGAATTGAGCTCACAAGTTGAGATCGCTCTGTGAGGATCAGTTCCCACATGAAAGTAAGTCGTGTAGTGAGGCCATTGTTGTAGAATGAATGTCTTTTGAGATACTAAACCAACAATCACAACGTAAATAAAATAGTGATCCGAACAATAGCAGCTTGTATTCATAAAAGATAAGTATCAAGGGCCATTAAAATTCACACAATATAGGGAGACCCTGATAGAATCGCCCATACCCTGACATGCAATATGCTATTTGAAGGACAAGACCCAATGGTTGTCGGTTAACCCAGCCGTCACAATTGACATCACTAAGGGTCTTGCCACATCACTAACTAAATGTTGACAAAAGACTTACAAAACCATGTCATAATTGATGTTCTACATTATCCCCCTTTTAAACAAATTAAGAGTCCCTCCCAACACAATTCATATAGAACATGATAAAAATGTGTAGTAGACTCATGCAATCATCATGAAATGATTAAAAGCCCTTTTAACTCAGCAGTAGAGTAATGCCATGGTCAGGCGTAAGTCATCGGTTCAAGCCCGATAAAGGGCTCCTGTAATGATTCCTACAAACCTCGGTGTTCATTTTTCATAGGAGGATGTCTAATTAAGGTAAAAAAATTGTGAAAAACAATTGAGGGGGGCGAACTAGATAGAGTTTTTTTGGCAATTGTATATAGTTTTTTTGGCAATCCCCAACCATATAAAGTTAAGTGAAGTGGATTGAATGGGCTAGACTCTCTATACCCCCTATATCTAGATATGGATGGTGACAGGCCCCTATATATATAGGCTCTCCCTCCCCTATATAGACATTGGGCCTCCCCTGATGGCCTCCACTATTTAGCTGCATTTATACCTATTTTAATAGAAGAACGTGCCATTCGTTTACATCCCTTTTCAGCCAATCTATTTATACCATACTGGGAAACCTTATGGTATTCCGTTATAGTGGGAGCCTTTTGTTTCTGCCAAGTACTGTTGCCGGATGGTTAAGCGGACTCTATAGAGAGATATGGGAGACCAGATAGAGATATAGGGCTGCCTAGTGACAACGAAAACTCAAGGTTAGGATATATAGAGAGGGGAGAGGGCCCCTATATCTATCTAGGGAATGAAGAGGGAAGATAGAAGATATAACAGTTCGAATCAAGAAAATCATGTTTCACCCAACACAAGCCACAACCCAATTCCTTGTCCTTATTTTGAAATTAAAGCGTGTGTCTGGGGGTGGCAGCCCTCAACGGGGTCAAGGGGCAGTGCAATTGGAGCCTTTTGCACCTCAGGAAATGTCATGACGAGAACCAAATTTCTTTGAAAAAACACTACTTGTAAAACAATCTTCCTGCTGCATTGTATGTCAAGTTGTCAAACAATCTTCTGTGCTTGGAAGCAAAAATTTGAATTTTTCCCTGATACTTTCATCTTTTGCATGCAAGCTCTATAATTTTGGCATGAAGCCACGAAAGGAATAGAATATTTCGGGACACGAATTTCTATGTTTACATTAGGCATTGAACTATCGGTGATTGATTGATGGACCCATTACGCAACACGAGTCGGTTCTTATTGGATGACTATCTAGATTTTATTTAGTGATGTAATCCATACTATATATGTAATAGTGGAGTGATGCGCCATTTGTATCACGTAATTAACGTATATAATGGATGGATGTCGAATGGACCGGTGCGAATGAATGTGACTAGGAGGGAGTTAATGGGTTTAATGGGCTATACAATGTTGAGATTTGGGATGAAGCGTACGTTCATGGAGAAATGTACGGTTGCAAGGGGTGTACTTAATGGAACTGTACAACATGTGGGTGTGCGGAAACAAATATTAGACATACAAAGGAGGTTGGGATCGCCAATAGGGTGGATTGGACATACAATTGCACAATGAACATCCAACAAGGTGTAAGGTGGGTTTTTGTTGGACAGTCTGTACAATGACACAACAAACATATCATGCGGGCGTCCCAACAGCCCTGATGTATGGCGGCGAGCGAAGAAATTGGAAGTATGGAGCAACATGAGACATAGAAAGGTGGACACAAAACAAAAGCTTAGGCGTACAACAGGTAGTAGGTTGAATGTACAACTAAAGGACATTTTGAACGTACGACATATGTTTCATCACACTCATGGGGGCATACAGTTTAGCAGACCACATTGGGTAGATGACTGTACATGTATTATTTTTTGGATTGGTGGGTCCCTCTGTTGGTTCTATGGCTAATATATCAAAATTTATTTTTTCTGTCCTCATATACAATTTTGATTTTGATCCATTCACCATGTTGTTAACCATCATTCCATTCAAAATTTCTAATTTCATCGCTCCATTTTCAAATATTTTAAATGGTCCCAGCCACATTTCTTTAAACTTACTCAGTGTAATTATGCACTTATTATACCACAGAACTAGAGTTCCAACTTTGAAGATCATTCATCGAAAATGTTTATCATTCCAATAAATTCTTCTCATGTGTGTGATTTTTGTTGGTTATTGTGCTAGCCCCTGATGTTCATCCAATTCGAGCATATCTGTCATATCCGACTGTTCTTCACAATTAGGTCATATTTCACCATTTATTAAAATTTTGTCATCGATTCCATGTTCTTTCTCATTGATGTTGGCTCTTTGGAAGACATGTTTACTAGTGCAAACTGGTGGGCCAACATCACATCAAACCACACACCCCTAACGTTGTATTCTTCGAACTCTAGTGGACAAGCAAATTTGTGATGTTGACGGTTTGGAAGGACTTGGCATCATCAACATCTACATTTGCCCATATTGTTGCAAACCTTTGATCTTTTCAATCTCCATGATCTCAATGCAATCACATTGGAACACTTCATAGTTGTCCATCATCCAATGGAACAAATTATTGAGGGTGTTTGTCTCATCTTCAAAGCATGATTGTAACTCTGAGTTCCATTCATTGTTTGGTGCCATTGTACCACAGTTTTCGTCAACCAAACATTCTTCTTTAGAGTTTGAATTGGATGAGGTTGCTTTCTCATTGACTGCATAATTCTTCAAATTTAGGACATACTTTTGCCCCTCGTTTTCAATAAAGATCAAATTCTTTTTCCAATTATGATCAGATTTGGTTGCTATCCATCAACCTAGACCCAATAGTGCATCATAGGCCTTCTTTTTCAACGAGATGA
The DNA here is from genome assembly GCA_037957365.1 of Torreya grandis. Lineage (NCBI taxonomy): Eukaryota > Viridiplantae > Streptophyta > Pinopsida > Cupressales > Taxaceae > Torreya > Torreya grandis. Next base: position 2,320,750 of record JARHVA010000659.1, on the reverse strand, counting down.
CTACAAATTTCAGCAAAAAGGTTTGGATTCAAATAATTACCTTTTGGCCCATTAGTACACCCAATACCTTAATGCCTTGTTGATCTGCTCGTACTTGTTGGAATGTCGGAGGCCACATAGTTGGCTTCCCCAGACTCTTCCAAGTCACCTCTGGAAGAACATTCACACCAAAACCACTATTGACGATGGTGTTCGTCAAATTTTTGCCTAGAACTTCCATATGCACAATAGCTGGTTGTCGGGCTAGGTTCATCGTTAGGAGCATAGGATCGATCACTTGGTCACTTGACAAAGGGGGTTTGATAATGAGTTCATTCTTCTATTTTGTGCTCTCCCCATCACTCGATGTTAGGTGCACCATTATATGCTCCATGTTTGGGCCAATGTTGTGTATGGTAGCAGTTAAGAGCATTCTTGAGTTTTGGAATTCTTTGCAATATGCAAGCTATCTTCATAGGGATAGTGGTCTACAAGACATATCATGCAATAGCTTTGTCAGACTCCTGTCTACTTGTTGATGTGCTTGTATGTTCTTTAAACTGACACCGTTCTTTGACCATGGCCCTCTCGACTTCCACCCTTGCTTTGGCTAGCCTTTCCTTTTCCTTATGTGGTTTAGGGTAATTGGATTTCTTCTCTTGTGCTTTGCTAATTGCCATAACTTCCTTACCCTGGACTACGTCCATCATATTGATGTTGGCTTGCTTTGGACAATTTCCATCATTATGGTTCTTGGGTCCACATTATCCACAAAGAAGTCTAGTGCCATTTTGATTAGGGCAACATCCTGCGAAATGGCTCTACTCATTGCAGTTCCAACATTCTATAATTGGCTGTCCTTCGGAGTTTATTTGAATCCGATTCCTGCCACCACTATTATTGTCTTTAGTATCACCTTGGCAATGTGATGGGTGGTGTCGATGGCTCTCCATGTGTCAACAATACTTGGCTGCTCTTATTCTGCAAATTGTATGGGAAGTCCTTGATTGAATGCCCTATAACTTGACAAATCTTGCACAAAAGATCCTCACAATATTTCTTACCATATCCCTTTAGTCCATCATCTGAAGCATGTCTTTTCTCAGGGTTTGCATAGATCTTGGTTTCTGTCACTGGAATTAGAGTCCTCATATTCACTTCGCCTTCTTGTGTTTGAGGATGACATTTTAAGCTCATTTCCGATGTCCATTGCTCGATTATAGGCATCTTGATATGACAAAGGTGGGACACTTAATTTGTTTGCTTGGTTAGGGAATCGACCCTTCAATACACCACCTATTTTTTAGCCCATTGGCTAGTTCTTTCTCAAGTTTGCCAAGCAACTCTTTGAGTCTCCTATTGAAAGCGTGAACTGTTTCATGCTTACCTTGTCTAGTGTTGTATATCTGTGTGTCAATCTTGTTGTCATCCCACAGGAGTTTGAATTCCTTTTCAAACGCTTGCCTAAGTGCTGCCCATGTTGCTTTGTCAGCACTTGATGTGTTGGTATGCCAATCGATGGCCATTTCCCAAAGGGTAGCGAGGAAGCATCCTAATCATATTCGATCATCTGTTTGCCCATTGGCAATACAAATAGTGATCCACATACGACAATGTTGTACCGAATTTTCCAATCCGTCACTAGTTAACTTTGGCAACATTTGCTTTTTTGGAGATGGAGTTGATGGGGTAGCCATGGCTTTGGCATGGTTTTCTGAATACAAATCTCCTTAATAAGGCCAGTGTTGGATGTTCCTCTACTCTCTCAGCACTATTGGACACGTCCCTATGCTTGATCCTTCCTTTGGTAAGAATATATATAGCCAAGCGGTAAGGCAGGGGACTGCAAATTCCCCATCCCCAGTTCAAATCCGGGTGTCGCCTTTTTAGGGCACAATAAAGTGAAAGAAATGCAACCAAAAAATCTCCAGGACCAATTGTTAAGAAGAGTCAATTTTTAATGGTCTTTTCGCTGGAAAGATTGAGCTTGAAGAAGCAGTTAACGAAGCTGAAGGAGCGGAAGAAGAGGATAAAGAAGATGATGATGACCCAATGTCAAAATGTAGCATTCATAATGAATGACTTTATCAAATTATGTCAATATTTTTGCATCTTTTGACTAACCTGGTTGGATAACATCTGGGCAGATAGAAGCAGGAAGATGAGCAATTAATCGTTCAGACGTTTCTCTACTCTCTTAGCACTATTGGACATGTCCCTATGGTCGACCCTTCCTTTGGCAGGAATATATAGACTATCTTACACGTCGTTAGTTCCCTTCTCGTGTGCTCCATCTTGTCATTTGGGTTGCCCCAGACTTTCACGTGATTCTCTTGCAATACACTCTGACCCAAACTAGTCGATAAGGTCCACACTTCCTTCATTTGGAAAGCGCTGTGGTAGTCTCCACCCACTCGTTACTGTGAGTGTCGTAGGGTCCACCAATTCTGGTTGAATGCTTCGGCCTTGGTTTGCAATTCAGCTTCACACTTTGGTCTCACACCTCAGCCTCAACTTCCTACTTTCCTTGATGTATCTTTTGATTTTACTTGTTGTTAGAGCCTTTTTCGTCTTTTTTATCGCTCCACCAATCAAATAGACCATTTAACTTCTTGGTCCCCTCCTTGAATTTGTCTCACCCCCTGCTTTGTTCAAAGTAAATAGCATGAACTATTGATTGTATGTGTTGGTCTTCTTCTTCATGAATTATTGGTGCTGTTGTAATAGCTTTTGTCATTGTGTTTCATGGTTATGTTTGGCACATAGATTTACAAGCTGAATTTAACTTGACCTGAAGTTTTTTAAGGCAATGACGCTAAATGTAGAATGATTAATGTCTCTTGAGATACTAGACCATCAATAGTAGCGTACAAAGAATAGTAATATGAAGTTTGAACAATAGCAGCTTGTATTCATAAAAAGTTAAGTCTCAATACAATTCGCACAATAAGGGGAGGCCCTGATGCAAGTGCCCATACCCCGACATACAATATGCTATTTGAAGGACAAGACCCAAAGGTTGTTTGTTAAACCACTTGTCACAATTGACATCACTAAAGGTCTTGCTTCACCATTTAACTAAATGCCAACAAAAGACTTCAAAACAATTTTATAATTGATAGTCTACAACTCCCACTACTGGTATATGTTTGACAAATAGTTGGGCGTGTGTCTATTCTTGCATAGTTGTTTTTTTGTTGTCATTAATCGTGTGTCCTTGTTCACACAGTTCTGTATGTATGAGCTTATGTGTGTGTCTTAGTTCATACTTTTTTTTCTTGATGGATTGATGAGTGTGTCCTCATCCATCAATAGTTTGTGATCACCTTGGACTGTGAAAAAAGCCAAGTCCTGCGGCAGAGGTTGGACTCTCCCAGTTTATAAACTATGTCTATAATGAGGGGGGATTGTTGGGAAAACTATCGTTAGTACACCATAGTGTAAAATTTAAATGGTGGGTATAGTTTCCATACTAGGTTACCTATTATAGTGTGTACGTTGAGTAGTTCCTACACTTATGTAAATGGTTGAGAGACGTGAGGAAGAGGATGACTCTTGAAACCTTAAAAATAGGTTGAAAGAAGTGTATACATATCTCTGAACAACTAAACAAATGGTATTTGGGATTGCAATGCTGAAACTCTGAACGTTAAATACAAAGGAGAAGCCAATTCTTGAGAAGTAGAGACCAAGCTTTCCAATAAGTGAGACAGCCCAGCTCAAGAGTGGAGCAAGAGTAGAGACATCAAGAAAAGTCCACATGGGACAGTCAAAAAAGCTAAAAGCTTATACATTTCACAAACCCTAGCAATAAGATATTTGCAGGGATGTCAAAGAAATTAATTTGGAAGTAATACCAATCATTAGTGTACTAGATAGCATAAAAGTATTTAGCTGCAATGTAGTCTTCTGAAGAGGTTATCTGCACGAGTGTAGCAGCAGAAGATTATTTTGAGAGATTTGGGATTTCTTCCCTTCTTGTGTGGGCCAGCTTGATGCCCTGCATGCAGAATTATAGTTTAATTACACGTTGCGGGAGGGTCCCTAGCCTGAGGTCGATGAATGTACTTTGGGTGACTGGTAGCAGCTTCCGTTTGATTGGGAATACAGCTATCATGACCAAAAGCCTATCGTTTAGTAGGGAGAGGGTAGAATTCGCTTTGGTACTTGTCTTCCTCCATCCTTTGACAAGCCGATTCCCCAGGGAGAATATTTTCGATTGTGTCAATCCGCTGGCGCTATTTCTGCAGAACATTGGCCATATACAAGATATATTTCTCAATAGTTGAGGTTGTTATTTCTAGCTGAGGGTGTTGAAGACCATGAAACCCAATATTATCACTGAGGATTTTGAGACTTGTGGCCATGGTGTTTAAGGACATAACTAGAGCGATAGATCGCTCGTTTGCCTTCTCTTCTTTCAGACATTCAATAAAGGTTTCATTCTCATTTTAGACATTGACATATTGAGGAACATATTGGGCATCTTGGCCCAAGCTATCAGCAACAGTAGGGGCAGGGATCGAAACATTTCCATTGTGGTGGATGGCAAAAGGTTGAGCTCTGATGAAATGGGTGCCATTAAATGAGGTTTAGTTAGAAGGCGGCATGGATCATCTGGTTGGCATAGCTGCTGATGGGGGGGGGGGATTAAACGGCCAAGTTCCTCAAATGAATCCACTTTGATGTTGTCTTTCGGGTAAAGAGGAGGGTGGATGGTGGTATGGCTTGGGGTATCGTTTTTATCTAGACCATGGAAAGCACTATCAGGGCGTTTATTCATTGACAGGAATGCGTGGACTTGATACAAATCATTACATGCACTATCCTTACCCAGAATACAGTGGCAAATGTTGTTGACAAGAGGATCATTCCACAAGATGATTTGGAGAGCTCAGCTGATTACTACCTCAATGATTGTTGTGCAAGCTGGAAAAGTTGTGTACCTCAAGGAGAGTGGGTTCATCTCATAAGGGAGGCAGACAGGCCTAAAGTCATTGGTCACTTGGTGGTTTGGAAAACAGTTGCCAACTTGCAGCAGTATGTGTATTGGCCCAAATACAAGTGGATGTAGCAAGGTTTAGGTTTTCTTTATGTTGGACAAAGAAAACCAAGCAATCAGAAGTTGTGATTGTACACACCATTACCACTGTTTGTTGTGATTGATCATTTTAGCAAAATGTTTGGTTGAATCCATGCAAGAAGACAATTTCAGGTCAAGAAGCTACCCAAAATGTCTTCACTAATATATGGATGCAATTCGGGTTGTCTAGACTCCAATCTACAATTCTCGATAGGGATGCAATCATATTGGGAAAGTTTTGGAGTACCAAATATGTGGGTAAAGGTGAGCGCTAAATTGTAGCAATCCACCACATTCCATCCACAAATGGATGGCCAAATAAAAGTTGTCGCAATCCACCACATTGTTGCAGCTGTTGAGGGGGTATAATTGGAAGAGTCCAAATACTCGGAATTAAAGCTTTACCCACATTTTAATAGGACACGTTTTGCCTATTTTCCTCAATACTCTATTTGATGTGCATGGACCTGTAGACACGCAAGTTTAATCATTAAACATCCTTCCCTCACTTTTCCTACTCGCCATTTCGTTAACTGGTACTCTATATGGGAGCATTAACTATTCTACAAATTGTCTTGCGACCACTCAAAATATCATTCAGACATCCCTATTTTGTTTATAAACTCCTATCAGACCAGTTCCAAGAGTCTATCTTTCTGGGATGGTAGTGCACTAGCATGTCCACTAGTGCATTATTGTCCCTTGCACCTCAATGGTAACTTTTTAAAATTGGGACGTTGCACTTTACCCGTCCCATGCTTTTAGTGGTCCTGTCCAGCTAGTGCACTACTGTCCCTCGCGCCTCAACGGTAACTTTTTAAAATTGAGACATTGCACTTTACGCCTCCCATGCTTTTAACAAGTTCGGTTAGGGGAAATATTCAAAATATTCCTCTATAAGCACATCAAGGCCTATCCAAATTTATCTAGCAATCACTTGGAGTCATTGCACATTAAACAAAAAAACACTATTCTTTCCAATTGTAATTTTGCTGCATTCTAATAATTATAGACGAAGTTTGAAGTTAATTTATTGCAGGTCAAGGGCACTCATTGTCAAGCATCTAAAGCAATCTATCTAGCTTAATTCATATAACAAATTAAAGATTCACACACTCACTTTAGGAGGGAGAAATACATCAGCCTGAGGCCTATTTGGGCTATGTAGGCAGCGTTTAGATTACGCAAAATTTCTAAGGATAACCTGACTATTCCCCTTCCTTGTTTGCCCCCTTGACATTTGATCTCTACTATGTTTATTGTGCAGGAATTAGGGTCTGCGTTCCATACATCCAATTGACACACAGTCAGACAGTGAACCCTTGTAGACAAGGGCATGCACCCCGATCACAAAGTCAATTGCACAGTCAACCAGGTGTATACGCAGTCAATAGACAAGGCCGCAATGGGCCTTGTCCTCCTAGTGCGGCCTTGTCCCAACATAGTTTGCAATTCTGTTTTTGGATGCGACACAATTTACAGGGCCTTTCAGGCAGCTTTCAATCGCAATCAGCGTGGACAGTAAACATTGAATCAATTTGAGGGAGGTTTGCATATCTGTTTGTCATTTTACTATTTTTAGCTCATTTTCAATGCTATAAATTCTGTATTTTACTGTATTTCAATTTCAATATTTTAGATTTATTCATTTGGTTCATTTCAATTCAAAATAGATTAAACAAGACCACATGATACTTTACAAGAGGAAGCTAGTTTGGAAGACACTGCGTCATTAAAAGAATCAAATTGATACACCATAGAGTGCACGAGATGCTGAGGCCCATAATTGTCTCTCATCTTGCTTAGTCTTTTCTTAAAATACCTTTCTATGTTGCTATTCACATTCCTTTGGCCTACACTTTGTTGATATATACACATATTATATGAATAATATATATGCACATTGTTTTGGTTAAAACTAGTTATCTTTATATAAACTAATATGATTTAATGGCTTGAATGTTTATGGTATAATTAATGATGAATGGAGAATACATAATATATTTCTTGCAAGGTGTTTACACCCACAACTATGAAGGAGAAAAGATCCATTTAATTTGTTGACAATCCATAGCAACGGCTGGAGCATTCCAATCCATTTGTAGCATTGGGCAACCCCTGTAGCAACTAGGGGCCACCCATAGCAACAACTGTGCATATACTTTTGAAGGCTTGACGGTTAGATGATGGATTTGAGCAAATAACTCCCATGGTTTGAGGATTGCGACTATTCCTCATTTTGAGGAAAATGAGAAGTTCACTTCAGATTATTCCTCTTTCATTGGACCATCCATCTTAAGCAGTTGCAACTAATGAATGTGTTGTTTTCCTAGACTTCCTATTTTATGTTAGTTGTTACTTTGTTGCAACGTCTTATTCTCCTAAGATATATTTTGATTTCCTTCTGTTATTCTAGCATAGCTATTTAGATTGTTGTAACATATTTCATTATGGGAATAACCATAGATTTATGGTTGTAACCCCTAGATAGTGGCATCCCCAAATAAAGTTCTACCTTCTCTATCTAAGAGAGAAGCTACATGCTGCAATTAGTTGGAAGGAAATGAAGTTCAGTTCAGTTAGGAAATCATATTAGTATATTTTTTGAGTAAAGCTCCATAATCAGATTGTAATGTACTTGCAACAATTCCATTTGATGCTACAGTTGAATCAATAATAGTTGCTTTGATTTAATCTTGTTTTAAGCAAGGAGGGGAGTCAAGCTTCAACCCAATTGAGGTAGGGCCCATTCACAAGGAATCGGTGATTTGATCGCTTGTCCGTTAATTTAGTTTCATTATGTTGTATGTGCATTTCAATTCCATTTGATCCCTGTAGTGTATGCACCTTTCAATTCCGTTGTGTGGGAAGCTTCCAAATCTAGACTAACATTTCAATCCTTGTTATTTACTTTCCTGCAATCTATTTCTTGTACTTCCCTTTCATACATTTTACTCACCTGTCATTTACTTTCCGCAAGTGTGTTTACTTTCAGCAAATGTGTTTTAGTCTTTTCAGTATTCCATGTAGTTTAGTGTTGTATATACAATGCAGACACCTTACAAAGTTATACGTCTCTGAGTTGACAATTAAATATTCATAGTCTATGTGTTAGGTGGTTGCCCCCTAGGGTAGATCCTCATAGGTTGTAGGAGAAATCCTCAAGCTAACATATAACAAAGGATTATATCTTCCCTACATGAGACATAGTTTTTTGACTTGGACTCAGCGTTGGTGAAAAAACTAGGCCAAAACTCGATAATTTAGAAAAATCTATAATATATTAAAAAATGTAAAATGTTTTTAATGTTTTTTTTTTAATTTGTTTTTTTCATTTTTGTTTTTTGTTTTGGCATACTTGTCTGAGTCGGATAGATGAGACTAGTGAGTGCCAAAACTCATGAGTCTTAGCACATTCACAAGTCTTGGTTGTTAGGCTTGACTGAGTCTGCAAGTTGAGGATACAAACTTGTACCCTATTCTTTAAACGCAGATATGCAAAGTCCTTGTATAGACTTACTGAGGTTCAACACACTGGTACTAAAATCAACTCTTGAAGTCCTAAGCCGAGGACATGCATTCACAAGTCTCGGTTGTCAGACTTGGCCAAGTTTGCGGATCGAGGCTACAAACTTGCACCTTGTGCCTTAGACTCAGATATGCCATTCCTCGCAAAGATGACCGAGTTTCAACACACTGGTACTAAGATTAGCTCTTGAAGTCCTAAGCTGAGGACAAGGCCTATCATAACCAACATGGAAGGGAGTGTCATTTCCGTGTTGGAGACATGGTCTGGCTTCACTTGAGTAAGGATAGGCTTCAAGGACACGGCAATAAGCTCAAGCCAATCCAATATGGCCTATTTTAGATAGAGCAACAGGTTAGGGAAAAAGCTTACAAGATTAAACAACCCTCCTAAATGCGGTATGTATTCATATGCGAATGTGGAGAACTTGAATCTCTTTGAACCTTCTTTTTTGGATGTAGGAGACATGCAACAATGTTCAATCAAGGACTTCAAATTGGATTGTCACAAGCAGATGGCTAAAGATACAATATCATGGTAGAATGCATATAGAGGAGAGGAGTATTTTCAAGTTTGTTGTAAGCAACATGCTACGCCGTTAACCTATAGTGCGTCTAGGGATATGTGTGGCCGACTTGTGGCTTACACACCTTCATATTAGGTTGCATTTCTCGAGGTTCTTAGTATGGTCGGCCTACAGAATATCCATAGCTAAGTAGAGTATATATAAGAGGTAGTGGTTAGTCTTTTATCATTATATTGTGAATTTTGTTCTTATTACATTGTTGTGGAGGTTGCTCTCTCGAAGTGATTTAGTCGTAATATTCAAGTATTTTGCTCTTTTGTCAATTATTGTTGATATTCTTTATTCTGCTCTTAATTCTGCGATATATAATTTTATTTGTTGCAAATCAACTAAGTAATTTCCTTACAAGTGATATTAGAGCTTTGAATTGAGCAAGTTTCTGTAGGGCGGTTTTTTTGGAGCACTAGTAGGCCAAAAAACATAACTTTTGATCCGAAAAGAATTGAATTTTTTCGTCACCATAGTTTTATTCACGAGGTTTTTTTACCAAAAAAATACGGAGGTAAAAAAAAATCTGGGAATTTTTTTATCTTGTGCAAATTAGCAGTCATTGGATTCGTCTCTGCAAGATGATCACAACAGTGTATTCCACTAGTACATTTTTTTCAGGGTTGAAACCCTCTTGGGGTTTGTGCATAGCTGGTCCGAATACTCGTAGACGTGGGAAAGGGCAAGAAACTCCAAAAACTTCTCACAAGGACGACATGGAGTCTAGAACTTCTGAGCCATGTATATTAGAGGCAGTTTAGCAACTTAAGTCAGAGTTGTAGGGTATGGTGAAAAAAGATGATTTTGATAGAGTTCAAGGGGACATTACAGGGTTCAAAGGGGATCTGGATAGCGTGACGAATTAATTGCAACAAATACCTAGGCAATTGGCTAATTTTTCAGCTCAACCATTGCAAAATAATCCTCCACCACTTCAGATTGGTTCTCCTCCAAACAATAGCAACACCAATTCTGGCCCTAAATTGATGTTGCCAAAAGTGGACTTGCAAGAGTTTGATGGTAATGATCCACTCACATAGTTCACTCAAATTAAAAATTTATTTGATCTACATCAGACTCCATGTTCGTAAAAAGTGGTTATGGCCTCTCTATATCTGGAACCAGAGCCATTCATTTGGTATCATTGGTTGTGTGCTCCAAAAAAAAAAGGGGTGTCCTAGTTTCATGGTCGGTATTTTTTGAGGAGTTGCAGTTCCACTATCACAACAATGTTTCTGGAAACTACTTCAGTCGGCTAGCCAAGTTGCGTAAGACCGGGATTGTTAGGAACTACATTCATCAATTTCGGAATCTCTCCATATAGGTGGCAGACATTGTTGATAAAAAATTGATTGACTTAATTGAGTGGCCTCAAAGATAGCATCTAATTGGAGGTTTGCATGTTTCATCCCAATAATGTATCTGAGGCCATATCAAGGGCACTCATGGCTGAGGAAAAAGAGTTGATCAGACGAAGACCTTTCACCAATTCCGTGAAGGCACCTTCCCATCACTATCATTTCAACAACCTACCAGATTGACACCTCAGCAAGTGGAAGAAAAACGTGCAAAAGGTTTGTGTTTTGGCTGCAATAGAAAATGGAGCAAAGGACATCGATGTGCTGAAAAGAAGTTGTTTTACATTGACAACACTAATGAGTAGGAAGAAAATGAGGAGACTTCAAGGGAAGGTTTGGGAGAACTTGAGGATGAATTTGAAGATTCTCAATGTACTATTTCTTGTCATGCACTATCAGGAATTAGTACTCAAACTCTTAAGGTGGTGGGTTTCCTAAAGAAACAAAAGGTGACTGTGTTAATTGACTCTGAGAGTACAAATAATTTCATCAATAGTAAGTTGGCGACTCGTTTGAATTGTTTTATCTACCCAGCTCCAGAGTTTCAGGGTATGATTGCAAATGATGGTATGGTCAACTATTCTGAAAAATACCATAGCATTAAACTTGCTATGGGAGACTATTTGTTAGATTCCTCTATGTTTGCTATTCCTGGGAGTGCAGTGGCTCACCACTTTGGGCACTATTGAGATGAATTTCTAGAAACTATTCACAAGGTTCCAGCTTTGAATTATGTGGATTACGATCTAAATCTCCACAATTGGTTAGTTCCTACTAGATGATGCAGATTCTCAGAAAAAGTGTGGAAGGTTTTGTGGCACGCTTATTTTCCATAAAGGTTCAACCAACCAAAGAGTCTACCCATCCTGATTTGCAAAGGGTGCTAGATGACCATTATGTTGTTTTTGGTGACATGTCAAAAAGACTTCCTTCAAGTCGTGACTCATTCTAGGAAGTACACCACCCAACATCAGACCTTACAGGTATCCCTATGCCCAGAAGAGTGAAACTGAAAAGATGGTACAAGAGATGTTGGAGGCAGGATTCATCTGACATAGTTAAAGTGAATATTCCTTCCCGATGGTAATGGTGCGAAAGAAGGATGACAGTTGGAGGATGTGTCCAGACTACAGAGAACTCAACAAATACACCATAAAAAATAAGTTTCCTATTCCAGTAATTGATGATTTGTTAGATGAATTGCATGATGCTATTTATTTTACTAAGTTAGATCTTTGCTCTAGGTATCATTAGATTCACATCCATGATGAGGACATACCTGAAACAACTTTCAAAACTCATGAAGGCCATTATGAATTTATGGTCATGCCTTTTGGCCTCACAAATGCATCATCTACATTTCAGAATTTGATGAATACTGTTTTTAAGTCATTTTTTGAGAAAGTTTCTATTAGTGTTTTTTAATGATATCCTCATTTACAACAAAAATTGAGAAGACCATTTGAAGCACATGAAATAGGTGCTTTCAGTTCTAGAATAATATCAACTTTATGCTAAACATTCTAAATATGCTTTTGGTGTCCAAGAGGTGGAGTACTTGGGTCATATTGTTTCACATGGAGTGAAAGTTGATCCTAAGAAAATCCAAGCGATGATGGAGTGGTAGGTTCCCAAGACCCTTAAGAACCTCCGAGGATTTTTGGGGCTAACTGGTTACAATCATAGTGTTGTCAAAAATTATGGTAGCATTACAGCGCCACTCATCTCTTTGATGAAGAAAGACTCCTAGTGGACTGATTCAGCGATCAAGGCATTTGAATAGTTGAAAATGACTATGTGCATAACCAGTTTTGGCTACACCTGATTCTTCAAAAACTTTTGTTGTGGAGTGTGATGCATTGTGATATGGAATGGGCACTGTACTCATGCAGGAAAGTAGACCATAGACATTTGAAAGTCGTCAACTGAAGGAAAAAATAGGCCCAAACCAATATATGAGAAAGAGATGATGGCTATTTTGCATGCAGTGAAGCAATGGAGACTTTATCTGATAGGTCATCACTTTCAGGGAAAGTCTGATTATGATAGCCTCAAATAATTTTTGGAACAACGATTGTCATCTGAAGAACAACATAAATGGGTGACTAAAATATTAGGCTATGATTTTGAAAGTGTGTAAGGCAAAGAGAATGTGGTGGCAGATGCCCTCTCCTGATGGGATGAATTAGTTGAGGCATTGTTATGCACCATAACCATGTGGCAGACATATTGGCTAGAAGAAGCAAGATCAGAATGAGAGACTGATAGTGCTACCAAGGATTTGATTCAAAATCTTCAGCAAGGGTTTGGTGAATATGAAAAATTTACACGGAAATGGAACACATTATGGTATAAAGATAGATTATATCTCTGTAAGCATTCTCTTCTCAAACATAAAATTCTTCAGGAACTTCATGTCTCTCATTGAGAGGTCACTCTGGATTTTTGAAAACATATCATAGAATCAAGCAAGATTTCTTTTGGGAAGGACTACCTCTGTAAGCATTCTCTTTTCAAAAATAAAATTCTTCAAGAACTTCATGCCTCTTCACTGGGAGGTCACTCCGGTTTTTTGAAAACATATCATAGAATCAAGCAAGATTTCTTTTGGGAAGGACTCAAGGGGGATGTCAGAAACATGTGGTTGAATGCATGGTATGTCAACAAAATAAATGTGAAACCATTAAGACCCTAGGTCTTTTTCAGCATTTATTCATACCTAGACAGCGTTGGGAAGAGGTTTCTATGGACTTCATTACGGGGCTACCATGGTCTAAGGGTAAAAATGTTATCATGGTAGTTGTGGATTGACTCACCAATTATGTTCATTTTTGTTCCTTATCACAATTGTTTGTTGTTAGTATAGTAGCTTATGCTTTTCTCAATAAAGTTCATAAATTACATGGTACTCCAAAGATCATTGTAAATGATCGAGATCTCATATTTACTAGTAATTTTTGGACAGAGGTAGTTGCATGTTTAGTCACCCAGTTGGCTCATAGCTCATCCAATCATCCTCAATCTGATGGACAAATAGAGGTAGTCAAAAAATGTCTCAAATGGTATCTTCGTTGTTTTGTTTCTGAGAAACAGAGCAAATGAGTTCATTGGCTGCCACTTGTTGAATGGTGGTATAACACTTCTTTTCACACTTCTTCCAAGATGTCTCCCTTTGTGGCATTATATGGGTATCACCCCCATCTATCATTTCAGCTTTGACAATGCATCCTAAGGTTCGCGCTGTTGAGGAACACATTCATCGTCAACATGAGGTGCTAGTCAGTTTACGGGGGAATTTAGCAATGTCACAAAATTGAAAGAAGCAACAAGCAGATCAACACCGTAGTGAGTGGCATTTCGACATAGGTGATTGAGTCTTTGTGTGTTTGCAGCTATATAAGCAGATGTCTTTGAAGCAAAAAATAAGGATAACAAATTGTCACCCAAGTATTATGGCCCTTACCAGATCTTGTAGAAAATTGGTAGTGTGGCTTACAAGTTGGAATTACCCCTAGCCACTTGCATACATTTGATATTCCATGTATCTTCCCTGAAGAAAGTAATTGGACACAGAGTTTCCACTCAAAGTGAATTACCTGAATGGGATGAAGGAAGTTGAGTCATTCTGGATCCTGAAGAGATCCTTCACACGCACACTAAGTAACTGCAGACTAGAGCCATTAAGTAGTACTTGATCAAATGGAAGAACATGTATTCTGAAGATGCAACACGGGAGGATAAAGCTTTCCTACAACATCTTGGTTTGATTTAACGTTGAAGACAACATTGTTTTGAAGGGGAGGGGCATGCTACGCCCTTAACCTATAGTGCGTCTAGGGATATGTGTGGCCAACTTGTGGCTTACACACCTTCATATTAGCAAGTTGCATTTCTCGATGTTCTTAGTATGGTTGGCCTACGGAATATCCATGGCTGAGTAAAATATATATAGGAGGTAGTGGTTAGTCTTTTATCATCATATTGTGATTTCTGTTTTTATTGGATTGTTGTGGAGGTTGACCCCTCGAAGGGGCTCAGTCATAATATTCAAGTATTCTGGTTTTTCGCCAATTGTTGTGGATCTACTTATTATACTCTTAGTTCTGCGATATATAATTCTATTGTTGCAAATCATCTATGTAATTTCCTTACACAACTTCTACTAAGCAATGTGAAACGGTGCTCTAATGAGGTGGAGAAGTTTCCTCATCTTCTCCATACTTAAGATTTTTGGGACCAAAACCTGCCCCTTGGAGAGGTATAATTTTAATTAGATCACCTTACTTCAGATGTGTAGAGAAGATTTGATGCCCATTCGACCAAATGTTATCGTAGTCGACTCTGTAACGATGAAAGTTGCTAAAATAGCAAAAAGTTGTCGAATGATTGTCAAAGCTCAAAATGAGGTTCTGAAGCCGAAGGGGATGCCGGAAAAGTACATGGAAGTGGTGATGATAAGGTCAACAACGCTTCCTAGTTTCCAAGGTCTTAGGTAACTTCATTTCTACATCCTTGCATAGTGCGTGAGGATGCCTGCAGGGATGTTCTGCAGCAACCCATTGGGACACCCTTCACACTGCGAGGAGGCTCAAAGGTAGGCTTGGCGAAGTGTCATGTTCAGCTGTGGGGTGGTCCTACACAATGGGTCACAGATTGGAGAAAAAGGTCAAATGGTGCATGAGTTATGAGGAGTCCCAGAAAGACAAATACCTTTGAAATGACTCAAAGGAAGATGAATGGTCGCTGTTACTGGTTAAATATATTCGTAGTGATGCCCAAAGTGTTCTTTCACCAAGTATCAGAGCGATACTCATGACTTAGAGCAGAGTTATAGTAGGGCAGAGCAGATGAAGGGTGTTTACAGCTGCAGAGAGAGTAAATTTGCTGTACCCACTTGTACATTGGTTATTTTGTATAGGAATAATGCAATTATTTTCCTGTGCTGTTTTCCTAACCCATCAGTGTTTTCACCATATAAATGTCGTGTACGGAATGCTATTTTTTAGTTTTCTGAGCATCCCAGAATGACAGATACCTATAAAATGACTCAAAGGAAGATGAATGGTCACTGTTAATGGTTAAATATATTCATAGTGATGCCCAAAGTGTTCTTTCACCAAGTATCCGAGTGATACTCATGATTTAGAGCATCGTTATAGTAGGGCAGAGCAGATGAAGGGTGTTTACAGCCTGCAGAGAGAGTAAATTTGCTTTACACACTTGTACATTGGTTATTTTGTATAGGAATAATGCAATTATTTTCCTGTGCTGTTTTCCTAACCCATCAGTGGTTACACCATATAAATGTCACATGTACGGAATGCTATTTTTAAGTTTTCTGAGCATCCCAGAATGACAGATACCTTTGAAATGACTCAAAGGAAGATGAATGGTCACTGTTACTGGTTAAATATATTCATAGTGATGCCCAAAGTGTTCTTTCACCAAGTATCCGAGCGATACTCATGACTTAGAGCAGAGTTATAGTAGGGCAGAGCAGATGAAGGGTGTTTACAGGTTGCAGAGAGAGTAATTTTGCTGTACACAATTGTACATTGGTTATTTTGTATAGGAACAATGCGATTATTTTCCTGTGCTGTTTTCCTAACCCATCAGTGTTTTCACCATATAAATGTTACATGTACGGAATGCTATTTTAAAGTTTTCTGAGCATCCCAGAATGACAGATACCTTTGAAATGACTCAAAGGAAGATGAATGGTTACTGTTACTGGTTAAATATATTCATAGTGATGCCCAAAGTGTTCTTTCACCAAGTTTCCAAGCGATACTCATGACTTAGAGCAGGTTATAGTATGGCAGAGAAGAAGAAGGGTGTTTACAGGCTGTAGAGAGAGCAAATTTGCTGTACACACTTGTACATTGGTTATTTTATATAGGAATAATGCAATTATTTTCCTGCGCTGTTTTCCTAACCCATCAGTGTTTTCACCATATAAATGTGAGATGTACGAAATGCTATTTTTTAGTGTTCTGAGCATCAGATTGCCCTTTTATCTGCTACATATGTGGAGTTTATGTCAATTGAGCACACTCATGCATTATTTTCAATACATACATGTTGATTTGCAGTATCATATACATTGAGCTAAGCAAAATAACTCGGAATGTATCTATTTGGTGAGTTGTATCAGCTAATAAGCTGTGCAATTACAGGTTATTTGTAATCTGGGGGCATGTTTTGGCTTTCTGACAAACTCTTCTTCAGTAGCTAGTAAACTTCCGTTGCAATTTGTAAGACTTATCATTGTAAATGGGTGTAGTCAAAAGGAGTAAAAGACCACTTTATCTTGATGTTTGATATATAATTCATATGGTAGTTTAAAGAGATGCTTTTTAATATTTCTTTGTGGCTGTAAGCAACTTGTTATCATCGGATTATGATATCACACTCATTTTGTTCCGATGAAAATATTAAAGATGAAATTTTGGTAGCCTTTTAAATATTAAGGAGTTCAGTAACCTTGATGTGAATTTGCACATAGATAAAGGAGTTCAATAGCCTTGATTTGAATTTTCAAATAATTGGTGGAGGAAATAATGTTTATATGGACTTTATTTTCATTTGTCCCAAAGGAGCTTTAGGAACTTTATTCGAGTGTTGTACATAATGTATCCAGAACTCCCACTTGATCACATATTTGAATTCTGGGTCATTTACATAAATTAATAAATTATTTTTCCAACTATTAGCACAATTTTTATTTTTATATCTTTTTTTTGCTCTCCAAGACATATATTGGTTTGAAGCTACTGCAATAAAATTGTGTTGGTTTGTTTGTCATAAGTGCGAAAAATATATGGCTTTATGATTGAGCATTTGGATTGAAATCTGTTATTTCCTTGCATTTCAGGATATCTAGCATGTGGTCGTTGTTCCAGTACTGGCGCAATTGTGGTTGTGGAACCAATAGCAAGAGTTGGTGATTCTGACCCTCCTTTGCAGTTGCCTACAACTGGAAAATGTCCAAACTGTTCGGGTGTGGGGAAGGTAATACATTTCGCATTTTATTTTTTACCTTTCATTATGTTTACATTCAGATCTCGCAGCTTTACATCAAAATATAAGTACATTTCTGTGATATACAGTTTCAATAAGTTCTGTACCCTGTCATGTTTCCCCTGTAGTTTGATTGATATGATATGAAATGAGGATTTTAGAGTCGTAGAAACCATTCCAAGATGCACAAATTAGGCGTATCCGACTTGAGATTGTAAGACATTAGAAGCTTTTATTAAGGGGATGTTTTTTAGGTAGTAAGACATTGGAAGCTTGTTGTAAGGGAATGTTTTTGTATTTTTAAGCCACATAAGAGGAGAGGGGAGGTTGAGGAAGCAAACATACTCATCCACAGCGGATCAACCATAATGTAAGTAGGAGGGCCGCTTCCATTGTTGCATCATCCCCATTGGCATAGGGATCATGGGATGTTGCGTTTATTATATGTTGCCGTCGACCAAGCCTTCCAACCAATGTGGGATAAAGTATCTATGTAGATATGAGGATTTAGAGTCATAGAAGCGATTCCATGATGAACAGATTAGGCATATTTAACTCAAGATAGGAAGACATATATTAGAAGCATGTTGTAAGGAGATTTTTTTGGATTTTAAGCTACAAAAGAGGAGAGGGGAGATTGAGCAAGCAAACATGCTCATCTACAATCAATCAACCATTGTGTTAGCAGGAGGGCCGGTTCCATTGTGGCATCACCCCCTCTGACATAAGGATCATAGTATATTGGGTTTCTATGTTGTTGCAAACCAAGCTTTCCAACCAATGAGGGATTAAATTTTTATGTAGATACGAGGATTTTAGCTTTATAGAAGCAATTCCAAGATGCATAGATGGATGTATCTGACTTGAGATAGTAAAATATTTATTAGAAGGGTGTTTTAGAAGTTTTTTTGGATTTGTAAGCCTCAAAAGAGAAGAGGAGAGGGGATTGTGTTCTTGTAGTCCCAAGATAATAAATGGAAGAGCAACATAGAGAGTATTAGGTTTAATCAGAATATGGTTTGATTAATCTTCTAATATTAGTTCCTTAGTAAAAGAAAGTTTGAAATGATTTTAAGTCTTTGGGGAATAAAATATTATCTTAACCTCCTATAACAAAATTTGGGTCCAATAATGTTCTTATTTTGTAAACTTGGTCACACCTGGTTTGCTATTAGCTGCTTTTTGATACAGTTAGAATTAGAATTTCTTTGTTAGAGTTGTGGTGGGTGACCTCTCTTAATAGTCAAATTGCAGAAATGTTTTTGGACAGTTTTGTTTTTCTTTTCAAGTTCATGATTTACCATGGCTTCTATTATCTAGCATTCTTTCCCTTGTTTAATGCTTGTGTCATGCAGGTTATGTGTCCGACATGCCTCTGCACCGGAATGGTAATGGCAAGTGAACATGATCCGCGGATAGACCCATTTGATTGAAGTGCAAGCTTTTTTCTCAAAAAAACAAAAACAAATTTCTACTGTTGATGTATTACAACTTTAGGAATGAGTATAAGATCAAAGTGGTCATGACTTAGGTATTTGGAACTGTCTTGAAAATTATTCAAAATTGCATGTCTTGAATTATGCCAAAAGCAAGCCAGCCAAAAAATGGCTTTGGCATAGATGATGTTGTTATTTGTTATATATACTGAGCCATTCCTTTCCATGAGCCTCAGCATTTTTTTTTTGAAAAAGTTCAAAATTTTCTTTCTTGAAAAAGTTAAAAATTTCTTTTCAATTGCATACACTCTTAAATACTGTATTAGACCACATGTTAATCATATAGTTTAATTTGGAAAATTCTGAGGAGTTGCATTTTTGCACGGTATCATTTGTCTGAACATGGATTAATAAAAGTTTAATATGAACTGATAATCAACAATCACTAATATAGTTTCACACTCCTACAAACCTGCAAAAAAATTTGTAGTGTTGCGTCATTTAATTCGATTAAATTAATTATAAAATTAAATTCATGATTTCATGTATGTAAACAAATATTTTCAAGCTTAGTTATATATCATTATCAGTTTTTTAATATATAATGAAGATTTACTTAGATTTTTTATAACGAACTAATACGATTGCAATATAACTACTTCAAAGAACAATTGAAAAATCTATATTTTTTTAATTAATCATTGGAAGAATCAAACCAACTTATTTCGGGACAGCTAATCTTTTAATATTGTTTTGGTTATAAGATTGATTATTGGTTATAAGATTGATTGGTGCTCAAAAACATTTTAATCATTTAGTCTAAGAGACCAGGGCATGTGAAGATCTAAGATTAATTTTAGTTTGGTTTATCTGAGGGCTGCATCCGTTATGAAATTCTCTAGCCAATTGTGCGGAGACATGGAGGGTTAAAAGTATTTGTTGCATAGGGAAAATAAAAATAAAAATAAATAATAAATTATAATTATATTTATATATATATATATATATATACACACACACATACTTATTCATCTTTTTTGATTTGCAGAGCTTATTTTTTGGTTTATTTGGGGTGAATTTTTAATTATTTTAAATCAGCAGTTTTGGGGACGAGGATGTGATGGGATTTTTTTTAATTTTATTTTTCCCTTATTTCATTATTTGTCTAAAGTGGAATATTTTCGATTTTTTAAAAATAAAAAATGCCGATAGATCATGAATGCCCCTTTTGGGAACCACTAGACATGCATTGGAAACTCGCCCATCCAATCCTATCATGACATGTAACATTGCAAATGTTAGTTGAAAAATAAAGACTATTTTCATTTTAAAAAAAACATATGTTTTCTAACAGGGATCTTTTTCTGTTTTATTTAAATATGTTTTTTTATTAATTTAAATGGGCATTTTTTGAATGAGTTATATATATATATTTTTAAGGATGCTTTTGTATTAATTTAAATGGGCATTTTTTGAATGAGTTATATATTTTTCTAAACTCAATACTTACTTAAAATTGAATATTTTGTTTTTTAAATAAAAAAGAGGTGCTATTAATTGGTTTTGTTACGATGTTCTCGCGAACCATGCATTGTGACATCGGTGGTGGTATGCTCTGGGATGTGTGTTGTGAGTGTATTTGTTTTGTGTTTCAAAATCATTTGGTTATGCAATCGGTAGTGTTTTTGTGTCATTGAAGAGAATGTTGTTGGGTTCCTTGGTATTTGTAGTTGTCAGGGTTTTGAAGTCAATTCTTTTAAGAATATTATTGCATAGGAAATGTTTTGTTGAAGGGAATGTTTTCTTGTGAGTAGATTTCAAAGCTATATATAAGTTAAAGATGGGGTTTTAGTATTTTGAAGCTTTAACAAGTTGTGATTAAAAAATGCATAGTTTTTTTTTTTGAATAAATTGTATATATATTAAAGATAAGTATTTAGTGTTTCAGAAGCTTTAGCATGCCATGATAAAAAAATACATAGGTTTTTTGAATAAATTGTATATATATATTAAAGATGGGGTTTTAGTGTTTTGAAGCTCTAGTAAGTTATGATAAAAAACAAATATGTTTTTTGAATAAATTGCATGGGGAACCTATTTATCTTTTGGGCATACGATTGTTGTGGATTTTTGTTGTTGAGGTTTTTGAGATTATGTGGTTTTTTTAATTTGTTGGTGGTTTTTATTTGATTCCAAGTTGTATTAGTTGTGTTAAAAAAACTTTTTGTTCACAAAGTTGGGCGTATTTTTTGTCACTGACCAAGGAGTTGGTGCATTGTGTGGTATTTGTAGGGGTCAAGGATTTGAATTCCACTTTTATTAGGCACGTTTTCTTCAAAGAATGTTTTGTCGTCAACAAGTATGTAGGTTTCACATCTTTATGGTTTTCATAATTTGTTTTTAACTCAATCAAACATTAGGATTTTTAATGCTTTCAAGTGTTTTGATTTTGTGGTTTTGCTGAATAGATTGCACAAAGAGCCAATTTTTCCTAGGTGCTTGCTTCTTGTTATGGTAATTCTTCCAAAGGTTTTGGGTTTTGCAAAGGTTTTTATTTTTTGTTTGACCTTGTGTTGTTCGATTTTTTTCTGAGTTAGATTGCTTTTAGTTTTTTTTTTCAAATTGTATTTGTTTGTGTTAAAAAATATTTTGTTCATACATTAGGTGCTTTTTTGGCCATTGAAGAAGAGGCTTGTGTATCACTTGGTATTTGCAGCTCTGGACGTTTTGAAATCAACTTTAATTAAGAATTTTGTTTTTGGAGAAATATTTTCCTATGAATAATAATGTAGATTTAAAAGCTACATGGTTTTCATACTTTGTTTTTTAGTTCAATTAAAGCCTTTTTGGCGGGGGGGGCGGGGCGAGAGCGGAAGGGGAGAGCTTTTGCAATATTGATAATATAATAGAAAAAAGCTTGTTGAATAAAATTTGTAAAAGACTCTTTCTTTTGGTAAATGTTCTTTTTATTTTCTTTGTTGGGGTTTTTGTGTTTGCCAATGTGTTTATGTTTATGTTGGTGTTTTTTACTTGTTTGTAGTATTGGGTTTGTGAACTTGGTTTTTGATTTTCTCTTTTCCAATTTTTGGTGTTGAGGGTGAAGCAAGGGTGTTAAGTTACTGAACTAGTGACAAATATATACATTGTTTGTGTCTATTTTTTGATGCATTTTTAATTTGATTGAGTTTTTGGGTTTTTTTTTTGTTTTGTTTTATAATCAAATTTTGTATTTAATGGCAGGATTTGAGTGGAATGTAGTAGAGGTATACAAATTATATGTATACTATTTTAATTGGGGTTTAAGTTATTTGAAAACTGTACAAATGCATATTTAGATTGTATATATTTTTAATTCATTTAAAAAGGGGTTTGTAGAATAAGAGTGACCAAGTATTTACTTGGCTTGTTTTGATTGTGTTTCTATTTTTTTAGAATGGATGAGTATTATTGATTTGTTATACTTTGTACATAAATGCCTGTGAGTCAAACTTTGTTGTATGAACATGCTGGGCGATATGATTCAACTTCACTTAGATAGGGTATCGATTGTGTAAACAAGTTTTAGTTGACTTTGAATACATCGTTATGAATCGATTGTGTATGAAAAATGGTGTGATGTCTCTATGTAATCATTTGCATGTCGACTACATATACGTTATTATGGGTTGACTGTGAGTCAATTGCATTTAAATGATTATATGAGTCGATTATGAATTAATAATGTTGATCATCACAATAGAGGTTTTATATCTTTTTGGTGTGAGTTTATAATAATATATATTTGACTGTGTATTGATTGGCCAAGAATATTTGTATGTTGACTTAACATAAATAATGGTGAGTTAGTTTTGGTGAAATATTGTATGGATGGTTAAGTCATATTATTCAACTTAATTAAGTTATGTATCAACTATGTTTACATTGTGATTATATTATCATGTGCCGACTATGTATGAAGATATTTATAAATATATCAACTGAGTATAGAAAATTATAATGACTATGTATACATATTTATGGGTAGATAGAGTATAAAAGATTCTACATTGATTGTGTATAAAGAATTATATTTTATCTATGTTTGGTAGATTATTTGTTGAAGTATGAATTGATTAGTCAATTACCATTAACATTACCACAAACTTAATATTATTTAGTTTTGATTATTTAATAATGTAAATACTCGAGTTAGGTATACCTATTAAGTTTGAGTTAAAATGTAAACTGAAGTTAGTTATATGGGTAGACTGGGTTATTGTATTTCTCTTTGAATATGACTATTGCCTACTTCATCTTGAACAATATAACCATAAACGAGAATAAAGTTAGAGAAATAAATGTTTGTTGGATGGTTTTCTTATTTCAACTAGTTGAGATAAATATAGTTAAATAAATGTTTGAATGATATTTATTTGATTGTATTAAAACGTTCAGGTTAAATTAAGTTTTATTCTTTAAGTAAAAAACTTGGGATATGATAATAACTCGAACATATATACATGTGTATATATGTAATTATGGATTATATATAAAGAGAGTATATTCTTAATGAATAGTACACACACATGTTATCACTTACAATTATACACATAAGTGTGTGTGTATATATATACACACAATTTATATGTATATATTATGTCATTTGGAAATCAATGGCTAAGAGTTTTTAAATGTATATAAATATAAGGGGGTATATATATATATATATATATATATATATATATATATATATATATATATATATATATATATATATAATGACAATTTATATGTATATATTATGATGAAATATAGCGAACTATTTGCATATGAGCAGTAAAAATAATATATCTATTGAGCCATAATTACTGATATAATAAAATTAATGGAATGATTTATAGTGTATATTTCTGCTTAGCGAACTAGTTTAACAGTGGTTTGGTATTAATAGACAAAGATTAGTATTCAGTGAACTAGATTTATAATGGAGTGATTTGGACAAGTACATAGAGATTTATTAAACTTTGACCATATTAAGCAATATGTGTATTTATAGTTGGAAATAAATTCCCATTTTACAACGATCAGTGTACTTGAATATGGCGATCTATATATGTTCGGTGATTTGCATATGTTAGATAATCTGAAGTGCATGGGGAATGGATTCGTACATCAATGTATTCATATTACGACAAATTGTATAGTGTGCAAAGAATTATATATATATATATATATATATATATATATATATATATATATATATGAAATTCAGTGAGTGCATGGTTTGACTCAGGTGATATACTCAACATTAGGGTATAAGGATGTACAACAATATGATATAGCAATCTATATTGATTTGGCATATATACAGTCATATCATATACTCATTTCTCAGAAATAAGGCAATAACTTGGTATGCATAGTTATCAATAATTTATGAGGTTGCCATATACCCTACTAGCTTATAATAGTTTATGAGTTACTTTAATCAATAATTGATTAACTATATAATTATTGATTTATATACTCTATTCTATTGCAATTGTCTATGTTCATTATAATACCATTTGTGGTATCGTAGAGAACATTATGACTCTTAAATTATTAGATCTTACATATTTATATGATGCTATGGATCTGTCAGTTAACCAATTAAGTTAATTTGATCATTTGGGTTGATATATATCAATACATTATGATATATATAAAGCTTATACTAAATCTTGAGGAGGCTTTGTTATCCACATCAAAGAAGATGTGGGAACACATCTTTATATTCCATTTTCACCTCCTAAGACTGAGTTACCTTTTATTTTACTGGTTTGTGTGGAATATTAATACAACATGATTTATAACTATACAAGTGAACCCTAGAATGATTTAGTGACCTTTATACTTTAAAACCACATTATAATGAAAAGTTGTGCTTATTTTTCCTCATGGAAATAGGTTGCTGAGAAATACATGACAATAGAATGCAAAACATCTACTACTTGAGCATATTCGTGTTTGGGATTTCCTTCAAGTTGTCTATAATAAAGAATAAATACCGGAATATATAAAATTGAACATGCTAAGTCAAATCAGAGGTGGATGTTATCACTACGATGAACATGTATACATACCAATATACATGATCAATGTTGCATGATTTGGTGCACATTTGAACTTTGTGATATATATATATATCAGAATATATAAAATTGAACATGCTAAGTCAAATCAGAGGTGGATGTTATCACTACGATGAACATGTATACATACCAATATACATGATCAATGTTGCATGATTTGGTGCACATTTGAACTCTGTGATATATATATATATATATATATATATATATATATATATATATATATATATATATATGGTTGATGTACTGATTAATACAATACTGAACAATTATTTTGGACTATACCTCTTTTGTTGACCATACTATGATATTTGTAACATTGTCATTTATCTTTTGAATGGGAGAGGAGTATATTAATCGTTCAAATCATAAGGAATCATTGTCTAGAATTCTAAATGACTATGATATTATTTATCCATCGTATGGTTGCGTGTTTGAATATAGTTTCCTAGGAGAGTAGTAAACTATTGTTTTAGGTTCATATGAAGTATAACTTGGTAATGTGTTATCTCAACTCTTTGGAAAGGTATGATTGAATGATAGGTTATATATGTTCAGCATTGAATACTTGTGTGCAATACACAATTTGAGAGTGTTATTATGTGCAAGTGTATAGACATATTTAGCATACTGCATCAGGAGGTATGCCTATAAATTATATTTTTTTAAGTGTAGTATGCAGTTTAAACCTAGGGTATATCTGGGTGATATAATTCTGTACTTTTCTTATTGTTATTAGTTATGTGGATCATTTAAATCTAGTTATCATAAGTTTGTGTTAGGTGTTATTATGTAGTTGAGAACCTATGCTAGTATTTGATATCATAGGGTACTAAAGTATAAAATTATGATGTATTTGAATGGTACATACTGTAATTATTATGCCTACACTCATATATATGTTTGATTGACTTACCGTATACATGATGGTTATTATTTTGGATAACATGTTTTGTAATAGTTGGTAAGATTTTGCATATTCGTGTATGAAATCTTTGAGAGTTTAATGAATGTTGTGTTGGTATGTTGTGTTTCGTGGGAACTATGACTTGCTTTGTTATATATAGTTATTTGTATAAATGTTTATGTTTCTATGACTTTAAGACTACTTTATATAACTATTTTTGGAAAAACTAGTGGAAATGTCTTAGAATACTAGACTATGGTAATATGGGTTATCATAGATGTAGTATGTTTGGAAATAAATTATGGTAGTTAAAATCTATAGTTATATATATTTTACCCTGATGGTATAAAATGTAGTCATTATTTCTAGCATGGAATAGAGAATAATGCAAAATTTATTCAGACATTTGACAAAATAAACGTATGCTTTCATGACTCTTATATTTGGCATGTTATATGTTCTTTTTGTAAATATGATATAAACTAAATGAATTTTGTGGTTGAATTATATTTGACCAATCGACATTGTTGATTCAGAGTAAGGAGTGAGATAGAATTCACTGGCTTACTAGTATCACAATGACAGATAAAGGAAGTCCGATCAAGTGGTGTGTATAAACTTGATTGATCTAGATCGTTATTATTTATTATTTGTAAAACTTTGGGCCAAAGTATGTTTACTAAAATATTATCATTTCATGAGTGTGATTCACATATTTGTGCAATATCTTACAATAGAACGGATTTCTATGATACACTGCATGTTTAATTTAGAATTATACATCACACAAGTACTTGATTATCTCTCTAGATTCCTACACCATCACTATGTACTCATCTGTGAAGGGAGGGCCATTTCTTGATGGGATTAGTGTGGGAGATCGTTGGTCCATAGTTGATGTGAAAAAGCACTCGGATGATGCTCTCATTCCCCACAACAATACTACTTATCGAGATGACACTTGAGATTGCCACAAATACTTGAAGTTCGAGAACTATGCTCTGAGGAAGCCAAGTATCTTATTTTTACATTGTATTAAAGTGTACTATAATTGAATATTATCATGAAAAGCTGTAATTACTTATTATTGTACTTGGATAATGGTGGTTGTAGACTTGTTATAATTGTAGTATAGTTAATGTGATTATTTTCTATATTTGCATTGTGACGTGTACTCTTATGATACTAGAGATCAATATTATGTGATGTATTATGCTTGTTGCTATTATCACCTTATGTACTTGTTAAAAGTCATATTTGTGCATTACTAAAATTTATAAATAGACTAACCATATATTTATTCATTATGTATAAAGTTTCAACTCATTCACTAAGTTAACCGAGACCACATTGAGAAGAAAAGAGACTATCTCCCTTTGTGTCTCCATGATCCCATGATTTGCCACATGTTTAATGTTATATTTTGAAGATTTGATCAAAGTGGTGTGAGTGCTTTCTTAATGCTTTAAGTATGATTGCAACATGTTTATTCATTGTACATAGGAAAAATAAATAAATAAATGGATATAAATTAAAAATAATAACTTGAATAGATATGTAGAATCAAAATAAAGTCATTTGAAATTTTGGAGACACTCGATGACTCCATCATTGAAAAATACTGAGGGACTACCACATGTATCACTTTGAGTGGACATGTTAAAGGTCAAAGAGAAAGAAAGACTTGGATTCAAGTGAGGATGCACTGCATAAAATTTCATGGTGTGCTCATGACAGATGGAAAAATGAGAGAAGATTTTAAGGCAAAATGTGAATTGAGTGCATCCACATAATCCACCTAAGATATCTTGAATACCAAAAGTGAGATTTGTAACTATGTGATGACGAAACCTCAATATTGTAAGACTAAAATACGTTGATGGTTTGAATTCACATATACGACTAAATTCATGAATTCACATGTAACTATTGTCATTGTGGTACATATGTCAAGAATATTTAATTTACAGTGAACAAAATATTAAAATGATAGGATTATGGAAACACCAATTCAATGTGCATAGCCTACAATAGAAATATAATATATTTTTGTTAGTATTTATTACATAGGTAAACATTTAATAGAAAGATAACTTATAAAATAATGATATTTTCATATAAAACTTCAATTAATTTGATGAATTTTTTTTGGTTTTGAATTTGAAAAATAATTAAATTTAATCAAAAAATTACTCTTCTCATCATCATTTATATAATAAAAAACAAAGGAAAAAAAATCAATTTATCTCTTAAATTTAAAAATATATTACATAATAAATATTAAAAATTAAAAAAATATTTACTTCCACATTTTCTAATGCAAACCATCTTCTAAAATGAATAGAAAAGTTCCCTTACTAATTGCTCTTTGCTCTTGTCATGAATTTGTGTGGTGGATATCCTCTACGAAAAGTGAATAATGAGAGTTTCGTAGAGATTGTGAGAGTATCACGTGTTTCCTTCCTTCCAATTGATCTTATCTTTGAAATTTGTGTGGAGGAGATGCTCTAGAAGTTGCAGCAATGGAAGAATCACAAAGCCAAGTAAAGATGCAGAGAATTTCAGCTGTGGCACCTGCAATCCCAACAGAAAGGCACCCGATGTTCCTCTCCAACCTTGATCTTCTTTGGTTACCCGTCAATAATGTTCAAAGGCTCTTATTCTACCGAATCCCCTTTGCAAACGAGTATTCCTCAATAACAGAGGGGTTAAGAAAAAGCCTCGCTTCTGTCCTTGTGTATTTCTATCCATTGGCTGGTCGGCTAGAGAAAGGAGATTCAAAACGACCACAGGTTGATTGCAACGACGAGGGGGTGGAGTTTATCGAAGCATCAATCGATGTATCCTTCGACTACCTTGAAAGAGATGGGTTTTCGTACAAACCCTTTTTCCAAAACCTCGTCCCCATGGCTCACCCTTTACAGGAGGAGAATTGCACCACACAGCTTCTCTCAATACAGGTATGAAATTTCCGAAAATGTTTTTGCTTAAATGTCCTATAGATTTTTCTAAATTTATATTTTCCATCTTCATGTTTAAACAATTCTAGGAGAGCAGGGCTTTGACTAAATTCACATATGAGCATCGTAGGTAACATCTTTTGAGGGAAATGGGATCTGCATAGGAACCACCCTTGGTCATGTTGTAGCAGACGGAAATTCGTTTTGGCATTTCATGAAATCGTGGGCAGAGTGTAGCAGAGGCCTCCCGGTATCGAACCCTCCCCTGCACAGCAGAACAATCTTCGAACGGGAAACCGAGAGACCTGTTCGCATTTCTTATAAACCCCATGAAATTGTTATCAATGGGATTTCAGGGGCACAGATTTATAAGTTTGTGCCAGAGGAAGACAAAACCGTCAGTGCTATTGGAAAAGCCCTGCAGCGTGAAGAGGTTATGCAGAAATGGTTGAGTCAGAAAACAGACGTGGTATATTCGACGTTCCGTTTTACAACTAAGGACATCAAAGCATTGAAAGAACAGAGCGCGGCTTCGAGTTCATTTGTTGCAGTAGCCGCGCAGTTCTGGAGGTGTCTAATGAGAGCTCGTGAAGTGGCGGATGAAGAGCCTGTTATTTTTGCACTGTGGGCTGATTGTAGAAGTCGTGGAAAGCCACCTTTGCCTCCTACTTATTTTGGCAACTGCTTATCTCTGGGTATCGCGCGGACAACTGCCAAAAAGCTGCTAAGTGAGGATCTCTCTTTTGCTGCCGGTATTATACAGGAGCTGGTCAGTTCGTGCACCACACAAGAGCAGTTTAATAATATGATAGACTGGCTGGAATCTCCTGATAGCGGTCTGATTGCTTTATTTCATGAATTTGCAGACCTCTGCGGTACTAATGTGGTAGGCTCTTACAGGTTTCCAGTTTATGAGATTGACTACGGGTTGGGGAGACCACTGAGTGTGCACGCTGCATCCATGAATGAAATTGGGACCATGGTTTTGTTTGGTGCAAATGATGGAGGAAGCATTGTTGTCTCCACGCGCCTTCCCAGACATCAGATGGACAACTTAACTGAGCTTTTATCCGTGTCTGACTGAAATCTTTTTATCTCACATTAAGAGTTGAGGAGGAGATTGTATGTGGTCTGGACAATCAATGATTGTCCACAAATCCATTCAATAAGCACAAATCACAATGTTTGTATTGTTATGTATTTTATTATTTCTTATAAGGTAGGTATTAATGGTTTTATTTTTTAAATATATTTTTTAATTAATTATTTAAAAAAAAATACATATTGTTATAATAATTTTTTTTGAAAAATAATAAAATATTTCAGAGATGTTATTTAAGAATATTTTAATGTTGATATCATCATGCTACTTTCAATAATATAATTGTACATGATATTAATAATACAATTCTTTTATAATATTTGTTTAATATTATTTAAGATGTTGATGTTCGTATGACTATTTCTATCATAAAATAAACTCTGTTTTACACATCCCAGTATTATAATATAATTACATGCTTGTTTATCATAGCTATTTCAAGTCTCTGTCTACTAAACATATAGCGTGTAAGATTAAACGATTTAATTTGACTGTGAATATTTGGTAGAAATCCTTCTATATGTTTTTGATATTTTTTTATATTAGATGTGAGGTAAAAATTATTAAAAAAAAACTAAATGACTATTTTTGATTTATGCTTCGAGCTAACAATGTGTACTTGTTTCGACTTCTATTTCGGGTGCGATCTCGCTATACTTATGTTCTAACTCGGTCAATTTACTATTTGAGGTCACAAAATCATTGAATTTGTTTCTCGCATTGTCTATCATAATAAAAGATTTTTCAACTGCACTTACTCATTTTAAAAGCAAAATATATGCTTTGCCTGGTTTGTACAAAGAGTTTTGACTTGGCTCTTGGGAATATAATGAGCAAAGCTAGTGACAAATTGAGGATCCCCACGTGTGCAGTGAATAGAGTTATTTGAATTATCGCCAGCCCCAGGCTCATCCATGTCATCACACATGTCTTCATCCTAGAGTGACCTCAACACGTGGCCTCCATTTGGCCACCCGAGAGCTATGCACAGACTTGAAAGCTCAGGGAGCTTGTGAATTAGAGCTTGTACTATGTAGCCTCAGAGTTCCGGGATTGCTCTACATGGAGCGATCTTGGGGAGTTCGTGTGAAAACTTGAAGTAGGGCATTTTCATCAGTTTGAGTGGACAAAATTGAGCCACTTGGCATAATCCTGAGACCTCAAGATCCCACAATGCTTTGCATTGTATTTGAACCAACATTATTTGACTACTCACCCACTATATTACCTCTAAGAATTGCCATGTGCCACCCTTCCGGAGAGCCAAGAAATGAAGGTAACAATGATTTGTGCCCCTATCTTTCACTCAAATGAAGTTTATTGGCCCTAAAACACTACAAGTGGATCTCCCCATGTGTGTCAGTGAGTGGATTGTTCTCAGAGAGTGTGATAATGGCCTTTCCAAACTTCTTAAAGAAGTAGTCCTAATTTTTTCCATCTTCTTCACATATGCCCTAGTTTGTAGATCTGCATACAGTTGATGGTCCACGATCATAAGCCCTTTATTGGCCATAAAATTATAATAGTAGTTGTTATTGAGCTTCATGGGCATGTCATAGTCATTGCGAACATACTAGACTACCTTGGGGTTAGGCATGGGATAGGGGAATTTCTTCATCATATGCTCTATGTGCCCTAGAACCAACATACAATTCACTTCTAGATACAACCTATGTACCAATTTCACGCAATGTATCCTTCCCACACTGTGAGACTCTGCATTGTGAAGGTTAGTCAATACCATGGGGTTGAATGCACACCAAACAGTTGAAGGTTATTCAGTAAATAAATTATATTATACTTAAGAAGGAAACGACAATTGGAGTGCTAATCCGATGGGTTTGAAGTAAGTGTGGTGGAGATGCTATCATTGTGGTCGGGCATGTACATTTCAGTGACATTGATGTGGCTCTTGCAAGTTATCTCCATCCATTCTTGAGCAGAATGAAGGGGCCTCCCTATGAACATTTACAAGTCATATTATTAAAATATCCTAATAATAAATGACAAATATTATACCTAGAAGATATAATGTTGCATTAATGCCTTCCAACAAGCATTTACATTTAATGGTTTTCCATTTAATTTAACTTTGAATTAGAAAAGTATTGCATTTCTTAGCATTATGATAGGTATTTTGATATATAGTATATAATATTAAAGCATATTTAATCAATAACATTTCTTTTGGTTTCAATTCTAAAGTTAAATCTTTCAATAACTATTTTTTAATCTATATACCACCTTTCAACTGATATAAATTATTTTTACTATTCAAATATTCTAATTTAATCTATGATTAAGGTTGAGGTTAAGGTATCAATAGGTATATACACTTAAAAATGGGCCTTGTATATATATTAGATGTTAAATATCATGTAATACAAATAACATGAATATCAAATCATGTATTTTTTCATAATAAATTGTATAGCCTTCTTTCAGTGACAAAAGTTTCTCCATTTGTGAATAAAGCACTGCCACCTTCTTACGCTTTATCTAGTAATTGCTTCATCAACTGCCTTATTGCAAGATTGGCAATAACTTTGAACAAATTCACAATAATATCCTAAGTGGCCATATCACCATCCCTAATTCTCTTTGACTAAGTGTATGTCGTAATATAATTTGTTAACTTCAATTTTTTTACAATTTCATACACACAATGTATTTTTAAAGTCATTTACTTATAGGTTATTAACCCTTTTTTCGAATTTATGTATACAAATATTTTTTTTAATTTATAATAATAATTATTTTCCCTTAGTATTGGTACATGTTTATTAATAATTATGTTTATTATCCTCGTGAAGCAAAGCATTTTTAGTTTTCAACAAACCAAATAATTGATTTTACATTAAAACCAATCAAATCCAAATTTAAAAAATTATCTAAAAATAAATACAGATCCCATTCTATCACCTCCTACTCGGTCTGAGCATTACCTCGATCTCCCATAGTTTTTCATGGCAGTTTCACCAAAACCATACAAAGATCATTTTTTCATCTTCAATGCTATTGTCATATGCTGCCAACACTTTATCCATCGATACAAGCTCTCACACATAGTTGGGATTAGTCAAATCCCACATTGACCATCACTAAAAGGGTTGGTCTTTACAATTATAGCTTTTTGTAGCAGACTGAGCAGACTTCTTTCAGAGGTAAAAGCTTCTTTGTTTGTGAATAAAATACTACCACTTTATTCCATTTTATCTAAAAATTGCTTCACAAACTTACCTATTACATGACTGACAATAGCTTTGAAAGTCATTGCAAATTCACAATAATACTATTGATAAAGGCGCAGACTAGCCATTATATGATCCTTGTTTTAATATTATATTTAATAGTTTACACAATAAAAAAAATTATGCAACTCATGGGCACTTAAATTCCATCCACATATTTGGTGTGAATCTTCACTTTTATTCCCTTATTCTTTATTTTCAAGTTGAACATAAGCTATATAGGTTTCAAATTTTTTATTAGTGCAAATCACATTATCGTGTTCAAGGCAAATTATATAGGTTTCAACTTTTTTTATTAGTGCTAATCATAATTTGATACTAGTGAGCTGTAATCTTAAGGATATAATTTTATTGAAAAATAATTTTTTTTTTTGAAATAAATAATTAATCTTGTATTTCATTAGTTATAAAATAATTTCCTTACCATGCATACATTTTTTTGATTAGTGAAAATCACCCTTTCTCTCTTTGTCCAATTAAGAGCTTCCATGTCAAATTTTTTTATGTTAGATTATAGTTTTAGGGTAAATATTATGATATTACTTTTTAAAGTAATGGTCTTGTTCATCATTCATTGTAGATAACACTTATTTCCTAGTACATTCATGTGTTTTCTTATGATTAATGTCTAGCATTTTGAATGTAAAGTAATGGTTAGATTTTATTTTATTTTATTGACGAAAATGTTGTCTTGGATGTTACCTATATGAAGTGTAATGAACAAAGTAGTCTAAGAATTAAGAAGATGTAGATGGATCTTGAATTTCCTAGGGGTGAAACAATGGGGATTCTTTTTACATTGGATAATGTTGAATGGTGATTTATTATTATTATTATTATTATTATTATTATTATTATATCTCTACTCTATTTCAATTGGAGCATGTGTATATTTTAAAATATTGGTATTTCAAGAGTACCCCAAAGGTGTCGTTGAGAAGGAAGGAAACCCTAGGTTTTTGGCTTTGCATTGATGAGATTTTAGGTCTCTTTAACACTATCGATCTCTACAGATCTAAGTATTATATTGCTTTGTTTACATTAATTACTGATTTTGATAGACGATTCACCCTCTGGGTAGTAGGGGTACCCTTTATTTAATGACCATTGCCTCCATCTTTCCATTCATGATTGTAGAGAAAGTTGGACCTAGTGAGCACAACCATGGCCTTGAAGTAGGCAAGGAAATTCATTCCAAAGGTCTTCCACGAGGTAATGCTGATGATTCTGACTCTCCATTGCCTGATGTTATTTTAGATGTGCTTGAATTTGACAAAGCCTATAATTTATTTGAGAATTTTACTTTGATTAATTATTTTATTGGTTGAGTCCCCCCTAAGAGCCTTCTAAAATAATAGGTTCACAACCATTGGTAAGGCCATGGTGTGAAAGTTGAAGGAGTCCAAAATCTTACAAAGGGATTTTTTTTGTTTCACTTTTCTAACCCAGAGCACTATAAAGCTATTATCAATCATGGGCCTTGGTTCATTCACAACACTTTGGTTATGTTTTCTCACTAGACTTGAGACTTTCAAGTCTTAGAGTAAGCAAAACTGAAAGTCCCTGTATGGGTTAAATTTCCTGGTTTGCCTCTCCCCCTATGGGGTTTTATAGACTAACTTATAAAGCCCATATGGCATTTCATTTACCATGAGCATATTAAAATTTTTATGTCTCATCCTCGGAAGAGGGTTTGTGTGGAAGTGGATTTGTCCTTTGATTTGAAAGATTCTATTGATATATAAATTGGATCTAACCACTTTTCTTAGTGTCTTGTATATCAATCTCCTAAATACTTGATTTCAGTGTCAATCCTCAGAACACATGATTTGGGAGTGTCCTTTGATGGTTTATACACCCCATGTTCCTAAGGAAAAAGGTGAATCTTAAGCCAAATCTCATACTAGAAATAATAATGGTTGGACTACCATCATCGACAAGAAAAATAACAATTCTTTCAAAGGTGGTGATAGGCCAAAAAATTCTTCATTTGCAATAATTATGCTTCGACTTTTGCTAACAAATGTACCTTGCCTACCAAAGTTTCTCCTCATCTTATGTGTATACCACATTCAGTGGCCTCATTGGTTGAGATTCCACCTTCAG
Source organism: Torreya grandis (assembly GCA_037957365.1). Taxonomy (NCBI): domain Eukaryota; kingdom Viridiplantae; phylum Streptophyta; class Pinopsida; order Cupressales; family Taxaceae; genus Torreya; species Torreya grandis. The sequence goes on along the minus strand of JARHVA010000659.1, from coordinate 2,285,335 downwards.
TGCCATGGTCACAACCCTTTCTTAGGGTGAGTGCCCTAGAGGAAGAAAGGAGCCTGGTCACCTTGGATTGCAAATTAATATTCTGGCATTCTTGTAACCCCTTTCCATCTCTTAAAGAGGAAGAATATATAGCACACAAGCGACAACCATTTAGAATGACTGATTACATGCCCAACAAACTCATGTATAACAAATTTATTATGCTGGAAGGTCTCATAGAGGAGAATGATATTTAACTCTATCCTATCTAATGACTATATACTCTTAGAATGTTCGATGTCTTATTTATCTATTGTATAACTATGCAGTCAAGAATAGTTGCTAGTTTCTATTCAAAATGAAAGTTCTTTTTATGTAATAGGTCAAGATTTTTGGCTTATTACAATAGAATACAACATGAATCATCTATCTTGGGGATATTTGTCAAGCCACTAGGCATGATGCTAGGCGTGGTGGGGCCATCACTTTTTTGGCTTCAAAGATTGCTTAGAATATGATTTCATGAGATTCAGGCCCCACCCATTGAGTGGTGTGGACCCTTTTTGACATTAATAATCGCATTATAGGGATGGTTAATTTATAATCCTCCAATGATGTTGTGGAATGAGTTACTTTGTGGAGGTGGTTGGCTTAATATTTCTTGGATTTTCAATAGATCGTCTATGGTGATTTCAACATGGTAGAGTCAATAGAGAATAAAGGTCACCTTCCAATGCGGTGGTGTGTTGGTGAGCGTGAAGTATCATTTTATATGCACAACAAGCTCATAGTGTTTGATCCAAATCATCATCATAGAAAGGATTCAGACTCCCCCTCGTTCAGTTGGTATAATTTTTGACAAGGAGAAGACAGGGTGCATCAACGCTTGGATAGAGTTCTACTGGATGAACAAGATATTTTATATTTTTCTCTAGTCTAAGAGAAACTAGTATCTGTCATTCTTGATACCCTCTCTTAGATCATTACCCTATTTAATTTAACTTTGAATGAACTTATCCTCAAATTAAAGCAGACAATTTCATCTCAATACTGCCCACCTCAAGCATGAAAGAATGGTGGGGCATATTGTTAGAATTTAGAACTTGGTCCATTAGCTAGAGGGAGACATTGGTTGGATCTAGTGGTGGTCTAATGCTCTTACTCGTACTTCCACAATTCTTTAGATCTATGGCAAACAAGTATCCATGTTTAGACGATATCTACATAATGCTATAAATCATGAGTATATTCAAGCCTCATCTAAACTAAAACAAGCAAAATTTAATGTCTACATTCAAACTCAAGTGGCATAATGGATACACAATCTCCAAACTGAGGAAGCACACAAAGCTAGAGGAGCTTAGTTGAGAGCTTGTATGTACTGGATAAAAATTGGTGATAAGGTTTCTAAGGATTTTTTTACCCTCCTCCACTCTAAGAGAGATGCTGATAGAATCAAATCTATCAAGGAAGGAAACATAAGACTTACCAATCTTCCAGACATTTTACAATCCTTTGTTCATCATTATCATGGTGTTTTATCGATGCAAGCTTCTTCTCCAAAAAGGGAGACAGATCTCCTTCAATATCTCTAGGTTGTTCCCTACAAAGTCTCTAACTCTCAAAGAGTTGTTTGAGATAGGCCCTTATCTCTCGATGACCTCCATGAAGGTGTTAAGCTGATGGTAGTGGAAAAAGGTCTAGGAATTGATGGTTTCCCATATGAGTGTTATCAAACTCTATAGGACACTGTTGGTTTTGATCTTCATTGAGTGTACTTTGAAATAGTTTTAACCAATTCCTTGGGAACACCTATTAATTAGGGTATCATCAAGTTTATTCCCAAGGCTAGTGATCATAAAATTATCACAAAGTAGAGGCATATTAATTTTCTCAATGTCTCCTATAATATTATTTCTAAAGCTCTGGCTCTCAAGGTGAAGCACATTCTCCCTTTAATTGTTAGGAGTGAGCAAACAAGCTTCAAATAGAATAGATTCATTTTGGATAATGTCATTGTTGTCTGGGAAGGTATGGAATGGTCAAGGCTTTCTAATCAAAAGGATCTATTTGTTAAGATTGATTTTGAGAAAGCCTATGATCGTATCGAGTGTGCATGCTATAGATGCTTGGTTTTAGCCCTAAATTTGTTCAGATTATTAATATGCTTTTTCAGGATGCAAGGGCTTGTATCACTATCAATGGCATTCAATCTACTCAATTTGAACTTCATCATTCTATTAAAAATGATATCCTTTAGCCCCTTATTTATATGTTATTTTAGAAGAAAGATTTAGCTACCTTTTAGCTAACTATGCTGCTAGGGGTCTAGTGAAAGGTATCTCCCTTATTTAGTCTAATAGATAAATTTTAAATGGTTATTTTGTGGATGACTCTTTTATCACTCTCCAAGAGGAATAAGAATCCATTAGAAATGCCATGGAATGTCTACACATTTTCTATTTAGCTTTAGTCTCTTCTATTCAATGGAGGAAGACCCAGTGTTATAGACAGTGATTTCGACCCACACCTCCTTGGCTTGAGGAATTTCAATGGTATTAGATTATAATAGGAGCACAATTTAAGTTTTTTGGCATTTTGTTTACCTTTCAAGCTTCTCCATCTAATTTGTGGTCTTGTGTGGTACAGAGAATTGAAAAAAAGATCTCATTTTGGATCACTAAGCCTCTTTCTATTGCTGGCAAATTTCAAATTTGCTCTAAAGTTTTGGTTGCTATGCATGTGTATTATTCCTCTTGTTGGGCCCCCTCTAATGCTGCCTACAACAAATCATAAAAGATTTTAAGAGATTTTATTTGTGCTAATATTTGAGGGACATAAGGGCTTCCATAGAGTTGCCTGAAACATTTGATGTCATCCCAAGGAGGTTGGGGTACTAGGTCTCCTCGATATCAAAATCCAAGGACTTGCTCTTGGTGCCAAATGGATTATCAGAGGTGTTTTCGAGGATGAATCTTGGAATATTATTATCCACCATTATATCTCTCAGGGGCTCCCATGTGGTAGAAAGGCTTAACAAGGCCTAGGACTTCATTCCCTACTCATCACCCCAGTGCCTGTCAAAATTAAGGACTCCTTTGTAATTTAAAGTTTATGAAAGGCTTAGGAGAAGCTTAAGCCTAATCTCATTTAGGTTGGTGAAGGTTTTAGTAATGGTCTCTTTATAAATTCCTAGTCCCTTTGGTGGTTACTTTGCCTAAATTTTCACAACGTTCCCTTTGCCTTAGTCCCCTAGGTTAAAGGGTTACACCTTTTCAAAAAAGGTGTGATGGCTATCAATGATATTTTATGAAAAGATAATAGGGTCTGTGTAATGTCCCCTTTTTGCCAGTCATCACATTTTCGATGAGATTGGCCTATCATTGACCTTCGTAGGCCAAGACAGGATGATTAGAGGGTCACTTCGACAGTTACTTGGCCTTTCGAGGGGTTTTATCTACCACATTTAGTTGTTTCCCATGGGCATATTGGCATTTCGACACCTAGAGAGAGTATCTTTATAACTTTATGTTATAAAGTTACTTTATGAATTATAACTTTATTTTATAATAAAGTTATTTTATTAAAAAAGGAAATTAAAAATAAAATAAAAGAAATAAAGTTATTTATTTCTAGAAGTTTCTAGCCCCCACCAAAAGCGGAGACATAAAAAGTATATAAGGAGGTGTTGGGCTCATTTCTTATCATCCAAGTTTATGTTTTGATATTGATTTTTGGTTGAGGAGACCTAGGGTTTCTGCAGAATAGCCATTGAGGACGAAAACCCTCTTGGTTGTGTGACTTTGAGGTTGTGAAATATCAACCGAATTGTTACCAGTTGTGGGCTTCACTTTTGAGGCTCAAATTGTGCTTCATTGAGATCATTTGCAGGTTGGAAGAATAAGGGTTTCATTGTAAAATATAAAGATTTATTACAACTATGGTATTTGGTTCGATCCTCTCGTTCTAGGTGCAATTTGAAGCAATGAAGACATCCATTTGAGGTTGCCTAGTGTGGAGAAGATTTGTTTGGCAATGGAGGTCGATTTTGGTAAGGGTATGATGATTTATGGTTGACTGTAATTTTTATTTCAGACTTCTCCATTGGTTCAATTCTCCTTGGTGTGGCACTTTTTAGCATCGTGGATGCCCTCTTGGGAAGCGACTTGGTATTACAATGATGTTGAATGCATTTTGAAGGTCTATAGGGGCTAGAATGCTTAAGGAAATGTGAATGTTACAGGCTGCCATTAATACTTCAGACTTACCTTTTTGTTCGAATCTTCTTGGATAGACATTACTTGGCATTGTGAGTATCACCACTAGGATTGCCTAGGATTGGTAATAAAATTAGAAGTGTTTCTCATGAGTATTAGGTTTCATAGTGAATGATATTGCAAGTTTTTTTGAAGACACCATTCTCAGATGAGACCATTAAAGTAGGTCGATTTTCACCCACATGGCATCATAAAATTTTGCCAACACTCCCAAAAAAGGTGGCCAGCATTGGAGAACATTTCTGGGCACTTTATTGACACTTGGGGCATCATTTAAGCTCACTAATTAGGTCTAAATCAGACTGTAAAAGTCTGAAGCACTGTCAATCAGAGTTGCACATTGAAGCTAAGAAGCAAAGGGGGACATTGAGGAAGGGTTCCAGCTGTTAGGGATCATTGTAAGGCATTGTTATCTTTCATGTGGCACTATACTAGAGGTCTGATATAAGACTGTAAATTCTGAAGCACTTGGTTCTAGATATGCATTTCAAGCTCCCCACTTATCCAAGAACCAAAGGCACATCTTCTACATTCATCATTGTATCAGGTTCATTACTATTTGGCAAGTTTGTTATTATATATACTCGCTGTTATAAGTCTGAAACATTGTATGACAGTCATTTGTAATACTCAGAAAATTAATACAAGTGCCTTGTCAAAGCTCTATTTATCGTTAAAATCATTGCTATATTGTTATATTATCTTTTCTTCATTCAAAAACATATGTGGTAATTCAAAACGATCAAACCAAACCAAATAGTGCACCATATCATATCAGATCAGCAATATTGAGATAAGTGTTTGACGAAATTCCTTTGAGCCATAAATAAAAAAAAATTGATCAAAGTTTGTCATATTGGTAAGGGGATTTTACAGTGGTATCAGAGCTAAGATCTTGCCATCCTAGTGGGTTCATTCTTGCATGCAGCCACATGAAGTTAGGCCTCACAAGTACTATACATGTAGAAGAGCAGAATTGGAAAGAAAAATACAACAGGGTCCTATGGGTGATAAAGGACAAGGAAACCCACCTAGGAATGAAGGTAGAAATAATACAGGTGTTGATGGCAAGAAAATGGATGTGCTAATTGACTTAGTAACATAGATGATAGCTAAGATGGGTTAGCAACAGAATACCAACACACATAATCAGAATACAGGTGAACACAGTAGGGTGAATGGAAATGATACTAATTTGAGGAGAGATGACTAGCAGGGTGAGACCTCTAGAGCTTCAACTTCTAGACCTTGTTTCCCTACCTTCACGCAAAGGGAGGAAATACATACACCGCCACAGATGGATGTAGCAGTCACTTATTGTGAGGAGTCTAGAGATGCATACTGTGAGTATTGTACCTTGCCATTTGATTTGAAGGACCAATGGCCATTTGATGTATACATGAACTCTAGGAACTGAAGGAATGCACTTCGTAATGATCCACACAACTTTCCTAGGAGTGAATTTCAGCATGCCCTTAGTAAGGTGAACATGCCAACATATGATGGCAAGTCTTCAGCACGTTCATGGGTCCAAAAGTTGGACAACTATTTGTCATTGAGACCGATGCCAGAGGAGGAGGCAATTAAGTTTGCCACATTGCATTTAGAGGGGTTAGCTCACGAGTGGTGGTATCATGGACTTGTGACACTTGGTCATCATCACATTCACTCCTATGCAGAGTTCACAGATCAATTGATAGAGAGATTTGATGTGAGAGACGCTGAGATTAGGTTCAGAGAGTTGGCACAACTACGACAATAGGGTTCATTGGAGTCTTATATTGAGGAGTTCCAGCATATTTCAGTGATGGTACCTAATATCAGTGAGAGGAGGATAGTCATCCTATTCATGGAGGGACTTATGGAGCCTTTGAAGGGTTAGTTGAAAGCATTTGACCCACCTACATTACAGGAGGCTATGCGGAAGGCATGTAGAATAGAGTTTGCTGCACCTAGGAGTAAACCTACACCTAGAGATAGAAACGTTCCTTCTTCTAGTAGAGAGAGTTCTCAGCAGGTTAAGGACATAAAGAAGAAGGCAACAACACTAGCTATTAGTGAGGGTTTACGAGAGGAACTAAGGAGGAAGAAGTTATGTTTTTGGTGCTAGCAACCTTACAGTTGGGATCACGATTGTGTAGCTAGGCCTAAGGGCAAGACTAATCACATCATGTGGGTGGAGGATTCTGATATTGACCAGCAAGAGACTACAAGCGAGGATCAGGGAGATGGGGATCATATTGATGGTAGTTTGGCTCTGCTTGCATACTTTGCCAATTCAAACATTGAGACTACATTCAGATTTAGAGGTACAGTGAATGGACAACGATGTATTGCTATGTTGGATATAGGTGCGACACATAATTTCATCATCAATGGTTTTGTGGGTAGAGGTAGACTCGAGGCAGAGAGATTTGATGGATTCAGAGTTTGTGTTACCGATGGATACACTTTATCATGCACCAAGAAAGTAAGCAATCTCACCTTGACACTGAACGATTATGAGTTACAGATAGATTTCTACATTGTCCAGATGGGAGACATGGATGTAGTTTTGGGCATGAAATGGCTCCAGGATTTAGGAGAGTTCACTCTTAATGTGCCTAGGAATGAAATGAAGTTTGAGGTCGATAAACGTAAGTATACATTGAGAGGCATTACAGGTGGGAGTTTGCATGCTATTATTAGTGTAGGTTTTTATTTTTCCCTATTTATTAATTAGGGAATATTATATATTTGTGCATACATGGAGTTTTCCTACATTTGTGGGATAGGCTAGTTTATGTGGAGATTGTGTGTCATATTTGTTTCATAAGGTGTCATAAGAATGTCATAAGTGACTCCTTTGATCAGCTATTCTGGGTATGGGAGTTATTTCTCTATTCTTAGCACCTTGTCACCACCTTTTTTGGAGGAGTCTATTCTTGGGGTGCTTTGACCACCTTTTGTGGAGGAGTTTATTCTTGAGGTGATTTGACCACCATTTGTGGAGGAGTTACTTTCTAGCTCTTTTATATGTATTCTTCATTTTGGCTATTTCATGTTAATTAGATTTTGGTTTTCTCCATTTTGTCTTGTGCAATTTCTCTTATTGTGTTAATTTTAAATTGCTTTAGCATCTTGTGGTGTGCATTTGCTTCAACTAGTGTGATCACGTCTCCATTGCACTCGCATTATCCGGATTTTGGCAACAACTCCGATATGATATCAGAGCAAAACTGGTAATTTTGTGTGTGATTATGCTTTTAGCTTATTTTGGAATCAAGAGGAGTGGAGTTCTCTTTATTTTTTTATTCTAGATTTGGTCTAAAATAAAAATAAAAATCTTTCAAAATCATTTCTGGTTAGTTTCCTTGGGATCCTTGCATTGGGGTGTCTTCGCTGTCTTCAGGTGCTGGTTTTGCTTGTGTTCTTGGACGCCATTGTTGTGTGGAGCAGCAGAGGGAGGAGCAGCAGTCAACACTCCTCACAGTCAGCTCTTCTGGTCAGCAGCTTCTGTCCTTCAACAAAATCAGCGTCTGCGCCTAGCTTCAGCACTCCTTCAGGTGGCCACACGCCAACTTCAGCTCCAGCAAGGTCCTAAGCAACAAGCAGTCATTTGTATGGCGCCCAGGCTGCTATTTTTTTGTTTTTTGCAAAAAAAAATTAGAACTGCGCCCTTTTTGGATGCCACTTGCTTTGTTTGTTGTCCAGCGCTAGCATTGCGCCTCATTTTTGGTGAAGTCTTCTGTCCAACAGCAGTTTCAGTCAAGCCTTCAATTGTACGGCACCAAGCAGCAAGTATGCATTTAGTTTTTTGTCTTTTTTGAGTCAAAATTCTGGACTGTTTGCTTTTGGACGCCCCTTCCTACTTGGCATCCAATGTAGCGCCCCTTAGACACTTGCAATCCTTCAATTCTATGTTTGATTTAATATTTTCAGTTAAATTTGACTTGTTAAAACAAAAATCAGTCAATTTGACTGAGTATTTAATTTTTTAGACAGTTTTGTAATTTGGGGGTTTTCAATTAAAACTTGTATCTTCGACCTACGAAGACGAAGGGTGAGGCCGGGTTGGTAGGAGGCCAATTTCCCCTCACACAAACCTCATTTAGATTCCTCATTTCGTGTCGAATCCAACGAGTGGTTGGAAGACCACTTTCTCTCCCTATAACTGGGATTTTTTTAATGTTTTAGTGCTTTTTTTGAAAAAACACTAGTTCACGGGAAAATTGTAACTTTAAAATCTTGCAAACGGTAGCTCAGTTTTGGGTGCCATTTTTTACAAAAGTGCTTGTAATTCAATTTTCCACAGCGTAGACTTGTTATTTTTCAAAAATGTATTAGTTTATAAAGTGCCAAAATTTGGGTCTCCCAGGACGCATTTTCAGCTGAGTCTGACGTTCTGTTTGCTTTAGTCTTGCACTGATTGCTCTAAGACGCATTCTCAACTGAGTCCGACATCTTTTGAGTGTGCACTTGCATAGATGGGGGGGACTCAACATTTTGGGGGGGGGGTGTGATTGCTTTTCACAACTTGCTTTCATTCTCCTTTCTGTATAAATTCACAACTTACAATCAACATAACTTCACCTAATTTCAGCTAAAAATGGATTCTTTTCAACTTAAATCCCTAACACCCTTCAACTATCATGAATGAAAAGTTAAAATGTCAATCATTCTTAGAAGCAAATGGTTGTATAGGATCACTATGGAAACTGAAGTAGAACCCAACACTGATGCTAAAAATGTCAAGTGGTACAATCGTAGTGATGAAGCCTATGGATTACTGAGTTTGTCTGTGTCTCTAAAATTTTTTTTCCACTTAGAATCCTCCCAAACTCCTAATGACATATGGGACATCTTAGAAAAGTTGTTTGGGAAGCTTGATGAGATGAGAGGTTATGAGCTCGAAAATGAACTCATAAGTCTAAGTCCTAGCAACTTTGACACCCTACATGACTTATTCACTAAGTTTAAGGCCCTTAGATTGAAATTGAAAGAGTGCAGGATAGAGAAGAAATATGATCAATTCATTCTTTCTATTCTTACAAAGTTAGGTCCAAGCTATTCAGTCTTTGTCTCCACTTTTCATGCCACAAAAAATGCCCTTGGCACTACATAGAAAATGTCTTCTTTGGATTCATTCATTTCCAACTTGACTAAAGAGCAAGATAAGCTAATTCAAATGAGCATAATGAAGTCTACTCAACCCCAAGCTTTGATAGCTGGAAATGGTAAGGATAAGACTTCAACAAAGGAGAAGAAGAAAAAGAACAAGGACCAAGAGAAGAAGAAAGAAAACACCAATCTTGCCAAAAATAATACTGAGACTTCATCTTCTAATGCTAAACCTAAGAAGGAGAATGTTAAGTGTGCCTATTGTAAAAAGATAGGACATGATGAACACAAATGCATGGAGAAACAAATAGATCACCTAACTCATCTTATAAAGAAGAACAACATAGGTGTTCCTGAGTCCATCAAGCAGAATTCATCTACCCAAGATTCTACTAAGGCAAAAGGCAAGGGTAAGGAGAAATAAAAGGGCAAGGCCCTTGTAGCAACTGTAGCTTCTACATCTTCATGGGTCATAAACTCGGGTGCTTCTCACCACATTGGCTCTTCACTAGTTGAGTTTTCATTTTTAGAGCCTTGTAGCATGACTTTAATTAGTTTTGGTGATGACACATCAGTTTTTGTTGCAGGGAGAGGGTCAGTTGAAATGGAAGGAGAAACATTCAAAAATGTTCTAAGCGTTTCTTCTCTTTCAACCAATCTCCTATCAGTGTACCAAATCACTCACATTGGTCAGGGCATGAGAGTTGAGTTTTCACCTGATTCAGTGTCCATCAGGGAGTTGCAAAATGATACTACAGTGACAGTGGGTAGGGCAAATCACCAAGCCAGGTTATACACATTCTCACATTTTGCAATAGATTCTTCTCCAATAGCATTGCTGACTCATTCAGATGGAGTTAGCAAATTATGACATGAGCGGTTTGGCCACCTTAACTACCGCTACCTTGAGCAACTTTGCAAACATGACATGGTCATTGACTTGCCTCGAGTCCAATTCTCAAAAGGACTTTGCAAGGGGTGCTCCCTTAGGAAGCATCCCGAAGCAAAATTTGACAAAGGCAAAGCTTGGAGGGCTACACAACTTTTGGAGTTAGTCCACAGTGATGTATCAGGACCCTTTCCCAAACCATCTTTCACAAGGGCCAAGTACATCCTCACTTTCATTGATGATTTCTCTAGGTACACTTAGATATATTTTCTCAAACAAAAGTTTGAAGTGTTTGAAAATGCTCTAGACTTCAAGGCTCTTGTTGAGAAACAGAGTGAGAAATCCATCAAGGTTCTTTGAATTGATAATGGAGGGGAGTATGTCAGCATCAGGTTTGAGTAGTTTTGCACCACAGAGGGGATTGATTTGCAGCGCACAATCACTTAGAGTCTTTCACAGAATGGGGTTGCAGAATGCAATAATAGGTTCTTGAAAGAGATGGGTAGCTGTATGATTCACTCCAAATCCTTAGCACCACAGTACTGGGTCGAAGTCATCAATTGTGCTTGCTACATTCAAAACAGGGTTCCTCACAAAGCTTTGAAAGGGATAACACCCTTTGAAGCTTGGCATAAAAGGAAACTTGATATTAAGCACCTTAGAGTTTTCGGATCCCCAGCCATGGCCCGCATTCTAAAAAAAATGCAAAGATATGGAACGTCAGTCCAAGCCTTGCATCTTTGTAGGATATCCAGATGGTATTAAGGGATATCGCCTTCTAAATCCCGTCACTCATGAGTTGTTCATCGAGAGACGTGTCCATTTTCAGGAGAATCTTAGAGACTCAACACTTGACACTTCGTCTCCCTCATCGGATCTACTTCTTCATGATGATTCCTCGTCAGATTCAAATCAGCCATAGCTGGTTCTTGAGCCAGAGACATCTTCTTCTTCTTCAAGTTCAGACAACGAGGATAGTGATGCAGAGTCATCCACCTCTAGTCAGTCAGAGGATGAAGAGTTAGCAACTGACTCGCCCACTTCCAGGCCACTTTGGGCCAGACAGACACTTGAGAGTGCTGGCACTTGAGTAGGAGATCTCGCAGATGACAGACGTACTAGGAGGGATTTTCAGAGAGATCCACATGCCTTCTTTGCTATAGTTTCAGATCCACAAATTTTTTGAGAGGCATTGGGGGTACCTGAGTGGGACAGTGCTATGGAGTAAGAATATTCTTCCTTAATCAAAAATCACACTTGGGATTTGACTTCACTTCCTAAGGGAAGAAAGATGGTTTGATGTATGTGGATATATCGGACCAAGTTTGCAGTAGATGGGTCGGTTGATAAGTACAACGTGCGATTGGTCGCCAAGGGTTTCTCACAAGTGGCATGCATTGACTACTCAAAGACCTTTTCACCCATTGCAAAGATGACTTCTATCCGACTCACCTTGGCTATTGCCGTAACACATGGTTGGTATGTGCATCAAATGGATGTGAAGAGTGCCTTTCTTCACGGAGACCTAGATGAGGAAATCTATATGGAGTAGTCGCCAGGATTTGTTCAGAATTCTTCCTTAGTATGCAGACTTAGAAAATCTATCTATGGCCTCAAATAGACCCCTCGGGCTTGGTATGCCAAGATGGATTCCTTCCTTCTCACAGCAAGTTTCACTAGGTGCCATTCTGATCCCAATGTCTACTTCTTGCGGCAGGATGATTTGCTCTTGATTTTGGTTTTATATGTTGATGACCTTTTGATCACCGAGAGTTCTTCATTGGATATTGCAGCGGCGGAGGCATCTCTCCAAGATAGATTTGACATGATAGACTTAGGTTTGTTGTACTACTTCCTTGGCATTGAGATCTCACAGTCAGATTCAAGGATTTCTCTTGCACAGCCTAAGTATACTCTTGACTTATTGGCTCAGTTTCACATGGATGATTGCAAGCCATCTCCGACTCCCTTTCTATCAGGATTCAAGCTTGAGTCTAATTATTCTTCACCATTGGTTGATGCCACTCGGTATTTCCAACTTGTTGGTAGCCTCATCTACTTGACTCACACCAAGCCCGACATATCATATTCAGTGGGACTTGTCTCCAGATTCATGCAGGAACCCCATGAGCTGCATTGGAAAGTAGATAAGAGGATATTGCATTACATACAGGGTTCACATAGATATGAGATTCATTATAGATTTGGCACAGAGGTTGACTTGGTTGGATATACAGATTCAAATTGGGTTGACGATTCATAGACTCGCAAGTCCACTTCTGGTTACAGTTTCTCTCTAGGTTCAGGTCCTGTCAATTGGTCTAGCAAGAAGCAGAATGTTATTGCTATATCATCCACAGAGGTAGAGTACAGGGGAGCTATTAATGTAGCTACTGAGGCTATTTGGCTTCAAGGGATTCTTTCTGAGTTTGGCATTCCTATCAGGCAACCCACCATCATTTATTGTGACAACCAGAGTACCATTCAAATTTTCAAGAATCCGGTTCAGCACCAGCAAACCAAGCACATAGAGATTCACATGCATTTCATTCAGAAGCTTATTCATAGTCAGGTCATTGAATTAATATTTTGCCAGTCTTCGAAGAGGTTGCAGACATCTTCAAAAAACCTTTCACCGAGAGCAAGTTCATTCATCTACGAGCTCTTCTTGGGGTGTGGTCTACATCTGCAGCAGCATCATCTTCAGGTGGGCCTTCTAGCCTCTTCTTTTATTTTATGTCTCTCTTTTGGGGAGGAGTTTTTTCCAACGGGTTTTCTCCTTTTCTCTATCTTATGGGAGATTGCATTTGTACATGAGTACCTCATCAGGCCTAGTTGTCGGAACCCATTTTTTATTTCCACACTGCCCACCCAAGCTGCACTTATGGGGGGTATTAGTGTAGGTTTTTATTTTTCCCTATTTATTAATTAGGGAATATTATATATTTGTGCATACATGGAGTTTTCCTACATTTGTGGGATAGGCTAGCTTATGTGAAGATTGTGTGTCATATTTGTGTCATAAGAATGTCATAAGTGACTCATTTGATCGGCTATTACGGGTATGGGAGTTATTTCTCTATTCTTAGCACCTTGTCACCACTTTTTTTGGAGGAGTCTATTCTTGGGGTGCTTTGACCACCATTTGTGGAGGAGTTACTTTCTAGCTCTCCTATATGTATTCTTCATTTTGGCCATTTCATGTTAATCAGATTTTGGTTTTCTCTATTTTGTCTTGTGCAATTTCTCTTATCATGTTAATTTCAAATTGCTTTAGCATCTTGTGGTGTGTACTTGCTTCAACTAGTGTGATCACGTCTCCATTGCATTCGCATTATCCAGATTTTAGCAACAACTCCGATAGCTATTACTTATGATGGGAGATTGGATAGGAAGGAGACAGGGCTAGATTGGATTGGCAATCCATTGTTTGAGATGGGTGACACTTGGATACAGGAAAATCCACTTTTTGAGTTTGGTGTTGACCATCTTTTTGATTGCAGTTCAGAGTTGAGTGTTGATGATAGTTCTCCTAGTGCATTCAGTTTGCAAGCAGGGCATGTGGCTGAGTTCCATGAGGATTTCATATTAAGGACTGCTTATAGTTTTACATTTGATCCTCATGTTCAGGACTTGTTTGGGATGTAGTGCACAACGGCAGATGTGTTGGACGATTTGTATGCTAGTTTTTTGTGTGCAGTAATGGGAGGCAAATGTCATCAATTTTGTAAGTTGCTTCCCTTTGAGGCTTATATACCTACAGCACCCGATAGTGAGATTGGTTTGTTTCAACAGGTACATGTTGGCATTCAGGTGATAACACTTTAGGGGTTGTTTGGTGATGATGGGGATGTTAGGCGGTTTTATCCATGGGATCCAGGCGGTATGATTATTGCAATTATTTATAGCTTGGAATTGACATTGCTTGGGGACAAGTAATTTCAGGAGGGGCAGACTATAATGTCCTCTTTTTCCTAGTCATCACATTTTTGATGAGATTGGCCTATCATTGACCTTCGTAGGCCAAGACAGGATGATTAGAGGGTCACTTCGGCAGTTACCTGGCCTTTCGAGGGGTTTTCTCTACCACATTCAGCTGTTTCCCATGGGCGTATTGGCGTTTCGACACCTAGAGAGAGTATCTTTATAACTTTATGTTATAAAGTTACTTTATGAATTATAAATTTATTTTATAATAAAGTTATTTTATTAAAAAAGGAAATTAAAAATAAAATAAAAGAAATAAAGTTATTTATTTCTAGAAGTTTCTAGCCCCCACCAAAAGTGGAGACATAAAATGTATATAAGGATGTGTTGGGCTCATTTCTTATCATCCAAGTTTATATTTTGATATTGATTTGTGGTTGAGGAGACCTAGGGTTTCTACAAAATAGCCATTGAGGATGAAAACCCTCTTGGTTGTGTGACTTTGAGGTTGTGAAATATCAACCAAATTGTTACCAGTTGTGGGCTTCACTTTTGAGGCTCAACTTGTGCTTCATTAAGATCATTTACAGGTTGGAAGAATAAGGGTTTCATTGCAAAATTTGAAGATTTATTACAGCTATGGTATTTGGTTCGATCCTCTCGTTCTAGGTGCAATTTGAAGCAATGAAGACAACCATTTGAGGCTGCCTAGTGTGGAGAAGATTTGCTTGGCAACGGAGGTCGATTTTGGTAAGGGTATGATTATTTATTGTTGATTGTAATTTTTGTTTTAGACTTCTCCATTGGTTCAATTCTCCTTGGTGTGGCACTTTTTAGCATCGTGGATGCCCTCTTGGGAAGCGCCTTGGTATTACAATGATGTTGAATGCATTTTGAAGGTCTATAGGGGCTAGAATGCTTAAGGAAAGGTGAATGTTACAGGTTGCCATTAATACTTCAGACTTACCTTTTTGTTCGAATCTTCTTAGATAGACATTACTTGGCATTGTGAGTATCACCACCGGGATTGCCTAGGATTGGCAATAAAATTAGAAGTGTTTCTCATGAGTATTGGGTTTCAAATTGAATGATATTGCAAGTTTTTCTGAAGACACCATTCTCAGATCAGACCATTAAAGTAGGTCGATTTTCACCCACATGACATCATAAAATTCTTCCAACACTCCCAAAAAAGGTGGCCAGCATTAGAGAACATTTCTGGGCACTTTATTGACACTTGGGGCATCATTTAATCTCACTAATTAGGTCTGAATCAGACTGTAAAAGTCTAAAGCACTGTCAATCAGATTTGCACATTGAAGCTAAGAAGCAAAGGGGGACATTGAGGAAGGGTTCCAGCTGTTAGGGATCATTGTAAGGCATTGTTATCTTTCATGTGGCACTATACTAGAGGTCTGATATAAGACTGTAAATTTTGAAGCACTTGGTTCCAGATTTGCATTTCAAGCTCCCCACTCATCCAAGAACCAAAGGCACATCTTCTACATTCATCATTGCATCAGTTGTTATTATTTATACTTGCTGTTATAAGTCTGAAACATTGTATGACAGTCATTTGTAATACTCAAAAAATTAATACAAGTGCCTTGTCAAAGCTCTATTTATTGTTACAATCATTACTATATTGTTATATTATCTTTGCTTCATTCAAAAACATATGTGGCAATTCAAAATGATCAAACCAAACCAAATAGTGCACCATATCATATCAGATCAGGAATATTGAGATAAGTGTTTGACGAAATTCCTTTGAGCCATAAATTAAAAAAAAATTGATCAAAGTTCGTCATATTGGTAAGGGGATTTTACAGTCTGGCTCACTTGACAACAAATTTAGAATAAATATCATTTAATAAACTCAAATGTAGATGCTATTACAAAAATTCAAGGCTCCATACATAATGGATACTTGCATAAAATTAGAGTCAATTCCCTTGTTCCTTGGTGGAAGGATTGACATTGGCCTACGACCACTCCCTTCACCCAATATTCTCCTTAGCTGGGATATCGTTTACTTAATCCATAACATATTTTAGTTGATATGCTCAATATCAAATGGAATCTTTAATCCAGAGATGGGATCTAAGCTCATCGATCTAGCATATTGTGGTCTGCTTCTATTGAGCCCAAAAAAGCTCATTTATTATGGTGCTTTCTCTATTAGGGCTTACCTATAAGAGATCATCTCAAGCATCTGGGTGTGCGTAACCCCATCTATATAACTTATCAACAACCAGACACTGTTAAGCACCTTTTCTAGTTTTTTCACATGCACAGTCTACGTGACACTCTATACGCTCCCTTTTCCATCCTTTTTGTCTCAAATTCTTCACATGAAAGATGGATCTATTGGGGGACTTGGATTTTTTTCTTGTAAAGTATAATCTCTTTTGGTAGATCTTTTAAACTAGCATTTTGTTTCAAATTTTGAAAGCTATAAATTATGCTTGCTTTAATCATGAAGAGTTGGAACATTATTTTTTATATTTCTAAAAAAATTGTTGTTCTCTTTAATGTCACTCTTTAGATACAAAGGAAAATAGACAAGTTCTATCTTGAGCTTGACCAAATCTAGTGTTTTTAGATCACTGGGGAAATGCTTTGTGTGCAGTTCATCAGGAACCTATATAACCCCAATGGCATCCTTCACCCCCAGGGGATGAGGGCATGGGCCACACCGACAATGGTCCAGAACCAGATAGGAGTCACTCCATGATAGTCACCACCTTGTTGGTCTTCTCCTCATCATGGTGGCTTGAGTGGCTCATCTAGATCTAGAGGTGATGATAGGGGCTGGGGATCTCCTCCCTCATCCCAGGATGGTAATATCAGAGGTTGGGGTCTGCCTCCCCAAGGAAAATTACCATGCTTGGCTCTTTCTATTCCCATGAAATAAATCAAAGTGAGACTTTGGAATCTCAGTAAAACACTGATTGGAAGACCTTGCCTACTGATGAGGATCCTCTTGCCATGGGAGGATGGGATGATAAGCCTTAGGGTTTGTCATCTCCTCTATCTCACCTGACATCCATGTTTTTTACTTCTAATTAAATGTCTTTTAGTGTTATTTATAACTTAATTTCTCTATTTTGATGGCAATTACTGATGTGATGTAATATTTTGTGGGTGTGGTCATTTTTTGACCACTTTTATTACTTGTCTCAAGGGGTATTTTTTACCCTCGATGTGATTTTGCTCATGGGATGTGACTTTGCTAGCCGTTTTTTTTATGATTAGCATTGTAACACACACACACACACACACACACACACACACACACACACACACACACACACACACACGTGCTTCTCAATAAAAAAATATTGATATTTCTATGTCTAAATCAAAGAGTGTCCCATTACAAGTGGTTGTTTCTGTAATGGGTTTGTGGCCTTAATGTATGTTCATTATGTATATATTTCATTTAATTTTTCTTTAGATTTATTATGTTTATTCAATGTTTGTAATAACAGTTATGTTGTTATTCCATAGTTAGATAAAAAAGTGAATTTATCATTTTAGAACTTGAATGACGATGGAGGTAGTAGTGGTGGATGGTCTAAGGTAGTGGTTGGTACTGGAATGCCCTTGTAAATAGGCTGTGACCAAGGGGAAGGGTGTGGAAGTAGAAGTGGTGGCATTAGGGGATAGAGTATAGGGGCAAAGGAGATCAAAATCATATAAGGCAACATGGAGTAGCAGTGGGTGGAAGGGTGGAGGTAGTAGTGGAGGAACACAGTTTATGGCAAGCTGGGAGGAGAGGGGGACAGAGGTTAGTAAAAGACTTGGCAAGGGAAGATTGAAAAATAAAGATTACAATAGTGCTTGTAAAGATATTGATCAGCTAGAAATAGATTTGGAGAGTCTGGAAGATGTTTTAGGGTTGGAGCAGTAAGGTTAGAATAGAGGTTTTTCTATTGGAGGTTTTGTCCTGGGGAAAAGGCATTCAGAAGCTTCCATAGGGGCAATTAGGGTTTACAAAACTTTGGTCTATCCTTCTTGTATTAATGTTTCAAATACATTTCATTCTTACAGAGAATATTTTAAATAGATTCTTCTCAAGACTCAGCTTGATTCTCATCGTTGTTTGATTCCCATAAGTCAGATCTAGGGAGAAAAGTTGCCAAAGGAGGAAGTAGAAACTGTGGGAGGTTCTAAGAGGATTATAAAAACAAAAAATGCTTAGAAAAGAGCATTGAAAATAGATTTTTTAGGTGATGTTCCCTTGGTTTTTTATAATTCTCCTCCATTATTATAAATTTTAGATTCTGAGCTCTCGAATGTTGACAAGGAAAGGGGTAACAAGTCTTTGATTGGTAGATGTGTAGGAAAACAACCATTCTGGGATGTTCTTTTGCAATGATCAGCTGGAAGCTGGCCCTCTATTCAAGCTCCCTCTATTTTAAAGATGTCAAATGGGGTTTTCTTGCTTTAATTTCTCTCATCTAAAGAGAGAGAGTTTGTATGGTTGAATGGTCCCTAGTTTATAGGCAAATAAGGCATATTTTTATGCCCTTGGGCACCTTTTTTTGATCCTGAAGCTTTGGTTATGTTGTAAGCTTGCGTATGGATAAGGTTATATAATCTACCCTTAGTCTTGCGTGATCCTGGACTTTTCAAATAATTGTTTAGAAAGTTGGGAGTTTTTGTGAAACTGGATAATTCTATTGAGGCTAATCTAAGTTTTGTTATTGTGGTGTATTAGTTGATCTATGAAAACCTCTACATCACTGTATTCAGATTTCATCCTCTCATGGTTTGTGGACTCAATATATTAATTTTGAAGGTCTTCCCTTCATATGTTTTAGGTGTAATTAGAGAGATCATAATATTTTTTCTTATCTAGAGAAGGGATTCAAAGAATCTAAGGCTTTGATATTGGAAAAATGGGTAAGAAAGGCGGGCTATTTGAATCAAGATTTGGTTCTAAATCTGTAAAAATTTAGTTCTAAATCTAAAAAAATGGGAAAAATCTAATTCGGCTGAGAATCTTTCTTTGACATTCTTTCAAGAGGTTAAGGTGAATCGTTAGAAGGGGGAGAACCAAACGACAACAAGGGTTTTGATTGATCTGGTGACGTGACAACATTCTTATCTCAATCCAGAAAGGGAGGTGGTAGCTAATAAGATTAGGTCAGTAGGTGCAGAATTTTATTCTCTGGTGAAAAGTCCCCAGTAGAAAGAAGCATAAAAATTTAGAAGAAGAGGAAGGATGGGAGGAAGAAGAAGAAGAGCTAGCTAGTAAGGTGTACCTGTCTATTGCTTAGACACCTACTGATCTAATTACCCCTAACATTAACAAGAAAGGCAAAAAGGGTAAGAATATGGAAGTAGAGAGACTCCAACTAGATGCTAAAAATTCCATTAATGGGGGCACTCAATAGACAGTGGAATCATTATTTTTCAATAATAGCAGACGAGTGTTAGTAGCTAAAGGTTGAACTAGAGATGGGCTCGAGGTGTTTTTTAGTCTTTGTTGATTGGTACTATTTTGTTCTTTAGTAGTTAGGTAGAGGTTAATATGGGTTAAGCTTTGATTTTTGGTAAGAATTTTCTCATTTTATCAAAGGTTTTATTATTTTGAGGGTTGTTGAATTACAGTAAATGTTTTTGGGAACCTCTCATTTTGTTGCAGAATGGGTTTTAGCTTTGGTCATCAAAAGCAAGCATCTATCTTAAAAAAATAAGAGTTATGTCTATTGTATGAAATAAATGTTGGATTTTGCTTGCATTTTGTTGGTCTTATTATGAAGGTGTTAATATTTTTAGGAAAGAGAGTGACAGATCCATGTCTTTCATATTTGAAATAGTGCATTATTTGAATATGTAGATAATGTTTTTTATTCTTATGTTATTTTCAATTATGTTCATGAATTCGATGAAAAATTGGGGTGAATATGTTGTCTTTGATGTCATAATAGGCCATGCTATGAAAAAGCAATTATTTTATATCCATTCAAGTCCTGATAATTATTTATGTTTTGAAACATCACGAATAGGTGGGTTAAATATCATCTAGAATTACAGGGAAATAAGGGACCATGATGTTGGGGCAATGTGGTTAGGGAGGCACCAAATTTATGTTTTGTTGTGAGGTTGATTTGAGTGAAGATCGAGAGCACGTCTATAAATTTTGCTGGCAAATGTGTCACATTCTATATCCCTTGATATTAAATAGGTCATGCTATTACAAAATATTTGCACTAGCTCTCTATGGTTGTTGATGCATTTTCATATTTTTATATATTGTGTCTAGGAGACAAAATCTTATGTATATCACTAGAAAAACTCCTGTGAATAATTATTGCAGTTGTAGGATATGGAATGAGTATGTTCATGTTTTATTCTTGGGATGCATTGAGGGAGTTTATTCTATAAATATTTTGGTATTATAAAATCCTGGCTCTATCTATGTCTTGGGTGCGGAGTTTGCTAAAACAAATTCTATGTTTTGTGATATGTTTTATACTTTTCTATTAATGGGGTTTTCCTACCATTTTCTATGTTTGGGTAGGCTTGGATAGATTTTTATGTATTACTATATCACAACCAGCTTGTTAAATGCCTTTATGATATTGCATAAAACTACATGAAAATGATCTTAGGGAAAATAGTAGCAGATCCATGGAGTCCCTCTTCTGTTATTAAACTATTTTTGGTGAATTGTTTGAATCCGTAAAATTTATTTTGGTTGCACATGGAATAATTATTATCCTTGATATCAGATATGGCATGGTATTATAAAATCCTATTATTTTATCTCTCTACAATCAGATTCCTTTTTAGATTTTGATATATCATGAATAGATAGAAAAATCTAGTGTAATACATGCAAGAAAGACAATTGTCAATAACCGCAGGGTCGTGGGATTTTTGGAGTTAAGAGGGTTCATGTTTGTTCTTGTGAAGTTTCTTACTAATTCCATAAATATAATGAGACAATAAAATTTTATTCCTATGATCTATTAATTTTAAAAAAATCCATGGCTACATAGACTTATATTGGATTGATGAAAATTTAGATTTTTCCTTTTCTGAAGTGAATAGTTTCCATGTGAAACATTTTATTCTTGGAATATATTTTTGAGTAAATTATTATGTTGTCATTTTGATGAGTAGTGGCATTATTTTTCCTTGGCTATGGAAAAATAATGAATGTGCCATTGTGATTTTTTTCACGACAACATTTTATTGTATGTAACTTGTATCAAGTAAATGTCACAAAGCATTCTATGTGGTAAATTTGTTTTTTAATGTGTCCATAGTAGTTAGGAAAATATATTTTTTATTTAATTAAATGCATCCAATATAAAATTTTAGTATATGTTCTAAATTAGGTTTATATTTGACATTTTTTGCAGTCATTTTTTGGATTTTAATTGTTATTTCATGATTTGAACAAACATGCATCTATTAAATTGTTGGTGAGAATAGGGTTATTTCACTATGTAGTTACACTATTACGTGTGAACAAGGTTTTTTCTCTAACTAGTTCCACTCTTGGGTTCCATTCACCTTCAGTCATGTTAAGTTTACTTAGGGTTTTCTACTATTGTCTCACTTCTTATGAATGTGACACTTATCACAATTCTATGAATGGTATTTTCTATAAATAATTTCTTATAAGCTCATTTTAGTAATCAATTATTGCATTTGTATTTATGTTACACATAAATTATGCATCTTTGAAAAGAATATAGGTTATTCTTATCAAGTTTGTGTTACATCTTGATTCCTTTTCAGGCAAACTTACTAGATTATCTGTTGATATCTATAGTTGACAAATTTAGATTTGGCCATTTTGAATTAAAATCTGAGATATATATTTTTATGAGACAATAGTATATTACTTAGGTTACATAATCATGCTGCTACAAGTTAGCTGTAAGTATATGTTTACTCTATGATCATGTTGATTTGACATTTTAACTATATTTAATGATGAATGTTTATCATGATTGTTATGGTCTAACTACTTGCTTTGTTGTGAGATTGATGCAAAAAAACCCATCTCTCAGAGTGTGATGGAGGGAGAGCATCATTGAAGAAGGTAACGTAGATCAAGATGCTAGAGGATGACAGAGAAACTGATCGGTACCCTACGCATACTACATATAACTGGCATAAGTCAAATGTATAACGAGTGGTTAGCATAATATGTTTTGATGTTGTTTGCATTAAATAGTCATTTTAACCATTATTTACTAGCATAGTTATTGGTTATGTGGAATTTATCTTACATTACTTATTTGTGTCCACTAATGTTTTGAGATTTACGAGATTGGTGCATGTGATCGTTTAATGTTTTAGAGATGAGATTAGCATAATTTGACTTAATTAAGATTTATTGATTTATATATCATTAGTTCATCATGGTGTTTAGAGATGATAATTTTATTAATAAATATACTAATTTTTATAGTTAGTGATGACATTTGAAAATTAGGAGAAAATAAAAATAAGAAAATAAGGATTTATAAACAGAATATTAAAAAGACATTTAAAAAAAAAAAAGGGTCATCTTAAGAATAAAGCCAAGAAAATACATGTAATAATGGGAATAAAACCATTAAATCATAGAAAAGAAAAGTGCCAAACTTATTTTATAAAAAAAAAGAAAATCATTAATAAAATAAAACTAAAAGAGAAAAAATTAAAAAGAAAGCTAGCCCCTTTTAATCTAAATGGAGATTTTAAAAGGTATGCATCGTGAGAAAATAAAGAAAAATATAAGAAGAATGGCAAAATAAGCGAAGGGAGGAGGAGAAAATGAAAAGATCACTAAGGAAGCAAGGGAGATTAATAAATTGCATTGTTTCGGCCTTGGGTATATTGCCAAGTAGGTGATGTCTTATGAATTCATATGTTTTAATGTAAAATATAGTGATCTGGGGAAATATGAATTTTCATCTGCATAAAACTATATACCTATTTGGATATTAGTCTACACAAAACTGTCTTTCAACAAAATGGATTAATGGGGGGAGGAAATGGTTTTATTTATTTATTCCATATAAGTGAATTAGTTCTACTTATGTTTAAGAATAAATTATAGAATAAAAAAAAGAACATCTAGAATGTACTAGAATTAAATATAATAGTGATTCTACTTATACATCTGGTATAGAATAGAATATACAAGAATTAAATATAATAGTGATTCTGTCCAGGTTATTTAAAATATACACAGTATATTGCCAACTATATAGGCATCGCCTTATTTTCCTCCTAGCTTTTTATACTCAAGTAAATGGAAGTCATTGTGTGTTTAAAGGAAACCTATGAGGATGGCATCATCATACGAATTATTTTTGCATATTTTTCAATATTAATTTCTTTATTGACAGTAGTTACTGCAGTCTAATATTGAAAGTTAAAGTCGCTGAAAGTTCAATATTTATTGTTAATGCACTTGCATCATTATTATATGTTACAATATTTTATTTAGGTTGATTGTAACATCATTTATTGATTGTTTTTCTAATCGATGTAACCTTTCTTAATTAGTTGCATGCTTTTGAAATTGCTCTATATCTTATCCAGTCACAATATACACATAAGGGCATTGAAATCAGTGATGAATCAGTTGTTTCAAAATATAAATCAAATAATGATATATATATATATATGAAATTGGATCTACTATTTAAGGCGTTGTCCTATGTATACTCTCAGCGAAATAATCTTGCAAAAGGTGGCTAGTTCATTATAATATCACCCAATATTATTGAATGTTATTATTGTATTATTTTTTAGGGAGTCACTGGCTTTGACCATGGCATCACAATTAATTATTTTTCTAGCCAGTGTAGAATGGCCACTAAATCAATTCATGTTCTTTTACTCAACCTATAATTCTCTAAAAGTCATTATAGGGTGGCGTTGGCTTGGATCAGTTAGGTAACATATGCATTATACAGTAAGATGTCATAGTTTAATCTCTTGTTGGCTTATATTAAGTTATAATGCCTAGCCAGAGTGTTATGTTTATTTAGGGAGTCATTTTTTTATAGAACCGTCGCCTATTTAGAAGTGAATCTCCCTCAAATTTAGATGATTATTTATTGAGTATGATATAACAATGATCTGGAGGCTTCTAAAAAAAGGGGAAGATTTTTGAACCTGTAGTGTATTAAGAGGAATGAAGATTATTTTAATTAAAGGCTTTCAAGAATGGTATTTCGTGTAAATACCAAATAAGGAGAAGTTGTTAAAAATTAAGAAAATATGGTTTTATATATTATGACTGATTTACATTCGAACTAGAACGATAACTAAATTTGTATATATTAATAATAAGAGGATAATTATTGTTTAGGCGAGCCTAAAAATGTGAACTTTCAACCTTGTATTCATAGACTATATATATATATATGAAATTAGATCTACCATTTAAGGCGTTGTCCTATGTATACTCTCAGCGAAATAATCTTGCAAAAGGTGGCTAGTTCATTATAATATCACCCAATATTACTGAATGTTATTATTGTATTATTTTTTAGGGAGTCACTGCCTTTGACCATGGCATCACAATTAATTATTTTTCTAGCCAGTGTAAAATGGCCACTAAATCAATTCATGTTATTTTGCTCAACCTATAATTCTCTAAAAGTCATTATAGGGTGGCATTGGCTTGGATCAGTTAGGTAACATATGCATTATACAGTAAGGTGTCATAGTTTAATCTCTTATTGGCTTATATTAAGTTATAATGCCTAGCCAGAGTGTTATGTTTATTTAGCGAGTCATTTTTTTTATAGAACCGTCGCCTATTTAGAAGTGAATCTCCCTCAAATTTAGATGATTATTTATTGAGTATGATATAACAATGATCTGGAGGCTTCTAAAAAAAGGGGGAGATTTTTGAACCTGTAGTGTATTAAGAGGAATGAAGATTATTATAATTAAAGTCTTTCAAGAATGGTATTTTGTGTAAATACCAAATAAAGAGAAGCTGTTAAAAATTAAGAAAATATGGTTTAATATATTATGATTGATTTGCATTCGAACTAGAACAATAACTAAATTTGTATATATTAATAATAAGAGGATAATTATTGTTTAGGCGAGCCTAAAAATATGAACTTTCAACCTTGTATTCATAGACTTTATAGAAGCCCCAAAGTTGATTGAGGATATTTACGAGATTTTAAAACATTGTTAACTTTCTCATTATTTTAAACGGTGGAATAATCTCATAAATTCTCATCTGGCAATCCGTATAAACATAGGTGTTATGTAAGATTAATATATGGAGAATCTCTCAAAAATTTAATAAGACATGGGAAGGACAATAAATCCAACAAAATCTTCAATATGATAGGTAATGGTTATTTATTACATATTGATTTTGAGTTGAATACACATAATGTAAATGTATCATTAAACTAAGTTACGATGTGCTTAATAAAGAATATAGGTGTATACACATATACTCATTAAGGTGTATTTTTATGGTTATAATTCCAAGGGTGGATTATGAATTATGTTAAAAAATTACATATAGTTAGGTTATCGAATGCGTGCATTCAAACCCCTAAAAATTATAGAAAATGCTAGTTTGGATTATCTTATGTTTCACGTGTGTTGAGTTTGTTTGTTATATTTGCACATGGATTTAAATATGCAACATAAGTGCATAATGTAAGTGGATGTGTTGGGTTATATACCTAGACTTGTAGCTAGGAATATGATTTTATCTAGTCAGCAGGTGTCGAGGGACCAAAACTATAACCATATTAAATAGTCTTCTAAAAAATAGAATAAGATGTTCAAATGAATGTTATAATGAGTTTATGCATCTTCTATTTGTCTACAAATAATTGATTGATTTTTAGTTATATGTATTTAGTATTGAATACTTGTGTACACAGTACATGTTATGGGAGTATTAATATGTAAAAATGCTTGGTTATATCTAGTATATAATGGTACATTGTGATGCGTGCTTATAAGTTATGTTGCTTTTAATGCTAGTATGTAGTTTAATCTTAAGGTATACTTGAGTGGTATAATCCTCTACTTGCTTACTTGTTGATATCTATGTGGATCGTTTGATTTTTGAAATCGTAAGGTGGGTAAGAGTTCTTATGTAGTTGTGAACTATGATAGTATGGGATATCATAGAATACTATAGTATAAATGTATGTATGTTATACCAGGATGGTACATACTATAATTATTATATTTAGACTCACATCTATGTTTGACTAATTAAATGCGTGTGTATTGGTTATTACTATGAATAATATATTTTATGATAATCAATAGGACTTAATGTATGTGTGCATATAAATTTTGAGAGTTTAAAAAATGTTATGATAGTATGTTATTTTGTTCCATGAAAAATGTGACTTGCTTCATTATATCTAGTTACTTGAATAGAAGCTTATGTTTCCATGTATATAAGATTACTTTATTTGACTGATTGTGAAAAACTTGTAGTTATGTATTAATCATAGGGTGTAATATATTTGAAAACTAATTGTGGTAATGAAGGTTAGTAATTAAATGTGTATTTACTCAAGTGGTATAAATTGTAGTCATTATTTCTAGTATGGGATAGAAAATAATGTAAGATTCAATCATACGTTTGATTAAATAAATGTATGTTTTGATTACTCCTATGTTTAGCATGTTATATGAGGTGTTTTTTAGTAAGATATAAATGAGTCATGTGGTTGAATTGTATTTGACCAATCTACATTGCTGAAATGGAGTAAGGAGTTAGATGGACTTCACTAGCTTACCAGCAACATAATGACAGATGAAAGCAGTCCGATCAAGTGGTGTGTATGAATTTGATTGATCTATAGATCATTATTATTTATTATTTGTAAAAATTTGGGATAAAGTATGTTTAGTGAGACATTATCATTTTATGAATATGATTTATATGTTTCTGTGATATCTTGTAATAGAATGATTTTCTATGATACACTGCATGTTTAGTTTAGAATTCATACAACATACGGGTACTTGCTTATCTCTTTGGATTCTCATGTTGTCACTATCTACTTATTTATAAAGGGAGGGCCATTTATTGATGAAATTAGTACAAAGGATCATTGGTCCATGGTTGGTGTGGAAAAGTGCTCGGATAATGCTCTCCCTCCTCACAACAATACTACTTATCGAGATGACACTTGAGATTACCATAGACACTCGAGTTTAAGAATTATGCTCTGGAGAGCCATGTATCTTATATGTACATTATATTGTATTATAATTTTCATTGAATATTATCATGAAGAGCTATAATTACTTATTGTTGTCTATTGGCAATGCTGGTTGTAGACTTGTATCAGCTATGGTTGAGTTAATATAGTTACTTTCTATACTTGTATTATAATGTGCTCTCATGATATTAGATATCAATCATATGTGATGTATTATGCTTATTTTTTATTATCATGTTTTGAATATTTCATATGGTCTCTGTAGATTCTCATGGTGTAATCTATTTTTGGTATATATGTTTATTTTTAAAAAATTACGTATTTCTAGTTGACCTTAGTAGGTTTGTTACATTTTGATCTTTAATTAAAAGTGTTTTCATTAGGCCTTAGAATCATATTAGGTTATTTTAGACAAATCTCACATGGTATGAGAGCGGGTTGAGTGCCAATGGGTCCTCCCTTGAGTATTTTTTTCAAGTACATTTTTGAAATTGTAGGAGAAAATTAGAGATCATCATTTTATCCAGGGTGTCATAGATAGTCAAAATCACCTCATTGTTCATCCCAGTTGGATATTAAAGGCTATATCTAAATTATTTTTTGAAAATGTATGACATTTCTACGAGTGGAGCATAACTAAAAGAACATGTGCATTGACATTTTTTCTTCATAAGATTCCATGATCACTGAGAATGCATAATATATTCATGGTGAATAGTTTGTCACATGAATTTATGGTGCCTGCATTGTCAAAACCAAGCACCAAGTAGGATTCATTTACAGTTTAATTTACTTTTATACAAAAATATTTGTTTTGGCAATAATTTTTAAATAAAACTAGTTTCTCTCTTGTCGTTCAGCTTGCAGATAGATTTAATGTTTTTTAATTAAAAAATAGTTTTTTTTGGCAATCTAAAGAATAGATCTATAATTTTATTAAATTTTTTTCATTTTTGAAAGGAAAAATTAAATATTATTTTTTAATGTAAGACTCCCATGATTGAAGTTTCATACTGACCCTATCGTATTTTTATTCTTTTTTAAAAATAGAAAAAATAAGCAAAAAAATATTATTTTAATTTTCTTATTTCTTTCTTTTAGAAAAAAATAAAATCTATTGCAAATAAAAACAAAAAATTCAATAAAAAAATACATAACATTTTTTTTTGGTAAGCCAAAGGCCTACTCGATAGTGAAATAAGCTAGCCTAGGCCAAAGTCCTGCTCAGCCATGGCACAAGAGACTCACAGCCTCATAATAGGATGTGGCCTACCCTAAGTGGTTGTGGTTCCCTTGTGGTGGCCTCCATAATAACCAAAGGCTATAGCCTATGGTGGGTGGCACCTCCACTCCACCAAGGGGTAGTCATGGGTGTGGCATTCCTCCCACACTAGGCCTTTGGTCTTAAGCACAACTAATACATTTGTTTTAAATATAAACAAAAAAACCAACATTTTTGTGAGTTTTTCAAAAAAAAAAAAAAACAACTATGACCAACGACCATGGCCTTGGTCAAAGGCATAAAATTTAATTTTTTTAATAATTTTTCTCACAAAAAAAAGTTTATAATATTTGGTCAAAATTGGTTGCCTCAACTACCAACATAAAAAAAAAAATTGCTCAAAGATGCCTCACTAAACTAAGTGGGATATCTAAACCATCTAGTGATAGCTATATTTGGCAGCGCCTCTACACTTGGTGACACTTTTTCTACAATGGGCCAAAGCACTTTGTCCATTTAGAAGTAACATAAATATTCATCCAAAATTGTTGACGAATTCATGAACACTACTGAAGACAACATAATAACATAAAACAATTATCTACATATTCACGATATGCACTATTTCAAAGATGAATGTCATGTCAGGATCTTGATCCTCAATTAGAGCATATATGATTACCTCTTGTATTAGCAACTAAACACGGAATTTAACCAGAATGAATAAATAACTAGAAATATGAAACAACACAGGAATATGAGAGACAATACACAATTGTATTAATAATCACTCAGAAGACAATACAATAAAGAAGATGCCACTTCTTCTTCCACCTCAAAGGCTTGCCACACCTCAAGACCTTCTTCCCTCTCTCTCACGGTCCCAACAATCAACTCCAATATAGAATTGATGTTCACCTCCACCAGTCAGTAACACGCTGCCAATACACCAAGTACACAACCATACTCCAAGTAGATCTTCCTTTCCTTGCTTCCACCTGCAAATCAACAGACCTTACTTACCATTGTAGATCTCCAAATGTGGTCCTGCACACCTGCTGACCAAGATCATACATACATGAAGAACCCTTCTGATTCTCCAAACTAGCACCCACACTTGGTACTGTGGCACTAAGAGGAACACACCATTGCTCTCTTCTCTCTGAAAGAGCTTATTTTGCTCTCTTACTCTCTAGCACTAGTTTACAATACAGCCCATGAGTCTATTTTATAGATCTCATGCTTACAATAATTAGACTATCTTAATTACAATAATTAGACACGCAACTCCAAGACTATAATTAACCTTTAACATGCAAACTAACAGTCCAAAAATAGACTCTCCAGAATCTGCATGAAAACTGCATGCTCACACACAGGTTGCCGACGTCGGCTCCTTCTGACTGATGTCAGCCAACTTTTAACCGACGTCAGTTGCTTTTGCACTGCTATTTGATCGACGTCAATTGATCAGACCGATGTCGGTTTCCCTACAACTCATTCTGAAACTCTCTGCAACCTCTGCAACCTCTGTAACTCCTCTTGTTTGCATCTTGGTGAAGCTTTTAGCTCCACAACCTAACAATCTCCCACTTGGAGATAAACAACTGCATCTGTACATGTATCTGTACACCGTCTAATTTATTCCCTGGCTTGTATCCCTCTTCAAGATCAATCCTGAAGACTAACCACCACACATCCTATGATGCTACACTTGTTATCCAAGTAACCTGCCACATCCGAACCTACAAATCCATGTAGTGAATACCTTGACCCTGCATAACATGAATCCCTGCTGCTGGTCCCTCTCAGATACCTGAGAATCCACCTTCCCTGAATTGGCTCTAAACTCTCTGACAACTCCCACTGCTTGGGAAAACTCAGGTCTACACTCGACCTCATGTGATTTCGAACCCTGTTCTAAGCTCAGCTTGAACTGTCCAGCCCTTGGTGTGCTTTTTGATTTTGCATCCTGCATCTTGAACCCCGCCAACACCGTCTTCACATCAGCTCCCACTGGAGACAAAATCTCCATGTCTCTTATGCCAAAGAATTTCGCTGCTCCCAAATTCTTCATGACATACCTCTAAACTAACCTTACCCTTAGCTCAACAAATTTCTGTATGTACAAACCTACTCCAAGCATACCATCTACATACAGTAACAAGATAATGTCACGACTCATTATCCACTTGGTAAAGTAAACACAACGGTTAAACCTCCATTGCCCTGCAGCTTGCTCAAGACCATATACCTTGGCCTTCTATCTCACGTATCCATCCACTCTCTTTTCTAACTTGAGAATCCATCCCTCATCCAGTGCTTTCTTCCAACTGATAACTCCACCAACAAATACCTGTTTAGTTCTTCTCCAAGGACTCACACTCCTCATCCATGCCAAGCTCCCACTATTTCTGGATTCTACCTGCATTGCCTCTTCACATCTTCCTGGTTCTTGACCATCAATAAGCAATATAAAGAAGGTGAACAATGAATATGAGGTTCACTTACCCTTTTTGACCTCCATATGGGTGTTTGAGACTTATTGACAGCTTGCTATCCGCCCACCATCCGTTCTAGTGACCGATCTCAGCCATCTCCCAGTCTACATCCGACCAATGTCGGTTCCCTGCACTGACCCTGACTGTCGACATCGTTTCCATGGTCGACGCTGGTATCCCTTCTACCGACGTTGGTTCTTGTCTGACCGACGTCGATCTTCCTGTTGCTGATGTCAGTTACTATCTGACCGATGTTGATACCTGTGTTCGCCTGTGAGTGATGACTTTTTACCCGTGAGCTCCTTTTGGATCAAAACCCTGTTCAAATCAACACAGCCTTGCTCAGAATAATTTAGTCCCCTCAGCTGATCTCTGTCTGTCATCTCCTCCATGAACACCAAGGCTTTCCAGTTCTTAAGTTTGTCAAAGACATCTGACCTCCGCTTAAAAACATGCATTCTTCTCTTACATATGTGACCAAGCCTACAAAGCCACATCTCTGCAACAGAAGGTGAATCAGTAATATAAGTAGATAGATAAAGGATACCTACTTTCTTACCACCATCTAATTCAAGTGCATCCACTGTGAGAGTTACTGTGCATCTCTCATCACCCAACTTTCCTAAAAAAATTAGACTCATCTCCAACACTGGTATCTGCATGACCTTCTTCAACACCTGTGTGTTATCCGTCTGCATTTTCAGCTTCACTTCCCCTTCGTCAATAATCTGATAAGGCTCACCAACCCCTAAATAAATCTCTCCAAAGTCTCCAAAGACATACCCATGAAAAGATGCTCTATTTCAGGCTGCATGGAAAGAGGCAAAAGAATCTGTAAACAAAGATTCTACTTTATCCAGAGTAACATGTGCAACAACACCTGCAACATCTACTTCTACAAGCTGATCTTCTACCGACCAACAATCTTCCTTTACCTGCTCTTTCTTTCCATCGATCAGACCATTCGTGCTATTCAGTTTCTCCATTCGTAGCTTATTTTCTTCTGCCATTGCTATACTCCCACTCAATCTAAAACCCCTGTGAGTGACCTGTAATCAAAAAACACTAACCAGATTTGAAACCACCTGTTAGTCAACCCAACCAAAAGCTCTGATACCAACTGTCAAGTTGGTACCAACCTGGTCAACCTGCTCAACCTGCTCTGGTACCAATTGTCAGGATCTTGCTCCTCAATTAGAGCATATATGATTACCTCTTGTATTAGCAACTAAACACGAAATTTAACCAGAATGAATAAGTAACTAGAAATATGAAACAACACAGGAATATGAGAGACAATACACAATTATATTAATAATCACTCAGAAGAAAATACAATAAAGAAGATGCCACTTCTTCTTCCACCTCAAAGGCTTGCCACACCTCAAGACCTTCTTCCCTCTCTCTCATGGTCCTAACAATCAACTCCAATATAGAATTGATGTTCACCTCCACCAGTCAGTAACACGCTGCCAGTACAGCAAGTACACAATCGTACTCCAAGTAGATCTCCCTTTCCTTGCTGCCACCTGCAAATCAACAGACCTTACTTACCATTGTAGATCTCCAAACGTGGTCCTGCACACCTGCTGACCAAGATCATACATACACGAAGAACCCTTCTGATTCTCCAAACCAGCACCCACACTTGGTACTGTGGCACTAAGAGGAACACACCATTGCTCTTTTCTCTCTGAAAGAGCTTATTTTGCTCTCTTACTCTCTAGCACTAGTTTACAATACAGCCCATGAGTCTATTATATAGATCTAATGCTTACAATAATTAGACTATCTTAATTACAATAATTAGACACGCAACTCCAAGACTATAATTAGCCTTTAACATGCAAACTAACAGTCCAAAAATAGACTCTCCAGAATCCGCATGCAAATTGCATGCTCACACACAGGTTGCCGACGTCAGCTCCTCCTGACCGATGTCAGCCGACTTGTAACTGACGTTGGTTGCTTTTGCACTGCTATCTGACTGACGTCGGTTGATCAGATCGACGTTGGTTGCCCTGCAACTCGTTCTGTAACTCTCCGCAACCTCCGTAACTCCTCTTGTTTGCATTCTGGTGAAGCTTTTAGCTCCACAACCTAACATGTCATTACTCTATCACTCTTTATCCCTGCAAATATTAACACCTTCATAATAACACCAAAAAATTGCAAATAAAATCCAACATTTGTTTCATATAATAGACATAATTGTTATTACACACATCGAACAACCAAAACAAATCTAAATAAAACATATACATAATGAGCAAACATGAAATCCATAAACCCATCACAAAAATGACCACTCGCAACATGGCTTATTCAATCTAAAGGGAAATATAAATATTTTTAAAAATACACAAGCTACAGTCAAAGTAGAGTAGAAAAATTATTCAATGTAACATCATTATCATCATCATCATCATCAGATGCAGGTGATTTGGTTAAGTATCTTGGTTGTTTCAAGTCCCACCCAAGTTCAAATCTTTGGAAAGGCATATGAGGCCAGTTGTGGTTGTGGGTTGTACTCTTGAGGCTGGTGGTGGTTGCTATTGGTACTAGTTGGTATACATCTAGTAGTCTAGTATATAAGTGACATTTAAGTGGCTAATAAATTACATGGGGATCTAGGCCCCTAATTGTGTCTCAGACCAGTCCATGCTCTGCTTAAAAATCATCATCAATCGACAACAATAACAATAATAATCCAACATTATCCAATGTAAAAAGAAACCCCATTGTCTTCACCTCTAGCTAATTCAAGATTCTTTTGGATCTTCGTTTCATATAATAGACATAATTGTTATTACAAACATCAAACAACCAAAACAAATCTAAATAAAACATATACACAATGAGTAGACATGAAGGCCATAGACCCATCACAAAAATGATCACTCGCAACATGGCTTATTCAATCTAAAGGGAAATATAAATATTTTTAATAATACACAGGCTTCAATTGAAGTAGAGCAAAAAAAATTATTTAATGTAACATCATCATCATCATCATGAAATGCAGGTGATTTGGTTAAGTATCTTGGTTGTTTCAAGTCCCACCCAAGTTCAAATATTTGGAAAGGCATATGAGCCCAGTTGTGGTTGTGGGTTGTAGTCTTGAGGCTGGTGGTGGTCGTTGTTGGTAATAGTTGGTATACATCTAATAATATCTAGTATATAAGTGGCATTTAAGTGGCCAATAAATTATATGGGGATCTAGGCCCCTGATTGTGTCTTAGACCAGTCCATGCTCTGTTAAAAAAATTATCATCAATTGACGACGACAACAACAACAATAATAATTCAACATTATCCAATGTAAAAATAAACCCCATTGTCTTCACCTCTAGCTAATTCAAGATTCTTCTGGATTTTCTTACTTTTTAGACTATTGTATTCATTCCACTTCATATAAGTGACGTCTAAGATAACATTTTTGTCAATAAAAAATAATACAATCTAACCACTGCGGCACATTCAAAATACTAGATATTAATCATAAGAAACCATAAAATATACCTAGAAATAAATCTTCCTTATATGATAAATGATGAACAACGCCATTACTTTTGAAAATAATTGCACAATATTTAACTTAACACCAAAATTTTTTTGGTAAGAATTTTTAATTGAACAAAGAGAAAACGGGTGATATTCATTAATAGAGAAAAATATATGTATGATTGAGAAAATGTAAGATAAATGACATGTTTTTCTTTAAATTTTTTTAAAATAATTTCTTAAAAAAAAAAAAAAAGTCATACCAAAATAAACACTAATAAGAAAAAGTTGAAACCATGATAATAAAGAATATTCACACGAAATACGTGGATGGAATTGAAGTGCCCTCGAATTGCATTAATTTTAGTTCTGCGTATTAATAGTCCAATCCAGAGACATTTTAAAATTACAAACTATTAAATAAAATATTAAGAATTCAAACAATTGGTTTTTGCTTGAATGGATTAGAGGGACAATCATTGATTGTCCAAACCACAGACATACAATCTCCTCCTTTTAACTCTTAATGTAAGATAAAGAGATTTAAGTCTGACATGGATAGAAGCTCAGTTAAGTTGTCCATCTGATGTCTGGGAAGGCGCGTGGAGACAACAATGCTTCCTCCTCCATCATTTGCCCCAAACAAAACCATGGTCCCAATTTCATTCATGGATGCAGCCTGCGCACTCAATGGTCTCCCGCACCCGTAGTCAATCTCATAAACTGGAAACCTGTGAGAGCTTACCACATTGGTACCGCAGAGGTCTGCAAATCTATGAAATAATGGAATTAAAACCGCTATCAGGAGATTCCAGCCTGTCTATCATATTATTAAACTGCTCTTGTGTGGTACACGAATTGCCCAGCTCCTCTATAATACCGGCAGCACAAGAGAGATCCGCAGTTAGCAGCTTTTTGGCAGTTGTCGGCGCGATACCCAGAGATAAGCAGTTGCCAAAATAAGTAGGAGGCAAAGGTGGTCTAACACGGCTTCTACAATCAGCCAACAGTCCAAAAATAACAGGCTCTTCATCCGCCACCTCACGAGATCTTATTAGACACCTCCATAACTGCGCGGCTACTGCAACAAATGAACTCGAAGCTGCGCATTGTTCTTTCAAGGCTTTCATGATCTTTGTTGTAAAACGGAAGGTTGAATATACCACTTCTGTTTTCCGACCCGGCCATTTCTGCATAACCTCTTCACGCTGCAGGGCTTTTTCACTAATAGTGATGGTTTTGTCTTCCTCTGGCACAAACTTATAAATCTGTGCACCTGAAATCCCATCGATAACAATTTCATGGGGTTTATAAGAAATGCGAACAGGTCTCTTGGTTTCCCGTTTGAAGATTGTTCTGCTATGCAGGGGAGGGTTCGATACTCGGAGGCCTCTGCTACACTCTGCCTACGATTTCTGGTGTGTTTGTCTTGACTGTTACTTTTGCATGTTGGTGTGCTAAGCCAGGTGGGTTCAATGCTATTTATTCTCAGGCCTTTCTTTCATAGCCAACTAAAACAACTTATTTAAAGAAGACAACTAAGCAGAAACATTTTCGTAAATTTCATACCTGTATTGAGAGAAGCTGTGTGGTGCAATTCTCCTTCTGTAAAGGGTGAGCCATGGGGACGAGGTTTTAGAAAAAGAGTTTATACGGAAATCCATCTCTTTCAAGGTAGTCGAAGGATACATCGATAAACTCCACCCCCTCGTCGTTGCAATCAACCTGTTGTCGTTTCGATTGTCCTTTCTCTAACCGACCAGCCAATGGATAGAAATACACAAGGACAGAATCGAGGCTTTTTCTTAACTCCTCTATTATTGAGGAATATTCGTTTGCAAGCGGGATTCGGTAGAATAAGAGCCTCTGAACATTATTGATGGGTAACCAAAGAAGGTCAAGGTTGGAGAGGAACATCGGGTGCCTTTCTGTTGGGATTGCCGGTGCCACAGATGAAATTCTCTGAACCTTTACCTTTACTTGGCTTTGTGATTCTTCCATTGCTGCAACTTCTAGACCATCTCCACCCCACACATGCTTACGTGAATTCTAAAAATATAAATGCTTTGCAGAGGATATCCAGCTAAATGACAAATTTCAAAGATAAGATCAACTAAAAGGAAACACGGGATACTTTGACAATCTCTACGAAACTCTCATAATGGTAGAGTTTAAATTGGAAGGAAACTCTTGTATTCCCTTTTCATCAGTGCATTCTAAAAATATAAATGGTTGCAGAGGATATCCAGCGCAGAAACTTACCCACCACACAAATCAAATTTTCGAAGATACGTGCATCCTAAAATATAAACGCTTGTAGAGGATAGTAATTGTGTTAAAAAATCTTTTTGTTCACAAAGTTGGGCGCATTTTTTGTCATTGACCAAGGAGTTGGTGCATTGTGTGGTATTTGCAGGGGTCAAGGATTTGAATTCCACTTTTATTCCACATTTTCTTCAAGGAATGTTTTGTCGTCAACAAGTATGTAGGTTTCATATCTTTATGGTTTTCATAATTTGTTTTTAACTCAATCAAACATTAGGGTTTTTAATGCTTTCAAGTGTTCTGATTTTGTGGCAAGAAAAATGATAGTTTTGCTGAATAGATTGCGTAGAGAGCCAATTTTTACTAGGTGCTTGCTTCTTCTTTTGGTAATTCTTTCAAAGGTTTTGAATTTTGCAAAGGTTTTTATTTTTTGTTTGACCTTGTATTGTTCAACTTTTTTCTGTGTTAGATTGCTTTTAGTTTTTTTTTTCCAAACTGTATTTGTTTT
The DNA here is from genome assembly GCA_037957365.1 of Torreya grandis. NCBI lineage: Eukaryota > Viridiplantae > Streptophyta > Pinopsida > Cupressales > Taxaceae > Torreya > Torreya grandis. The sequence continues at coordinate 2,247,964 of JARHVA010000659.1, read as the reverse complement.
GTGTTAAAAAGCATTTTGTTCATACATTAGGTGCTTTTTTGGCCATTGAAGAAGAGGCTTGTGCGTCGCTTGGTATTTGCAGCGCTTGAGGTTTTGAAATCGACTTTAATTAGGAATTTTGTTTTTGGAGAAATATTTTCCTATGAATAATAATGTAGATTTAAAAGCTACATGGTTTTCATACTTTTGTTTTTAATTCAATTAAAGCCTTTTTGTGGGGGGGGTGGGGAGGGAGAGGAAGGGGGCAACTTTTGCAATATTGATAATATAATAGAAAAAAACTTGTTGAATAAAATTTGTAAAAGATTCTTTCTTTTGGTAAATGTTTTTTTTTTCTTTGTTGGGTTTTTGTGTTTGTAGTGTGTTTATGTTTATGTTAGTGTTTTTTACTTGTTTGTAGTATTGGGTTTGTGAACTTGGTTTTTGATTTTCTCTTTTCCAATTTTTGGTGTTGATGGTGAAGC